>OW052234.1:14692403-15292403 GCA_932527175.1 Operophtera brumata | reverse complement strand
TTAGCTGAAAGTTCACCCTGCTTCGCTGAAGCCCTGTTAAGGGGGCCCCTCCCGATTTGAACTAAAATATTGTAAGTTCGCCCACTTCAATGTTTGAAAGAGTGTAGGTACACAGTGCCTACTGTGAAAAATGAGAGCCAGTGCCAGATCCCTTGGTTCGAATTCGGAAAATTCCATTACTCACTTGCGAAAGGGCAATAAATGCGCAAACTATTCAAAAAATTTGTTCCAGGACGTACGTGTTTTTGAGAAAGCCTTACTAGTTTGTGTTTTTTTTTGTAATTTAGATTATACACAACATGGCCACATGGGTGAGATCATGAAGTTATATTCAGGCTTCTTGGGCGAGATACCCCGGAAGCCCTTTTTTTACTTTTACAGTTTATATGTACATTATGAACATCCAAATTTCAGGTAAAATTTTGCAAATAAGCTGTTTTTTTCAGGCTTATAAAGAATTTAGTGGTAAAAAAGAAAGAAAGTTTCTCAACGTTTCTAGATATATTCTTCAAGATACATATATTTGTCCAAAACATCTGACGAAAAAATTGTTACAACTTTATAATCACGTACGAGCGTTTTTATCGAAAATACCTACTGGTGTTGAATGCTCCTAAGAGAAACACGGCCATTTGGGGAACTAGCGGTCATAACGTCGCTTTGGGCATAATATACATGATAGAAACCGCTTGATCGGTGTAGGACTGATTCTTGGATAACATAGTCTGGATTGGACAGATTCGTAGCCCAGTAGCCATGATAGTTATCTAGTACCCATAACACAAGATCTGCTTAGCTTGGGGCTAGATAATGTTGTGTTTACTGTCCAACTAGTTTTTTTTTGAAGTTTCGGATGAAACAAGAACAGATATTTAGTAAAAAGGGTTGAAACGATAATATACCTAAATGGGTAGAAACAATAATTACTCGTGAAAGAGCAGGAGCCTGATGTTATCTGAACTATCATCACTATACCCAATTACACTGTTTCAAATATTTCATAACTATAAATAACTATGAATAGTCATAATATTAATGGAAGTCATATTTACTATGAGGCAACTTGGATGAATCGGCGTTTTTATACGTATGTATGTATGTATGTATGTAACTGATCGACTTGCATGAAAACATATGAGGGAAGCCTATGACCAATATTTTTATGATGATGATAATGTAAAAATATACTAATAAATATACCTAAGTTACATGTACATGCCGTATGTGACAACTGCCTCAAGTAGGGTAAGTTACACCTGCAACGGGCAGCACCCACATTCCAACAAACTGTGCTTTTTTTATTAGAATTTTGGCCTGCCTTTGAGCTATATCTACCTACCTACCCGTGTTGTTTGTTTTTTTGTTCGAGACACCCCCACAATTGGCACTTTCAGCTTCACTATCCGACGGCAATATTTCGGGGACTGAACAATAAAATACGAAACACTTGCAAAATGGAATTTAGTTTATTCGATTTGCCAATTTTATTCAATAAAACACAAGTAGATGAGGCCATCAACTTTATTTTAATGGTCTCATCTACCATCATCATCACCATCAGCCGATAGATGTCAACGTTGGTATAATGCGCGTCATGTAAAAAGAACGCTGGCGGTCATACTTACGTTCCAGCGTTCTTTTTACATGACGCGTAGTCTAGGTTTGTTTTATTTTTCAGAGGATATTTGTACGATCTCTATATTTTGAAGCCCCTCTGTGACGCGGCGGGCGATAAGGTTCGCCTGCGATGTAGGTGGTTGCGGGTTCGATTCCCGCCTCGGAACAAATATTTGTAGGATCTGCAGATATTTTTTCAGGGTGATCTGGGTATTTTCTATGTATAGTAAAAAATATTTATATATTTAATGGATTGTATTAAGTATATCAGTTATCTATAGCACCAAAACACAAGCTCTGCTTAGCTTGGGGCTAGATAATGTTGTGTGAAGATGCCCAGCATTATTTATTTATTTATAATATTTTTGAGCAGTATCCTATGTTGTTTGATGAGGCTGTGCTTTTTTTAATGTTTGTCAATAGAGATGTTTTGTAGTTACCAGCCTCCATGGCGTATCCCGCGGCGGCGGCGGCCGCGTGCAGCGCGCCGTACTCTTTGCCGTCCATACCCCCCAGCATCGCGCACAATCACTGCACCATTCGCACCAATTCACACCGATCCATGCGTTCGCTACGGAGCGCGCTCTCACGACTTGTGAGCCGCGGCCGGCGCCGGCGCACGCACCCCCGCCCCGCCCGCCCGCCGCCATTGGCGCGCGTCGCCCAATCACCGCGCTCCATTTCAAACGCTTTCCTTTTTCCATGTCGCGTTCTATTTGAAGCGTGTTGATGCATCTTGGAATTCCACCATCTGATTTTAAACCTTATTCACTTCTTGCAGAGAGTTCTTAATTATGGTGGTTATTGTGGAGAAATATGTCTGTTTTCCCATTCGGTCGGATGCGCTCGGGCAGCGAGCGCGACGAGAGCCGAAGAAAATGCGTCCCGCTCGAGTAGGTAGAGTACCGGCGGACTATGTGCATACTGGCAGCACTGCCGATGCCGTAGTGGTGGAGCGAGAAGCTACCTATAGCTATGTATGTACACCTTATGTAACGCTGTGACGAACGCACCGTGTAGTACCTACTATATGGCGTCTGTAATTGATATTTTTATGTTCGTTAAATTGTATTTCTAACACGCTTATGGTTTCACTTCTACTCGACTAAATTAACACACGTGTTTTAGCTTGGTATGTATGGTTACGAGATTTTCTTTCATTTTGTATGTGACTTGATGCTGGGTACAATGGCCGTTACCTACCTACACACAATAATTTATGCAAGACTTGAACTTACTTGACACACATTTGATCCTACCTAAGTATTTACTTACAGTTAAGTCACACCTACTTTACACGGTAAAAATAGGATTTAAAATAATGATCTTCAATTTACTTTTAGGTTATAATGATTTGATAAATTATACTTGTAGGTAGATTATCTAAGGATTGGTCCTCTTTCTCTGAGATATAAAATAAATCAAACCAATTGATATTTGGAGCCACGAAAAGTTGAGTTACCTAAATACCGTTCCAAACATTCTAAAGATAACTCAACTGATCCAAATCACTACCAGACGGAAGTTAAACGTTAATAGATGTTCATCAACTAACATTAATTAATCTACTTGTATTTAGTTGTATTATTCTTTCAGTAAATAATTAGATGTACTACACTTATTTTTTATACGGATCATTCGTTACCTGTGACAGTTCACAAGTGTTTAAATCCTACAATCTATACGTGAAAATGTAGTAGCGAAATGCAGGCAATAAAAGGCACCGTGCATAATTCCACAAAAAGGCTTCAGTCGCGCGCCGACGGCGGGCGTATTTCTGTTAATTACCACAAATATGTCGTATTTTATAAAAACCGTACAAAAACAGCTTTATAATGCTCCTGTCGGCGGATGGGAACATATTACTGGTGCGCAAATGATGCGCGAAGAGACGCAGACTCAAACGCGCCGTCTTGACTGGCGACCTTTGTTTGATATATCCCGATTTAGAGTTTATTTGAGGAAGTGGTCCATCGTTGGTGCTTGAAGCTATAGATGGTCAGTAGTTGGCAAACAGAATGACTGAACCTACCAGCATGATAAGAACTAGGAGATAGTATCACCTAACACATACATATCACATAGCTAGAACTAGGAGATAGTATCACCTAACACATACATATCACATAGCTAGAACTAGGAGATAGTATCACCTAACACATACATATCACATAGCTAGAACTAGGAGATAGTATCACCTAACACATACATATCACATAGCTAGAACTAGGAGATGGTATCACCTAACACATACATATCACATAGCTAGAACAGTAAGGATTTTTGAATATCGGCAGCTATTCATGCCAGCTATTTTAGACATGCTAAAATCTTCTCATGCTATAAGAGTAGTTACTATTTTATTTACTAGTGTCAGAAATAAATACTAAGTAGTAGGTATACTATAGGTATTCAAACACACAAACACTAGCTAGCTAAGCCCGATAGGCACCACAAAGGCATGAGCTATTAAAAATATATATATGAAAACTAAAGTGTTTTTTATTTTTATTTTAATATAAATAGTTAACTTACAACCAGACGGCCCGCCTGATGTAAAGCAGTCACCGTCGCCTATGGACATCTGCAACACCCACGGCATTGCAAACGCGCTGCCATGCTTGTAAGAAGGCATCAAGTTATTAGTCGGCTGTGTTTGTTGCCAGATTGTTCTAGGTTTGGTCGTGTGATCTAGTTTAGGTACCTATATAGGAATCTAGTTTAGGTGGATATCACTAAATTAAAATGACGATTCAATATTGATCCTTTTGATTAATTTAAATGAATAAAACACAATTGACGAATGCACCGCAGAAAATAATAATAGTAATACCTAGACCATTTTCAGTACGATCAGCAAATTATTGCAGTCATAGGACGTTTTTTGTAATCATAATAACCACACAGTCGAAGCACTTAGATGTCGTATTTATATTGATTTCTTAGTTCATTAGTATGCTTATTTTGAAGCTTTTCATATGTTTGCAACAACCTAGATGCATCAGACTGCCGTGTTGAATCCAGCAACGGAAACACAAGACCCTCGATGCATTAAAAATTAAAACGGAAATAAAATATCAATAACAAGCTCGTTTGTTCTGAATTATTTGTGATTTTTACAAGAGTTTCGTGCGTTTCTCCCGCCGTTAATAAATATACGCTATAAGCCGCATTGTTCTCTCGCACGTTGCGTGGTTTATGCCCAATTGTCCCAGTGCTGGGCCGAGATTGAAGGCCTCGCCCCACGCATTGTGTGCCCTTTATCATTTCTATTGAATTTCGATTTATAGCTGTCGTTAAATCGATATTTTTGCAATTTTTCTTTGTTTCATTAGGTTATCGGGGATTGTTATCAGGTACAGCATAACAAATGTAGGATATTTGAATTTTAGATTAAAGATTTTCTATTCTTAAGATTTACATTTTGATTTTAGATGTCTTAATATCTGAAGCTATTTCAAGTTAGTAGATACAAGTTGCTTTATTTTTGGAGATCGGAGTTGCCCGTTTCCGTATGAGAATACCCTTGCGACCCTTACGCGTGATCACTGAGTGGTGCCAAACGGGTAACAACATTTCTGGTGGTAGACCCGTGGCTTGTCACCACCCACTGGACAAAGCCAGTCCGTGAAGCGACATTATTGTGTTGCGTACTGATGCATCCAGTGCATCGTCGAAGTGACGGACCTGAGCAATTCTTGCACTGGATTCAGCATGAGCGCATAAGAGACCGCAGCGGTGCAAGTGTGCCGGGAAGCTAGGCTTGGAGGGTAGCGGGATCCGAAGCACGGTTCTCCGCCAGCCGACCGCATGTTGAAGGGGGCCCAACTAGTGAGCTAGCCACTTATGAAAGACTGCCTCGCCACCTTGCTACCTCGCGAAACGCCGGTCAGCGACAGGATGAGAGGACCTAATGGCCATTCCTGGGGTGATTCGGGTTCCACCCCACAGTCTTCTGCCCACTGGTGCAAGTGCCTGCTGAATGTATCTTGGTTCGCTGACCAGTGCCTCGCTCAACAGCCTTTTTTCCCACAAACCTAACACTCTACAAAAAAAAAAAAAGTAAACAATAATAAGTTGTGCCTACAGCGGCAGCGCTTTCTCTGGTTCAAGTGCACCTCTCTAATATTCGAGTACTGCACTCCAATCTCGATCCGGTCCCCCATCGAGCCATACGAAGACGCAGATTCAATGTCCTCCCGATACAGCATATATACCTCACAACTCAGGCTATGCTCTGGAGCACAGTTATTGACAAAGCTGGTATCTATTTATTTGCCTGGGATGACATTTCCTGTCTGCGTCTTCGTGACCTTGAAGAACCCAATTTCTCCGTTTTATGGATTTTGGTGGACACCGGCTCAGACAATATTATCTATGCTGGTTTATATCGTTCACACTCTGGAGACCACGAGACAACCTGTACATCTGTGAAGCGGCGGATGTGAGCCAACGACAAGCGACAGAATGCCCAATTGGGTGATTCTGGGGGACTTTAACGCCAACCACCAAAAGTGGCTGTTGCCATACCGACCATGCTGGGAGAGAAGCGTTTCAACTTTTTTAATTTTTTTTTCTACAAAATCTTTGATTTGAAACTGAAATTGTATTTTACTTACCTAAGTATATATATATATAGGTAGGTAGTTACAATGACTCCAGACTTTAGAGTTGCATTAATGATTCTTCTTCTATGGCACTTGATTCATTCTTTGTATGATCTTATTTCATTCCTCAATTGTATAAGTTTCTTGTGAAAAATATATTTTTCAATACTTACAAGCTTTTATAAAATTAGTGATCGTAACCGGTGTGCTGATCAAAATGAGCCTAAACACGGCCAGTCTACTATTATACCTCAAGGAGTTTCGTTGTCCACCTTCCGTCTCCGTCATCAGATCAGCTCGTTGTGTCCATAATATTGCATTGTCATCGGATCTTGCCAGGTATGCCAAATTTCAGATAAATCGGTTGAGGATAACTGCTTTAAAATTCAGTTGCAAGATTCCACTCGGATATACATTGCAAATTAGTATAAAGCTTGCAATAATATCGTGTCTTCTTGTGTCTTCAGTGTCAAGGGTTATTTCTATATACCTCTGTATTGAGTCTTCAATATTCGTTTATTGTTTTCTGACTGAAACAGGCGGGCGCAGTGCAACGCCAAGGACGCGTCCTAGGTGGACGTGACCTGTGAGGTATATATAGGTAAAGGTAACCGCTTGACATTAGGTCATCTGCTAGTTCCGTCATAACACTCAAATAAAATATAACAGATTTCAATATCAGAATACAGCAAGAAGAAATAAAAATAGCATTTCTCTTTCCAAGTTTATCAAAAGCTATTAGTAAGCCGGTCTCAACTTACGTCAGTTTCACTTACAATAAGCTTTGTGCGATTGTTTCATCTGCGCCTGCGCATGGTCGCGCTTCACGGACCGCGACCAGAGATCCCTTTGCACTATTAATAGCTGCAATACACGGGCTTTATGTCTTGTGATGATGTTTATGGCTAATAACGATAAAATTAAGATATATGGGATAGTTTAAATATTCGTGAGTGGAATAAAAATGGATTGGAAGTTGTAAACATTAGTAATGTGTTTTTTTCGTCCTATTTAGGGTAATCTTAAATTATTTGGACTTGATTTTATTCTTGGACCCTGATTAAGATGGAACTCAACTATGAGAACGATCTTGAGTTCACCAAAAATGTTTTTTTTTTGTATGTGGGACTTTCGAAATTGGAACACATTTAAGCTCATTTTTAGACTGGTCGGGCCCTAGACGCAATTATTATAATCTACTCTTAGAGCATTGCAGGCCTCCGTACCGAATCTACTCAAGGAATTTGGATGTTTGAAAGAAAAAAAGACAAAGAAAAGCTATTTATGTTAAAAATTAAGTACCTAAATAAATATTTTATTTTGACTACAGCAATGACTTCTTTCAGAATAAAGAAAATTTTGTGTGCTAGGTCCCCTCTTATTCATAATATACATAAATGACCTGCCAAAAGCAACTAGCCACGTGATGTCCTTATTCGCAGATGATAGCACGGTTACTATAGCTTGTAAGAACATGGACACTTATAAAACTGACATTAACTTAGCATTGACATCTATTATAGAATGGTTCAATAATAATAATCTGAAAATCAATATAAATAAAACAAAAATCATAAATTTCCTACAACGCGATAATGCAGCATCAAAAAGAAATGTCATTTTTTACAACAATAACGAAATCGAAGAGGTGGATAGTACATAATTTCTGGGACTAAATATTGACAAAAAACTGAATTGGAAATCCCATATAGAAGCACTTTGTAAGAAAATCAATAGTTTAGCATATGTCCTTTACAAAATAGCACCAACAGTTGACGTAGATACACTTCTTATTGACTATCATGGTATAATTGCCTCCAACATAAGGTATGGAATATTGTTTTGGGGTAATTCCACAGATATCCTAAAAGTATTTAAGTACCAAAAACGCTGCATAAGAACTATGTTCCAGCTTAAAACAACAGACTTCTGTAAACCGTTTTTCTTAAAGTATAAAATGTTGACTCTACCATCACTGTATATTTTGGAGAAAGCTATGTTTGTCAAATCTAATCCAGATTCCTTTCGTACTCATTCAGATATCGTTGTCCGCAACAGGCGTGACCACCATAAAATCTGTCTTCAGAAAGAAAAACCACAATGATGAGCAAGAGCATATTTGGTATGGCTCCATCTATTTATAATAAACTACCACGGAGCATAAGACTACTGCCAAATTTGGAGTTCCCAAGAAAGATAAAAACGATACTTACAGTCAAATGTTATTATGATATAAATGAATTCAATCTTACAGCTTGACATTCGTATTTCTTATTTATTATTTATTATTAAATTTTAATACAAGTTTCAATATTATTACTCATATTTTACAAAATTATTAATGATAATCTAATCTAAATCCTTGTACCTATATTTATTCCAAAGATATCTTACTTTCTTTAATTAAATCAACATGAAATTAGACATTGCACACGTAACAGTAGAAATACATTGAATCATGCTTATACCTAAACCATTATTCTTGGCGATCTAAAACTCATCATTGATGAATTTCGGCAAATAGGTTTAGATCTAAATTTTTCTAAGTGCGAACTTTTTGTTTCCGACACTTGTATGGATAGAAATTCAGTCATTGAAAAATTTCAAAGTTTGGCCTCAAACATTACAGTTGTAGATGAATGTTCGCTTCGCCTCCTTGGTTCACCTATTCTTGACGAGTCTTTTCCGGCATTTGTAGACGAGAAAATTCAAAATTTTATGAGAACTTCCGACCGATTGCTCAAAATTAACGCCCATATGGCTTTTACAATTATAAAGTTTTGCCTTTTTGTGCCAAAATTTACATATGCTTTAAGATGTTGTCAACTGTGGAAACACAGTGAGCTGGTGGAAGGCTTGGACAACATAATAAAGAACACGTTATCGTCGGTTTTGAATATCGATTTAGTTGACAGGGCGTGGTCGCAAGCCTCCTTGCCTGTTAAATTAGGAGGCTTAGGTATTCGTAAAATTTCAAGTGTAGCCCTACCAGCGTTCTTGTCTTCCGTCTATAGCACTTGTTCTTTGGTTAATAAAATTCTATCTCCTTCTCTTGTGGCTCTTTCTGGCAACACTCTCAAAATTTCATACTTAGACGAGGCTCGAAATGCTTGGCATAGTGCTTGCCCCAATACTACTCCCCCCAAATCTCTTTCGTCTCAACGGCAATGGGACGGGCCTCTGTGCGAGCTGACGCGGAATTGTCTGTTACAAACGTGCTCAAGCTCCACAGATCGTGCTCGTCTCCTGGCCGTTTCCAAATGGGAGTCAGGGTTTTGGTTGCAAGCACTTCCATCACACAATACTGGTACTTTAATGGATCCAGTTTCTTTCCGTATTGCAACTTCTTTACGGTTGGGTGCAGGGTGCTGTGCCCCTCATCACTGCCAGTGCGGTACTGCTGTTGATCAGCTTGGTCACCACGGATTATCGTGCACCAGGGCTGCCGGTAGGATTTCCCGCCACGCTAGCCTTAATGATATCATTCGCCGGGCCCTTACCAGCGTTAACATTCCAGCTATTCTATAACCGAATGGTCTGTTACGTGACGATGGTAAGCGGCCTGACGGCATGACTCTTGTTCCGTGGGAGAAGGGTAGGCCTTTGGTTTGGGACGCTACATGCGTTGATACCCTTGCGCCATCTCATCTGTCCGGGACATCAGTTAGGGACGGTGCGGCGGCAGATTCCGCTGAGGACCTCAAAAGACGCAAATATGCAAGTCTCGACAGAGCTTACTTATTTGAACCTTTCGGGGTCGAGACTCTGGGTCCGTGGGGTTCCGGGGCCCTTCGCGTTTTCAAAATTCTTTCAGGGCATCTGGTCGAAGCGACGCGTGACCCGAGAGCTGGCTCTTATCTGGCTCAACGCATTAGTATTGCCATTCAGCGTGGCAATGCAGCCAGCATCTTAGGGACGCTTCCGTCTGGTAGTGATTTGGATCAGTTGAGCTACCTTTAGATCGCTTGCAGCGGTCTTCAGATAGCACAACTGTTTCATATGTATTTTGTACATACCTTGTAGGTATTATTATTTCTGTAAATAAATGTATTTTATTATAAAATCTTTCCTCTTTATAATATTACAGATTGTGAGATTTGCGAGTAAAAACTGCGCGCGGGAGAATAAATTACATACATACCACAGATTAAGTAATAGTGTCAAACCGTGTTTACCTTAGCGGTGCGCGCATTGCAATTTTCTACTAAGATTACACACACACTTAAGTCAACCAAAAAACCAGTTATAGTCATTATTATTATTTATTATGGATAAAATAATTTTACGCGTACGAAGTCGCGGGTAACAGCTAGTTTATAATATTAGTGTAGATTAGAGATGATGACACTAACAATAGACTCGTACAGTGATGTTGCCAAAAGGTACTAAGTCAGTGCAACAATCTTTAACTCGTCAATAATACAAATATACCTTACATGTCACACACACACACAATCTTAATTTTTACTACTATTTTATACTATTACTTTCTATAAATAATGGGTTTTTTAAGGAGGGCATTGTATAATAAATAAATAAATAAATAATGCTGGACAGTTCACACAACATTATCTAGCCCCAAGCTAAGCAGAGCTTGTGTTATGGGTACTAGACAATTGATAAACTTAATATAATATATCACATAGATAGATATTTTTTATTATGCATAGAAAATACCCAGAACACCCTGAACAAATATCTGCAGATCGCATAAATATTTATTCCGAGGCGGGAATCGGACCCGCAATCTCCTGGGTCGCAGGCGAACCGTAGCCCGCCGGGCCACAGAGGTCGTCAATATATAGATTTAGGTACCGTACCTCATGAGGTATCAACGGAAATATTATAGGAGCACTCTCGTGTCTGTCTGTCTGTCTGTCTGTCTGTCACAAAGTCACATACGGGTCACAGACAATTTACTCTGAATGTACTGCACGAAACAAGTTGACATATCGCACATAAAGGTACAGAGTTAGGTGACCAGTCCTGATTTGTAGCGTAAATAACATAAAGCATAATTTTGTGGGCAAACAAACAAATATAAAAAAGCTGATATTCGTTGTGACTTATGAAACGAAAGTACAGTTTTTTTTTAGTTCAAACTGAATATTAAAGAAAATAAATCTGGCTTGGCTCTTATCTGGCTCAACGCATTAGTATTGCCATTCAGCGTGGCAATGCCGCCAGCATCTTAGGAACGCTTCCGTCTGGTAGTGATTTGGATCAGTTGAGCTACCTTTAGATCGCATACAGCGGTCTTCAGGTGGCATAACTGTTTCATATGTATTTTGTACATACCTTGTATTATTCTTTCTGTAAATAAATGTATTTATTGCTTGAAAAAAAAAAACACCTATGTACACATGTATTTCACGCAATAAATAATACTTTACTTTACTTACTTTACTTTACTTACTTTGTCCAAACGCATTTTATTCATTATTTTCCACTCCCCAGAATTATTATGACAAATCCTTTAACACAAGATCAACAGAGGCTGCCTACCCTCGTGTCATTAATATTTGTCGAACATGATGGGCTCAGTGCCCCACGGAACACTAAAAATACGTATACTCATACCAACTATCGTTTATTCTTTGTTCGAACCAGTATTGACTGTTGTATGCTCTGTGTCGGCACTTCCCAACAGAACATGCGCTTCAGATCTCAGCGGCGGGCGTTCCGCGCCACTGCCGCCAGTAATAGTGCCGCCTACCCTACTCCTTACAACACCCCACACATTCACAATTCAACTCTATACATTAAAGAATAAAGCTTGTTTTTCTTTGTGTTACAGTTGGACAGCTTTTAAAAGTTCGTTGTTCTGGATTTTGAAGCTTCAGCTGATGCTAATAAAATACAAAGTTGTTTGTGGCGAGTACAAAGGGCGTAGAGACAACGGAAGCGACATCGTCGATGGTATCTCGTTCTTTAATTAGACGGCTTAATTAAAACGTGTTCTAAGCGATAATAACGATAATTGGATCATTAATTTGGTTTTGCGATCGGCTGTCCTCGGAATGTGCTATATCCGCTCAGATATTGGATTTTGGTGGAATTTCAAATTAGCTGATACCTAATTGGTAGAGGGAGATGCACATTCAGACTATATACCTTATATACATTTATTTACAGAAAGAATAATACAAGGTATGTACAAAATACATATGAAACAGTTGTGCTACCTGAAGACCGCTGCAAGCGATCTAAAGGTAGCTCAACTGATCCAAATCACTACCAGACGGAAGCGTCCCTAAGATGCTGGCTGCATTGCCACGCTGAATGGCAATACTAATGCGTTGAGCCAGATAAGAGCCAGCTCTCGGGTCACGGGTCGCTTCGACCAGATGCCCTGAAAGAATTTTGAAAACGCGATGGGCCCCGGAACCCCTCGGACCCAGAGTCTCGACCCCGAAAGGCTCAAATAAGTAAGCTCTGTCGAGACTTGCATATTTGCGTCTTTTGAGGTCCTCAGCGGAATCTGCCGCCGCACCGGCCCAAACTGATGTCCCGGACAGATGAGATGGGGCAAGGGTATCAACGCATGTAGCGTCCCACACCAAAGGCCTACCCTTCTCCCACGGAACAAGAGTCATGCCGTCAGGCCGCTTACCATCGTCACGTAGCAGACCATTCGGTTCTAGAATGGCTGGAATGTTAAGTATTATTAAGTATTCTGTGACTCTGAGGAAATGAAATAGGTTTATAGGTAACGAACTCCCAACAGTCACATACTCTTTATTCTTTTTATTGTACACAAGATAACACAAAATAAACAGTAAGAGGTAGCGAACATGTACAGAGGCGAGCCTAACCCGAGTTTTCTACCAGCAAACCTTAATAACCTTACCCTTTTTTTTATCTCCAGAGTTGAAAATTCGTTAACGTTTTTTTTTTTTTTATACTACTCGAATAACGGAACAAGCAGGTGGTCCACCTAATGTTAAGCGGTAACCTCAGCCTATGAACAGTGCATTACCTCATAGGTCACGTCCACCTTGGACGCGCCCTATGTGGCATTGCACTGCGCCCGCCACCCTGAGACATAAAGATGAAAAGTCTCATGTGCCTGTAATTTCACCGGCACCCTTACCCTTCAAACCGGAACACAGCAATGCGAGCACTACTGCTTTGCGGCAGAAATAGGTATGGTGGTAGTACTTCACAAAAAACTCTTTCACAAAAAAGCTCTACTACTACTAAACCGGTCCGGGAAGGACCGGAATTATGTGGGACTCACCGCCCTGAAAAGGGCAGAATACCCACTAAAAACACTCCGGTGTTCCTCTCGCGCCATGTTTGCCAGACCACGGGAACGAAATCCTTCTGCGATAAGACTGGCGATATTAGTAATCCCTCTCATACTTACCCTATAGACTTGCCTTCTTGCCTTACCTAATACTGAAGGTAAGGGCTGCTACGCAAAGTGTGTTAACCCGTGCTATAAT
This sequence comes from Operophtera brumata, assembly GCA_932527175.1. Taxonomy (NCBI): domain Eukaryota; kingdom Metazoa; phylum Arthropoda; class Insecta; order Lepidoptera; family Geometridae; genus Operophtera; species Operophtera brumata. The sequence continues at coordinate 15,278,731 of OW052234.1, read as the reverse complement.
ATTATTTTATTTGTGCCTAATAGAAACCAAATAAGGTTTCCGCTGAACGAGTACGATGGTCCCACAACAGGCACCAGGATCAACCCCGCAGCGGGAATGTGACAAGGGGTGAGCTCATCGCCGCCATTGCTTCATATACAAATATTTCTTGTTTAAATAGGATAGGATAGGATAGGGTAACCTAACCTAGTCTTGTGGCAGGGTTATAGGGCCGTGGAAACGATAATAGATAGATATATGAACACTTTATTGTACACAACGAAAATATAACAAAAGAAACATAAACAATTAGTACAGTACAATGGGCGGCCTTATCGCTGAGTACAGGGCCCATAGGATCAGAATCAGAATATCTATTACTAGCGACTCGTCCCGGGTTCACACGGGTAGTTTCAGGATGAAAAACAGACCCCCCCCCCTCCTCCTATCCCCCCGCCCCTGGTAGCCTATGTCACTCAGGGTGAATGTAGCTTTCCAATAGTGAAATATATTTTGAAATCGGCATAGTAGGTTTTGATTTTATTAATTACAAACATGCACACACACAAATATACAAATCTTTCCTCTTTATAATATTAGTGTAGATTAGAGATGATGACACTAACAATATAATCATACAGTGATGTTACCAAAAGGTACTAAGTCAGTGCAACAATCTTTAAGTCAGGCCGCACACCAGGCATACATTTGTAACTCGATAATTGTAGCGCCACATTTAACGCCCCCATACATTTGTACGTGAGCACGCACACCGAGGAAACATTTGTGGCGGGCGCACTTTGTAGCGAGACTACACGAATTCAAGATCGTACACGTTCGTTTTTTGTGTCGCGTTGGTTTGCAAAAATGAAAGACAACATTGAATTTTACGTTGAGTTTATTGCAGAGGTTGAAAAAACCCTGTATTATACAATCACACGCTCAATGATTATAGTAACAGACGGATTACAGAAATTATTTGGACTAAGATTGGCGAAAAATCGGCGTACATTGTGCAATCTTGATTAAACGGATGAACCCAATAACGTCTTTTTTTCTCATTAATTGCCACATCAAGAAATCTTCGTCATCAGACGATGATGTCGACATTGTCAGCGGTGCCACGCTACAACTGTGCTTCCGATGTGCGCATTTACAATACATTTGTAGCTCATACAATTGTAGCGCAACGATTGTGGCGACGTAAATAACAAATGTATGCCTGGTGTGCGGCCTGAATAACTCGTCAATAATACAATATACCTAGTTATGGAGTCCCCTGGCCCTTCGGCCCTAGATTAAGTCTAGAATAACGAATAAGCACTGTATTATTTGCTGATGTAATGTCTAGACAGGCCTGCGAGCCTGGGCTCTCATACAGATTTGATCACTACCGTTTCACCTCTAAATCGGCACAGACGTGTAGTCATTATTCTTAAAAATATAAAAATTAAGTAAAGAAAAGTTTTTTAAAAAGCCCGTTTACCGCTTCCAAACCAAGAGTGGCGCAGCCGGAAACGGATTTTCCTTAATTTTCACGGGTTTTCCGCGTTTTTCCGACGTCCAAATTCGTCAGGAAAATTTTGCACGAGAAATTCCACGAAATGTTAATCCGTCGAACCAAATAAATAATCTCTTAAACGGGTACAGAAAAAGTGAGTGATGGGAGTAGCAGTCGGTTGGTGAGTAAAACTTTTCGCCATTTCCTTTGTTTCCCAAATCCTCCTATTTTTGTAAAAACGGTTTTTTTAATTAAAAATTGTTATTATTGAGATCGAACTTTTCTCGGTATAACGTGTCTGGTTGACCTTGTATAAAACTCTATCAAGTTAGCCTTGCTCTCAGCATAGAGCACTTATAGCTAAGAAACATAGAGAGTACAGATTTTAAAATTTAAATTTGTATTGTAATTAATTTAATAGTGTAACGTAAAGATAAATGATCTGAAATTGATCGTACATTAATCATAAATTAGGATAAAAACTTATTTTAGAAATAATTTTCCTTGTAATTTTTGTGTCAGTAATTTTAAATAACAGTGAAAACTCAAGTGAAAAATTTTCAAGTTTTCCTTTCTTTATTAACAATTATTTTTGTGCTTTTATTGTGTTATTTTAAAGTGTTTAATTTCAAACAACCGCGTAAATTCAAGTGAAAAATTTTCATTTAGTTTCCACATTTTCAGAGGATGTTGTGACTTGGTCTGCATTGAAGGAACTGCTTATCCAGCATTTTGGAGACCCACGTAGTGAGGAGTGCATTAACATTGAGTTAGAATCATTGAAAATTAAATCGGGCGAGAGTTATTTGGACTTTTGCAACCGAATTCAAAGTGTTCGTTCCTTATTAATATCGAAAGTGAACATAATTACGGATACTATCTTAAAACGCGCAAAATTAATAATTTACAATAATACCGCATTAAACGTATTTTTATACAACCTTCCCGAAGCAATGGTACGAGTGGTACGACTTAAGTCACCTAAAACATTGGAAGACGCCTTAAGTGTAGTGCTCGAAGAAGTCAACTTCTTAGAACAGTATAACATGAGAAATCGTCTTCATGGAAATAGCCAAATTTCGAGTGCGGGCTCAAGGCCATTGATAAGTAACAATACCCCGCCTATAAGGCACCCCAAGTTCTAGGGCAAACACAAGGTTTTGGAGCGGTCCGCCCTCCAACATTGGGATACAGACTTCCGTTTGGCCTTCAGCCACAACCTCCGGTAGGCCTTCAGCAATTTGGCTACAAGCCGCCTCAACAATTCGGCTATAGGCCAGCCCAACAATTCGGTTACAAACCACCTCAACAATTAGGTTATAAACCACCCCCGCAATTGGGTTATAAACCACAACAATTTGGCCAACAAGTTAACAATTTGGTTACCGACCCCAATTTGGTATTCAGCCAAACCAAGTAGGACATAGTGCCCCTCAGGTACAAAAGCCTCAAATGCAAATTAGTGACGTGTCTATGAGGACAGCACCTCCTAGACCGCAAGTACCGCAACAAGGTTTTAAATTGAATGAACTGACGATGAATGAATACGAATACGGCCCTTACATACGATGACAGTTACTACTATGACGAAAATAGTTACTATGATGAAAATGGAGTGAACGATTATAGTGAAGAAAATTACACGGACTGTACCGACACACAACCTGACGTAACAGAACAGACTGACGTATCTAAGGCAGTGGATTTTCAGGAAAATGCCTCGAAGAACAAGAGATCCTAGCACTAAATTGCGATCCTAATTTAAAACTTCCGTATATTTATTTGGCAGAAATAGACGCGAAAATGATGATTGACACCGGAAGTATGAGATCATTCTTTAGCCCCCGAAAAGCCTATCAATATTTTAGCCAATTTATTCGAAAGGAACCATTTCAAGTGGTTAGCACCCACGCGTCTAGTAGACATGATGAAGTGATGGATATCCCTCTCTTACCTACTTTTTCAAGTACCGATTGGCATACGTTTTATTTGTATGATGTCGATGCACGCTATGATGGACTTATTGGAAACGATCTTTTAGAACAATTAGGCGCGGTTATTGATTTGAAAGAACAGCTTCTGAAAACGGATACCACATGTATTCCAATAATCAATAATAATTTAAATTATATTATTGATATACCACCACGATCGGAACAGCGAGTCAAGTTACCAATTGACCAACATTCAGGCGAAGCTATTCTTGACTTCTATGAATTCAGAAGTGGCTTACGAATGCCTAGTGCAATAGTGAACTACATTAATGGTTATGCATCTACGGTTATTCAGAATACGTTAGAGCAGCCACAACGATTGACTATTAAGAGACCCTTTACAGTAACGCGACATGAGAATACTCAATGTGACTTGAATTTGACAAGACATATTAATGAAATAGAGACTGACAATTTACAATTTAACGAAGCTCAGACTTGACCATACCAATGACGAAGAACGGGAAAAAATTTACAAACTATGTATGGACTATAAAGACATATTTTACTGTGACCAAATTCCCTTGACGTTCACTAATCAGGTCAAACACCACATACGTACTAAAAACGAGGACCCTATATATATAAAGCCTTATAGACAAGCCCCATTTATACAAGAAGAAATTAACAGACAAGTAGAAAAATTAATAAAAGACAATGTGATCCAAGAGTCTCATTCTCCTTGGAACGCACCCGTACACCTGGTGCCAAAGAAGATGGATGCATCTGGTGAGGTCAAATATAGGATGGTAGTTGACTATAGGCGATTGAATGACATAACCATTGACGACAAATACCCCTTACCGAACATAACAGATCTTTTCGACAAATTAGGAAAAAGCTCGTATTTTAGCACACTTGACTTAGCAAGTGGTTACCATCAAATAGAAGTTGAGAAAAAGGACAGACAGAAGACAGCTTTCTCGTCACAAGCTGGACATTTTGAGTTCAGTAGGATGCCTTTTGGGCTTAAGACATGTCCTGCGACGTTTCAGAGGACCATGGACAACGTTTTACGTGGCCTACAAGGTCTACATTGCATGGTTTACTTAGACGACATAATAATTTTCTCAAACAGCCTTGATGAACATATTAATAAATTACGGACTATCTTTGAAAGAATTAAGGCGACTAACTTGAAAGTACAATTAGACAAGTCAGAGTTCTTACGAAAAGAAGTACTATATCTTGGACACACTATAACGAAAGACGGACTAAGACCTAATAACGACAAGATAGACGCTGTACTAAAATATCCTTTACCAAAAACGACGACAGAAATCAAAAGTTTCCTAGGACTTGTAGGATACTATCGAAGATTCATTAAGGACTTCGCAAAAATCACGCAACCGTTGACGGCTTGCTTGAAAAAGCGAAATGGAGTCGTAATCGACCAAAAATATGTAGACGCATTTAATAAATGTAAAGAACTCTTGACACACGCCCCATTATTACAGTACCCTGACTATGACAAGCCTTTCGTACTTACGACGGACGCGTCAAATGTAGCGGTAGGCGCAGCATTATCTCAAGGACAAATTGGTAGTGACAGACCTGTAGCGTATGCTAGTCGCACACTAAGTGACACTGAATCACGTTATAGTACTATCGAACGTGAATTGCTCGCTATTATCTGGGCAGTGAAACATTTTAGACCCTACCTGTACGGTCGAAATTTCTTCATTTATACCGACCATCGACCATTAATATGGCTTCGATCCTTAAAAGATCCTAGTAGTAAACTTACTCGTTGGAGGTTACGCTTACAGGATTATAACTATGAAATGATACACAAAAACGGCAAACAAAACACGAACGCAGACGCCTTATCTAGAATTAAGATTAATGCTCTAGATTCAGACGATGAAACCCAATCAATGGCAGTAAACGTAGATAAAAAGGATGAGAAACTTAGGAAACATCTAGAAGACGTAGTTAAAGATATTGGAAAATTAACAGCAAAAAGGAAAACGACACGAAATGACTCATCAACTATAACAATATCAGATACAAGTAGGACAGCGACAGCTAATAGCCCTATAGCGATTTCTGACACATTATCAAGACATAGTATGGACATAGATGAATACCCCATTCGATCAGAATCCAGTCAATCACAAACGATTCATTCCGCTGCAGATTTAGAATCATCAGGAATACCAATTTTACATGAGGCAATTGACAACAAGCCAAATCAAATTCTAGTATATTCATGGTTTAAAAATGAATTGCAGGTTAATAATCTTTCCCGAGAAAAACAAAAGGTGTTGGAAGTTTTCCTTCCTACAGATAATTCAGATTTAGTTAAAGAATTTCTAAAACAATATATAAAGCCAAAAATAAAATATTTCATCTATTTTGAGGAAGAAAAACATCGAAGACTATTCGGAAATTTAATCATTCAGCTTTTTAAGCAAGGCATGGTTAATTTTTACGAATGCACGGAACGGGTAATATTTATTGAAAATGAGGGAGAGCAACGAGCAGTAATAATTAAATATCATGAAGGAAAGACATGCCACCGTGGTATTAAAGAGACATTAGTTAGGATTCGTAGAAATTATTATTGGGATAGAATGCAAGAAACAGTTACGGCAGTTATAAATGCATGTGAAGCATGTCAGAAAATGAAATATGATAGGAAACCCATCAAACCTATATTACAATTAACGCAAACGCAAGATGCCCCATTTCAGGAGATTTTCATAGACCTTTTCAGCATTGAAGGAAAAACTTATTTGACTCTTATTGATTCATTCAGTAAGTTAGGACAGGCAATCGAAATTCAAGGCAAATCAACACCTGAAGTAATTCGAGCGTTGATGAAGTATTTCTCATATTACGGAATCCCTAAAAAGATAAGTTCAGATCCCGGAACTGAGTTCAACAATGAATTACTGAAAGAATTTCTTATTTTACATAAAGTAGAACTTCACATTGGTACGCCCAATAACCCTAACTCAATGGGACTTATTGAACTTTTCCATTCCACGATAATTGAAATTTATAGATTGGCTAAATATGAAAAACGATGTACTGATGCAGCATCAGCAATGATATATTCGGTTATGGCATACAATCACACTATTCATTCCGTTACTGAATTTACTCCATTTGAAGTCGTATTCGGACACACCGACACAAGTAGCCCATATAGTATAGAATTAGAAAAGCGGTATTTTCAGAAACTAGTTAAGGATCATGCGAAGCGAACAAAAATCTTGTATGAACATTTGGCAGATAAGATGATAACAATTAAACAAAAGATTAGGGAAAAGAAAGGCGGTGAAGCTGAAATACAATTTTCCAAAGGAAAAACGATTTTCGCTAAAGATATCAACAAGCGGAAAAGCAAAGATAAACCTCGTTATGTAAAAGCAAAGGTTATAGGTGAACCTGAAAGAAACGTTATACCTATACAAGTAGGGGAAAGAAAAACTAAAGTCCCTATTAAAAATGTCAAATGCCGTCCGCAGGTGGTGCAGCGTACTGCTGATAGTGACACCAACCCTGGCTCTTCATCTGCAGACACTTGAAGGAAACCCGGGGATACTTCCGATAAGACAAGGTCAAGCATACTTTCAAACTGACAATTGGACCTTAATTAAGGTTATAAAATTGGAAGGGATCTACAATGATTTAAATTACTTATCAGCGAACTACGAACAACTATGTAAATTAATCGATTGGAATACAACATATTCGCAAGAGTTTAAAAATGTGAAAATTCATACGGAGTTCATACGCGACATAACTATAGATAAATACCAACAACTTGTTCCACAGCAACGCTTTAAAAGAGGTCTAATAAATCCATTGGGTTCGATTATAAAAATTGTTACAGGAAATCTTGACCATGACGACGCGATCAAATATGATAAACTTACTTCTGAATTAAATCACGATCAAATTATAATTTCTAAGAAATTGACGTTGGTCTCTAAAATGTTTGATAGCTTTATCAATGTAACTGAAACAATTAATCAGAATACTGCTAACTTAGAAATAATGATAAGAGATCTAGCTGCTAGAGAAAACAATTGGGTTTTCTTCACATACATATTAGAATTGTTTAACGTTTTTACAAGCACTTTACAGTACTTTGCAGTACTACCACCATACCTATTTCTGCCGCAAAGCAGTAGTGCTCGCATTGCTGTGTTCCGGTTTGAAGGGTAAGGGTGCCGGTGAAATTACAGGCACATGAGACTTTTCATCTTTATGTCTCAGGGTGGCGGGCGCAGTGCAATGCCACATAGGGCGCGTCCTAGGTGGACGTGACCTATGAGTTAATGCACTGTTCATAGGCAGAGGTTACCGCTTAACATCAGGTGGGCCATCGGCTTGTTCCGCCATTCCAGTAGTATAAAAAAAAAAAAAAAAAAAGTTTTCGTACTATCTTTATTAGGATAAGTGAAATTGAAACTGCTCTAGCATTAAGTAGAGTCTCTATACTACATCAATCTATCGTGAACTCGACAGAACTTATGTATCATTTGAAGTTGATTGCAAGCTCACAAAGCTTAGTGTATTTACCTATCGATAAGAACTTACTGAAATTAGAGGAAACTATGTGTGTAAAATCATTTATTAAGAAAAACAAGATCACGTTTATTATGGAAATTCCTGTTACTGATAATTGTACTTATAATTACTTTAAAATGTACTCCTTACCAATTTTCCACCAATCCAACAATGAAACCTTATCTATTTTCCCCAAATATCCCTACCTTTTGGCGAAAGGAATGAAATACTTACCGATTGTGAAACCATGCCGCCCGTTATCAGCTGGCGACCATTTTCTGTGTAATGCGGACAACAGAGCATTGTACCATGAGCTCACCTGTATCGAACAGCTCATGAAGTTCGAAGAGAACCCTACTGACTGTAAACAGCATCAGGTTCAAATTGAAGAGGTCAAAGTCCAACAAGTCAACTCTGACAGTTGGATTATTTACAGCAGACTCAAGACTACACTAACCAAATATTGTGACAACGAGGTCAGTAAACAGCCATTATTTGGGACTTACCTCGTGACCATCGACGAGCCTTGTGATTTGGAGATTAATGGAATTCGTATTCGCCACCGTATCTACATAGAATCGGACGTTGTTGAGCCAATTCCAGTCATCGCCTTACCGCAGTTACGTGTGAACGCGAGTCTATCCGGTGCACGCGCACTTAACATGAGGGAAGTCAACTTAGATGAAGTGAAATACATGGCTTACTCTTTAAAGCACAGTGCAGTGATCGAAAGTGTTATGAACGAAAAGAAAACTGTTAACTTCAATGAAAATTTAGGATATGTTACTTTAGGCTTATTAATCTTAAGTTTTCTGATGTTTTTATGTTATGTGTTTCGGCTAAATTTGCTGAAAATCTTAACATTTAAGCAAAATTATCGGAACAAATCTGAAATCGATCCAACCGATAATTTTCCTCTTAGGGATGGAGGAGTTATGGAGTCCCCTGGCCCTTCGGCCCTAGATTAAGTCTAGAATAACGAATAAGCACTGTATTATTTGCTGATGTAATGTCTAGACAGGCCTGCGAGCCTGGGCTCTCATACAGATTTGATCACTACCGTTTCACCTCTAAATCGGAACAGACGTGTAGTCATTATTCTTAAAAATATAAAAATTAAGTAAAGAAAAGTTTTTTAAAAAGCCCGTTTACCGCTTCCAAACCAAGAGTACTCTACTATTTGATATTATTACTTGTAGTATTATTATTTCTGTAAATAAATGTTTTTTTAAGGAGGGCATTGTAAGAGGGTACCGTACCTCATGAGGTATCATCGGAAACATTATAAGAGCACTCTCGTGTCTGTCTGTCCGTCTGTCAAAGGTCAAACACGCGTCACAGCCTATTTACTCCGAATGTACAGCGCGAAACAAGTTGACATTTGGTACATGAACAGAGTAAGGAGACCCAGTCCAGATGCACATGAACAGAGTAAGGAGACCCAGTCCAGATGCACATGAACAGAGTAAGGAGACCCAGTCCAGATGCACAGCGTAAATAAAATACAAACACGTGGATTAATAGCGAAACTAACATCGAAATTTTAGTCCGTACAAGTCATTTCGATGTTATTTTCGCTATTCATCCAGTGTTGACGACCCCTGTGGCGCGGCGGGCGAAGCTTGGCCTGCGACGCAGGAGGTTGCGGGTTCGATTCCCGCCTCGGAACAAATATTTGTGCGATCGCAGATATTTGTTCAGGGTGTTCTGGGTATTTTCTATGTATAATAAAAAATATCTATCTATGTAATATATTCTATTAAGTATATCAGTACCCATAACACAAGCTCTGCTTAGCTTGGGGCTAGATAATGTTGTGTGAACTGTCCAGCATTATTTATTATTTCTTTACTATTTATTTATTAATCCAGTGTTTTTTTTTTCTACCAAATATGAGTTGCCGTAAATAATGTCCAATATAAAAGCCCAAAAACAGACATTTCAGTGTAAAATGATACTCTGTTTGCCCACTTGGTAAAATATGTTAGTATGAAAAAGCAGCCACTTTAAAGAAAATGTACTAAAATGGAACAGGAGGAAGTATTTTCAGCAGTTTACGGAATATTGGAGGTCTGCTTCGGAATCCTCTCCACGCGAGTTCAACTTGTACTTAACCGATTTTTTACAGTTTATCAGATTACGAACAAACAAACACGACAATTCCTAAGTTATAGTTACAGGGTGGATCCAATATCAAAGCTCTCCCCGCTAGCGAGTTGCAACTTACAGCTTCCGAGTGTCATGATGACACACTGTCGAATGACCCTCCTTAAGGTGGGGTATAACGCAAAATTACCACTCTTAGATTAGATTTTTAACTGACTAAATCAAGTACAATATTCAAATTAAAAATATGCATGAATACTGTCTGGGATCACCCAGACAGAAAAAGGATAGGACAAAATTTTCTCTATAAAAAAAAACACATGCTACACATGTACTTTTGGCTAGATTCGATTGTTTGTCAATATGGTACAGAATATTGGGTCAAAAATTAGATAAATAAGATCAATACAATAAAACGGAAGGTACATCCTAGGGGTTTTTTAAAATTATGTATATTCAAGATATAAATAAAAACCGCTTTTTCGAGTGGCGCGTGGCGTGTCGTGTGTGTCGTGACGACATGAAGCGACGACACGTCGTCTGCTGCTGCTGCGTGTAGTCGGCTACCAACTTGTACCTTCATTTGGATGGATTTTTGACATCCTTTCCTAAGTCCTCAGAGCATTGGGCCTCCGTACTCGATGCCTCATCATCAGCATATATCAGTCCACTGCCGGACATAGGCCTCTGCCAATGTGCGCCATTTTGACCGATTTCCAGCTCTTCCCATGCACTTTCTACCAGCTGCCTTACGCAGATCGTTGCTCCACCTCACCAGGGGGGCTTCGATTCCTCAGTCCCTCACTATTGAGATAGGACTGCGTTTCAGACTGGTCTGCGTGCGATAAAATTTATGATAGTGTCCATTCGTCAAAATGTAGAAATTCTAGAGTTTAATCTTTTTTTTATACAACTTGTAATTACGGATCATGCAGATGGCCCACCTGGTGTTAAGCGGTATACCGCTTAACAGGCAGAGGGTATACCCTCTGCCTATATGAACAGTTTATTAACACATAGATCACGTCCACCTAGGACGCACCCTATGTGGCATTGCACCACGCCCGCCACCCTGAAACATAAAGATGAAAAGACTCATGTGCCTGTAATTTCACCGGCAACCATACCCTTCAAACCGGAATACAGCAATGCGAGCACTACTACTTTGCAGCAGAAATAAGTATGGTGGTAGTACTTCCACGGACGAACTCTTATACAAAAAAGCTCTACTACTACTTTTGCCACTTATGTGCGTCATGCCATGTTATGTAGAGAACACTCTACATGCGTATGTGCCATTACACCAGTCGAGACTGTAATAGCAGTGTATTTTGTGCATTGTCACGCGTGACGGACAGACAGACATGACGGCTGTCACACATGCCGCTTATTAAAGCGACGTGTCTGAGGCGCCGTCGGATCCGATTGAAGAATGTGCTCGGATTACTGAAGTGTCGTGTAGAATGTGGCGTTTGAGGATACGCCGCAGCGAGGCTCCACTGTCGAGCAATAGAGGGTGGGTAGATCACACATATTCTAGGACATCCTGTATAAGTACCCCTTTACTGGTTGTCCCCCAGAATATATATGGAACCCCGTAATGGTCACAATTATGTAGTCCTGGAATGTGTGGGAGTAGCTCAACGAAAACAAAATATCCTCAACAACTCGAGGTCACTTCGCCAAGCCTGCGAAAACCCCAGGAAACTTCTGTGCTTCTGGACGGAGTTAGGCTAACTACCTAGTCAGACAACCCTCACGCATAATGGACCACCCATAGAGTTCGAATGCGAAAAAGGGAGTTCTTTAACAATGACAATATAATGTAAGCTTTATTTTTCCTCTCACAATATCTTAGAAAACTAACTTAAATAACACAAATTAAATTTAAAAAAACAATGTAAGTAATCTAATCTTGAATCGTTTCTAGTCAAAAGTATGTACATAAGCAAGATAGTTTCAAAAATTATACCTAATCTAATCCTGGTTTGTCTTTCCAGTGAGAGGATCGCTGTTAGCGATAAAAGCCTCCTCCAGTTGCCTCAATAACTCCCTGTCTCTAGCCGCTCTACTCCATGCTTTACCAGCTACATTGGCGATGCCGTAGCTCCATATCTCCCTGTCTCTAGCCGCTCTACTCCATGCTTTACCAGCTACATTGGCGATGCCGTAGCTCCATATCTCCCTGTCTCTAGCCGCTACACTCCATGCTTTACCAGCTACATTGGCGATGCCGTAGCTCCATATCTCCCTGTCTCTAGCCGCTCTACTCCATGCTTTACCAGCTACATTGGCGATGCCGTAGCTCCATATCTCCCTGTCTCTAGCCGCTCTACTCCATGCTTTACCAGCTACATTGGCAATGCCGTAGCTCCATATCTCCCTGTCTCTAGCCGCTCTACTCTATGCTTTACCAGCTACATTGGCGATGCCGTAGCTCCATGTCTCCCTGTCTCTAGCCGCTCAACTCCATGCTTTACCAGCTACATTGGCGATGCCGTAGCTCCATATCTCCCTGTCTCTAGCCACTCTACTCCTTGCTTTACCAGCTATATTGGCGATGCCATAGCTCCATATCTCCCTGTCTCTAGCCGCTCTACTCCATGCTTTACCAGCTACATTGGCGATGCCGTAGCTCCATCTCCTTTGGCCTCAGTTCCATCTGTTTACTCCCAATGCCTAACATACGCCTGTCAGACATGGGCTCTAGCCCGAAAGACCCTTGAAACATTAACATTGGTCACAATTACCTCTGTGACGACCTCTGTAGCGCGGCGGGCGTAGGTTTGCCTGCGACGCAGGAGTTTGCGGGTTCGATTCCCGCCTCGGAACAAATATTTGTGTGATCTGCAGATATTGGTTTAGGGTGTTCTGGGTATTTTCTATGTATAGTAAAAAATATCTATCTATGTAATGTATTGCATTAAGTATATCAGTTATCTAGTACCCATAACACAAGCTCTGCTTAGCTTGGGGCTAGTTAATGTTGTGTGAATTGTCCAGCAATTAATGTAACGGCTAACTCAGGTAAACAAATCATCAAATCAAATGGTTTTATTTCGAACAATAATGAAATCAAAGTTTGTAATTTCTCAAAAATTTAGTTCCAGTGGGACTCGAACCTGCATTTTCGCCTCTAATCAGCGATGCCTTGACCAATTCGGTCTTGGAATGAGGCTGGCGACGAAATAAGTGGGCACTACCGGGTTAGGGTCGTAAGGACTATGGTGTGCTAAAAACCGGTCTTGATTATCGTGTATCCCGGTTCCCAGCGCCAACCGACGGAAAGTGTTAGTTGTGTGTGACATACGTGTATGTGTAGCTATTTTATAAATGGCGTGATTTTGTGCATGAAATTTTGTTTGGTTATGTTTGTGTGTTTAAAGCTAGTAGAGACTATGTTATTGTTGAATTTCGAAAAGATGTTCTGTGTCATCATATTATTATAGATTTTAGACCCCTATTCTTACTTGGTGTTAGCACTACTATTAGTAGTAGTGCTTGATGGATAATACCAGCCCGGCAGTCAGTTTTGAGCTAATTTTTATCAGCTCGTGATAACTAATATCATAATAGTTTTTTTTTTAAGTATTTTACAAACATTACATAAAGCCGGTGGCACACAACGTGCAGTGGCGCGCGACATCGCCCTCGCTCGAGCGTGCATTCCCGGAAGCACGCTTTCATCTCACACACCGCAGAATACAGCACAGTTACAACGTACCCGTAGGAACTGTTACCGAGTCTGTGGTTACTGTTGGAACTCTTGGAACCATTCATAAATAGCTAAACGCTGACAACTCGCCCAATTTGATTTATGAGCGCGAATCATTTGATGAATGACATGAGTGAGTGTTGCCAAATCCAGTAGACCTGTTAAAATTAGATAGGTGGGTCGGTGTATTTCGATACCTGCTTTGATACAGCTAGTCGTCTAGTAATTAGGTTTATAGAAATAGTAAAAAGTATGCCCTAAGTTTACCTATAGGTAGTTGGAATGGTATTAGGCGGTTCCGGCAGTTCAAGGGCCGCCTGTCACCTGATCCCCTGGACCGCGACAAATTGGCGATCACACGTGTGTTAGATTAAGTTATAAATAAAGTGTGTTATATGTATGTTAGCGTCTAAGTTATTTATTTTGATATGGGCTTATTGTTTAGGCTAAGTGTATTTCTCGATAAACCTGAAATAAAGATTTTGAATTTGAATTAGGTACTGGAATATTTTCCAGCTTTATGTTGTTTTGCCTTGCTTCACTCGTTAGCTTTAAAAGCAATAGGTACTTCTGGTAGGTATTTGGTGTCGAATTAATGCTAAGTCAGTATATTCATAATATATAGTACTAGTGTTTTGAAACATGTGAACCTACTTAAATGTTTAATCTAGAGATAAATAGTCTCTACAACGTAACGCCTTGTAGTATTCGCACGTCCAATTAGAACTCCAAGCACCTGAATCCACCACAGAATAACCAACAATCACTACCACCCATTTCACAGAATAATATAAAGTTTGTACCTGTAAAGTCAGAGTAACCTATAGTTAGTACTGCAACGTCATTGAATATTTGAAAGTTTATACGGCGCCGCCGCCGCGGTCCGACGCAGGCCATTTGCAGCGGCCGCGACACACCTTGTTACCGCCATATGTACCGCGGCGTCGCGTAGCGTGGCGTGGCGTGGAGCGCGGTGTGGCGCAGCCGTGTGTAGCGGGCCGTACCTCTACGCTAGCTACGGATACGCTACGGATACGCTACGGTGCTACGCTATTGGGACCGGTGTATGTTTTATTCTGTTGTTAATTTGTTAGAGAACAAGCCACTTTGTAGTGGTAGAGTAGAGTAGAGTAGCCATTTGAGAAACTAGAGTCACATAGAAAGTATATTTTTTGTTCTAGAATATTATGTATTTATAATTGTGTTTACATATTTTAATGAGTCAGAAGACGAATGATGGGTAGTTAAGGAGAACCATTCTGGGATGGTATAGTAGAACCTAATGATCAGAGTATGTTATGACGTTGATAAGTTAACTAAATAATTTAAAAAAAAACCGGCCAAATGCAAGTCAGACTCGCGCACGAAGGGTTCCGTACTATTATCTATAAAACTGCAAAAAAACACGTTTGTTGTATCGGAGCCCCCCTTCAATATTTAGTTTATTCCGTTTTTTAGTATTTGTTGTTATAGTGGCATCAGAAATACCTACCATCATCTGTGAAAATTTCAACTGTCTAACTATCACGGTTCATGAGATACAGCTTGGTGACAGACGGCCAGACAGACAGACAGACGAACGGACAGCGAAGTCTTAGTAATAGGGTCCCGTTTTACCCTTTGGGTACGGAACCCTAAAAACTATGAAGTTTAAGATGTTTTCATTTGCTCAGTTTTCTCCTTATATTATTATGCTACCTACTATGTACTACTATGTAGACACATTTTAGATACCAAATAAAAATCATTTGTAAGTGCTGGACAAGAGTAAAGTTTTAAAGGCAGGATGACTTAAAATACCAACAATTTCAGCCAGTAAGAAGGTATGTAAATCACTTTAAATTAGTGCTTTAACACAGATTTGCTCAAATTATTCTTAAAAGTGTGTGTCTAATAGCTTCATGTAGGTAGGAACTCGTGTTTACAGAAACTACGCTCAAGATTTATTCGATTCGTTTCGGCAGAGTTGAATCAAAAATACGATCCGTTCCGGTGAAACGTTCCACCGCGCGTGCAGTACCTAATGAAAACACCGTTTAGTTTCGCTTTTTTACTTTTAGCGTTCCGTAGTCCGTGACAAGAGTTATGTCTAATGGGCATAGCAATCAATCAGAGTAAGCGTTTTATGGAGAGCCGCGGTTCCGCCAAATACGTCGCACCGAGTGACAGACAAACAGAGCAAGATGGCGCTCGTTTTGTTTGTACAAATGGCAATGGCGTGGCCGCGAGACGCTTTTGATCGCGAGACGAATTAGTGATTCATTGCTGCGTAGGTAGGTATGTACTCGTAGAGAGTACGTACCGAAATCGCAATCCGCGTCGACATTTTGAATTGTAGGCGCTTTGTTACAGAGTTTGGTGTTAAGGAATCGTTATATATCTCACTCTCATGATCGACTCCTACAGATAATTTAACTCGTCTGTTGCGGACCAAATCAAACTGCTAGACCATTTTCATCAAGGGTATATTTCAGACTGAGCTCTATTGTAGTTTTTGCTGAGCTCATAAACAAAATCCTTTCCAATGTTTCAAAAAAGCACGAATTTTAAAATATATTACTATTTTCTATATTTTTTCACCAGCTAGCCTCCCTCAAGTCTTGAAGGGGGCTGGCGAGGTTGGTGCGGAAGCATGGAAGTTTTTAGCCTTAGTTCCATGCCTTTATCTATCTATGTAATTTATTGTATTAAGTATATCAGTTGTCTAGTACCCATAACACAAGCTCTGCTTAGCTTGGGGCTAGACAATGTTGTGTGAACTGTCCAGCATTATTTATTTATTTATTATTTATTTATTTAGTCCATCTTCCTAGTGCGGAAGGTTGGTCGCCATCGCCAACATGAATGTAGCAACAGTGTCACTGACATTTAATGTCAAAGTAAGTAGGTACATAATAATTGTATACCTATGATATATGTACCTAATAGTCTATTAATTATGTGTATATGTGTTTATTTATCAATTCTGTACCTATTGTAGTAAATATGTTATATTTAGTTTTAACAATAAATTTTAAATTGTATAAACAAGATTTGAAAAAAGCCGAATGTTGCACGTCCGTACCGGTACGTGGTACCTACTAAGTAAGATGTGTGTTCGAGTATGGCCAAAATAACCATTAAGTGGAACCCTGTCACAGCGAGACGGCGTCGCGGCAGACCACGCAGGAGATGGCGCGATGCAATAACCACTATGTGGAGCCCTGACACAGCGAGACGGCGTCGCGGCAGACCACGCAGGAGATGGCGCGATGCAATAACCACTATGTGGAGCCCTGACACAGCAAGACGGCGTCGCGGCAGACCACACAGGAGATGGCGCGCTGCAATAACCACTATGTGGAGCCCTGACACAGCGAGACGGCGTCGCGGCAGACCACGCAGGAGATGGCGCGATGCAATAACCACTATGTGGAGCCCTGACACAGCGAGACGGCGTCGCGGCAGACCACGCAGGAGATGGCGCGATGCAATAACCACTATGTGGAGCCCTGAGACGGCGAGACGGCGTCGCGGCAGACCACGCAGGAGATGGCGCGATGCAATAACCACTATGTGGAGCCCTGACACAGCGAGACGGCGTCGCGGCAGAATACACAGGAGATGGCGCGATGCAATGACTACTATATATGTGGAGCCCTGACACAGCGAGACGGCGTCGCGGCAGACCACGTAGGAGATGGCTCGATGCAATAACCACTATGTGGAGCCCTGACACAGCGAGACGGCGTCGCGGCAGACCACGCAGGAGATGGCGCGATGCAATAACCACTATGTGGAGCCCTGACACAGCGAGACGGCGTCGCGGCAGACCACACAGGAGATGGCGCGCTGCAATAACCACTATGTGGAGCCCTGACACAGCGAGACGGCGTCGCGGCAGACCACACAGGAGATGGCGCGCTGCAATAACCACTATGTGAAGCCCTGACACAGCGAGACGGCGTCGCGGCAGACCACACAGGAGATGGCGCGCTGCAATAACCACTATGTGAAGCCCTGACACAGCGAGACGGCGTCGCGGCAGACCACACAGGAGATGGCGCGCTGCAATAACCACTATGTGGAGCCCTGACACAGCGAGACGGCGTCGCGGCAGACCACACAGGAGATGGCGCGCTGCAATAACCACTATGTGGAGCCCTGACACAGCGAGACGGCGTCGCGGCAGACCACACAGGAGATGGCGCGCTGCAATAACCACTATGTGAAGCCCTGACACAGCGAGACGGCGTCGCGGCAGACCACACAGGAGATGGCGCGCTGCAATAACCACTATGTGGAGCCCTGACACAGCGAGACGGCGTCGCGGCAGACCACACAGGAGATGGCGCGCTGCAATAACCACTATGTGAAGCCCTGACACAGCGAGACGGCGGCGTCGCGGCAGATCATGCAGGCGCGATGAAATAGACTCTTTTAAAACAGATTGGCAAACAATAACACAGGATCGTAGTGACTGGAGGATATGGGGGGAGGCCTTTGCCCAACAATAGGATGATTCAGGCTAACAGTAATAGGTCCCTACTGAATAATGGATAGGCTCTAAATATGCCTACAAACTATTGTTCCATAGAACCTGAGTATCTACACGTAAGTTCCGCTTGGTTCCGCTGGAAGCCGTCCATCACCGACGGAGAATAAATGTACAAACAAACAAACACAAAATATGTGAAGGAATACGATGAGTAGGTACAGTCGCAGTCACAAGTGTTAGTGTGCTAAATAGAGTTAACAACCAATTTTTTTATTTATTTTGTATACTATTTGAATGACGGAACAGCTGATGGCCCACCTGATGTTAAGCGGTAACACAGCAATGCGGGCACTACTGCTTTGCAGCAGAAATAGGTATGGTGGTAGTACTTCCCCGGACGAACATCTAGTCTAGAATATCTAAATATAACTAAATATCTAGATATCTACAGTTCTGAATCTGAGGTATAGACCTACATACATACATAGACACACGCCTTTTCTTCGAAAGGGTTAGGCATAGCCTCAAATGGGTCTCTTTTCACCGTGGGTTGCATTAGCGCATAGACTTGACAAGTGGTGAGCTCACCGCCGCCATTGCTTCCCACGATTGACTCTGCTAACGTTTTCTTCCAGTAATAATATATTCCTTAAGTAAGCTAGCAGCCAGGACAAAGCATTTTCGAAACCAAATCCCCTTGACGTTAAGTGATAGTTTTAAGTATCTCTTTATCTTTATATGTATGTTAGTTGTAAGGTATATATTACTATGGGCCTTTGTCTAGGTACAATGTACATTTTTCACTGTTGCCTGATATGAATAAATGAATTGAATTGAATACGTGTAACCTTCAGACCATGAGTCGCTCGTTCGAGGGGCGTCGTCCACTGCAACGCATGCACCGGTTCTTGGTCGTGTCTATTCAACGAGCTCTGGCAGCAAGAAGGGCCTCAGGTACCTCTGTGGCGCGGCGGGCGAAGGTTCGACTGCAAAGCAGGAGGTTGCGGGTTGGATTCCCGCCTCGGAACAAATGTTTGTACGGTCTACAGATATTTGTTTAAGGTGTTCTGGGTGTTTTCTATGTATAATAAAAATATCTATGTATGTAATTATATCAGTTATCTAGTACCTAATAACACAAGGTCTTCTTAGCTTGTGTGAACAGTCCAGCATTTTTTTTATTATGTAAAGGCTATAGCGTATCACCCTCAATGTTTTTGAATAAGTGAGCGTCCCTGCTAATTAGTAGGTCAGAGGCCTAAGCAAGGGATTAGACGTGAAGAAAGACGCTATACATAACATTTTAATTGTGTTTTAAGTTACTTTATTCAATATTTCAGTATATTTTTTTTTTTTTAAAGCGGTCTTTTTTATCAAACTTAATCATTATAAAATATGTTTTCTATTATTTCCTGTGACTTTCCCTCCCGACTGTCCCCTCACCCGTTCGAGCCATTTTTCATGCACGCGTGAATGCTCCACCGCGCGTCTCGGGCGGATTTAGCTCGTCCCAGCATTTCAGCTAATTGATTTTTTCAGCCGACTGTACCCACTGTTCATAGGGTGGTAGAAAGCCGGAGGAGTCTGGGAATTTTCAAAGTAGGTGTCTTAATTTTACTTCTACTTGGGGAAACCAACTAAAAAATAAACTACCCAATTAAACAACTTCGTACTAGGTGGACGTGACCTATGTGATAATGCACTGTTCATAGGCAGAGGGTACCGCTTAACATCAGGTGGGTCATAAGCTTGATACGTCATTACAAGTTATATAAAAAAAACGAATTAAATAACTTTTACACTTGGGCCTACTTTGTTTTACTAAGGTCGCTGTAGCTGCACAGATGGACAGATTTACAAAAAAAACATGTCTGTTGTAATTTATTCTGTTTTTAGTATTTGTTGTTATAGCAGCAACAGAAATACATCAGTTGCGTTGTAAAGTTAGTACTGTAGCTTTAGCCGGATAAACTTCCCTGAAAAGTCGATCAACGACAAGTCAAGTAGGTACGTACCTACTTCATGGTGTCTGGGGGAGGATGTCCGCTCGGATTGAAACTAGCTACTTATCGGCGGGCGTGTTTCAACGCTGTTAACTAGTAGGTAGAGGTAGGTATCTACTGGAATGGGATGAGGTAGAGAACTCGTAAGGAGTTACCAATAAAAACCGGCGAAGTGCGAGTCGGACTCACGCACGAAGGGTTCCGTACCACTTTCTATAAAAACCGGCTAAGTGCGAGTCGGACTCGCGCACGAAGGGTTCCGTACCTACTATTATCTATAAAAACGGCTAAAAAACAAGTTTGTTGTATGGCCCTTAAATATTTATTTTATTCTATTTTTTAGTATATGTTGTTATAGCGGCAACAGAAATATCTACATCATCTGTGAAAAAACTGTCTCATGAGATACAGTCACATCACGGTTCATGAGATACAGCCTAGTGACAGACGGACAGACAGGCAGACGGACGGACAGCGGAGTCTTAGAAATAGGGTGCCGTTTAACTCTTTGGGTACCTAAAAACTCCTAAAAATGTTTACGGTAGTAAATTGATGAGGCGGCGCCGACATGTTCAGGCGGTGTTGAGATTGTCTGTAGTTGGTATCGAGTGTTGATGTGGTCGCTCACAGGCACTGGGTCGTTTACCTTACCATACCTACGTAATACTCACACAGGCACCTATACGTACTTATTTATTTTGGTACATGTAAGCATGTGCTAAACGACAGGCCTGCCTGCTCATCCGTCTAATTATTTTAGTCTATAGGTGCTGTGATAACTATGACAACACGTGACGGCCGGCGGGCGGTAGCACGTAGAACCTTTTTAGGGTTTCGTACCTCAGAAGGTACTAAGCGGAACCATTAGGTACTGGAACAATCTTGTGTAAATCTGTCTATCAGTCCATCTGTCACAGCCATCGAGCACGGTACGGAGGCCTGCAATGCTCTAAGGTCACAGCCTATTTACTCCGAAACTACAGGGTGAAAAAGGTGAAGTCTGTTACCTACAGAGTTAGGTGACCCCAAACCTAAGAGAATTAAAAAAATTGTCTGGTGGATATATAAACAAAGCCCCAAACGCACTATAGCGTAATTATGATCTCAAAATCATGAGGACAGACTAAAAATAGTTTACATATCGAATATGAACCTGCCCCCTCCCCAAACCCTATCTCAGAAAATATAGAGCAACTAAATATAATAATTAAGTACCTAAGTAATGGAATATAGTAGGTAGAGTACTTTCTAATACATAGCATACAGGAAAATCTAAACGAAAATCCTAAGTCTCGAGAAACAGAAAATATTTGTGAAGAGAAAATGCGTGTATGTAATAGAAGATTATGCATTAAGGGGATAAAGCAGTATCTTACGTCACGGGTGGCATATTGAACCCTGAGCGCGTAACGAGGGACTCTAGAGTTATGTAGAGACCTGAGTGAAGCGAGGGGTCCAAGACGAAGACAGGCTTTTCCACATAGGAGCATACTCTACTTTTCACACCTTCGGTAGACAATAAAAAATCACTGAAAATCACAGCACCAAACACCGTCTTTTGTTTCACACTCTACGAAATCGCACCTTTTTTTTAGTTCTGATGCTTTTGGTGGCCAGGTCGATTTTCGAACAAACCTCTTTACAATGGCATTTTTTTACTTAGAGTTTTCCACGAGTTTCCACACGAATTTGAAGTTCTAAATTCAAATCACTTTACTTCCTTGGGAGTTTCATTCAACTAAATGCTTTAGATTACGTTGAGATTGCATGATATGTAGGTATTGTAATTGGATATTGTCGAGCGGTGGTGTGAAAAATGAATTATTAACAATTCAAATTCTGTGAAATTAAGCACTGAAATTTGTAGCGCTCATGAGAATACGCCAAATTAAGCACAGAAGTGCACAAACTTCAATGCTTAATTTCACAGAGGACTAATAGTTAGTCTAGTTTTCACCGTGGCAGCCTACTTGTACGGAACCCGCCTCAACGCGAGTCCCTCGCACTTCATCGGTGAATATATTCTATATTTATTTGAGGGCTTTTAGTGCTATTATATAAGCATAAATAGGTATACCATCTCTTGATGTTGATGGACAGACAGACGGACGGACGACGGCCGCGAGAATAGGTTAATAAATATGTTGCGACTGACGGACAAGCGGTTTGAGATCATGAGTATACCACAAATAGGTACAACATAATGTAGGTAGGTATCAATTGCCATCTCTCGATGGACTAGAGACATTATAGAGGTCGCAGGCAGTCGGTGCATCGAGGTGGCTCAAGAACGCTCGCCAAGGCATACTCCTGTAGGCTGCTGATGATGATGATGAATGTAGGTAAACATAGAAGGAGAGAGTACATGCGGAAACTGAATAGATGTGGCGAAATCAGGAAATAGAATATTAAATTTTAGATTTTACAGTGACGGGCAACCTTATTTTTGCAACATAAGTAGGTAACCAGCAGGTTATGATTATTATTATTATTTATTTATAGATGAGCAGCTTTCGCTGATGTGTCTAAGTCACACAGTATTAAAATTTAGTTAAAATATTGTGTCTTAGTTTTGGTCTTGGTTACCAGCCAAACGTGGCACGTCCCGACTGTCGCAAGGAACTACACTGGCATTGGCACACGTCCCGACTGTCGCAAGGAACTACACTGGCACTGGCACACGTCCCGACTGTCGCAAGGGACTACACTGGCACTGGCACACGTCCCGACTGTCGCAAGGAACTACACTGGCACTGGCACACGTCCCGACTGTCGCAAGGAACTACACTGGCACTGGCACACGTCCCGACTGTCGCAAGGGACTACACTGGCACTGGCACAGGTCCCGACTGTCGCAAGGAACTACACTGGCACTGGCACACGTCCCGACTGTCGCAAGGAATTACACTGGCACTGGCACACGTCCCGACTGTCGCAAGGGACTACACTGGCACTGGCACAGTCCCGCTTTTTGAAGGTTCTAAGCTTGTTCGATTTTAACCGACTTCAACAAAAGGAGGCTATAATATTGATTTTGAAAACTTGAGCCGCGTATGCTTCTAATATAGGTAGGTACCTACGTACCTACCTATATAAATAAGTCCACGAGTGTTATACGCAATTTGTATGAAGACACTGATGAGCGCCCCTAGCGTAGGTGCCTAACTACCTTCACTATGCTAACCTCAATTTCCATACAAAAATCCATCAAAGAATATCATAATAGGTACCTACACTACACAAACTCAGACCTCTACCTACCTCCTGCCTGACGACGCGCGAGCCACCGGACGGCGCGTGGAGTCCGTCTGTCACGCCACATCACGACATGCGTGAAATTAAAAACTATTGGGTAAACAACAGACGACAAAGGTGATAGTGGAGACTAAATTATAGGAATCTGGCTACCTTATGCCTACCTTAGGTCTTGCCTATAATATCGATCGATCTTTTTGATCTTTCTTATTTTACTTTTCACCTTTTTTTGTTTCCTTGACCCTTAGATAGTTTATATAACCCTCGACCATACTGCTCCTGCTCGTTATTTTTTTTTACTCACTACCTTCTACCGACATCTGTTGTCGAGTAGTAAAAGCAAATTCTAGCATACTTATAAGCGTCATCTCTTAGCGCGCGAGTAAACGTAACCATAAGCTGATAACATATACAAATTGACTCTTCCCGCCATTTTCGAAAAGAGACGTTGTCTACTTTTATTTTATTTCTTTTCCTACTGTTTTCTTGAGTTATTTTGTGTTATTTTGGTGGCATTTTAACTAATGTAGCTCGTTTAAAAAGCACAAGTGTAGTGAAATGAAATGGAAGTGAATTTGCGTGACTTTTGAAATTGGTGTAAATTGTCTACCAAAGTTTTAGTAAAATTGGCCACCGTTTTACTAAATCATGATTTGACTGTGACTTTGACGACTTGGAAGGAGTGTAACGTTGCAAAATATATTGAAAATACAATATAGTGAAAATACAGATACTTACAATGAAAATGGCAAATGCACAAGCCGTGCGGCGACAATTATATAGAAAAAAAAACATACAAGGGAAACTAAGTTGAGTAAAATAAAAAAACATTGAATTTAGATTTTTGAATTCAATAGCATGCAGACATAGAATTTACGACCTGTTTGTCTGTCTGTGCGTAAAAAAACGGCCAAGTGCGAGTCGGACTCACCCATGAAGGGTTCCGTAGCAGCAAGTAACATAATTTATAAGTTCTTGTTGGATTACGATTTAGGACGTTTCCAAAAAAAACCACTTACTAGATCTTGTTCAAGCCTATTTTTGTTGGAAGTTTACATGGTAATGTACATCATATAACAAGGTATTTTTGTTAGTTTTATCATTCTCTTATTTTAGAAGTTACGGGGGTGGGGACACACACACATATTTTACCACTTTGGAAGTGTCTCTCGCGCAAACTATTCAATTTTTTTAAATAATAATATTATAAACCTCAATATCATTTTTGAAGACCTATCCATAGATACCCCAAACGAAAGGGTTTGATGAAGAAAAAAATGAGTTTCAGTTCTATGTATGGGGAACCCCATAAATTTATTGTTTTTTTTTTGTGTGAAAATCTTAATGCAGTTCACAGAACAGCTACTTACCAAGTTTCAACAGCATAGGTCTTATAGTTTCGGAAAAAAGTGGCAGTGACATGTACGGACAGACAGACAGACATGACGAATCTATAAGGGTTCCGTAATTTGGTTACGAAACCCTAAAAAACTATAGGTACCCACCATGAATTCATGCCATGAATGTAGTAGTAGGTAGTACAAGTTCTTCTGTGGTACCCACAGTCTCCGGTACGCCATAGATCCATAGATCTACAGCGTAGCGAAAATTCTACATCTATGGAGGCCGCAATGTCACAGCAGAAATAAAGAAAAAAAGATTTTTATGCTGTCATTTGGTTTTGTATTTTCCTATAGGAAGATGTACTACTTCCATGAAGATAAAGGACTACCCAAATTCAAGCTTCTTGTTGTATCTCGGTGTTGTATACACTTTGCACTTTGGACTAGAGGCTGCTGGCAGCACTGATCGCGAGCGAGCGAGTCACAGACTAGACTAGGGCTTTTGGATAATACTCAGAAGAAGAACTTTCATCTGTGGGATAATAGCGTAGTAAAAAAAAGCAAAAAGTCCTCTCTGTGGTTGCTAAACTTGCTACTCTGTTTGTAAATGATAAATTAAAATCAGTTTCTGCAATAATTACAGCGAAATGGGGACAGAAGTTGCACTATCGTTTAGTGCTTTACGTGCACAATTAGAAAATGAGAAGAGCAGTTTGTTTAAAATAGACGAAAACATTAAAAAAATTGTGCAAACTGGCAGCGGAAGATTCACCAACGATAGGTTAGCAATTTACCTTGAGTCTAATTATTACTGTTTTGCGTTTGTGATTGACGTAATGATGTGTTTTATTGTAGATTCAATCCTGCCGGAGAATATACGAGAGGAGGGAACCGTGTTGGCGGTCGCAATTCGTTTCCTGACGGGGCTAATAACTACAACAAAAATGATGAGCATTTCGGCAAACGGAAACAAGAAACCAAAACAGTTTTCAGCAGGTAGGCGTGGGACAAGCGCGTCTCATTATGATTAGATTTGCATCCTACTTAACACTGTGTACGTTACAAGAAGACACGGTATTTTCACAATATCTAGTTGGAAAATCTTTTTGCCTACCGTAACGTTTACGGCAATTAGAATGATTGTACTGTAACATGCGCGCGTTGCTGTGTTAAGCTATGTGCACTATATAATGGTGCCAGCTTCATCAAAACTTATCTTTTTATAGATTATCAGCTAAAGTCCACGACAGCGATGGCGAAGAAGAGATGTCTGTATCAGGTCCGGCGCCAGTTGTCAAACGAGTCAAAATGCCATCAGCCGTGTCTCGAGAGCTGCCAACCCGAGCGGCAGTGTTGCGAGCTCAGGGCGGTGACGAACAAGCTCGGACTAGAAATAGAAGAATGTTTGGATCACTTTTGGGGACGCTGCAGAAGTTTAAGCAGGAGGAGATTGTTTTACAGACTAAGGTAGGATTAGTATGAGTGCGGTCCTAATCTATAGTCCTAAAATTGGGTTATTGATATTTAAATGTCTGAATGACCTTTTAAATGCTAGGTTAATGGTTGTTGGGAGGTTCGCCTATACTCTGAAGGATGTGGACTGCTTCCCGTATCAGACTTCTGGTGAGGTTGGGTACCTATACGGAGATGTAAAAAACTTGTTACGATGCTACTGGTTTATTTATGCTTTCAATATGTGAAGCATGAGGAGTGATTGATGTGTAAAAGGTATGAAGGGTGGGTTGTATAACCAAACTGCTTACACAAACATTCTGTACCACTACAATGGCTAAGGACCTACTGAGAGATTTATTGTAGTAGTAACTGAACTTGTTTTAAAACTACCCAATGAACAATGCCTATTGTTACGACTCAATGGATTGATGATCCAGATACTTTTCCACTAGAAACGGGATATTTACCATGATTTTAGAGTTTTAATTGTTCCCGATTTTTCGGCACAGTTGCATGCGCCATTATCACGGAAAATTTGCCGAAATATCGGGAACAATTAAAACTCTTAAATCATGGTAAATATCCCGTATCTAGTGAAAAGTATATACATAACCTTGATAGTTTCAAAAGTGATGATCTAGAATGGCAACAAGATTCATTGTATAAGAGAATTAAAAGTTTTGTAATGGAACATTTTAACTTGCAGGAAGAAAAAAAAGCTCAAGTGGAACGTAAAATAGAAGAGGCAGCTCGTCTAGAAAAGGAAAGAGAACAGAAGGAACGGAAAACACTGTTTGCAGAAAGAGAGCACAAGAAGGCCACTATCAAGGCATTAGAGGCCAAAATGGGGCGAGTAGCTGAGTTCGAGAGATGGGAGACATCACAGAAACATTTAGGGAACTTTATTCTAACCAAAGCAAAGCCGCATGTGTATTGGCTACCTAAGAAGATGAATGAGAAGGCTAATGAAAAGTTGACATCAAGTAGAACGTTCCATGAAAGTAAGTACTACAGATATTATGGATCAATGTGCATTGTTATCTGATATCTCATTCAATGGTTACAATTTTAATAACAAAGTGGCTTCTGTGATGTTTCATGCATGATTAAAATTTACAGCTAAATATGGGCCATTATATCGCAGTGAGTAAATTTAGCTAATAGGTAATTTAAAAAAGAAATCTGCTCATACTCTATCCAGATTCACATATTTGCGCCGTTTGAGGGACTCCGCTGATGTTACGGCGGAGCCTGCCGCCGGCCGGCCCGCCTTGCTTGCGGGAAAGATGAGACGGCGCTAGGGTATCCACACAGATAGCGTCCCAAATGCCATCCCATCTTGACGTCGGTTCTTTTACCATCGTCAAGCATCAAGCCACTTAATTGGTTCAAAACCTTATGACGAATGAATTATGACGGGGGACACATCCTGCACTTCTTGCACAAGATATATTGACGACCTCTGTGACGCGGCGGGCGAACGTTCGCCTGCGACGCAGGAGGTTGTGGGTTCGATTCCCGCCTCGGAACATATATTGGGCGATCTGCAGATATTTGTTCAGGGTGTTCTGGGTATTTTCTATATATAATAAAAAATATCTATCTATGTAATATATTGTATTAAGTATATCAGTTGTCTAGTACCCATAACACAAGCTCTGCTTAGCTTGGGGCTAGATAATGTTGTGTGAACTGTCCAGCATTATTTATTTATTAACATAAGTTTATGCATATCAATTATCTTTATCTTCAGAATACATGTCCAAAAAACGCGAAGAGTTACAAGACGAGCTCCAGCGAATAGAGGCACGCGTGCTGCGCCCGCGCGGCCCGGGAGCGAAGGAGAATAAACCCACCCTCGACGACAGACAGACCCTCAATGACAGCCAACACCAGGAGGGCATAAAACAGGAAGATGGCGGCAAGAAGAGGGATAAGTTTGCGATGGATGATGATAAGGATGAGAGTGATGATGAGGTGGAGGTGAATGTTGAGCAGTCGGAGAACGATGTTATTAACAAAACTATAGTCAAAGGAGAAAAAGGTAAGCAACATATAATGGGGAGATTCAATAGTTTCTAACTACAGGGTGTCCCAATGTCACTAAAGGGTTATATCCACACACATCCAGGATGGGGCCAGCCTGGTTGTGTGCCCAGTTCCGCCTGGAGCGCAAACAGCAGTAAGAGTTCCATCCGGTATGCAACAAAAAAAAAACTCTGGATGTTCTAAATGAATTATTAGTATGCTATCCCTATGCTATGTTCCTTATTATTACATTTCATAAGACTCTTTTTTTTTTGTAACAGATGATACTGCTCCTCTTGAAAGTAAAATGGAGACAACCACAGAACCTATGGAGACAACCACAGAACCTATGGAGACAACCACAGAATCTATGGAGACAACCACTGATTTTATGGGAACTACCACAGATGTTATGGAGACAACCACAGAACTTATGAACTCAACCGCTGAACCTGCAGTGCCCAGCACAATAGAACTAGAAGACATACCTGATCCTACTCTTGAAACTGAACAGAACAATGCAGAACAGAACACCAAAAATGATATACAGGATCAAGGACAGGATCCAAAAAAAATTGCTGAGACCCCTGAGGATCATTCTTAACGATTATGTAGCCCTTAATTGAAGTTCTAGTGTATGGTAATAAATTGTGGATTTTACACTCCTGAAAAAAATGTACCGTAGCTACTGTTTTTGTTTTACTTTATATACCTACTCAAGAAATTGCTGTATATTTTTAGAAAATAAGCTTTTACACATCACAGGTTAGATTTAATACAACCACGTTTTTATCTGCTATGCCCCCCACACCATACCCATACCACTGGTGAATAACATAACACTCAACAGTCACACACATAGTCCTGACCCCACACTACGATTCCCTGTGTCGTCGTTCCCTGAGTATCAGAAACTACGAGTACCATGTTACCATAACACCCAAACCCGAATAAATATTTGCAGATCATACAAACATTTGTCCCGCAGCGGGAATCGAACCCGTAACCTTTCGCATCTCAGCCGGCTACTCGCCCGACGCCCTATTTACATGTCGAGGAATGAACAATAATTTTCGACAAGGAATAAATACATATTAAATAGAAAAATTTAATTACAAAAACTAATAATTTATAAAAAATCACAGTTTAAATTAGCATATTATAATAGTTACAAGCAGTACAATGGAATATGGAGTAGAATATTAATATACCTACTCATAAAATCCTAGCATAGCAATACTCTTAATCGCAATGAACTATGAAGCTGGTTATGAGATTAATAATTTATCAGCACATTTTATCACTAATTAAAATAGGATTTAATTTATATAATGCCAAGGAGATCTTCCAGAATCCACCAATGTATATAGTAAAATGGACATGATTGTGAAGACATACTAATATTTCTTCAGTTGGGGCAGAAAATGCCTTTGCCCTGCTGTGGGAAACATCCAGCTTATAAATAAATAATAATAGGGTTTTTGAAACAGTGATTGGAACCATGTGCTGATCAAAGTTAGCCTAAACACGGCCAGCCTACTAATATCCATAGAAGAGTTCCACTGTGCACCTTCCGTCACCATCAAAGTAGCAGCTGAGCTTTTTTTGTGTGAGTTTGTATGTGAAAGTACAATCACCATACCTATTTCTGCGTATGAAGCAATGCATTGTTAAAGGCAGAGGTTACTACTTAGCATCAAGTGGGCCATCTGCTTGTTCCGTCATTCAAGCAGTTATAAAACAACTGATCAGCTCTCTGTCACCATAATATTGTATTGTAATTAAAACTTGACAGGTATGCAAAATTACAGCTCAATCGGTCGAGGTTAACTGGTTCAAAATTCTGTTTCAAGATTTGTCCCACTAACAGGTCAAGTTAAATAAAAGCTTGTAAAAGGTTGCTCTTGTTCACAGTAGACATGTTAATTCAACTTACTGCAGACTTCATTACATTGCAGTTGATGGAAGCATAAGGCTCATATCGTTAATACAGTCGAGACACAGTTACAACTGCCTTTTGAGTTAAATGATATTATGTACTGCTATAATAAAGGTATTACACACAGTAAAAAGCAGCAGTTAGTCAAGCGTGAATATCCTGGAAGCAATATCGTCAAGCATCCAGTTCATGCCTGCCAGCAGGTTCTCGCCCGTGACTGCAGAGCAGCGCTCAATCCGCCAGTGGTGAGTCTTGATGTTGTCCAGGTCCAAGGCCTGGAAATTAGGTTCTTTAGTCAAAAAGTCAAAGACAAAGTATTTTATTCATTGAAATCACAAGGAACATTTTGAATCGTCTTAAAAAAAAAAATTACATTTACTCCTGTTCAAATGTAACCTAGAAGAATCAGTCCACTGCTGGACATTGGCCTTCCCCAAAGCACCCTACAATGGGCGCCTTGAACTGTCTTCATCCACTGACCTGCAACCACCATAAAATAACTGGTCAATCGAGCAGGGTTTTTTTTTTAAAACTATGATAGACCCTCGATTGACCGAGATCTCACCTGTTGGTAAGTGACGATGCGGCCGACGTTAGAGCACGAAGGTCTAGAAGGCGTCTAAAATAAGCGTCTCTTGCCTTAAAGAGAGCCTTAAGTGCTATGTACGACGGACCATTCAGGTAGGAATTTACTTTACCGACCGTCGATTTTTGGGGGGGAGGGGTAAAACACCCCCTTTGAAGGAAAAGTTGCGGAACCCCCCCCCTTTTCAAGAAAAATAAATTGAAATAAATTGAAAAAATTCCATACTTAACTTCAAAATGATCTTTATTTTTTTTCTCTAAAAGTGGGGGTTTCCGCAACATTTCCTTCCAAGGGGGTGTTTAACTCTTCCCCCCCCCCAAAATCGACGGTCGGTAATGTAAAACTTAGCCACCATTCACCTGTCTGATGTCGTCCAGTGAGAGAGCCCCCGGTAGGTCGGCCTTGTTGGCGAGCACCAGCAGAGTGGCGCCCGAGAGTCTCTCCTCGCGCAGCAGTGAGTGCAGCTCGCGCGCGCAGTCAGCCAGGCGCTGTGGGTCTGCGCTGTCCACCACCCATGTGACGCCATCTGTGCTCTCAAAGTAGTTCTTCCAGTATGATCTGTACAATTAATATGTAGTTATTATTATTATTGACGACCTCTGTGGCGTCGCGGGCGATGGCTCGCCTGCGACGCAGGAGGTTGCGGGTTCGATTCCCGCCTCGGAACAAATATTTGTATTATCTGCAGATATGGTGCAGGGTGTTCTGGGTATTTTCTATGTATAATAAAATAAAAAATATGTAATGTATTGTATTAAGTATATCAGTTATCTAGTATCCATGACACAAGCTCTGCTTAGCTTGGGGCTAAATAATGTTGTGTGAACTGTGCAGCATTATTTATTTATTTTTATTATTTAAAATTATAGATGAGCAGCTTTCGCTGATGTGCTTACGCAGCTTTCTTTACCTTAACGATATTTGAGAGTGTTGAAATGTCTTAGTTTCACTCGCTGCACTGATTACACTTTAATGTTTAATGTTAACAGTTGGTTCGTTCGCAACCAGTTATCCAATTTGTTTTGGAAAGCATTTATTGATGTGGCAGTAACAACATCTTCTGGTAAATCATTCCAATACTGGACTACTAAGGAAGTGCTGTGCAGTGTTTGTATTGGATGGTCCATGGAATATTTTACAACTATGCCCTCTCAAGGACATTGAGCTCTCTTTTGAAATATAGATTTCATGAAATTCAGGCAAATTGTAAGTGCCAGAGAGGATCTTGAAGGTCTCAATGAGGCCGCCACGCAGACGTCTTTCCTCTAGGGTAGTGAGGCGTAATGCGCGGAGTCTCTCTGTGTATGCAGGCTTGTGGAAATTTCGTGGCTTTTTGTTGAATGCTCTCAAACAAGTCTATATCTTTCCGAAAGTTATAATGGAACTGCTCACTAACCACTGACTTAGTTTCCAGTACACTAGGTACTACAGGCTAATGTGCGAGTGTGATCCTACTTGGTCGAAGATCCTACGCCACTTTTTTTTTTTTTTTTTTACATTGATTGACCTTTGTTTGACCATGATCTCACCTGTTGGTAAGTGACGATGTGGCTGAAGATGGAGCACAAAGGTCTAGAAGGCACCTATTCACTCTAGACTTTTATAGTTTTTAGGAAAGACAGACGACGGTAGTCTATTCCAATCCTTAGCAGTTCGCAACTACCATAATATCTAGGAAGCGATATTTTACATCTGAACAGTGGCGGAAAGATGCGAGCTGCTGTAGGTACTTTACAAGGTTACTAGCGTCTTGGCCGCAGCTCCGCACGCGTGGTCTTGGGATAACAAGCAGTCTCCCTGCATTCATCTTACCTCACTTTTTGGAATTGGATCAGTAGTAGTGGAATTGCAGATTACCTCCTCCTCCTACATATAAACTCACAACCAAGCAAAACGCTTACATGTTACACCCCACTTGATCTGACTATCTTAACTTTTTTTAACCCCTCTTGGACCCCGATATCTCAACAATCAATATGGCTCATCGCCTTACCTACAAACTGCACAAATACTATCTACCCCTCTGACAAATTTCATGAAGATCGGATCAACGCCTACGTACGTTTTATCAAGCTAACATACATTTATACAAGCGCCGATTCTTCAAAGTTGACTCCGAGAACTCGCTTCGCTCGTTCAATTAATTTAAATAGGTTTACCTTAACGATTTCTGCCCGCCGACATCCCAGATGTTCAATTTGTAGCCCTTATGTTCCAGAGTCTTAATGTTGAAGCCAAGAGTGGGTGAGATGGTGTCTATGCGTTCTCCATTGAAGCGCTTCAATATAGTAGTCTTGCCTGCGTTATCTAAGCCTCTGATATAAAAATGCTAAGGAAATTACAGTAGATCAGATCAAAGAACTTAGATATTCGAAGCAGTAGATGAGTAGATTTAGAAAAACAAACAAAGTAGGAAGTGAAGTCAGCAAACGTGATTCGGGAGTTTGTTTTGTAAAAGGATACAGCATGAGTATTCGCATCTCCTTCTCTTTTTGTCGTAATTTCTTCAGTATAGTGAGGAATCCCATGATACAATTTTATTTTTTAATTAATATTTTTGTGAAAATTAACAACCGACGCACAGCAGCAACAGACAGACTGACAGACAGAAATTAGCAAAACATGACAACACTGACTGCGACTCTGCGACTGACATCAGGGTCGTCAATCATTTAACAAGTACCAAGGTACAACTACCAATTCATTGAGTACTCAGAGTTGAAATATGTACATTATAGATTTCGCTATTTTCAAAAATAAGCTTCTTAGTCAACACGGACCAGTATCCAGGCCATTATAAAAAACAATATCAGCCATCTTGTTTCTACAGTTCATCCAATCAGAAAGTATCAGATTAGACGCCAGTGATGCCAATTCAGAAATGTTATAGCTAGATCTAGCAGTAAATTAACATCATCAGCTACAAAAAAACCGATCTAAACCCAAAGAAAAACAGAAAATTTACTAAAAAATGACAGTCTGTCTGTGGAGAAGAAGTCTCGGTTGACATATCTAAAAAAAGTAAGGTCGTATGCTTACTGTAAATTAGTAACATGATAAAACTATGTTTTTTTGTTCTAAATAATAAAAATATTATTAAAATATTATAAGTCGTAATCCAAAAGAAAACGTCACAAAATTATTTTATATGTACAATCAATTTATTTATTTATACATTATTGCACATACAATAATGTTACAAAAAGGTGGGCTTCATGCTAACAGCATCTTCTACCAGCAAAATCAGGTTTGTGACAGCTAGTGGTTGGCGTACTACTAGACTACCTAAACGTACTACGTAACTGCGTAAACTAACAAAAAAAATAAAAAGTTTCTTCCATTTTTTTTTTAACAATGTTTGTTTTTTTAACATAGACCTTTGTTTGACCACGATCTCACCTGTTGGTAAGTGACGATGCAGCCGAAGATGGAGCACAAAGGTCTAGAAGGCACCTATTCACTCTAGCCTAGCTCTATTCCATCTACAATAATTTTGGTTATTCATAAAAACAATTGATAGACCAAGTATATTCAAAAGTAGGCTAAAACAGCTTTTGCTGTAAGGGTGCTATAATGCACTACTTAACAAGTTCAGACAAGAATTGCTTTTTGAACATAAATTTCATAAGGAGGATTTTGTTTTTTTTGTAGTGATCTGGCTGTTTTTTAAAAATTGAGTTGGCAGCACTCATAGCATATGTCAGTCCAGTCAAAATTGTAAAAAATTTGCATTGATAATTAGTTAATTTGCATTAATTTGGATAATTTCCACTATCGCGGAATATAGACGTGACAAGTGGTGAGCTCATCGTCGCCATAGCTTGCCACAACTGGCCGGATAAATAAAAAACATATCGTTTATGAAATGCTGTGTCCCAGGCTGTTCGTGAATCGATGAACCAGGTATGTATATTTAATGCTAATTTAATAACTAGTAGTTACACAAGGGGATGGGCAGCAGCATCCTATTGAGTGCTCAACACGAATACTGCGATCACCCGCTCGCAATCCGCCTGCCAAGCGTGGTGATTATGGCAAAACCATTTCAGACCCACGGTACCCCTGGCGGTACCGTAGGACTTTTAAAGTTAAACGGTACCACCGAGTAAGTGACCCTAGTGATGTGTTGACCAAGCCCCGCGGTTACGTTTGCACCATTGATTTGCCCCATTAATGGTGCAGACGTAACTGGTTAGTTACGTTTGCACCATTCAATTTTATACAACATACTAACCTTGCTTTTCTCGCCATAAAAATTTGTTTATTTAGCGTTTGTGTTTGACATGGTTTTTTGGATAGAATGTTCACCAAAAAACAAGTTCCTTTAGGAACATTCGGTTGACTTTGCAAAATTTTGAAATTCCAAAATGTATAATTTCCCGTTTCTTTTTAGTGTTGTATTATTTTAAAGTTGTGTTCCTATAATGTTGACTTTTTTGGGATCACATAGTTTTATCAATCTATAAGGCGCTCAGAACACGACAAAATTTTGAACTCTCAGTTGCGGCAACCGGCAAATCGCAACTATAGCCGTTTTTTTGGATGACAGCTGTCAAAATTGATTCAGTCATATTTCGGAAACTACTCGTGCTAGAGTTTCGTTGTATGGCTCAAATGAAAGCTGATGACAAAATCTACATTTTGTATGACAGCTGTCAAAATTGAAACAGTCATATTTTGGAAAATACTCTTGCTAGAGTTTCGCTGTATGGCTCAAATGAAAGCTGATGACAAAATCTACATTTTGGATGACAGCTGTCAAAATTGAAACAGTCATATTTCGGAAACTACTCGAGCTAGAGTTTCGTTGTATGGCTCAAATGAAAGCTGATGACAAACTCTACATTTTTGATGACAGCTGTCAAAATTGAAACAGTCATATTTCAGAAACTACTCGTGCTAGAGTGTCGTTGTATAGCTCAAATGAAAGCTGATGACAAAATCTACATTTTGGATGACAGCTGTCAAAATTGAAACAGTCATATTTCGGAAACTACTCGAGCTAGAGTTTCGTTGTATGGCTCAAATGAAAGCTGATGACATACTCTACATTTTTGATGACAGCTGTCAAAATTGAAACAGTCATATTTCGGAAACTACTCGTGCTAGAGTTTCGTTGTATGGCTCAAATGAAAGCTGATGACAAAATCTACATTTTGTATGACAGCTGTCAAAATTGAAACAGTCATATTTCGGAAACTACTCGAGCTAGAGTTTCGTTGTATGGCTCAAATGAAAGCTGATGACAAACTCTACATTTTTGATGACAGCTGTCAAAATTGAAACAGTCATATTTCGGAAACTACTTTTGCTAGAGTTTCGTTGTATGGCTCAAATGAAAGCTGATGACAAAATCTACATTTTGGATGACAGCTGTCAAAATTTTATTTTTGTTTTATTTATTATTTCTGTCACCAGGCTGTATCTCATGAACCGCGATAGTTAGACAGTCGAAATTTTCACACATGATATATTTATGTTGCCGCTGTAACAACAAATACTAAAAAACAGAAAAAAAAAAAAAAAAAAAAAAAAAAAACAGCGTTGCAGTTCACTGCTGCAATATGCTAAGCATGGACCTTTTTTGACGGCACTATGCACACAGCAACAAATATTTTTTGACGGTGTAACTTTTGTTTTGTGTATTCAAGCTGTGTGTATGTGCTGTTCAAA
Source organism: Operophtera brumata (assembly GCA_932527175.1). Lineage (NCBI taxonomy): Eukaryota > Metazoa > Arthropoda > Insecta > Lepidoptera > Geometridae > Operophtera > Operophtera brumata. The sequence goes on along the minus strand of OW052234.1, from coordinate 15,242,153 downwards.
ATAAATTATTTCTATTCTTCTATTATATAATAAAACATATATATCTATGTAATGCATTTTACTAAGTCGGACTTGTTAGTATGATTTGTTGGTATAAGATCTGTCCTGGCTGCTAGCTTATTATGGAATGTGTTAATACTGGAAGAAAGCGTTAGTTGAGTCAGTCGTGGGAAGCAATGGCGGCGATGAGCTCACCACTTGTCACGTCTATATTCCACGATGGTGCAACCCACTGTGAAAAGCGGCCCATTGAGGCTCTGCCTACCCCTTCAGGAAAAAGGCGTGTGTCTATGTATGTATGTATGTATGTATATTAGTTATCTAGCACCCATAACACAAGCTCTGCTTAGCTAGGGGCTAGATAATGTTGTGTGAACTATCCAACATTATTTATTTTATTTAACTACCTATGTATGTACACAACATACGTATATAATATGTAAACAGATACTCTCAATGTCGCCTCATCTTATTTTATTTATTTGCAGAATAAAATAACTGATGATCAGAAGGAAATGGACTGTACATATCACTGCAAATACGTTTCCAGGATACCCATCCTTGTGATGGATCCTTCGGTAGCTGTGGTATGTATTACCTTCAGCATAATAACTAACAGGAACGCGTAGAAGCGTAACTCCTCAATTAATCTACCTACACTTATATTATAGTTCGTAAGTTTGTATGTAGGAGGTAATAAACGACTACATATCCGATTTAAAAAAAAAACTGTTCTTGAATATTTAGAAATTACTTTGAGGGTGGACATAGGCTCTATTTTATTAGCTTTCGCCCGCAGCTACGCTCGCGTTATATGTGTAGTTCCAATTCAACTCCGTAAAGGTTGAGCGGATTTTGATTAATCAAATCAAAATCCGAAAGATTAGATTATTTATTTATTTGCAAAAATGTGGAAACACTGAGTTGTTCTTGTGTAGGTAAATGGTCAACACGTTACAAATTTTTAACTATATTAATGGCGGAACAAGCAGACGGCCCACAGAGAGATGATGTTAAGCGGCAACCTCTGCCTTTATCAATACAATAACATCCACCTACGACCCGCCCTATGTGGCATTGCACTGCGCCCACCACCCTGAGACAAAAATGAAAAGTCTCGTGCCAGTAATTTCACTGGCACCTACCCTTCTAACCGGAACACAGCAATGCGAGCACTTCCTCTGAACGAACTCTCGCAAAAAAGCTCTACCTACTAAAAAGTATCTAGCATGCAAATGATGATAAAGTTTTTTATTTATTGATTTTTGGTGTGTGGATGAACGCTTGCGAAGGGCGGTAGGGGGGGGCTGCTTTTTATCCCAACAACATGCTTGCGAAGCCGCGGGCAAAAGGCTAGTTGCTAACAAATGTAATTCTTTGATTACAGTGTTTCCTGTGCCGGACAAGAAATGATTTCGACGAACTATGCAGCACGATCGCAACAAACTTGACTCGCGAGACTCAACCGCTCTTCGACATATGCGAGAAGAGACCGTCGCATTGGAGCCCCCTCAATAATGACATTGACTTACAGAATACTAACATATTTACAGGTAACTTGCTGTGCCCGACCTGAGAATAGACCGCTCCCGTGGATGTCGTAACAGCCGACTGCGTGTAGAAATTAGGGAATAGGCAACAGCATCCACCTGAGTACTTAACACCAATAAAATAAATAAATACATAATGCTAGTTCACACAATGTTATCTAGCCCCAATATAAGCAGAGCCTGTGTTATAGGTAGGTACTAGATAACTGATATACTTAATACAATTTTTTTGTATACAATAGTATGCAAAAAAAAAGTACATAATAAGCATGGTGGAAAAACTGCAAAATAAGTTAACTATGTATACTTAAAGGTATTTTTTTAACTGTAAACATAAAAAGGGTTTGTTTACGGTCAAATTAGCAAAACTGATGATATTTATGAGATACTATCAATTAAAACATGTGTGTTATGTCTCTTAGCGCTCGCGAATTCAACTTTCTCTATCTGAAAAAGTGTTGATAAACTGTAATGAGCAAAAAACACCAAAAAATAATAATTTCGCCCCTCAAGCGAGACGAAATAAGTCATTATAATGTATTTACATACATACATAGACACACGCCTTTTTCCTGAAGGGGTATGCAGAGCCTCAATGGGCGCTTTTCACAGTGGGTTGCACCATCGTGGAATATAGACGTGACAAGTGGTGAGCTCATCGCCGCCATTGCTTCCTACGACTGACTCAACTAACGCTTTCTTCCAGTATTAACACATTTCATAATAAGCTAGCAGCCAGGACAAATCTTATACCAGCAAATCATACTAACAAGTCCGGGTAATCCCTTAGTCGGCTTTTACGACATCCATGGGAGAAAATGGAGGGGTCTATTCTTAGGCCGGACACACCACGGCAATGTGTATAGGTAGATCTAATGAATAACTACTATTGTATGTTTAAAAATAAAAAGGAGCATATTGTGTTTGAAAACGTTGTTTTACTAACAATAGCCAGGCACCTATCTATCGCTATATAAGTATGCCTATTTGCTATAGAGGCATACATATATAGCGATAGGTAGGTAGCTAGCTATTTATGTAGTATGAAAAATGCAAATAGAGCTAAAGCACAGAATAAATAATAGTTACTATGGCAAAAGTTCAATTAGTCAAATACAGAAGGCGCGCATGAGCTCCTCCCCTCTTTTGGCGGGAGATATATCTCTATTTCTATATATAAAAAATTCCTCTATGACTGACATCTAACATTTTTTTTTTTTTAATTTAGTTTTGGTTATTAAATTTCTGGGACTACCTACACAGTAATGTGTAAAGAAATGGCTAAAGGATTCTTTAGCCATTGCACTGTACACTGTTTGTCTGTGGTCTATACCATGGACCTTAGTAACCAAAGTCTAGTCTAGAAAAGTTTGTGTTTAAAAATCAGCATACAGCCAGAAGCTCATGCGGTGATCATGCAGCGAAACGAACTCAGGAGTCTGGCAAGAAGCGAAGGTGTGCGTCAAGTTAGCGACCCCCAAATCGAATTCAGGGTTTCCTTACCGGCCAATTATTTGTGCCTAAATAGTGCCAAATAGTGCCTTCAGTTAAATAATTAGTGCCTCAAGTGGTGAGCGTACCCCATGAATGTAAGGCGTACCCCAAAGATAGTAGCGAAAATTCTAAGTCTATGGCGTAGCCACTGACAGACCCACATACTAAGTCCATACTATTCTCTGTCTACGGCATGGATTTATTTGTATACTAAGTCCATGAGCAAGCTATCTTCTAGGATATGAGTAAGAAGGAACACTCTATAAAATTAGTGGCTATTTTGGCACTCAATCCATGTACTACATTCATGGTTTGTGAGTGGTGGACCTTCTCAGAAGAAGGATAGCAGAGGGGTGAGTCTGAGTTTTGCAAACACCATCGTAACGGTGAACGTAACACGATCGTACGTGTATAACATAATAACTAGCTATTAATCTGTGCCAAAAACGTCACAGATTAATGACTAGTTACTACGCAATACACGTACACTCGCCGTTACGATCATCGTTACGATGGTGTGTGTAAACTCGGACTTGCCCCTCAGTACATTCATGTGGACCTCTCGCTAGAGAGTATTATTGTTCTGTGGAGTGGACGGACCACAATCAAAACATGAAAACTTTTTTCAGGAAATCGAACGAACGTAAAACAAAAAACCATAGAGAAAAAAAACAAAATTCATCCATGGCGGATCTCATCGATGTCTAGGGTTTTATTTAGTTTTTGCTTCAAAATGAAGCACCTTCAATGATTCAAAGTGGATTTAAAGTGTGGAAGTGATCGTGTGGCGGCGCGGTCTCGGTGATATAGCTCGCTGGGCGGCGGCATCATGTTCAGTGGCACGGTGCGGTTGCGGATCTGTGAGGCTACAGGCCTCAGGCCGACCGACTTTCAGAAACGGCATAACATGACCTTCGGGAAACCAGGTAAGCCTTACAAACTACCACAAAACATCGCCGATGCTCATCTTCGTCGACTGGCGTTATAAAACATCATCAACAATTCTGGATTTCCTTGTTTTTGTGCGCAGTAGGGTAGGGTGTAGTGTGTTTACCAAAATGGGTGTTGGTATAGTATGTAAATACGGGGTATCGTTGCAGACGATCAGCCGATAGATCCGTACGTGGCGATAGATGCCGACGAGCACCACCTGGACCGCTCGACCACTAAACCGAAGACATTCGACCCTGTGTGGAACGAAACTTTTATTCACGAGGTGCACAATGTCACTAGGTATGTGCCGTACTATTTACTCACTTTTATGCATATAGTTTTAACAATGTAGCCCATACATCTCAATGTTACCAAATGTTATTGTAGTTTGGGCATCACCGTGTTCCACGATGCAGCCATACCTCCAGATGATTTTGTTGCTAACTGCACAATACCGCTGGATGATCTCATGCACAGAGATAAAGATGCTTCAGACTTCTGGGTGAGTGGCAACCGTTTACTAACAACACTTTTGCTTTACTGAGATATCTGTCTATCTTTGGGCATAATCCATTGTAATCTTAAGATAAGATATAAATACCTTGTCTGTTGGTATAGTAAGGATGCGTTATCAATGTGTTGTGTATTTGTTTTGGCAGATAATATTGTCTCTAATGAGTAGTCTCTAACACTGCAGTATGCTTCCTTCTGTGTCCAAAATTAATTATGAATAATTTACTGAGAAGATTTTCATGTCCCGATCCTAAATATGTTCAGTTGAAGGATGAGGTGCGATCTTAGTGACTCATTGTTATTTGTGTTTTCCTGTTTTTATGAAGGGGATGTGTGTTTCATCTTATTCATTGAATCAGTAAACATCTATGACTTTAATCATATCAGCCTTCAATAAATTCACCTTGATGTTGACCTGTGTGACATGGCGGACGAGTAGCTGGTGGAGTCGCAAAAGATGGGAGGATTCTCTTTGCAGGACAAATGTTGCAAGTTCTTCAAACAGGGTATTGAGTTGGATCTGGGGTGGGTTTGCAGTACCACTGTGGTACTCGTAGTTCCTGATACCCACAGCAAGGAATCCTAGTATGGGGTCAGACTATGTATAGGGTGTGTGTTCTAATATTCATTTATTTAATTATTATGGAACATTTTATTTATTTTATTTATTTATTTATTTATTTATTGAATAAAAACCACAGCCCTTAATATAATACAACAAATACTTACAAACTAATCCAACCATGTACATCAGCAGAATGTACATGGTTGGGTGCTTACTGTTAATTGTTTGTTAGACTGGCCATGTGATATAATGTTGGTAGTAGTTATAATATAGGTACCTAACTTTATTTACCTTATCTATAATAAAAACGATATTTTCCTGTTATTGTATAAAGTTTATTAATTTTCTCGTGAAAGTCCATGAAAGACTACAAATATATATTTTTGTAATAATGAGGAGCTACTTGCTATAAATGTAACCGTCAGCTGATTTGAACTAATCTATATTTCTTGTGAAGTCTGTCCATCCCCATCTCGTTCACCACGGGCTGTCAAGATCCTGTTATCTTTAGCATCTTCTTAGAATCTTATTGAGGTCTTAACGTTAACCAATTGGCACCAATTACAACAATCATTTTACATTCTAGGTGGATCTGGAGCCACAGGGAAAGCTGCATCTCAAAATAGATCTAAAATGGAATTCTCAAGGTCAGTTTTGTTATTTTTGTTATATCTGAAATGTAAGGTTACATTCCATCATTTTATATAAGACATTAAATAATATGCACTCCTTACATAGGCACATGTACTATCAGCAACAAAAGTCCCTGTCCCTGCTAAGGGTTAATTTGGTGTGAAAAGTGACTAGCCATAGTGACGTCAGCCCCGCCCTAATGCCTTTTGGACACCAATAAAAACTTACTATTTCAGGGCACACCATTTTTTTTGAATAGTAGTTAAACACCTACTATTTGGTCATTGCACCGCCAGCGTTTATGACAGCATCCCACCGGCTGCGCATAGATTTTACGAGGGTTATGCAGAGATTCTGACGCAAACAATCTAAAAGAATTTGTAAAAGTCATAAAGCAAAGGACTTTCTTAGACAATCAACATCATGTCTCATTGGTCAAAAACAAACAACAAAAAAAGGAGCTGAGTTAGTTTACGGTCTTCTCTGCAAGCGAGAATGTTTTGAAACTTTGCAGGGACTTTTGTAGTAGTAGAGCTGATAGTACGTAGGAAACCAGTCATATTATGTTTTACTTGCATGACTGTTCCTGTTAGGCCCTAGCGGTTAGTGCTATGGAAATGGTCACTTAGGTAAAAACTGGGGTGTGTTCCAAGTTCCAAGGCTGCATCAACACATCACTTGCCACCAGGTGAAGGGGCACTCATAACCCATCAAAAGGAAAGCTATCCCATAATGTTTCAAATCCACTACAGAATGATTCTAGCTGCAACAAGTATTAGGATAGAAAAGAATTGTTTTTTTTTTCTTACATCACATATATAAACATAAAAAAACATACATAGGAGGTGTTCCATTATCAGTTTGCTAATTATAGGTTTTTACTTTTGTATTACCATTGTTACTTGCTCAATGTTTCCGAGTACTCCTACAGTGCTAATTAATAACAACATAATTATGCCATATCAATTATTATTAACTTCACTTGTTTTGATGAAACAAAACAATTTAAGTAAGGAAATTTATACTTTTATCCTCAAAAGTATTATATGCAACATAATGTTCCAGTACTGTATGTTACTTCGTACAACCGCCTTTTGATCGTATTGCAACTAAAACGGCGCTTATAGAACCACTCGAACCTTATTGCGTTAAAAATAGAGGACATAAAAAATGCTGGACTGTTCACACAACATTATCTAGCCCTAAGCTAAGCAGAGCTTGTGTTATGGGTACTAGATAGTGATATAAATACAATACAATACATAGATACATATTTTTTATTATACATAGAAAATACCTAGAACACCCTTAACAAATATCTGCTGATCGTGCAAATATTTGTTCTGAGGTGGGAATCGAACCCGCAACCTCCTGCGTCGCAGGCGAACCGTCGCCCGCCGCGCCACAATCCCCCGCAACATTGTAAAGGTCGTGGGAAGTCTCTGGGTGCAGGTAGCACAAGCCCGCTGCAATCTATGAGGGAGGCCTATTAAAAAAAAATTTTTTTTTTTTTTTTTTTTTTTTTTTTTAACATTGATAGACCTTTGTTTGACCACGATCTCACCTGTTGGTAAGTGACGATGTGGCCGAAGATGAAGCACAAAGGTCTAGAAGGCACCTATTCACTCTTGACTTGAAGAGACCCAGATTATAGTTTTCAGGAAAGACAGACGACGGTAGTGTATTCCACTCCTTAGCAGTTATTTGAATGATGGAACACGCAGATGGCCCACCTCTTATTAAGTGGTAACTTCTGCCTATAACAATGCATTACCTCATTAGGTCAAATCCACCTAGGACGCGTCCTAGGTGGCGCGGTATGCCATAGCGCCCGCCACCCTAGTACCACCATTACTAGCACCCACATTAGTAGTAGTAGGGTTTTTTTGTGAAAGAGTTTTTACGGGGAAGTACCACCACCATGCCTATTTCTGCTGCAAAGCAGTAGTGCTTGCATTGCTGTGTTCCGGTTTGAAGGGTATGGGTGCCGGTGAAATTACAGGCACATGAGACTTTTCATCTTTGTCTCACGGTGGCGGGCGCAGTGCAATGCCACATATGGCGCGTCCTAGGTGGACGTGACCTATGTGAGAATGCACTGTTCATAGGCAGAGGTTACCGCTTAACAACAGGTGGGCCATCTGCTTGTTCCGTCATTCAAGTAGTATAAAAAAAAACCCTGTGACAAAGGTGAATACTGTAATGTGCCAGTTATTTCCCGGTTCAGCCATATCCCCATGAAGGATGTGCAACTGTGGAGTTGTAGAGACTGATGATGATGATGATGTGTCCGGCAGGCGGCGGCGGCGGCGAGCTGTGCCGGGCCGGGGGCGGGTCTGGCGGCGGGGGCGGCGGCGGGGGCGCGGGCGGGGGCGCGCGCCGTAAGGAGTTCAAGGAGGGCGCCGGGTTCGCGCGGCGACGCGGCGCCATGCGCAGGCGCGTGCACCAAGTCAACGGACACAAGTTCATGGCCACCTTCCTGCGCCAGCCCACCTTCTGCAGCCACTGCCGGGAGTTTATCTGGTGAGCATATTCATTCATATATCAAGCGTAGAGTGTGCTGCCTTATGAACTTTTGCTGATTCTCTCTAACATCTTATTTTTGACTGCCTACCTAAGTAAGGCTTTTAAGTTGGTTTTCCTTTTTTCTTTGAATCAGCTTCCACTTGTTCCTCGAGGCGCCACACAGGCGCTCCCCACCTAGTAGTAAGAAGGATCATAAAAAAAAATAGACCGTGTTTGATGCCTGATTCTTCTAGGTCTGGTTGCGTTGGAACAGGAGTAAATGTACATTTATTTTTTAAGACGATTCGAAATGATACTACAACTCGTAGTATCATAATTATAGTTTTACCCAAAATATAAGTCGCCCCGATGTACCTGCGCCGTAGACAAATTTATATAGCGCGGGAACCTTCTTTCGGTATTGCTATTGGTAAATAGCAATCGCGCGCTAAAATCTTGCGCTGTTATTGGTTAATCGATTTCGCGGCAAAATAGCGTCTAGTCTACTCTTAGATGTGAGCGGGACAAAGCTATAGAGCGGGTCAGACCTATACTATACGTTCGGCTACTGTCGGATATCAGTCTGCGCTTTTCTGCGCAAACGAAAACAGTCGATCGGACTTATATTTTGGTTAAAACTGTGCACCTGTAGTAGCCAGTAGTAGTATGTAGGATGATGCTAAGTTCATTGTTAATGACCACCACACTTGTTGTTTCCAGGGGCCTCGGCAAACAAGGCTATCAATGCCAAGGTGAGTTCACTTTATATTATTACAAGCATTCGCCCGCGGCTCTGCTCGCGCGGGCTTAAAAGTAGCACGTAATTGATTACTCTACCAAATCTCATTTACGTCGGTTCAGCCGTTACGGCCGGATTAAGTAACACATATTTAAACGTCACAACATCCTAATATATGACGTTATGGAATAATTGGACTGTTAGGATGTATCTAAGTTACACCATCGCATATTATTTATATCTACCAAATACAGGATTACTTAACTATTACTTAGTTCTGACCATCAGAACTATACCCTGGTTCAGAATTCGAGATATTTTTTGTAAACAAAGGGGATACCATGGCAAAAAAATAGATGCTCTATGGTAATTTATTAAATTAGGCCAATAAACAGGCTAGACATGTTATTCTAACTCAGATCTGATAAACTATAAAGTAATCAATATTTTGTCGTGTATATTTTTGAGTTATTTTGGTTATTAACAAAGTTATCAAGCAAAAATATATTTGTTAGTAGAAAATATTTCATGTTACTTGGAACACTGCAGAGATTCTAAACAATGGGCTTTGGTTTGAAAGCCGGTCCCCATTTTGTTAATTTCATTTGTTTCTCCTCATTTTCCGAATACGAATGTGCTTTTCGCTCAGTTTTACAATGGAATGGTCATACTGATCAATAGGTAAGAATTATATATATAACATTTTGCCGTTTATACGTTGACTCGTCAGATAAACTTAGGTAGGTGGGTCATTATAAGTTAAGAGGTAATATGTTGTATGAAGTGACGGAATGGCATTTTTTTAAATATTTTTACTTAAGTATGCATCTTTTTTATGGAAACTTTTAAGTTGAAAACGTTTACAAAGTGGCCAGTCAATTTGTTGGTTTTATCTCGTTTTATAAGTGACCAGGGTAAATACTCAGTACAGGGTAGAGACAAAATGCACAGGGGAGGATACTTTATGGACAGGAAAGAGAGATAGACATATTAAAAACAGGGTTAAATTTAAGAATCAACTTTATTTATTTATTTTAATTTTAATTATGAATTATTTATAATCAGACTTGTCATTTCTTAGCAGTCTTTGTTTATAAAATTAAATGTTTCTTAAGCGCTAGGTACAAAACATAAAAAGGTTCTAACTTTTCCTTTCCATCAAAACAAAAATATCTATAACTTTACTATCAATAGTCAATAATGAAATAAAAAGAAACAAAAACTTCTCTGAGTAACAGTATTAATTTTTTCTTGTACTTAAACTCGAAAATATTTTTTCTTAAAAGGTAACTAAAAAAAAAACTTTCTAAAACCCGCGTTCAAAGATATTAATAGATTCATTAAATGCATAAAAAATACGCTGCCCTCTCATTTTTAAGTTAAGGGAGGGTAGTTTTTTAAAACCTTATCCCAGGTGATGAAATAAATATCGTCATCATTAATTCTGATTTTTTTTTCAAGTTTCATCACAGATTTTACAAAATATAACATGAAGTACATCATCTTCTTCAACACCTGTGCACATTGCAACATAACGATATTCTGTTTTTGTATCTTGAAGTTTAACCAGCACAAAGTCCCCGTCGCAGAATGTTTTCTTTCCAGATGTTGAGGGCTTTGAATCATCTTTGTGCAGTGTGGTTTTAATTTCTAGGTGCCATTTTTTCTGTAATAAAGTCATATTAAATTGTAAAGCTAAGATATACATAATGCCAAGTAAAGGTTCAGAGAAAAATGTAGAAGTATTCATGAAAACGCATACAAATGTATCTCCCCTGGACATTAAGTATCTCCCCTGCCATCAAAAGAGCCAGGGGAAATACGCCAGGGGAGATACATTTTCGATTGATATCTAAAATAGCCGTAAAAGTGTTTCTCGTACGCAATTCACATTCAAACGTAACAATGTATGCACTATTCATAGTGAATATTTAAGTCTATATTAGTATTTTAACAAATAATTGCTAAATAAAACTTACCAGAGGAAAGACTGCATTCACTCAACACTTGTACACACAGCGAGCGGCGAGACTGAAAAAGCCTTTAAAATGGCTGCGCAGTCGGCTTAAGCGCCACTTGCTGCTAGCTTCACCTTACATCCTATGCACTCAATGTCACAACTTCCACAAACTAGCAAAGCAAAACTGATATTTAATCGAAAACAAAAAGCCAGGGGACGAGACACGAAACACGAAGGACAAATTTCGGCGTTGATATTATCTATGAAAAAATTTTATATAAGTAATTTTACTTATAAGACACTGTGACTAAGTTATTGTTCTGTATAAAATTAACGTTGATGAAGTAATTATTGAATTTTAATACATTCATAATAACTGGTTTACAAGTAAAGTCGGTTTGGGGACAGACCAGGGGAGAGACTTTTTTCTTATATTAGAACTTATTGTGACTAAACTACGTACATTTCTGTAATAAATTTAAGTGAGCATGAAGAAAACATTTAGTTTTGAGTAATAAATAGGTTAATTAGGAAGTTAGTATAAAAAAAAAAGTATTTTTTTGTTCTGGCCATGGGAAGTACCTCTTAACTTATAATGACCCAGGTAGTGGGTTTTTGTTTATTTGCCGCAAATTTAAGGTACATACCGCGCGAGCTAACCCGCTGGCGGATATTACAAAAATATAATACCGCAGGAAAAGCTGCGGCAGCAGTTTAGCAGTACTAGTAAAATATGATCCACGCAAAAAATGTTTTTACCACTGGCTTGTCTCATTGACGGTGACATTTGTTTGTTTACAAAAAATATCTCCCATTCTGAACCAGGGTATACATAGTATATAATATACAGGTGTGGCAAGATAATGGGAGTATCAAGGTACCTTTTATGTGGTACTTAGCTCAACTACGGATAATACTATGTTATATTAAGTTAAAGAAATAAACATTATCTTATCTTATCTTACTTAGAGAGGTTTGTTCTTAGGAAACATTATGTGAATTTTGGAGAAAACCAAAACTGTTTTTTTGTAATGTCTTTTAATAATCAGTCTACTAATTAATTACATATCTCGAAAAAACAAGATGGGCTCAATCGGCTCTATTTCTCATCAGGAATAATTTACCAAAAGTAACCTACTAAATCAAACGGTAAGATTATGAGAAAACTATAAAAAAATGTTCTGATACGTTTTATATTAATGTTTATAAGGCGCTACATGCTCGTTCATATTTTGATAACTGACTCGTAAAGTACACCTTCAAACTTGGTATAATTCAATGGTATAACTGGTTCAAAGCGCTAAAGTTTAAATCCCAATTTGTGTTTTTTTATCTTTTATCAGGCTGATTGACAAAAACCAAAAATGCAGTTTTTATTTTCTTCAAAATTCACCTCATGTATCCTAAGAACTAACCTTTGTAGCTACGACAGAAACGGTTCTTGCCCTGAGAGTCCCATTATCTTGCGACAGCCTGTATAGCATAGACGTGACTAGTGGTGAGTGCATCGCCTATATTGCTTTGCCAGGACCAACCAAGCTAATGATTTCTTCCAACTTAACACAATCCTATACAGGGTGTATCATAATATCCCTATAATCCTGGGGTGGAGTATTCTACACATGACAAATAAATTTAGTCCTACGAATTTTAAATTTCGAAGTTTTGTCATACATGAAACGCTTCGTAAAAATCCTGAAATTCCTCCAGAAACTACAAAAAAATCGTCCAGAATTGTACCTAACGCAACATGAGGCAGTTTTACGTAAAGTATATTAACGTACCGTAACGTCCTCGTTTTGTGTTAGGTACATTTCTGGAGGAATTGCAGGATTTTTACGAGGCATTTCATTAATTAAAAACTTTGAAATTTAAAAAGTCTTAAAACAAAAGTAATTCACCATGATGTGTAGAATATCGTCTCGTCTTATAGGGATATTATGATACATCCTGTATAAGCCAGAAAACAGGTATATCACGTAATGTCTAGTAATAGTAGTAAGTTGAGTGCGTGTAAGTCGTATTTTATTTATTGAACAAAATCCACAGCCCTTAATATAAAAGCAGTAACTTTTACTAAGCTAATCTTAAGGCCAATAACGGATTTACATTTTATACAACATAAATTTTGAACAAACAGACATAGTGTGAAAATTAACATTAACCTAACAGTAACATGGTAATAATTACAATTAAATGTAGGTAATAAAATGTATGTAGGTATGTAGGTAAGTAAATTAAATGTAGGTATTCCGTGGTGTGTCCGGCCCAAGAAGAGACCCCTCCATCTCCTCCCGTGGATGTCGTAAAAGCCGACTAAGGGATTACCCAGACTTGTTTGTAAGACTCGTTGGTATAAGATTTGTCCTCGCTGCTAGCTTATTTTAGGAATGTGTTATTACTGGAAGAAAGCGTTAGCAGAGTCAGCCGTTGGAAGCAATGGCGGCGATGAGCTCACCACTTGTCACGTCTATTTCCCACGATGGTGCAACCCACAGTGAAAAGAGGCCCATTAGAGGCTCTAACTAACCTTTCGGGGAAAAAGGCGTGTGTCTATGTACTATGTCTGTGTACTATGTATGTATGTAAGTACATATAATATTATATGGTGATGATATGTACGATGGTGTTGTTTCAGTGTGTACGTGCGTCGTTCACAAGCGGTGCCACTCACTAGTCGTCACCAAATGTCCCGGCATGAAGGAAGAGGTAACTGTATTACTATTATGATATACCTACATGCACGCCTGTATTCTGGAAGGGTAGCCATATACCACGGCTTTCCACTTATTACGATCCTTACGTACTTTTCGCCACTCACTCTTATCACATTGTATAAACATGTTCATTTGCTACGGGTACTCTTTCCACTCTCCATACAACGGAATATCCTTCGTGCAAAAGCTGAACTTTTTGTTTTTATACTACTTGAATGACGGAACAAGCAGATGGCCCACCGTATGTTAAGCGGTAACCTCTGCCTATGAACAGTGCATTACCTCAAAGTTCACGTCCACCTAGGACACGCCCTATGTGGCATTGCACTGCGCCCGCCACCCTGAGTCATAAAGAACTTGTTTTAAAACGTGACATTGGCGAAACTTGTTCAAGAACTGAACTGAACTGAACTGAACTGACATAGCCATGCACCATGGTTCTTCCACCAAGCAAACCGTAAGTCCCGATGACAATAAAGTATTATGGTGACAGCGAGCTGATCTGATGATGGTGACGGAAGGTGGACAGCGGCACTCCTCGAAATAGTAGACTTGTAGTGTTTGGGCTCATTTTGATCAACAATTCCATTCATAAATTTCATAAAAGCTTGTTTTAAAATTTGTTTGATTAATAATTATGGCGTAATTGCGTATTACTGAACTCCAAAAAGTAGCCTATACCTCAATCTGATTGGCCTCGGCCTAAGAATAGGACTCCTCCAATTTCACCCGTGGTTGTTGTAAAAGGTGGCTCAGGGATTACACTATGGGATGGGCAGCAGCAACCATCTGAGTACTCAACAACTGCGAGCATCAATCCGTCTGCCAAGCGTGCTGATTATGGTAGATCCCCCCATTCTATGGGAAAGGCTTCGTCCAGCAGTGGAAGCCTCCTGGCAGATGAAGAAGTAGAAGATTCCATAATATCTATCTGTGTATAGAATTTCAGAATCTGTTCAGTCGTTACGGTGTGATGGAGGAATAAACATATACCATTTTAACATACAAATTACCGCCTTTATAATATTAGTAGGATAGAATTATGAGGGATCTTGATCGCGTATTTACTGCGAGTGCGTCCACTCCTCGACGGTAGCTCGCAAGTCTCGTGATGACGGCTGTTACAATACAGTGGAAACTCTGGGATAGTACTCAAAAGGTGGTTGCTTTTTCATATTAACGTATTTTACCAAATACGGGCAAACAGAGTATAATTTTACACTGAATTGACTGTTGTTGGCTTTTATATTGTTCATTATTTGCGGCAAATCATACTTGGTTGTAGAAAACACTGGATTAATAGCGAAAATAACATTGAAATGACTTGTATGGACTAAAATTTCGATGTTATTTTCGCTATTAATCCAGTGTTTTCTACAACCAAGTATGATTTGCCGCAAATAATGAACAATATAAAAGCCAACAACAGTCAATTCAGTGTAAAATTATACTCTGTTTGCTCGTATTTGGTAAAATACGTTACTATACAAAAGCAACCACCTTAACATACGCAAACAAGAATATTCAAAATAAATCGAAGAATAAAGGTTCCAAGGAAGGAAGGTTTCCAAATAAAACACCTGTAGATGGCTCGTCCGCGCTATAGCCGAGCGTCTCCAGCGTCATAGCTTGGTTCTATGGTCAAATTGGTAAAGGCATCGCCGATTACAGGCGAAGATGCGGGATCGAGTCCCGCTGGAACGGAATTTTTGGGTTACATTTAAATGTAATATTATCCATAAATTGTGGTTTACATTTGACAAATAATGAACATTGATAAAACGAAGAAAGTTAAAATAAATTTGGCAATTTGTGTATTGCAGCAGCAAGCCGGCGGCGTGAGCGTGTCGAGCGGGCAGCGCTTCAACGTGAACGTGCCGCACCGCTTCGTGGTGCACTCGTACAAGCGGTTCACGTTCTGCGACCACTGCGGCTCGCTCCTCTACGGACTCATCAAGCAGGGCCTGCAATGCGAAGGTAAATTCTCTACCTACCACCTACCACTTTACTTACTACGTTTGAATTGAACGATAAAGCTGTGCCCAAAGCATGCTAAAAAACCAGTAGTTCTGTTTCCGTGGTGGCCCTTGGCTATATCACGGTTTGAACTAAATCTATTACATACATACATAGACACACGCCTCTTTCTCCGAAAGGTTAGGCAGAGCCTCAATGGGCCTCTTTTCACAGTGGGTTTGCACTATCGTGGAATATAGACGTGACAAGACAATAATAAAATTATAATAATGTCTTGTTAGAGTACTGATGTTGTAGTGGGAGGAACTTTGATTTCTAATCTTAAGGTTATAGGTGCAAGTCTTGGTCTTGCACCAATGCATTTTTCCACTCGTAAAATGTGTTAGAGGGAAAACATCGTGAGTAAACCGGCATGTCCTTGAAACAAAAAATCGTAGAAATGTGGTGTGTTATTTTATATTCATTTATTTTGAGACTAAAACACTTGGGAAACAATAAACTGAATTGTGTAGATAATTAGGTAATTAAGTTAGTACTAAACAACATTATAAAGTATACGTAAGTGGGTCATTTACTAACCTCTACACTATGATCGGGTGGCTGGTCTTTTCCAGAATATCTGTCCTTGATCTACATGAAGGGAGTCTTTGCGAGACGCATTGAATCGTTTTACCTCACTGGTTCTTTTACCATTAGTCACTAGATCCTTTTTAAAGCTGGACTCTGACCTAACAGGGTGACCAAGAAATAACTGGTGACACGAAGTAGTAGTACTGACGTGTTTCCACTGTCGCTAAGAGGCTCTCGCACAACCGACCGGCTGTTCTTGGCGCAGCCGGCGGAGTACGGTAACTCCTCTCGCACAATCGACCGGCTGTTCTTGGCGCAGCCGGTGGGGTACTCGTAGCTCCTCTCGCACAATCGACCGGCTGTTCTTGGCGCAGCCGGTGGGGTACTCGTAGCTCCTCTCGCACAATCGACCGGCTGTTCTTGGCGCAGCCGGCGGAGTACGGTAACTCCTCTCGCACAATCGACCGGCTGTTCTTGGCGCAGCCGGCGGGGTACTCGTAGCCCATCTCGCACAACCGACCGGCTGTTCTTGGCGCAGCCGGCGGAGTACGGTAACTCCTCTCGCACAACCGACCGGCTGTTCTTGGCGCAGCCGGCGGGGTACTCGTAGCCCCTCTCGCACAACCGACCGGCTGTCCTTGGCGCAGCCGGCGGGGTACTCGTAGCCCCTCTCGCACAATCGACCAGCTGTTCTTGGCGCAGCCGGCGCAGTACGGTAGCTCCTTAAGCGAGTCGGTGTACAACTCTGCTACCGCTCTGTTCCAGTTTGTTCCATGAACGTGCACAAGCGCTGCCAGAAGAACGTGGCCAACAACTGCGGCATCAACACCAAGATGATGGCCGACATACTCAACGAGATGGGCATCTCGCCCGACAAGAACCCGCGACCCCGCCCCTCCAAGGTAACACACGCTCCACCATCACCAGCACTATACATTTTGCATTGGTTCTCAGGCTACTGAATGGCGAGTCGATGTTTGTTTTTAGGGTTCTGTACCCAAAGAGTACACACAGAGCTCTATTGCTCTCGCTCATTCGTCCGTCAGTCCGTCCCTCTGTCACAAGGAGCTAGCGGTTAAACCCTTCAAGCTACAGTCTTCATATTTGTACTATTTATGTATCTTACTGACCCATAGCCAAATATATAAAATAAAATATTTTGCAACTTTTGTGAGGGGGACTCGTGCTAAAGTAAAGGGGGCGTGAAAAAAAACCCTATCCTACCCCAGCATGTGTGGTATAATTTCTTAGAGCTCATTAAGTAGAGCAAGACTATATTTTTTATTTTCAAAAGTAATATGGAATCCAAGGTTTGAGAGTCCGTCAAAGTCAGCTTTTCTTACTAAATGTTGTTGCCAAGTTTGTTTAACTTCCATTTGGCTTAGGAACTAGAAAATATACTACTTATTATGTATATTTTACTAACAAATAATAATATTTTATAAAACTTGAAACATTTTGAGAACATTTTCTCATTATTCTATTAAAAAGAAACAAAGTTTTGCGTATAGATTAACAATAATTAACTTATACAATTGATAACTTCTACATTTGGCACGGAACTTTGAATGCGCGAGGTGTGACGCGCACTTAGCCGGTTTTTTGTACTTAATAAGTTTCTCTATAAGTCCGCTAGGGGCCCTCATCATGTTCACGAAGTTGGTGGATGGAGGCAGCTCAAGATCAGCCGTCGTGGCATTCTATGAGGGACGACTGCGTCTAGTAGTGGACTTGCACAGGCTGATGATGATCATTTGGGAGTAGAATAACGAATACAAGACTAGGCTTATTATAGTACTATGCGGCTGTCATTCCACACATACTACCATCACCCCTGTTACTGCCACCAAGCAGTAATGTGAACATTGCAGTGCTCCGGTTTGAGTTCCAGGTGCCGGGGAAATTACAGGCACATGAGATTTCAACTATGTCTCAGGATGTGTTGGGCACAAAGCAATGACTCGATGGGCACTACTTAAAATAAGGCCAGGAATAGATATGTCTGGTTTGGCATGTAATCTGAGGGGAAGCGGGGTTGGGCGGCGATCACAGCTACTGGCATGTCATTTCAGTAGCAGTATGTAACGAAAAGGCATGCCATTTCATTATAAATGTATTTCCTGTGTGCTACTCGCATATACCATTTTTGGCATGCAAGCTACTGACCAATTTTATAAGCCTGTTTATTCGGAGCTAACTGGTATCCAGGTATGCGACCTTACCGTCTCTATAAACGTTTGTGTATCTGTGACTTGCAGTACCTGAACCCGTCTATGCTGGAAGGCAATTCAGAGCTGACTTCGTCTGGCGACTCAGACTCCAAAGATGATAAACACGACGACAAAGGTATGTGGAAACTCAACTTTATTGTGAGCTGTGGATGTGCATTTTGAAGTAAGCTTTATCTAGTTGCTTGTAGTATTTTTGGTTGAAGACATTATTATTTAATTTGGCATTCATATCAAGGTGTCATTTCTGTGCAGCATTTTTTGAAGTTAAACCGCGCTAAATGTATCTTTGTTCCTTTATAGTAGACTGAAATGAAAGAGACCGCGATAGTTTTAGTACACTTTAGACAATGCTGCACAGAATGTATATCTATATAAATGCTATATTGTATATATTTATACATTATTATTTTTGATATTTGTTATGATGAACTTTCAATGTTATATGCAAAGTAATGTCCTTGTAATGAATCTAGTAACTTCACATATAAAAGTCTTGCAGTCAAGCAATTCTTAAAATATTTTCATCCCTTTCTATTGCATAATTTCAAATAATGACACACACACTTTTTTACATTTTTTTTTATTAACTTGCAATGCATGTTCGGTCGCAATATGTTTGTCCGGGTGGAATCTTGCAACTGCATTTTAAAGCAGTTACCCTCAACCGATTGAGCTGAAATTTGGCATACCTGTCAAGTTCCGATGACAATATGATGGTGACAGCGAGCTGATCTGATGGTGGACAACGGAACTCCTCGATGGATAATAGAAGACTGGCCGTGTTCAAGCTCATTTTGATCAGCACACGGTTACGATCACTAATTTTATAAAAGCTTGTATTTAAAAATATATTTTTCACAAAAAACTTATTATCTGATTTAACTTCAACACTGTTGATCTAAGGTTGATAATTGTATGCCTTGAGCAACAAGTAATAATTTTTTTAAATATTAAAAAACCCCCAACGCTGTACGGCTGAACCAACTTTGATCAAACAAAGATAAGAACACAGACAAATAAACTTTAAAAAAAAACTAAGTACACACACACACACAGACACGTCAAAATTCTAACACCCCTTCGTTTTTCGTCGTGGGTTAAAAAGTGTAAAGTAATGAAAGATTCCCATTTTATTATTTATCCATTTAATCCCATGTCATGTGTTGTATCGCACCCCGACCGTGTGGACCCTCCATGTTATTTGTGACTTGTTGTTCCCTTGTCACGTTCCGTTTTGTACTAGGCGTCCCGTAGACACTCACGCACACTACAATCAACGCCATCATAGGCTACCCGTCACTCATAGCACTGTGTGAACAACATTGAGAGTCTGCGGGACGCCACAGATGCTCATGTAGTTAGTAATGTTGTGTTTGGTTGTGTAGACGTAGTGTCGCTAGGTTTGCACGCGCGGCCGGAGTGGCGCTCGCATTGGGACGATCTCGAAGAGATCTTCAGTTGCCAAGGTAAGTGGTATCTATCTGCTATCTGAAAGGTGCGTGCAGACTGGTGAAACGTAACATGAAATGTATCTTCCTGCCTTTCATTGCATGTTCGCTGCAAGCGTTGACGCGAACGCGCTCATACCGCGCATTCACTACAAACCTCCCGCGTACGTCTGTTTCAACACTGCGCGCCCCTTTGTGTTCGTTCGGAAAACCGACAAAACACGGATCGCTCCGCGCGCGGCTTGTAATGAGCCCAGCGTGCGCGTGAAATGCACATTTCACGCGCGCAAGAAGTCCAAACTATGAGAAATTGTTACAAAGTGTTGTTACCTATCATGATACATTGCAGCAATGTGTACGGCAAATTCTTTCATTGCATTATAAATTTCATGTTACGTTTCACCAGTATGTACGCACCTTAACATATCCCAAATATAATAAATTTCTAAGTTACGATGTTTCTATGTTTTTTAATCAATCACGCCAAAACGGCTGAATCGATTTTGATGAAATTTTGTAAACAGATAGACTATGACCCGGATTGAGCTATGGGCTACTTTTTATCCCGATAAAACGCGAGCGGTTTTAAAAGCCGACTAAGCTTTTTTGTGAAAGAGTTCGTCCGGGGAAGTACTACCACCATACCTATTTCTGCCGCAAAGCAGTAGAGCTCGCATTGCTGTGTTCCAGTTGGAAGGGTATGGTTGCCGGTGAAATTAAAGGCACATGAGACTTTTCATCTTTATGTCTCAGGGTGGCGGGCGCAGTGCAATGCCACATAGGGCGCATCCTAGGTGGACGTGACCTATGTGATAATGCACTGTTCATAGGCAGAGGTTACCGCTTATGATCAGGTGGGCCATCTGCTTGTTCCGTCATTCATAGTATAAAAAAAAGGATGAGTGGGATAAGACTGAGTTTTCACTGATTGGTCTAAATGCGACTGCGAACAGGGGCGCGATTACATACTCTGTTGGTATCAGCTTTCAATCACTTTGAAAAGACCTTTTTGCTTATGCATTTGTTTTGACATGGTAGGAGGCGAGCTGACGGGCGCCACGCTGACAGCTCGCGACAAGGTCACGCTGGACGACTTCACGTTCATCAAGGTGCTGGGCAAGGGCTCCTTCGGGAAGGTGATGCTGGCTGAGAAGAAGGGCTCCGACGAGGTACCTCATTATACTCTTCATCATCATCATCATCATCAGCCACTGCTGGGCATAGGCCTCTCCCAATACGCGCCACTGAGCCCGGTGTTCGGCTCTTCTCATCCACTTTCTGCCCGCCGCCTTTCGTAAGTCACCGCTTATTTTTTTTTTTTCTACTTGAATGACGTAACAAGCAAATGCCCCACCTGATGTTAAGCGGTAACCTCTGTCTATGAACAGTGCATTACCTCATAGGTCACGTCCACCTAGGACCCGCCCTATATGGCATTGCACTGCGCCCGCCACCCTGAGACATAAAGATGAGTCTCATGTGCCTGTAATTTCAGTTCCGGCACCCTTAGCACATCATCAGCCACTGCTGCACATAGGCCTCTCCCAAAACGAGCCACTGAGCCCGGTGTTCGGCTCTTCTCATACACTTTCTGCCGCCGCCTTTCGTAGGTCATCGCTCCGCCTAGCCGGAGGGCGGACCACGCTACGTTTCCCAAGACGCGGTCGTCACTCTCGCGGTATACTCGTCAATATAATACATATCTGTATTGGTAGGTATTGATTTCGATGGAATTTGGTACACAGGTAGATTGTGACCTGGATTTAGCTATAGGCTACTTGTTACCTTGATAAACGCGAGCGAAGCCGCGGGCGTACCCTGGCTTTATATATGTGGATGATGGAAGCTAGAAATAATTTTCACTAGAAACGGGATATTTACCATGATTACTGAGTTTTGATTGTTCCCGATATTTCGGCACAGTTGCATGCGCCATGATCACGGGAGAACTAACTAAAGTCTTTGCGAGTAGATGTTATTGGCAGATATATCGATCTACCCTTTTTCTCACTCTTTTATTACGAACGATACCATTGGTTTCATTGTCACACTTCACTCCACCACCCTCGGCAGCTCCATTCAGTGGTAACATCTTTCACCAACCGACCTTGACCTGTGTGATGAGAATCACATTGAAAGTGAGCTAGTTCATGTCCAGCATGTCTTAAGTAAGAATGGATAAAAACTTCGGTCATTACCATCACGACCTAGGCCAAGACCCCACAGATGCAGCGTTGAACGAAAGCCAGCGTTTCTGCCTGACGTTAAAGTGGAAGCTCACGGTTGCGGCGCGATTTTTTTTTTTTTATCGTGTTTGGTCATCAACACTTCTTCAGATAGCGAAAGTTGATTTCGCGAGTACTAGGAGACTTAAGGTGGATGCGCACGCTTGAGGCGCGTAATTCAAATTTTTTGGTGTTTTTGCCCATTACAGCTTAGCAACACTTCTTCAGTTAGCGAAAGTTGAGTTCGCGAGAACTAGGAGACTTAAGACACATGATTTAATTTATAGTATCTCATAAATATTATCAGTTTAGCTATGATACCCCTAAACACATTTTTACAGTGTTTTTTTTTGTTTAGGGGTATCGTAGCTAAACTGATGATATTTAAGAGATACTATCAATTAATTAAAACATGTGGTTTAACTCTCCTAGTTCTTGCGAAATCAACTTTCGCTATCTGAAGAAGTGTTCATGACCTGTAATCAGCAAAAAATACCAAAATAATTGAATTTCGCGCTACAAGCATCCACCATAAGGGAGTGACGGACAAAATTTCGAAAGTCCTGCAAATGTTTGCAAGTATTGTGTGTTTCTAAACACAATTAACAAAACAATATTTAAAAATTTAAATAGTATAGAGACTAGGGGTTTTTATGGGTCTCTGGGAGTATTGTAAGGGGTTGTAGAGGTTCTTAGGGGTTGTAGAGGTTCTTAGGGGTTGTAGGAGGTGTATCACTTTACAGGAAGGATGGAGTTGTAGGGTTCGCCTGCTAACTATTGGTAGTAAGTGAGAGATGATAAAAGCTGCGATGGTTTGTGCAGGTGTACGCAGTGAAGGTGCTGAAGAAGGACGCCATCATCCAGGACGATGACGTGGAGTGCACGCTGACGGAGCGGCGCGTGCTGGCCCTCGCGGCGCGCCATCCCTTCCTCACCGCGCTGCACTCCGCCTTCCAGGTAACACGGCTATCAACGGCTGTTCCTTAACAAAGCACAAGTAAGCCGCACGTTGAATACTGTTCCCATCTATGGCACGGGGCACCCAAGTACCAGCTGCTTCGCTTTGACTTCCTTCAGAGAAGAGCCATTAGAGTCATCGGCGACCCTGAGCTCTCCAATACTCTAGAACCGCTTAGCCAGCGCAGAGCCATTGGATCGCTTTGCGTGTTCTACCGCCTCTACAACCGGGAATGCTCTGACGAGCTTTTCGATCTTATCCCCGCATCGAGATTTTACCATCGCTCTTCTCGGCACCGTGACAAAGCTCATCCACACATCGTAGATCCCTGAGTTTCTCGTACGAATCGTTTCTCGAGATCATTTCTTCCCATAGTACAACATAATTATATTCTAAGCTTGATAGCTTAGAATATAATTATGTTGTACTAGCGACTCGTCCCGGCTTCGCACTGATAGTTTCAGAATGAAAAACAGCCCCCCCCCCCCCTCCTATCCCCCCCCTGGTAGCCTATGTCACTCAGGGTGAATGTAGCTTTCCAACGGTGAAAGAATTTTTGAAATCGGCACAGTAGTTTTTGAGTTTATTCATTACAAACATACACACACACCAAAATATAAATCTTTCCACTTTATAATATTAGTGTAGATTAGTAATGTAACGTATGTATGTCGTTGTGCAGACTCGCGACCGGCTGTTCTTCGTGATGGAGTACGTGGACGGCGGAGACCTCATGTTCCAGATTCAGCGCGCCAGGAAGTTCGACGAGCCGCGAGCCAGGTACCACACGCACAATCTAGCTGTACATATTACATCTTATTGCAATCATTCTGAGTGCGGCTCTATTACTGGAGCTTACTACTATCAAATTACGGGTACTGCTTTAGCATACCGTCTTTTGGTAATAAGTATTGTTGCTATTTTGTGAAAAGAATTTAGAATTTTCTGATTGACTTGTTTATTTGTTTGAGGTTCGATTTTATGATCCTCTTTTTGATGTTTCGTTTATGTTTTGTTTACTTATTGTTTGACATTTATCAATCTCATTTACATATTAAAATTGCAGCGCCCTACAGGCTACATGTGCTCACATAAGCTACTGCTAGAGCTCAGCTATAAATGACGTAGCTATATGTTGGCAACGAATAAATGCAAAGCAATGGTCGGTGTGTTCAGGTTCTACGCGGCGGAGGTGACGCTCGCGCTGCAGTTCCTGCACTCGCACGGTGTCATCTACCGCGACTTGAAGCTCGACAACATCCTGCTCGACTCGGACGGACACTGCAAGCTCGCAGACTTCGGCATGTGCAAGGAGGGCATCATAGGTAACACTAAACTACACTTACACTCGCACGGCGTCATCTACCGCGACCTGAAGCTCGAAAACATCCTGCTCGACTCGGACGGACACTGCAAGCTCGCAGACTTCGGCATGTGCAAGGAGGGCATCATAGGTAACACTAAACTACACTTACACTCGCACGGTGTCATCTACCGCGACTTGAAGCTCGAAAACATCCTGCTCGACTCGGACGGACACTGCAAGCTCGCAGACTTCGGCATGTGTAAGGAGGGCATCATAGGTAACACTACACTACACTTACACTCGCACGGCGTCATCTACCGCGACCTGAAGCTCGACAACAACCTGCTCGACTCGGACGGACACTGCAAGCTCGCAGACTTATGACTGATGCTACGCTGAAGTAAAACATGACACGGCCCTTGTTAGGGCAGCTAACGCACGGTGACCAAGAAAAAACCACTAGTAATACGATAAACGCTCACTATATATATCACAAACCTTTATAATACGAACTGCTAAGGAGTGGAATAAACTACCGTCGTCTGTCTTTCCTGAAAACTATAATTTGGGTCTCTTCAAGGCTAGAGTGAATAGGTGCCTTCTAGACATTTGTGCTTCATCTTCGGCCACATAGTCACTTACCAACAGCTGAGATCGTGATCAAACAAAGGTCTATCATAGTTAATCCGGTAATCCGGCTATTATTGTACTTCCCTATAATTAATATCCCTAATTTTCTTGTTATTTTGCCCTATGACGAAAAAAAGCGCTCGAGGGAGTGCTGCATTCAAGCGTTTTTATGTCGCTTGTAGCAGAGTGGCCCCGTGACTATGAGATTATGAGATCTGATGGCTCAATCCAAGGTAATGTACACATTATGTCGTTGTGCTAGGGTGCATATTGAAGAGGTGGCTTTGTTTCAGACGGTTCGACTACGACGACTTTCTGCGGCACTCCGGATTATATCGCTCCTGAGGTAAACAAACATTTATATAGCAGTGTGCTCTGCAACAGAGCGTCTCGTGTTAAAATGTACCAAGTGACCGCAAGGGCGCGTGTTGCAAACTGCACACATTTTTGTGTGGAAATTGAGGTTGGAAGGTTAGGGGTGTTTTTCGGTGTTTCCGTTCTATAATCCGATCCGTATAGTGTATAGTGTATTTAGCCCGCTAGTGTGGTTGCTTGTTACATTTGTAGACTGAGGCTCAGAGCCTGAGTGGTAGATGACGGCTCGGCTCTCTCGGGGGGACCACTTTATCGTCATCATCCGATAGATGTCCAGGACATAAGCCCCCCTTAGAATGCCATAATAAATAGTATTTATATCCACCGATTTCCTGCACTCTTTACAATCTCATCGGTCCATCAAGTGGGGTCAGCCTACTCTGCAACTTGCGGCTCGTGGTTGTCAAGCAAGAACCTTTATTCGTGGCTGGGCGTAATGATGCGAGTTTTTGTACTTGATTGCGTCGCGTTGCTTTGTCGCATCCTTTCGCCTACTTAGATGGGGATTTTGTAAATTTAGCGAGTCCCAGCAAAGAGGATTCTGTAGTTCGCGTTGTATCCTTTCACTAGCTTTCACAGTGTCCTTGGGAGAAGCAGTGACTATAGGTAGTTGTACGTTGTTCGTTCAGATTCTTCAAGAGCTGGAGTACGGTCCGTCGGTGGACTGGTGGGCGCTGGGCGTGCTGCTGTACGAGATGCTGGCGGGGCAGCCGCCCTTCGAGGCCGACAACGAGGACGACCTGTTCGAGAGCATCCTGCACGACGACGTGCTGTACCCCGTGTGGCTCTCCAAGGACGCGTGCGCCATACTCAAAGGTACGACGCACCTTCCACCTGCCTCACGACGACGTGCTCTACCCCGTGTGGCTCTCCAAGGACGCGTGCGCCATACTCAAAGGTACGACGCACCTTCCACCTGCCTCACGACGACGTGCTCTACCCCGTGTGGCTCTCCAAGGACGCGTGCGCCATACTCAAAGGTACGACGCATCTTCCACCTGCCTCACGACGACGTGCTCTACCCCGTGTGGCTCTCCAAGGACGCGTGCGCCATACTCAAAGGTACGACGCACCTTCCACCTGCCTCACGACGACGTGCTCTACCCCGTGTGGCTCTCCAAGGACGCGTGCGCCATACTCAAAGGTACGACGCACCTTCCACCTGCCTCACGACGACGTGCTCTACCCCGTGTGGCTCTCCAAGGACGCGTGCGCCATACTCAAAGGTACGACGCATCTTCCACCTGCCTTACGACGACGTGCTCTACCCCGTGTGGCTCTCCAAGGACGCGTGCGCCATACTCAAAGGTACGACGCACCTTCCACCTGCCTCACGACGACGTGCTCTACCCCGTGTGGCTCTCCAAGGACGCGTGCGCCATACTCAAAGGTACGACGCATCTTCCACCTGCCTCACGACGACGTGCTCTACCCCGTGTGGCTCTCCAAGGACGCGTGCGCCATACTCAAAGGTACGACGCACCTTCCACCTGCCTCACGACGACGTGCTCTACCCCGTGTGGCTCTCCAAGGACGCGTGCGCCATACTCAAAGGTACGACGCACCTTCCACCTGCCTCACGACGACGTGCTCTACCCCGTGTGGCTCTCCAAGGACGCGTGCGCCATACTCAAAGGTACGACGCACCTTCCACCTGCTCCCCGCCACACAACTATCATCTGTGTGTATGGTCACCATCTCTCCACAACTCATCAACAGATTTGGCAAGCAGCGCCATATAGTAAAAGCAAACAAGTTTTTTTTTTAATTATCTTTTACATTACAAGCTTTTATGTAATTGAATGTGCTGATCAAAATTAGCCCAAACACTGCTAGTCTACTTATTTCTATCGAGGAATGCCGTTGTCCACCTTCCGTCTCCATCATCAGATTAGCTCGCTGTTACCATAATTCTCGTGTACTGTCATCGGTACTTCATAGGTAAGCCAAATTTTAGCTCGATCGAACATTGGTGGGTCAAATTTAATTTCAGATACCGGGACAGGTGAATCTTAATAAAAGCTTGAATAATTACTCTGTTGTACCTTCATTGAGGACCTTAAGTCTGAGGAGAGACTTTGCCTCTCTCTGTATTTTCTACCGTTTGTATAAAGGGTTTTGTTCCAAAGAATTGTTTGACATGATGCCTACTGCAATTTTTTTTCACCGCACTGCTCGCCATCGGCAGAAGATTCATCCGCACGCCTTAAAGCCAGGGTGGTCACGGACTGTGCGGTTTCAGAGGAACTTCCTCCCGCGAACATTCAGGTTGTGGAATGATCTCCCTGCTGAGGTTTTCCCAAGTGACTACAGTATGGGGTTTTTCAAAAAGGGAGTTTGGAAATTTTTAAGGGTCGGCAACGCGCGTGTGATGCCTCTGGTATTGCAGGCGTTCATAGTCAACGGTAACCGCATACCAACAGGTGGGCCGTATGCTTGTTTGCTACCTTGGTAGTATAACAAAAAAAATATATCGAATCCATCTAGTTGTTATAAGAGTTATTATAGATTAGTTATTGCAGTAGTAGTAGAGATTTTTTGTGAAAGAGATCGTCCGGGGAAGTATTACCACCACGCCTATTTCTGCCGCAAAGCAGTAGTGCTCGCATTGCTGTGTTCCAGTTTGACAGTGCAATTACAGGCACATGAGACTTTTCATCTTTGTCTCAGGGTGGCGGGCGCTGTGCAATGCGACATAGGGTGCGTCCTAGGTGGACGTGACCTATGTGGTAATGCACTGTTCATAGGCAGAGGGTACCGGTTAACATCAGGTGTGCCATTTGCTTGAACCGTCATTACAATTAGTTTTAAAAAATAAATTAAAAAAATAGCTACCGTGATCTCGTAGCCACTTGTTGTAGAGTACAGTGAATGTTGCAGGGTTCATGACGAAGTCCCCGCTGCGGCGGCTCGGCGTGTGCGGCGGCGAGGCCGGCATCCGCGCGCACCCCTTCTTCCGCGACGTGGATTGGGACGCGCTGGCGCAGCGCCGCCTGCGCCCGCCCTTCAGACCTAAAGTTGTGCGTATACCGTTCTACACATAACACTCGAGTACAATATAAGAATAGTTGATTGTTATAAAAGGAGCTAAAATGACCCATTATATACGAGGTAGTAAGGAGTAAATAGAAACCGAGTGTTAATGGGTTTTTAGCTCCGTGTTTTACATTTTACTTTTCACTACGATCGCGAGAAAATACAAAACAATATGAAAAAATAATTACGGTTACTACCAATTCAATTTGCAATTCTAGAAAAATTCTAAAGATTTCGCGCTAATGTCTTTTTTTTATTTCTTCTGTAGCCTGTATTCTACCAAAGAGATCGCCAATTTTAGTTCCATTTTCAAAAATAAAATGTTGTTCATTTTTTATGAAACAGTAATAAGTCGTGTCTTTATTAATGATTATACTACTTATAATTTTCACTAGAAACGGGATATTTACAATGATTTTTGAGTTTGAAATGTTCCCGATATTTCGGCACAGTTGCATGTGCCATGATCACGGGAGAACTAACTAAAGTCTTTGCGAGTAGATGTTATTGGCAGATATATCGATCTACCCTCTTTCTCACTCTTTTATTACGAACGATACCACTACCATCGGTTTCATTGTTACACTTCACCCAAACTCGACACACAATACTAACGGTATCCGGACGCGTAGCAGGTACCACACTTTTTTGATTCTTACACATTCTCACCACAGGCTTCCATACTCCAGATTATTGAAAACCATCTTCTGTATTGAAATTTCTGTACTTAGTAATCTCAATTGCCTCTTGTACCATTCTTGGTATGTAATGTCGCTCTGTTGAGATTACCCGCGGACTGTGTAGCTCGATCCAATGATTGGAGCCAGATTCCAAAAGGTTTTCTGCTATGGCTGACTTATGTATGTCCCTGTTCTTGACCGCTCGTATGTGCTCCTTAACCCGACACGCTATCGTTCGTTTCGTTTGACCAATGTACGAACTCCTACAGCTACAATCAATTTTATACACCCCTGGTTTTTCAAGTGGAAAACTGTTTTTTGGTGAACGCAAGTAGTGCGATATTTTCTTTAAAGGAGTGAAGATGGTCTTTACGGAAAACTTTTACAGGACTTTCGCAATTTTGTCCGTCACCTGGCTAGACGCTGGCTTACGTTCAACTCTGCATCTACCATGGTCTTGGTCATGGTAAATATCCCGTTTCTAGTGAAAATTATGTACATAACCATGATAGTTTCAAAATTTATATTCTACTTATGTCTAAAGACTTTTTCGTTTTTGCAGGCTCATTGTAATTTTAACAGACAAAAAAAAAAACTTTTTCCCCTAGAAGAATTCATATAAAAGAAATGCAATTTTTTATTCGCTCTGGTACGCCACAATGACGGTCTTTTTGAGAAAGAGGAATGAAAAACATATTTTTGGACTCTTTAGTTTGCTTTGTATCTGTACAGCACTGCGATGAAAGAGATGTGCGTCGATCACCTTCGTTCGTTACTTTCTTGCTTACTGTGCATTCGTTGTGCACGTGATTGTGACCGCATGCCGTTCGTTTCAGAAGAGCAAGCGCGAGGCGGCCAACTTCGACGCGGAGTTCACCAAGGAGGAGCCCGTGCTCACCCCCGTGCCGGCCGACGTCGTGCGCACCATCAACCAGGTACGTGCTCGTACATCGTGCCGACTGACAACCAGATACTTTCTACTGGTAATGGTAGTAGAACATCAGGCTAGAACATTGTATTATACTTGGTGGAAAAACTATAGTTTACGTGCTGTCAGGACTTGAACGAGAACACACTTGGCTACAACTGCTCTACGTTTAGGAATAGTAGAGCTTTTTTGTGAAAGAGTTCGTCCGGGGAAGCACTACCACCATACCTATTTCTGCCGCAAAGCAGTAGTGTTCGCATTGCTGTGTTCCGGTTTGAAGGGTGCCGGTGAAATTACAGGCACATGAGACTTTTCATCTTTATGTCTCAGGTTGGCGGGCGCAGTGCAATGTCACATAGGGCGCGTCCTAGGTGGACGTGACTTATGTGAGAATGCACTGTTCATAGGCAGAGGTTACCCCTTAACATCAGGTGGGCCATATGCTTGTTCCGGCATTCAAGTAGTATAAAAAAAACAATCCTTTAATGCTCATGTCACTTCTGGTTTTGTCACGATATTTCCCTCATCGCTTAGGATCACGTTGTATAAAGGTGGACGCTCTCGATTGTGGCACGAAATTCTTGGTGTTTTTTGCTCATTACTGCTCATGAACACTTCTTTAGATAGCGAAAGTTGACTTCGCGAGAACTAGGAGACTTAACACACATGTTTTAATTGATAGTATCTCATAAATATCATCAGTTTATCTGTTTTTTTTTGTTTAGGGGTATTGTAGCTAGACTAATGATATTTATGAGATACCATCAATTAAAACATGTGTGTTAAGTTTCCTAGTTCTCGCGAAATCAACTTTCGCTATCTGGAGAAGTATTGATGAGCTGTTTAATGTGCAAAAAACACCACAAACATTTCGAGCCACAAGCGTGAACATCCACCTTAACGCAGTACATTGGTTTGCAACCGGATTTGATCCCACAGCCGCATCTAAAGATTGGATCACTTAGCCACTAATATCATCATGCTCTCAAATCAAAGAGCCTCTCAAATACAAAATTGTAGAATGAAATAAACTATTATAAATGAGGATTAACATCCCCCCTTCCCCCCACCAGGAGGAGTTCCGAGGCTTCTCGTTCGTGAACAAGGACTTCAACCCGTCCTCGCTGCCCACCGCCGTGGAGCGCGCGCCGCCCAACTAGGACTAACACCTGGGACGGAACTGCATTCTATTTGTATCACAGCAAGGTTTATAATTGAACTAAACTGCACCGGAGTCAGCCGGGATCAAATCAACTTCATTTGTAGGGACGAAAGGTTCAAAATAGCACTGAAACCAGGAGTTGTTATACAAAGATATATTGCTTAGGTCCGAAAGGTTCTAATTCTTAATTAAAGCATAAGTTTTCAGTACAAATCTTGGCCGGCAAATTATGATTTACATACATAATATGGCCCTTCGAGCTGGATTGACGATTTAAAACCTTACTCTTACAAATAGAGTTGAATAGTTCCTTGGAACAGCGTTTGCATTGGTTGATGTTATTTAAGCCTAAATTGGTTTGAATGCGGCACATCGGTAGATGTCGAACCCAAATCGAAAGCATCTTGGAACGATGCTTATAAAAAAAACTACACGGTCAAAATTACTAACATTTTTTAGAAAAATCTATAGGAAACTAAAAAAAAAAAGCAACGCTTTACCTGCCGATATTCTATACTTCTAGAATGTTCTAGAAGAATCCATAGACAACGACATCTGCCGGTGCCATAGATAATATAAACGTAAGTGCAATGCCATCAGTCTAGTCACTACACGACTATGCGAGTATTATTTTGTTTTGTATGTCTGTAGGTTAGGATAAGGAGCCTGCGAGTCTCTTAGTTACCCGCGATTTATTTTAGCTTCACTATTCAAGCGATAATACAATGTATTTCTAGTACAGTAAAGTATGTTACGGAATGTACAGTTTACAGTGAAACAAGCTAGTACCAACCGTAATTCAAACCCAGTAAAGTCTTTGACAGAACTGACTGATAGATCTGAATAAAACAAAGCATAGAATGTAAAAAGAATATACCTTGTATTAACAAGAATATCAATGTCTATATCGGTCTGATATAAACTCAATCAAAATAGCTGCTTATTGAACAGAGCATTCAGTAATAGCCTCTGCCACTAGCTCTATAGACCGTTCACCGTAAGATGGCACCTGCCATGGAGTATTTACTTTTCTATGATTGGCATTATTCCCAAGGCAGGGAGAGTATAACGCAAGGGACATCCTATGGTGAACGGTCTGTAGTAACGCTACGTCACAGATAACATAAATATTTCCTGTTTCATTTTGATGAATAAACAGAAAGAGGCAAATGATTTTGTCTGTCAAGTAGCTAATAAATAACGAGTTACGCGACTCTTAACACGTGTCACATTCGACTTACTTACCTTTGCAATAAGGTTTGTAATAAAAGCACAATTTTGTCCGACTACTGAAACCCTGTTAAAATTAAGCAGCTATTTGGTACAGCCCTGTTTCAATGTCTTCTAGGCACGTTCACAATGAGATTTGTCGTGTCGCAAGTCTGGTTTTGCAAACATGACACGCGAATGTATACCGTAAAACAGTGCCGTACGTTCTCAATTAGCATAGTACAGCTTCGTCATAGAGTGTAACATCGCGATTACCTCCACTGTAGATGCCAAATGATAGTTTATTTTGAAAAGGGTTTGTTATGACGTTCTGCCAAGATGAGAGCGGACACATTGTAGGGCTCTTCCGCGAGCGACAGACAGAAGTGGTCGGTGGCCGGGAGAGGCGAAGCTCATTGGCAGATACTTACATGTAATGTAAGCACTTCATTTGGCGTATCTGCGCAAATATTTTCGTAATTTTGCCAAGCCAAATAGCACCATATCCAGTAGAACTCAAGGTTGATTTTGCCTTGGAAATATAACACAAACATTTGCGCAAATACGCCAAGTGAAGTACCACCATAATATCTGTCAATTGTTTTGTAACTAACCTAACGGAAGTGTCGGAAGTTACAAAACAAGTAACTTCCGCCACTTCCGTTAGGTCGACTCTTATCTACCGACGGTGAAAAAGGCCCTATGTAAGCACAGTTCGCGCCATGTTAGGGCATACTAATGTGATGAAGCTTGGAAACATGCGGTCTTACCACAAGACATCGCCTAAAACAGGTCTTAAGTTGAACATGACTTAATATTCTCAATAAAACGTCATTTAATTTTGACAGGCAAAGATAATCTTAAGGCAATAAATAGATGGTTTTTTTGTGGTACGGCCTATGTTTACACCCTTGAAGGGATTCATTTCGGCTACGGAACCCAAAAAGCGGTTAGTTATTGGTCAGAAGAGGGCCACATTGATATGAATACTAAAACGGTTGTTGTTTTAGCGCGCCATGCTCTAAGTATACTTAGCAGGTACAAATACTATTCAGACATATTGAAATGCTTTTAAAGTATATTTATGCTGTGATTCGTCACTACAGATTCAGATTCGTATATCAAAGTTAGCGACATTAAATTATGTATTTATCCAGATTATATTGACAAGTTGACCATGTATTGTAAATATTTGACAAAATGTATATTGTCGTAGTGTTGCCAGGTTATTAACTAGATGGCAACACTCGAATCGGTAAACCCCAAGTAGTGCGTTGAAGACGCCGTCTATGTGTGTGCGTGATTGTTCGTTAGTGCGCTGTAGTAAGAGAGAGGAGAATAGTTTTGTTTCACTCTACCGTACGGTGCTTTGGCGGTTATGGAATAGGCAATTGACGGTTTTTTAATGCTTTATGCTTTTCTTAGGTCTGACAGAGAAAATACACAAAATTTATTTGTAACGTATATAATAAATTATTGTCTTTTCAACAAGACAATTCAAAGATATGCCATTTCAAATAATAGATAAACGTTTCGAAAATATAAGGTTTCTGTTTTGCCAATTGGTTTCCGAACCCTAAAAATCAGCATATTTAAGTATGGAACTGTTTTCTAGAACATTTTTTGATGTTACTTGAATACGGTTTCTAGTCGTGATTCGACAGTTATCTGCGAAATAAATGGTCAATAATGTTCTGTAAACTTTAACATAAACCAGTGTCTAAGTTCGATTTAAGTTCGATTTAACTTTGTTTACAATTTTCGTCAGTTCAATCATGAATTTCAGCGCTAAGAAAAGCAGCGACAAGCGAAGTTGGTTCCTATTTCGGTCTTAACAAAGCACAAATTACCCGCTTCTAGTCCCACGTTGTGTTGCGTTATGCGAAGCATTTCTTCCAATACTCATTACATTTCTCGCTAAGTATTATTTTCGTATGTTCTGCCATAGACAAACTAAACACAATAGACTGCTAATCTCATACAAGAAAACGTGACTCAAATAAGGTCAATTCCAGGCTATTTCTAGATGGCGCTGGCAAAATTCCAGACTACTTCTAGATGGCGCTGGCAAATTCATTCATTCAGCATTTTAAACCAATTACCTTATCTCTTTAAAAATAAACATTTAAATTTCTAATTTATTTTTTAATTATGAAACTATGGTCGCAAAACCTTGTTTTATCGATCTATTCGAAATACATGTAAAAATGATTTCAATCGTTTATAGCAGATTCAAAACAGCGACATCTAGCGTCATTGTACGCAATCATTCATCGATGCACGTTTTTTTGTATAAGATTAGCAGTCTATTGTGTTTAGTTAGTCTATGGTTCTGCAGTATTTCGATCATTCGAGATACGCCGCGCGCCGGGTTGCACTGCGAACTAGACACAAGATAGACTCCTTACTAGAAAACGTAGCCTAAACTATAACATGACTTTTTGAACCTTAAAATGGGACTCTTCCCTCAATTTTCGAAAAGAGACGTCGTCTAATTTTATTTTATTTCATTTCCTAGTGTTTTTTTTCAGTAATGTTGGTGGCATTTTAATCAATGTAGCTCGTCTATAGAGCACAAGTGTAGTGAAATGAAATGGAAGTGCATTGCGTGGCTTTTCAAATTGGTGGAAATCGTCTACCAAAGTTTTAGTAAAACGGCTACCGTTTTACTAAAACATGACTGGACTGTGACTTTGACGACTTGGAAGGATTGTAACGTTGCAAATTATATTGAAAACACAATAATAAACTATACTGAAAATGGCAAATGCACAAGACGTGCGACGCCAATTATAAAGAAGAAAAAAAAACTTATTTTGGGCAACGTTTTCCGATGTGGGTTTGTGCTGTTATAAATAATTTGGAATCTAAAACGCTCGCAGTGTAACACCGGCCTTACGTAACCCCCTATTTTGAGATTATTCATGTATTTTTTAGTTATTTTAATAATTTCATAGAATTTATTTTCGTACTGTAAGTACAATATTTTAAACGACGTTAACCAATCAAATATTTATTAAGTTTATAATTTTACATGCGTTTTACTGCTGCGGCTTTCTAACAAGTATTATTTGGTTAGTCGTAGTGAAATACCAAAGGTGTTAAGTTTATTTTAAATATAGTTTATGAGGTAGTATAATTTCTAGTGGGAATTGTTGTTTGCCGCCGGCGTGTCGGTCACGTGTCGGTCACGCGTCGGTCACGCGACGGTCACGCGTCGGTCACGTGCCGGCAGCGGAGAGATCTATGCACAAATGTAATGCTTTATGTAGTTGTTAGAGTATAATAAATATAATAAAAGTATATTATAAATAACTATAAATATCTGTGTTCGTGTTCGTGTATTGAAATGTTATATATTATTGACATATATGTGTCGGTAATACATCAAATTTGAATACGGCGTTGCGATTCATCACTAGGTAGAAATCTGCATCCGCATTAACTTGATTGATTAAATTGATATTAATTTTGATGTGGATTTAATGTTTTATTATCAGGGTTATTTGTTATGGAATGTTGCACCGTCACGCGTCGCGCGTCACGCGTTGCACGTCATACGCAGTGCGTCTGGTGTCACGCGCCGCGCCAACGGGTTATTTTACATAAAAAGATGGGCATCCTTCAACTGATATTTTAGATTTTTGTTGGAACAAAGATGGTTGAAGGATTTTCATCGGTTTTACAAAACGCTTGTAATGTCGCGGTTGTCGCCGGATGCCGAGGGCACGAGGCCGGACCTACTGACGAACGAACGTTCAGTTTGTCACCGTGCTTACAAATTTCGGTAAATTTTGCAAGAACAACCCAGTTTTATGTATTGTATTACTAAATAATTCTGGCCGTTACTAGCGTAAGTTAAATGTATGTGCAAAAGTTAATTTTTGATGTGACCGTACTAAAAAATAAAAAATATAGTGCATAGTGGAATATTAGACTTAAGATTATCGCTGTGTCGCCTCGCGTATGAGATAAAGTCTCCCATTCACGGCGCGACTCGACCTGCCGCGTCGTGAACGGGAGCGTCCGTAGAGCGACTTGTCGCGCCATACAAATGTTATTATTTATTCGATCATAATTGATAGTTGTGTGTTTTTTATCGTTCGTGTGCGTGTGTGGGTGTTTGTTTGTTCCGTTGTCATGCGACACGGCTATCACACTTGATTGTTTCAATTTGTGGTAGGTCGCTGTCACGCGACTACGGAGCATGTCGCGTGTCGCCACAAGCCTTTGTCTCGTAGTTACAAGCGCCGTGTAGGGCTGGAGGTACTATCATCATAATTCTTAGTACTTTTATTGTTTTCAACAACAAATTACGCTTTAACGTTCAGACGAAAATGTCTCCAGCCTTAGTCTGTTGGCAGACGAACGACTTGTTAACAGAATGTCGCGCCATCTGTCGGTGGCCTAACGTTAGTTGTGATCATTTTCGTACGTACAAATTTATATCTAAAAATGCACAAGGTTTTCTAATTTGCCGACATCTTATATAACAAAAACTAAATGTAGGATTATTTTTAAATGTTTTTTTTTTAAATTTATACACGGTTTTTCTTAATTGATGTATGTTTATGATAGCAGTTATTTATAGTAGTCTTGTAGTAACGGGGCACTGCAGTCGCCATGTGTCGTACAGACCGCGCAAGAGAGCACAGTCACAGACTCTGCCATAATGTTTTGAATTATAAGCGAATAGTTTCCTCTGTGATGCACACGTCTATTCTCGCCCAGCAAGAGTAATTAATGTACGGTTTCACCAACTTAACGGGATTAGTTTTCAGTCCTGTCAATCCAAATTGACTGCGTTAACGAGTCCCTTACCATAACAATGGGGAGACACACTGCTTATTTATCACGCTAGGTGGCGCATAATTGCTGGTGTTGTTTCGTAGCAAACAAAGGTATATCAATGTTTTAAATAAAATTGACAAGTGTGTCAAATATCAATGGATAATTTTAGTAAATAAACATTAAATAATAGTCTGGTATAAAACATGCCTCTGTGTAGTGCATTTCAGTGTACAAATAAAGGTACACACCGTTTCCCTTCTGATGAGAAAAAGACAAGACCACTAAATGACAAGCACCAGCGATGGTGGCGCCATCTGAGATTAGTTTTGCCTGTGGCTCTCCATTGGTCACTGAAAATGGTCTCGAGTGCCCTGTGTTAGAATATACGCAGCCGTTGCCATAAATTGCTTTTGAATACTTGAACGTATAACCAACACGAACCAGCACGGTAGTGTAAAGCTACTCGTACTCAATCGTGAACTACTTACAAGGTGACAGACATCATCTAATCTGTAACCTCTGCTCGCCCGCGCGGGGAGATTACGTGCTCATGAACATGTGAAATGAAATGATATGAATAACATTTATTTGGCACGCAAATACAAAAAACAATCAGAGTACATGAACTACAGTAGGACAAAAGCACACAAATAACAACAACAACAACATACAAACTGATACAAAAACATAATTTAGGCACTTAGGTTATAAATAAAATACATTCAAAAATTTAAAAAGAAAAACAATGTTTACAAAATGAAAAAATTGTCACGCGTCCACTCTGTCCGAAACAAACTGGCAAAGAAAAATAAAGTCGCACTAAAATGGCATTCAGCTCAGCATATTGCGGAGTAGGTAGATTATCCTACAACCAAGCAGTGACGTCACTTACGCAAGAACCTCGCACCTCGCAATTAAAAGAAGCGTGTGTGTTAGAAGCGTTCTGTCTGTCACCAACAGTGCTAAAATATTACAGCCTTACCAATACGGCAATTAACATTATGGAGCAGATGTGGTTAGGCCGAAATATTGTGAACATAGACCGGTCAGAACGCACTGCGCCCTGTTTCACTATGACCAAACGTGACATAACGCGGGCTCGTTACGATTGTGTGGAATCATCGTTCAGAATACATTGTGACGTCACACGTTCTTGGCAAGTAATCACCGATTGGCAAATAACAGCCCTTCGCAGTTCAGATGCAACTCGAATCTCTCAAAGAAATATTCGTAATTCTTCACTAAAATATTACTTATTAGCACTTTATTTTAGTTATTATTCACTAGTGATTTTCAACTGACCAGTACTTTTTTTTAACATAAATAGCTTGTGCACAGTTTTGTGCGATGGAGAGTGACAGCCGCTTGTCTACTTCAACTGAACCCGGTCAATGTTGGAACACAAGAGGCGAACGAAACTATCCGTCTCCTTTATTGTTATGGCTGAGGAATGAGACGGATAGTATTTACCTGACTGTTCACTTTGACCGGTGCATATATATATAAGTTGACTTGTCATGTGTACCAGTGAGAATATAATTAATTCACATTTACTAGTCATTTATTAATAAAAACTGTAAAAAAGTAAGTTATAATTGCGTGTGCGCTCGCGGTAAGCGGCTGCATTCGCTCGTTTGTCCATGAATGAATCGAAAATACAGTAACGCCATTCGATGCCATTTTTAACTGATAGGGTCTATTCACACGCCACTGACAACCGGCTTGCTTGTTTGAACCAAGCAGTGTGCTCGTTTGAACCAAGCAGTCTGCGCGTTTGAACCAAGCAGTGTGCTCGTTTGAACCAAGCAGTCTGCGCATTTGAACCAAGCAGTGTGCTCGTTTGAACCAAGCAGTCTGCGCGTTTGAACCGTGCACATTGTTCTGTTGAACTAGACTAATTGATCGTCTGTACCGAGCAGTCTGCGCGTTTGAACAAAGGGGTAGTTACCATATGTTCTACTATTTGTAAAGCAGTCTGCTCGTTTGAACCAAGCAGAGTGCTCGTCTGAACCAAGAGTGCTCATTTGAAGCAAGCTCATTGTTCGTTTGCTAGTGCAGTGTGAGCAGACTCTACTCTAGCTGTAACTCAACATATCACGCAATTTATGATTTTCTAAATCTATATTTTATATTTAAATCAGTTCAGTGATGTACGTATTTATATTAATTGTATACCACGATGTCCTGTGTCAAACATAGCACATTACTTTTTGAGATTGTTGTATGGAATCTTCGTAAGAGTAACGAGATTGTACAGTGTAGGAGCTAACTGTAGTTAGGAGACTAGCTTGCCAAGTGATTGCAAGGTTCATGCACTATTCTCGTGATATGATCATAAATGAAAGGATATTTTGACAATATATTTTTGTTTTCAATAATATCTTGATTGCGTCCGAGTTAGTTCGAATTCATCATTATTTTTACGAAGATTTTAAATAAAACCTTTGCATAATTTATTTTGTACTAATATTTGAACGCTTATAGGGTAATAGAACGCTTCAGAGAGGCGTCTCGCGTTGTAGCCAAAGAGAAGGTAGAGGGCGGCTGAAAGCCCCGGTGTCGCCGCGCGGCACGTATCGCGCGCGGGTACGTATCGCGCGCGGGTACGTAGCGCGCGCGGGCACGTAGCGCGCGGGTACGTATCGCGCGTGGGCACGTAGCGTGCGGATACGTATCGCGCGCGGGCACGTATCGCGCGCGGGCACGTAGCGCGCGTGTCGGCTATCGTATCGCTCCTAGCGCGAGGTACACTTGAATCTCTCAATTTTAAATAGGTACAGGTCGCGCAACGAGTTATGAGCGCTGGCCTTCAATGCGCAGTAGTCATTATTTGGGTCTGTATAGCGAATGCGCGAATGTACACATGCGCAATGAACCCCACCACTTTCGCCGAGCGCTCATAACTCGTTGCGTGACCTATTATAGGTATTGTATTGTTTTTGTTACTTAATGCATTTTTTAAACCAAATATAGATGAAAAAAAAATCCTGCAATCTTTGAATTTATTATATTTAACTGTAATATTACTATACTAATCGTATACAATTAGTTTGATCTTTTCAAAAAACTCATTTTAATATGATTTTTGATTATTTTAATAAATTGTTGTATTTCTGTTATGATTTGTGTTACTTGGTGCTTTAGTATTATGTATCTATTGTTGTGTATGATCTGTTGTACAATAATCTCGATACTGTTATGTGAATCTGTTGTTATCTGTAATGAAAGTGTACCTCGCAGTACGTTGTATGTTGAACTAGTTTGCGTTAACTATAGCTAACATACGTAGTGTTATGAGCTCTGCTGGACTTGCACAGATAACAGTTTCTGGGAACCAGAGACAAACTTCTAACAGGTAAACGATAACATCTCGTGAAAGGGATAATTTTTCGGTACATGACCCTACAATGTCATTATACTCACATTTCTTATAACCGATTGAAAATGTACACTTTAATGAAATAATGAATAAAGTATATATATTACAGAAGGTATAAAAAAGTAGGTACTAAAAATGTTACTCAACCAAATCCAATATTATAAAAATTATCAATTTTCAAGATATTGTCGAAAATTATTCCGTGTTCTAACAACAATGACTTGTATAAAGTTGTATAATAACAATTTGGCTAGTCTAGTGATATTTATTACTATGATTTTGAACATGGTATATACTTACCTACTTAAGTTAAGCTAGGTTCATATTGCTGTGTCGGGGTGTGTCGGGGCACGCCGGATTGCCATCGGTTACCTACGTTTATTACCTACTAGCGACTCGTCCCGTATTCGTACGGGTAGTTTCAGGATGAACAACCCCCTCCCCCCCTCCCCCTCCTCCCCCTCCCATCCCCCCTCCCCCTCCTACCCCCTCCCCTCCCCCTCCCCTCCCCAGAATCTGAAATCTAGTCATCTACACTAATATTATAAAGAGGAAAGATTTGTATTTGTGTGTGTGTATGTTTGTAATGAATACAATCAAAAACTACTGTGCCGATTTCAAAAATTCCATTGAAAGCAAACATTCACCCTGAGTGACATAGGCTACCGGGGGGGGGGGGGGGTGGGGGGGGGGGGGGGGGGGGGGGGTAGGAGGGGTGAGGGGGGGGGGGTCATCCTGAAACTAACCGCGCGAAGCCGGGACGAGTCGCTAGTAGGTAATAAACGTAACCGATTGCGTTCTGGCGCGCCCCAACACCAATATGAACCTAGCTTAAGTATTTACTGAAAGTTTATTCCGTAGATTGTATGACATTGAAGTGAGCTGCACAGGCACAGTGTGAGCTTTAGACCGCGTGTGGTTCCCAGTAGTTGTGTTCTGTGGGCGGCATCTTTACATATTTATATATTCGTTGTTTGTTCACTGACGCTGTTCACTGTTAGGACACATTAGCTGCAGTAAATAATGCATATAATATAGTTTTATGATGAGAGTATGTATATGTAATCCTACATGTCTATTAAATCAATGAAATAGATAAATACGTTGTTTTTATTCTAACTAACGAGATAGATAGATAAATATATACATAGATAACACTTTATAACACACATTAAAAACAATCAGAAAGATAAAGTGTGGAAGTACAATGAGCGATCTTATCGCTGAGAGCGATCTCTTACAGACAACCTTGGGATGGACTGGAATTTTCGAACGAACGAGATCTTTTCTCCCCCATACATGCATCCCCCATGGGCTCCTTCCTGAGGTGTATGCGCTAAACTACTATATGAGCCGCTTCAAAAAAAAAATAAGTGTCCTTCAGACCAGGCAACGCATTGGCAATGCATTCGGTGTTGCAGATGTCAATATAGGCGACGGTAACCGCTAACCATCAGGCGGGCCGTTTACCAGTTTGTCGAGCCACAACATAAAATAAAACTAGATCCACGGCTTCCTGTACCTACGCTGAGGTACCTATTATATTTACACTAGCCTGTCGCCGGCAGGTTTGCACGCGCGATGTCAGGACCAGGCGCGGTCGCAGCTCAAGATTTTGGAGGGGGTCATCCAGGCTTATTTTGGTTACTACGAAAGTCAAAAATAGGTACTTCATTCATTGAAATCACAAGGATCATTTTGAATCGTCTTATAAACTTAATTGTTCCAAAGCTACCTTGATCGATCGCGAAAGCTATTACTATAACATATAATAGCCGCGAAAAATGGTGCCGCGAAAAATTCTGTATTTTAGCTCGTGGAGAGTGCAGTAAAAAGACATGAAGTAGTAGAGTATGTAACGGCGAGCGGAGCGAGCCGCGAAAAATGGTGTTTTTTTAGCTCGAGGACAGTGCTGTAATAAAGATAGCTATCAGGAGTATGTATAACGGCGAGCGAAGCGAGCTGCGAAAAATTCTGTTTTTTAGCTCGAGGAGAGTGCATTAAAAAGATATGAAGCAGCAGAGCATATAACGGCGAACGGAGCGAGCCTCGAAAAATGCTGTTTTTTTAGCTCGAGGACAGTGCTGTAATAAATATAGCTATTAGGTGAATACATAACGGCGAGCCGCGAAAATTTCTATTTTTTAGCTCGAGGAGAGTGCAGTTATAACGATATCCATTATCAGAACATATAACATCTTGTATTGGGGATAAGATCCCAGCTTCGGAGTTTTTTCGAAAAGAAAAAATTATAATATTACTAGCCACTGGCGAAATTGCTCGGAGTTGCCAAAAAGAGAATGCTTCGCTAAGCTTAGTAGGCAGGGTAGTCGGTCATTGGCGACAGCCCGGTTTCGCGGACTTTTTAAATTTTGATTTGCACCGGGTGTCCTACAGCGCATTTATCAAAATGTTGGATTACCTACTTTTTATAACGATATTTTGAATATTAGTTAATAATAGGCACAGAGTAATTTTTTTGAAATGTTCGTAACCGTCAAGTTTTAGGAGATTTTTCAAGTTGTCGTGTATGGTTTTGGGGGGAGTCATGACCCCCGTGATCCCCCCCCCCCCTGGGACCGCCACTGGTCGGGACACCCGCCAGATTCCACTTCCGTCGGATCATTTATTTCTTCCACATTCGTCTAGTTGTTTTCCTCTGTCGAAACGGTAACTTTCATGATTTCGCATGCGAAAGATTTGTCATAAAATGTTAACGTTTTAAATGTCTGTGTCGGTGTATCCAGGTATTTTTGTTGCAACTAATTCCAGGAAATAACGTTTAAAACGAAAAATCTACGACTCGTACACAATTTGCCCATTTATTTTTATTTATTTATGGAAAATTGGGATCTGGCGGATGTGTCTTCAGTCGTTTTCCTTATTCGTCTTAACTAAAATAATATTTTTTCATTATGACGAAAGTGGAATCTGCCGGATGTGACCTAAATCGTCCCCCCTGCCCTGTAGTATTCATCCACGGACACACAAAATATCATCTCATAAAACAAATAAAGTCATCAGCGTCATTCGACTCGGGAATCGAACCCTCGACTTATGTTCCTTAGCCAACTGTTCGCCGACTCACGACTCACCCGACTCGCTAATGCTGATACCTATGTGGGTGATTCTGGTTTTTCTACGGATCTCCTCATGTAGGATTCTATCACGTAGTAAACCTCTGAGCATTGCTCTCTCCATAGCCCATTGTACTTGTAGCGACCACGTCTCACTCGACTCACGGAGTGCGCTGTCTTAATTTGTAGCAATTAAAATATAATCGTTCATCTACTGCTCTGGAAAACAAGCTAACTACCTGAAGGATAAACATTACTAATGAAGCGATTCCTAGGTCACAAGTTGCAGGTCACCGCTATCTCCTTACTAGTCCCGAGCCGTGCCTTGCTTAGCTAGGTAGGTACTTACTGGCCTAATTTTGTACGGCTATTTGTTTTATTATTCGACAATTTATGGAAGCGTGTGTTATAGGATTTTAAACTCTGATGCAAGCAAGACCTAATCACAAACAGCAAAAAGATTTGCGAAATAGTAGATTGTTAACCGAGGGTCGAAAGAATCAATTTCCGAGTAGGAATTGATTCTTTTAGCCGTGTTAAACACTCTACTTTTCATTTCGAATATGAGGAAAATAAAACTTCTTGTTTATCTAAACTATTTATTGATAATACATAATAATATTAGTAGTATCTATTTAAAATTAATCTATGGAGGGTACTCTTGAGCATTTAATATCGGCTCCATAGCGTAGAAGGCTGTAGTTTGCTACACAGTCCATTAAAATATGTAAGAAATAGGTACACAATCGGAAAACGATTTTATATTCTTCTCTGCTCGCCACTGCATAAAATCATTGTATGTGAGAATTATATTGTATTGTATCTCTTTTGAGATTTCTAGCAAAAGATTTTCAATAACACAATTTGCCTCGTCTTTAATTGAATCTGGTGTCAACATTTCAGAATAGCTTGAACTAATTTTTAGGGTTCCGTAACCAAAAATTACGGAACCCTTATAGATTCGTTATGTCTGTCTGTCTGTCTGTCTGTCTGTCCGTGTATGTCACAGCCACTTTTTTCCGAAACTATAAGAGCTATGCTGTTGAAACTTGGTAAGAAGATGTATTCTGTAAACCGCATTAAGATTTTCAAACAAAAATAAAAAATACAATAATTTTTTGGGGTTTCTTAGTACTTAATACTTAGAATACTTAATTAATACTTAGAACGGCAACTCAAAATGTTTTTTTTCATTAAACCCATACGTGTGGTGTATCTATGGATAGGTCTTCAAAAATGATATTGAGGTTTCTAATATATTTTTTTTCTAACCTGTATAGTTTACGCGTGAGACACTTCCAAAGTGGTAAAATGTGTGTCCCCCCCCCTGTAACTTCTAAAATAAGAGAAAGATAAAACCAAAAAAAATATATGATGTAAACTTC
Organism: Operophtera brumata; assembly: GCA_932527175.1. NCBI lineage: Eukaryota > Metazoa > Arthropoda > Insecta > Lepidoptera > Geometridae > Operophtera > Operophtera brumata. Next base: position 15,197,177 of record OW052234.1, on the reverse strand, counting down.
CACTGAAAATTGGTTTGAACGAGATCTAGTAAGTCGTTTTTTTTAATACGTCATAAGTCGTAAAACATACAAGAACTTTTATATTATGTTACTTACTGCTACAGAACCCTTCATGGGCGAGTCCGACTCGCACTTGGCCGCTTTTTTAATATTCAAATCTTAGCATAAAAGATTATTACCCATTTTTTTTTAATTCCTTCACAGATACATAACAGATTAGTATCCCGCCAATTTATATCGACTTTTTAAATTTTAAATATGGAACTCACCGCGTAATTGTTGCGGCTTATTCCGCTCAAAGAAGTTTGCGCTAAGTTCACACTGGCTGTTTAGAAAGTCATTTTTTTTTGTTATTTTTTTTACATAAAACTCTTCACAGCTGACAGCAGTTCTATTTTTAGAGTTCATTCCGGCCCTTAGGTGGGAAGTTATTTGTATGAGTTTTTCCCTCTCTGTGGAGGGAAGCAGCGTTTTCCACCCAATAATCAGATCAAAACAACACTACTTTCCGAGTATGAGAAATGAAAATTGATTTCATTCGTATTGTATTGTACCTACCTACTGTCTTTTGCTTACATGTACTTACAATATTGTTAGTATAAGGTCTTATTTCCACTGTTAGTTATGATGTAGGAAGTAGGTAGATACATGAGCCACGTTAGGGCGCTGCAATTTTTGTGATCACAATCACATAATAATAGTGAAATAATAATATGTCAACTAGTGGGTAAGTAAAGAACACAAAAAAAACATTTTCAAATCAATCTTATCTTTTAATGTCGACAAAAGATCATTGAATTTATAGAAGTGTCTTCGTATAGGTTCACTTCTAGGATTTAAAATTTGTTTTAGTCAGGCGATACAATTGTCATTAGGAATTGGAGAGCAGATACCTACATCTCGTTGTACCGTCCTTATTTAAACAAATAGGTAGGTATAATTTTATACCCAATTTTATATTTTATTTTATTATTAAATTTTTTGTTATACCCAATTGTGCCTAAACCGGGTTAAGGTTATTTTACAACCACGATAAAACATTGTGGACGTGCACAGGCTGCAGATTGGCCACTTGTCGCCGCATGACATCAATATTCTATAGCCCACGACAGTATCGTGGTCGGTCGGGCGCGGAGGGTCTGCACATAGCACGAGGGTGCTTCGTTGTCAGCTGCGCAAGTGCCCATTGTCTGAGCTCGCGACACAAATACGATTAAATAGTTCTTCTAATTTATTTAAGCGACATGTGGTTACTCTATTAATGTGCCCTTTTCAGTTCACCCCATGGAGTCCACCCTCGTGAATTTGTTTTTTATTCATTATCTAAGCCCCTAAGGTGATTTGAATCGCGCATCGCGGCGTGAAATCGGATCGATTACCGTTCACTTATTATTTTCAATCGAGTGGATCATCGAGAGCGATTATCGTAAACGATTTTTATCGCTACCGTTATAAATGCCGTGATCGAGTCGAATCGGAATTTGAATGATAGCTACTACTGTACGACACATTTATTAGGGGATTTATAAATTTAATTTTGTTTTATCGTGTTTTTTGTAAGGAATGGGTATAAATAGCTCACTGCGAACTACTCAGGGCCTATAAAAAATAAATTGGAAGACTGAATGGGGTGTTCAAGCGATCATTTTCTAGTTGAAGTAGGTACTTAGGTACCTGGGCGGGTCTGTGTTTATCTATTAATAGTTGCTGCGGCCTAACTCCGGTTTTGGATAAATGCAGGCCTTCCTTGCCCGCTCAAGAGTGAGTTGGCAAGGAGGTGAATGGTCTTGGGAGGAGCGCGGGTCGCTGAGATCCCCAAGGCAAGTCTGGTGGTCATCCTTCACGTGGTTGCTGCCTGTTTTTGGTAAATTTTTTCTGAAATAGACGTAACTGAAACCATCAGGCGCCTTCACGGTCCATTAGGGACCGTGTTGGTGTAGGTGCCCACTAAACTGTTGATGAGGTGTCGTTTCGCTCAGTTACCGCGAGCCGGCTGTATGGGTCAGTTTTCTTGCGGGATTCTGGGTGGGGTGGCGCCTCGTCGGTGGTTTGGTGGGTAGGTAGGTAGGTACCCCTGTTTGAGACTGGCAGTGAACTCATAACCCTCGTGAGTTTCCTTCCACTTGCAAACGGGGAGGCGTTTCCTTCGTATCCTCTAGGTGTACTCAAAGTTCATCTGGAGGATACGACGGAGGGAAGACAGGCAGTCTCTCTCCAGATCACTGCATGGCAGATCTCTGCAGTGAAAGGGAAAGAGACCGCCAACGGGATGGAGTGTTGGGGTTAGGGTGGTGGTGGGTTGGCTCTCTAACTTGCGAGGAGTTGGAGAGTGCGGCTGACTATCGCCCTGACCCCAACCTTAGGCGTTCCCCCCATATTTGGGGTGGGAAGGCAGCTGGCCCTCCGCGTGTCCCTCTGATTAGCAGAGGGCACAGTGAGAGGGCCGCTCAGAGGTGCCCGATGGGTGAGGTGGAGTACCCTTGTTTGTGACTGGCGGCACATTCGATCCATCGAGCGTGACGCCACTCGCAACGGGGAGGAGCTGCCCTCTCATCACCCAGGCAGAGTGGCTCCCTACTATGCCTGGATGATGAGACAGCAGGGAAGGGCTGTTTATTCCCTTGTTTGACTTTGGGTTAATCCAAACTCAAATGTGGGAATAAACGGCGAAAAGGTAGTTTACCCTCTCTACCTTCCGGGCGTAGCTGGTGCCACTCCCGCCGAGCTATGTTCGGAAGATAGATGATAGCCAGGTAGGAAGTGACATCTCCCTCTTTCGCCACGATGACACGAGCACGTTTTCGTGGTGGAGGAGATAAATGTCACTGGGCTCGCGTGGTGGTCGGAGTGAGGGCTCTGGCCACCCTCCTACGAGCCTTTGGATGGTGGCAGCACAGAGTGGACCCTGTGCTGCCACATTTGGAGGGAGTGTTTGTGGTTGGCTTTTTGGCCAACCACGGGATGGGCCCTGTTGGGCGTCGCGCGAGATGGGCACCGGTGCGTTCCGTAGGAGATCCCGGAGCCCATCGACATGCGCAGAGGATGGCCACCGGGGTGTTTTAGTGAGTCCACGAGTCCGTGAACCTCACATAACCGTATTGCACCCTCAATGCAATACGGTATCTGTTTGCAGATTTCACCTGGACAAAAAAAAAAAAAAGGTACTTAGGTACCTATCGCGGAGACATTCACACGCCTCAGAGCCTCATTGAGGAGTGCCATCAATCAGGGCTCAGTTTACATCGTCCGTGTAGCCATTTGACTACATGCTCTGGTCGTTTGTTTCCATAACGAGTGGATTCACGCCATATTGCCAGCATCCAGTGAACCCCCCGATTCGGCACCGTTCGATTGGGCTAATGCCGAACCGAACGTAGGTGAAAATAAAATAAAAAAAATAACACTCGTTGTGTTGATAATGCACCTAATGTACAAAATACAGATAGGTATTATCTAATAGGTAGGTATAGGTAGTTGAGTACCTATATCTATAGGCTAGCTACTGTACCTAGGTACACACCTGGGTACAGTCGCTAGCCTATAGATATACTTAGTTGATAAAGTCATAAGTCAAAAGTCATAAATTTTTTATTGCTTCATATGGTGTACAATATGGACTACTTCGTTAATTCTTAGTTCTCAACATGAACCCTGTAAGGGCACTACAATAATTTATAAATAGGTACATATTTATTAAACTACCTTAAAAGCTAAAACAAAGGTTAACAAATATTCCATAAGGGCTATTCCTTTTTATCAAAAAATTCTTTTACGGTGTAGAATCTATTGGAAATTAGGAATATCTTTAACTGTCTATAGAATACTGAGTCTTTTTTAATTTGTGAAACCTATATGAGATGGTAATTTATTCAATATTTTTATTGACATGTGCAATAAATCGAGCAAATCGAGTGGTCCAAAATCGGGAGGCAGAGACGGTCGCGTGTAAGCGTATCGACAAATCGGCTACATCTGTTACTATTGTCACGGCGTCTCATTATTTCACACTTGTCTAAGAGTGAGGAGTGGAATCAAAAAGTCAGATGTGGCGGTAACGAGTATCGTGACCGTGCGCCGGAGTGCGCCGGACACGCGGAACACGGACTTTCATACTGATTGGGCAGGGATTTACAATTATTCAAACTAGATTTTATCTAAAATTCAAATAGAGAGCAATCAGGGCCCGTGTTCTTGGATCGGATAAATCTCGTCTACTAGTTGACGTCACATCTCGCATAACGCCTGGTTTTTTGTGTATAAAGAGCAATAGAGAAATAAAACGTGTGGTTTGGTCGAGCTCAGTGAGACTAGGTACCTACTTAGTATTTCATTTAGATCGAGAAGTGATTGAACCCACTTAGGTACGTCCCTACGTAGGTAAAACTTACGACAGTTTACTGCAGGGAGGTTGTAGGTACTTTGTATTTCAACTTGAAGCGATGAAGCTGATATTCTTTCAGAAACGAACTGCGAACTGCTAAGGAGTGGAATACACTACCGTCGTCTGTCTTTCCTGAAAACTATAATCTGGGTCTCTTCAAGTCAAGAGTGAATAGGTGCCTTCTAGACCTTTGTGCTTCATCTTCGGCCACATCGTCACTTACCAACAGGTGAGATCGTGGTCAAACAAAGGTCTATCAATGTTAAAAAAAAAAAAAAAAAAAAAAAAATTGCGTATCTACTGTAATGTGGTAAAGTGAGTAGGTACCTACTGCGTATTTTCTTCCTCTTTTGGTTGTGGCTACTGTGTCTTTGGTTTCCACAATTTTGCCAATATCAATGTCGACAGGATATAAAACGGTAAGACGATGGAGATTTGAGTATGAAAATTGGTCTGTATTTGAAAAAGGGAGACTCAGGATAAAGTACCTACGTCGAAGAAAAATATGGAGAATGACAGTTAATAAGATCAAAAATATACACGCTGTTCGTTCCAGTTAGCGTGCCCGTTCTCATAAAGTTAGTAGGTATTCAATCTATTCTACTAGCAGATCTATATATATACCTGATGTCCATGCGTTCCCTGTTCAAGGTGTATCTGTAAATCCTAGGGTCAAGCCCCGTGACCCTAGATTCGCGTCAGTGCCAGTGCCGTGTAATGTACCTACCTGGCGTGGCCAATTCTAGGTTAATTAGACTAGGTACTCTAACTAGCGCAAGGCATAGACATATATGCAGGTACTCGAGTCTAAGGTTGCGACACATCAAGACATCAACACAGCTTGAGAGAACTCTAATCTCATTGGGGTACCTACATTTTGCATGATAGTCATGTTGTCATGCCTGCCGCGTTTCTGTACCAATCCCATACCGTCAACTTCGACCCTTTATGACGTCATGGCCACCATGGTAGTTATAATGATTATTGGATTGCTTATATGACGAAATGCATTAACGAACTGAATTAATAGACTGTTAGGTATTATTCGTATCATTCAGATATACACGTCTGCTGTTCTCTTGGTTAGCAAAAAGGCTCTAACGGAAGACCAGCGCAGGGTGTTTACAACCTGCACATGCTGAGTTAGAGACTAACTTTTTGTAACAGCAATTCTAGCTATCATTTTGTATAACTTTTGAAACTATCATGGTTATGTACATAATTTTCACTAGAAACGGGATATTTACCATGATCCCGGTAAATATGGTAATATTATAATGATATGGTAAATATCCCGTTTCTAGTGAAAATTAAGTATTTGTATGTTTTATTTTGTTTATATCTGTGTTATTGTTGCGACCTCTGGCGCGGCTGGCGATAGTTCGCCTGCGACGCAGGAGGTTGCGGGTTCCAATTGCGGGTTGCGCCGCAAACATTTGTGCGATCTGCAGATATTTGTTCAGGGTGTTCTGGGTGTTTTCTATGTACTTATACTTAATACAAAAAATCTATACACTATCTATGTAATGTATTGTATTAAGTATATCAGTTAATTAGTTAACCATAACACAAGCTCTGATTTAGCTTGAGGCTAGATAATGTTGTGTGAAATTGTCCAGCTTTTTTTTGTTATAAATAAATAAAACTATTCTATTTTATTCTAACTGCCTTTTCCGCATTCAAACCTTCGATCAAAATAAAAGATTCGAATTATATATTTGTGGTCAATTTGTGGTACATTGTGCGTGAGAATTGTCTGTGGCTTGGTAGTCAGCTAGCCTTACTCCGTATAGAAGCACAGAAGTTTCCTGGGGTCTTCACAGGCTGCGCGCAGTAACCGAAATGCGAGTGGTGGACTAACTGAGGAACAGAGGAGATTTAGGGTTTTTAACCTACATCTAAAAACCCCTGAAAATCCCTACAAAACCTTAAAATATCTAAAACACAATTCTATTTTTTTTTTATAATTGGTTAGTTATAGGTTGTTTTTATAAAATAAATGAATTTTTTGGACCTGCCATTGTGTGATTTTGATGTCAAATATTTCGTGACATTATGTAAAATTTATTTGACACGGTGCTTATTAATTAACTAATTTGTTCACAGCGTTTAATAATGTGACTTGAACTAGCTACCTATTTTTAAATTCAGTTAAATTAATTTTATTAATGATTGCATGCTACGCTTAAGCGGAATGTGTCGGACATAATATAATATCTCTAATTTAACCACAACCACCACCACCACCACCGCGGATTTCCATCGCTCTGTGCTTCGGAGGGCACGTTAAGCTGTCGGTCCCGGCTGTTATTGATTAATAGCAGTCGATAAGCCATGTCAGAGGCCCTCGGGCGGCTTGAAAAACTCTGACACCAGAGACCAGCACTACCTCATACGAAACGAAACGAAACCACATTTTATGCAACGTCACCCAGTCTAGGTTCAGGCTGAAAACCAGCGTCGATATCGTCATTAAGCTGAGCTGTTTAGCCGCACACGTAGGGAAAGACCAATTTTACCCATTCCATCACGTAGGGTCTAGTTTTATGTTAAGTTTAAAACCCTATGGGTATTTTTTGTGTTTTATTCTTTTTTTATTAAATATTTCTTTTTTTTTGTTTACAATCTATTATTTTTTATTTTTTATTTCTATTAAGTGTGTGTGTGTGTGCTAAAAAAAAACTTTCTTTCTTTCTTTTTTTCTTTCTTTCAATAAATAAATTTCATTTCATTTATTTTTTTCATTTCAAAATCCCTATAAACTATATTATTATGAAGTTTTTTTACTTACATCATTCTTGTTCTTCTGCGGATATAGAAACGAAGCATGGAGTCTAAGCCAGCTTTCCTCAGTTAATATCGTGCGTGGTGTGTCGCTAGCACGCTAAGTGGTATTGTGTTCTCGAGGATATTGGAGCACTATCTCCCTGTTTATCTAAACCGCCTCGTTCAGAGCGTTACAGTTTGTTTCAACCATTTTAGACGTTTTGTCGATGAAAAGTGCACTAGAAGATAAGGAAACAGCGCGAAAATTATGCTATGGACGATCTAGAGATCGGAACACAGTTAGGTGAAAGTTAAGGGAAGGCAGTTTGCTGCCATATGTTGCATGACTGGATATAATTATAGGTGCCTAAGTAGGTACCTACTTTCATTACCTACTTAACTATGCGTAATATAGTAGGTATTACTTATAGTAGTAGTAGAGTTCTACCCCATACTTGGCAGAAATAGGTAGTGCTCGCATTGCTGTGTTCCGGTTTGAAGGGAGAGGGTGCGGGGTAAATTACAGGTACATGAGACTTTTCATCTTTACGTCTCAGGGTGGCGGGCGCAGTGCAATGCCACATAGGGTGCGTCCTAGGCGGACGTGACCTATGAGGTAATTCACTGTTCATAGGCAGATGGTACCACTCACTTCAGGTGGGCCATCTACTTGATCCGCCATTCCAAGTAGTATAAAAAAAACCTACTTAGCTATTTCTAATGTAGTATTACTTATTTAACACTTTGACGTAACCAGTATTTAGTTTTAATTTCCAGAAAAACCCAATGTCCTAAGATTTTCCGTAGGTTGCCTACTTATTAACATTGCTTGCCCACTTCCTAATACTTGATTCCCATTGGGTAGTTATAGCTTTCATAGGCCTATTTTTGTAGTTTTTATCTGAACTTGTTGGTAAGATTAGTTGTATAATTATGATTAGTCCTGGCTGATATTAAGGAATATGTTATTATTGGAAGAAAGCTTTAGCCGAGGCAGTCGTGGGCAGCAATGACGGCGATGAGCTCACCACTTGTCACATCTATGTAATAACCTTGATGGTATAATACCACGCTGAAGAGGCCCATTGAGGCGTACCTATGCATCTGTGTGTGTACACACAGGTATGTATTAGTAGAGTGTAAAAAAATATTGGTCGTTGATTGTATCTAGTAAGTAGTACGAATTACTGAGGACTAACAAAATTATTTTTTTAAAAATTAAAAAAACCCTCCACGCAATGAAACGCCTGAACCGATTTTGAGAAAAAATAGCTAAGAACACTCCCGACAAACAAAACAAAAATACGAAATCGGTTCATCCGTTCGGGAGCTACAATGGGACAGACAGACAGACACACACACACACAGACACGTCAAACTTATAACACCCCGTCTTTTTTGCGTCGGGGGTTAAAATTACACGTTTCAAAAATAATTTGGTACCTACCCACCTTACCATGACGCAATCGTCTCGTACCTACGTAGGTAAGTAAACAGTCAGAGCGACTAATTACACCATGTGATTGAAACTGGCCGCGATGTAGACTATCAAATTACCATAGCGTGAGGATTTGAAGACAGCTCGCTTACATTAGTACGGTAGTGTCATTGTACAGCCTGGTGGTAGGTAGGTGTTGAACAACAGTAACTCGCTATGCGCTGCCCACGCGACCAGCACTTGTTAGGGTTCCGTACCCAAAGGGTAAAATGTGACCCTAGTACTAAGGCTTGGCTGTCCATCTGTCTATCTGTGTGTTTGTCCGTCCGTCTGTCACCAGGCTGTATCTCATGAACCGTGATAGTTAGACAGTTGAAATTATCACAGGTGATGTATATCTGTTGGCGCTATAACAACAAATACTAAAACACAGAATAAAATAAGTATTTAAGAGGGCTCCTATACAAAAAACGTGTTTTTTTTGCTCGTTTTTGCTCGATATTGATAACGGCAACAGGTAGACGTTTGAAATATTCACAGAATATTTCGTTATATATTCAATTCACAAATAAATAATTAAATTAAAATAAAAAAAATATTTAAGGGCGGCTCCCTTACAACAAACGTGTTTTTTTTTGCCGTTTTTATAGATTACGGTACGGAACCCTTTGTGCGCGAGGCCGACTCGCACTTGGCCGGGTTTTCCTTAAAATATTCTTCTAAAATATATATATATATATTTACCCAAAAAATGCACTAAATGTTTAAAATTGTAAGCAGAACCGTGAGCTGATCAAAATGAGCCCAAACAACCGTCTCCTAATTAACCATCGAGGAGTGCCTTTGTCCACCTACCGTCTCCATCACCAGATCAGCTCGCTGCCACCATAATACTGTATTGTTATCGGAACTTCACAATGATTACAGACACCAGGACAGGTGGAACTAAATAAACGTTTGTAAAAAGAAATGAGTGTTTAAAAAAGCTAAAGAAGCTTTGTTTGATTTTTACTTTATAATTTTAGCTGTAGCATTCAGAATCTTATTCCATCACAGACCGTAGGTACCTGCCTACGTAGGTACCTGCCTACGTAGGTACCTGCCTACGTAGGTTACCTGCCTACGTACCTACCTCAGTGTACTTGCACTAATAATAAATAGGTGGGATGCTCTACCACCATTTGTAACAGAAATGGTTGGTAATTTCACATGAAAGCTTTCCAATTTCTCTTTGGTAAATGCAAAATATTGCTCCCGCAATAACCTCGGCAAATGAGAAGATTCATCGGGGGCAGCATGCAGAAAAATGTGCACAATGAGCTGTATCCATGACAGATAGATTGCCGTCCCGCGCGCCGCTGCGCTCGCCATGCGTTTACATAACGACGGACATTTACCTATTAAATAACCTAAAAAAGCGGACAAGTGCGAGTCGGACTCGCCCATAAGGGTTCCGTAGCAGCAAGTAACAAAATACAAAATATAAAAGTTCTTGGATGGTTTACGATTTATGACGTATTCAAAAAAAACAACTTACTAGATCTCGTTCAAATCAAGTTTCGGTGAAATTTTATGATTGGTACATCATATTTTTATTTTTTAGATTTTTCACTCTCTTATTTTACACGTGGGACACATTTTACCAGTCTCTCGCGCAGTTTGCGCGTAGGTAGTCAGTTTAAAAAAAAAAAAATAGAAACATCAATATCATTTTTGAAGACCTATCCATAGATAACCCACGCAAACGGGTTTGATGGAAAAAAATGAGTTTAATTTCTAAGTATGGGATACCTACCCCCAACAATTTTTTTTTTCTTTCTGTTTTTGTGTGAACATCTTAATGCGGTTCACAGAATACACCTACTTACCAAGTTTCAACAGTAAGCTCATAGTTTCGTAAAAAAGTGCCTGTGACATACGGACGGACAGACAGACAGACAGACAGACTTGAAGAATCCGTTCCGTTTTTTGCCATTTGATTACGGAACCCTAAAATATATATGTACTTATGTTTTTTTTTTTCAATTATTTATAATTTAAACTTACTATTAAAACATATAACATAGATATAGCAATTAAATAAACCACAAGGTTTGTAAAAAATAATGCTATAAGCGAGTCTTATCGAAACCGATACAATCAAACGAGTAAAGTAAACAACGTACCTACGTAGGTACGTTAAGATTAATAGAAACAATTACTACCTCTGGCGACTTCTGTGGCGCACCGGGTGAAGGTTTATTATTATTATTTATTATTAATATCTGCTTTGTAAATTGTAAGTAAGTTTCAGCTATCAGCTACAAATAATTTTTATTAATAAAACTAAATCCCCCCGACTATATTCAATGTTCCATGAAAAATATTTGATTATCCAGAAAACTGCTGCACTAATTTTCACCAAACAAAGCTAAGAAACATCTCGTAAACACCATCTTGCATACAAAAAAACGCATTGAAACAGAGCACCCGGAGCGGAGCTGTGTTCCCGCACAGCGCTGGGTGAAATGCGTTTCAATGAGTTTCAATGCGTTTTTTTGTCGTCAAATGAACACATAACTAATGCGTCAAATATGAATGAGCAGTCCATATATCAAGATAGATACCGCAACTTGTAAATTTATATGAAACCAAGCGTGCCGTTTATTTTGCGCCTACTTTGCTACGAAATATCTTCGCACAGCTAGCTGATTTCGAAGAATTTTTACAGTTCACTATGGTGTTATCAGGTATTATACAACGTGCTATCGCGAAGACAGCCGAGAGCGAACTGATTTGAGGCTTGCTAATTGCGCAAGCTTTCGGGCTGGCAAAGTTAAACGCTAAGTAGATGCAGTTGCGGAAGGGTTTGTGTATGAATAAAATAAATAAAACAAAATAAATAATACTGGACAGTTCACACAACATTATCTAGCCCCAAGCTAAGCAGAGCTTGTGTTATGGGTACTAGATAACTGATATACTTAATACAATACATTACATAAATAGATATTTTTTATTATACATATAAAATACACAGAACACCCTGAACAAATATCTGCAGATCGTACAAATATTAGTTCCGAGGCGGGAATCGAACCTGCAACCTCCTGCGTCGTAGGCCAACCTTCACCCGCCGCGCTATTGGTTGTCAAATGCCGTTGGTTGCCATTGAGGTCTGTGTATGAATTTAAATTACGTTTCTCAGAATTCAGAGAAAAGTCTTCATTGTTCCGTTTGCAGGGTGTCGCTACGCTCGCGGCACGGCACGGGGCAGGGAGCACAGCGAACCGGCCCGAGCTCTCATAAATAACCGTCGCGATGTCTGAGAGGAGAGCGCGCCGTGACGTGTAATTGCAGCGCGCTCACGAGTCTAGCGCGTCAGGCAGCGCGCGGCGCACTAGGCGGGGAGCCTACAAACAAATTACATCAATCATCTACTTTTTGGCGATAAATTAAAATTCAATTAAAATTCAAAATCTTTATTTCAGGCTTATTCAAAAATGCACTAAACCTAAACAATAAGCCCATATCAATAAAAATACCTTAGAAACTAACATAAATAAAAAAACACTTTATTTATAGCTTTTAACTTTTTAGTAGTAGTAGAGCTTTTTTGTGAAATAAAAAAGGAAGTACTACCACCATACCTATTTCTGCCGCAAAGCAGTAGTGCTCGCATTGCTGTGTTCCGGTTTGAAGGGTAAGGGTGCCGGTGAAATTACAGGCACATGAGACTTTTCATCTTTATGTCTCAGGGTGGCGGGCGCAGTGCAATGCCACATAGGGTGCGTCCTAGGTGGACGTGACCTATGAGGTAATGCACTTTTCATAGGCAGAGGTTATCCGCTTAACATCAGGTGGGCCTATGCTTGTTCCGTCATTCAAGTAGTATAAAAAAAAAAACTTAGTCTAACGCACGTGTGATCGCCGACGGCCTAGGGGATCACGTGACAGATGGCCCTTGAACCGCCGGAACTTCACCCCTTTCAGCCAGAAGTCAGGGCTCAAGTATGTCTTCACACTTTCCGTAGGGACCCTCACCATAAATGAGATACATAAATAACTTGCGCAGAGTGATAAGAAGATGAGTGAAAAACAGGAGAATTTATAGGCAATTAAGATTATGGAGTCATTCCAGGATGGTGAAAAGAGGCCCATTGAGTCTCTGCCTACCCTTTCGGTGAAAAACGCATGTGTCTATATTATGTATGTAGGTATGTGTGCATGCATTCCCATCTGTACCCTTCGACCAATGTGGTCGAAGTCTGTACCGCAAAAAAATGACAATTTCTATTTTCAACCAAATCAAATCTCGACCATAAGTCGAATGACAATCAATGTTGGGCGACTGGCTTCGACCAAAATATATTTTGGCCTGGCGACAGGTACATATAATACCTTATGGTTCTTGTAGGTAGAACGTGAACGGCAGATTAGGGTACGTAAGCGCCGTACCCTAATCTGCCGTTCAAAATAGACAAAACAATTAAATGAGGCTCTCCAATCATATGGTTCTTTTTGAGAGCTATAATAATTGGTGTCGCGAAGACCGGCGTTGTTGCTAGTAGATTTAAAAATCATCACATACGAAGAACTCGATGATGTCATCGATCATAATATGTTTTAGAAGCTTTATCGAGCTGACTCCTGCACTAGGCGGTGCGCTCCCGACATACCATTGTCCGGTGGCGTGCTCTGCGATAGTTTGTCCCTTATTTACCGTCTCGATCCAGCGATACCACCACTACGCCGAGAGATCTCGATACCGCCCTCGTTACCAGCAGCGGTGTGAATGTATACCACTCAGGCGGGACTATCTTAGTAGCTACGTTGTAGAGGAAATTGCAACAAACGAGTGTCTAGATTTCGGAACACCTTCAGGAGATTGAAGATATGGCGTAAAATACTGGCAGAGTGTTAGTTCGTGCCAGAGCCTCTACTAAAGGGGTAAGCTATATTTATGGAGAATTATTGAATTCACTTCTGGAGATTTAATTATCAATATATATAAAATCGTTGCGTAACTGACTGACTGACTGACTATTTTGACGACCTCTGTGGCGCGGCTGGCGATGGTTCGCCTGCGACGCAGGAGGTTGCGGGTTGGATTCCCGCCTCGGAACAAATATTTGTGCGATCGCAAATATTTGTTCAGGGTGTTCTGGGTATTTCCATGTATAATAAAAATATCTAGGTATGTATGTAAATATGTATATATTTATTTATAGGTAAAGACATTAAATGTAATATTAAATTAAATCTAAAACTAAGCCACTAAAGCAAAACTAAAATAAAATAAAAACCTACCTATCAGATCAGCAAGCCGTCACCCGATGGCAGCGTGCCAAGAATGCTGGCTGCATTGCAAATATTGTATTAAGAATATATCAGTTATCTAGTACCCATAACACAAGCTCTGGCTTAGCTTGGGGCTAGATAATGTTGTATGAACTGTCCAGCATTATTATTTATTTATTTATGGAGAATTATTAAATTCTTTGGGTGAATTATTTATTTAATTGTATTATTACTTAGCACCCCGAGAAGTGGGCGAACATAGTTACTCCTTGGGTGCGACGACGGGGCTGGCCGAGAAGGCGCTGGCGGGACGATCTCGAGGCTTACGAGAAAGAGTGATGGGAAACTGCCAAAAACCGGGATTAGTGGAAAATGGGGGAGACCTTTGCCCAGCAGTAGGACACAAAAGGTTAACAAAATAAAAAACAAGTACCTACTTAATAGCCGAGTTAATACTCGTAGTGCCCAAAAATTTTATTGGCAGAATGATATCCTTCCATGGCCGCATTGATCAAGGAATTGCCGATAGAGGCAAAGATGTGGCTTTGAGTCCCACGCGAGGACATTTTAATATCCTTTCTCTCCTCTCTTCACGGCACCGTGATAAAGCTCATCCACACATCATAGATGGGTTTCTCGAACGACTCGTTTCTCGAGATCATTTCTTCCCCATACCTACAAACTATGGAATGAGCTTCCATCTGAGGTTTTCCCGCTTAGTTACGATATGTGTCGTTTCAAGAAAAATGATCATAAATTCCTTCAGGGTAGACAGCGCATCGTCAATACCCCCGGTGTTGCCGGTGTCTATAAGCGACGGTGACCACTTCACATCATGTGGGCCGTAAGCTAGTTTGCTTATTAGTTTCGTAAAAAAAACTTCTAGGTACTATAATATGAGTTTAGATAAGTTTTTTAAAAATATATTTTTCGTTACAAATTTTTCTATAATTAGTGATCGTAACCGTGTGCTGATCAAAATGAGCCTAAACACGGCCAGTCTACTATTATCCATCGAGGAGTTCCGTTGTCCACATGTGTTGTTGAATTAAAGTATTCCGTATCCATCTTCAGATCAGCTCGCTGTCACTATCATATTGTATTGTCATCGGAACTTGACAGGTATGCCAAATTTCAGCTCAATCGGTTGAGGATAACTGCTTTAAAATTCAGTTGCAAGATTCCACCCGGACATACATTGCAAGTTAATTAAAAGCTTGTAATAATAAAAATAAAAGCTTGTAAAAAAGGTTATTACGAGCTTGCTTGGCTCGGCGGTCTCTACAGTGTAATTCTTTGAAAACTTATACATGCCATTTGCAACTAAGTATTAATTAATACTAAGTACTACTTATTTCTTGTCACCAGTTCTGTCTTGGTCACTCGCTAGTGGTCAGTGACCAGCTTGAGTTATGGTGGCCTTGAAAAGGGCCTAGCGACCTTCGGTGAAAGCACCAGTGCGGTGAAAGGAAAAAGCATGGTAGACTCAATATACCAAAGAGTACAGAATGCCTTGCGTCCCTTGGCGGCCTAGATAATTTAGCTTGGTGGCCTAGAGCATTAGCTTGGCAGCCTAGATAATTTAGCTTGATGGCCTAGAGCATTAGCTTGGCGGTCTAGATAATTTAGCTTGGTGGCCTAGAGCATTAGCTAGGCGGCCTAGATAATTTAGCTTGGGGGTCCTAGAGCATTAGCTAGGCGGCCGCGCGTTTAGGGAGCACAGAGTACTCGTATATCCTATACTATTAACTAGCAATATTCCATTATTAAACAAGCAATAAATAAAAACACGCCTTTTTTATTTGTAATCGCGTTCTCGAAAACGGCTCTAACGGTTTCGATGAAATTATACAGGGGTTTTTGGGGGCGAAAAATCGACCCATCGATTAATTCGGTTTTCCACATTTTAAGAATATTGAATAGTTTGCTTTTCCTCGGCGGAGCGCGGTCTGTATGCGGCGGAGCAAACGAATACGAATTATGAAAATTAAAATAGATATACTGGCTGCAGACGGACATTGGAGATTGTAGACGATAAGGTTACTGATAAACTGATTTAAAAAAACGAGCGATGCTCGTTCTCATATAAAATGGTCACTGTTCTTTACCAGTCGCAACTATAGTACCGTATGTAGGTATGTCATGTTCAAAATTGTTCCTATTCACCCCAATCTACGGTCCACGTTTACACGAGGCCGTTGACGGGTCGTTCCACTGAGCCAAGACGTCATTTCCATTGCTGGAGACACTCCATTCAACGGGGAGCCACAGGCAAAACTAATCTCAGATGGCGCCACCATCGCTGGTGCTTGTCATTTAGTGTCTTGTCTTTTTCTCATCAGAAGGGAAACGGTGTGTACCTTTATTTGTACACTGAAATGCACTACACAGAGGCATGTTTTATACCAGACTATTATTTACTAACATTATCCATTGATATTTGACACTTTTGACAGTTTTTTTAAAGATTGATAGACCTTTGTTTTGCTACGAAACAAGACTAGCGATTATGCGCCACCTAGCGTGATAAATAAACAGTGTGTCTCCCCATTAGAACGGTTTCTATTCACTGACGCAATGTCCTGGCTTAGAGGTTTGTCTCATTATTTCATGTCAAAGTAATACACATTTAAACTATATTTTAAAATAAAATAAAAACACACTTCAATAAGCTTACATCCGAGTGATAGGTAAAGATGATGATGAAGTTAGTGATCGGCATCGTGCGCTGGTCAAAATGAGCTTAAGCACTGCTAGTCTACTATTATCCCTTGCCCACTTTCTGTCTCCATCATCAGATCAGCTCGCTGTCACTATAATATTGCATTGTCATTGGAACTTGACAGGTATGCCAAATTGCAGCTCAATCGGATTTAGGGAAGTGCTCGAAAATACGGCCAAATCACAGTAGTCTTACCAGTAGAACTACTGGGTATTTCATTCCCAATAGACTTACTAGTAAAATGACTGGGAACTTTGTACCCAGTAGACTTACCAGTAAAACAAAACTCCCAATAGTCCTACTACGATGGTCAGTTTTGATTCTAGACTACAACAAACGAGCAGACAGGCGTGAAAGAGTGTAAACTGTGTAAGAACCCTAAGACGCAGCGGTATAATAAGTCTATGGAAGCGATATCCATATATCGTCATTGTTGCAAACAGCTCGTACATAACTATCAGTTACATTATGGTGAAAATAATCTCATGAATGTACATAGAGCGGTAACACGGGTCGGCTCACCGTCTGCAATGAGATCACCGTTACCGCTATCACGCCGTAATGTCATAGGTCTCGCGATATATCTAGTTAGCGGATCACAATCATACGGATTATTTGCGGAAGTTCATTTCCTTAATATTATTTCTGATCACGTTGGTAATTTGGGTTGGGTTTTGATTACCTCTGTGACACGGCAAGCGAAGGTTCGACTCCCGCCTTGGAACAAATATTTGTGCGATCTGCAGATGTTTATGTTCAGGGTGTTCTGGGTATTTTCTATGTATAACAAAAATATCTATCTATGTAATATATTGTATTAAGTATATCAGTAATCTAGTACCCATAACACAAGCTCTGCTTAGCTTGTGGCTGGATAATGTTGGGTGAACTGTCCAGCATTATTTATTTTAATTGTCAGTCAGTCAGTCACGCGACGATTTTATATACCTAGGTAATATTGATATTAATGATGATGATATATCAAAGCGCTCGCAGTTCTTGCTAGTATTCATTCATTCATCATCATCATCCATTTCCATTCATTTTTTAAATTAATTAATTACATCTGTTAGTTTCCCTTATAAACAAATAAATAAAAATAAAAACATGATTGAGAAATTAATTAGTAAGTGCGCTTGCTCTGCCTACTCTAGGAAGTTAGTTACCCAGGGTTAGCACTCGGCAGACGGATGCGGTGATCGCAGTATTAGCATTGAGTGCTCAAGGGGTGCTGCTGCCCATCCCCTGGCGTAATCCTTTAGTCAGCTTTTATTACATCCCTGGGAGGAGACGGTGGGGTTTATTCTTAGGCCAGACACACCGCAATTTTTTTTCTTTACTGTTTATTGTTATGAGCTTTATCATGAGGTTTGGGTGTCCCACGGTAGCTGCAAAGGCTTCTCTTCCATTCTTCCATCACTCTCCACCGTTGGCTATTTGGGACCAATTCTTCAAGTAGGAGTCGTAGCTCATCCCGCCACTTCAATCTGGGCCGTTATGGTCCGCTAGTCTCGACATATCGTCAACACTGGGACTTGGAATCCGGCCGCTTGTAGTCCAGCTTTAGTAACCTCAGTTTTCTTAGGTCAACTGTCACCACCACCATTTGCGGGAGGGGCGGGGGGCGTGGTCGAGTGCTGCCATTGGCTGCGGTGTGCAGATTTTGATGCCTTGCCCCTGCGTCTGCGCACGAGTTTAAACAATGAGCGTGACCTAATTAGACTGGGCGTCGAGCGCTGCAGAGGTTTGTTCGACTCAGTGGTTCATGTTACTGGAATGCGGTGGTTTTGGTTTACAAAACACAACATTTAAGTTGAACAAGGTTTTTAAAAAAAAAACATTGGATTGGCGGGACAAGCAGATTTTAAAAGCTAAAAGATTACCTACATCAGGACATTGGTAACAGCACCCCTAGACCTGATGTTAAGCGGTACCCTCTGCCTATGAACAGTATATTATCTCATAGGTCACGTCCAACTAGGACGCGCACTGTGGGGCATACTTAAGACTTTAATATTGAATATGAAATTACCGACACAATTTTGAAGTTTTATCGCGATCCTGTACAATTTAAAATAGCATGCAGCAACCGAGAGTAGCAAGACTAGATTTAAAACAGCAGGCATCCAAGCGTAGCTAGACTAGATTTTCGTACAAAATATTTGATCTCGTTCGTCGTTAAGGTATAAAAGCAGCACAATTTCCTTCCTCTATGTAGGTATAGCGAGTAGTTTTTGCTCTGTCTGGTGTAGGTACGTAGGTATACCTATGTAGGTATAGCGAGTAGTTTTTGCTCTGTCTGGTGTAGGTACGTAGGTATACCTATGTAGGTATAGCGAGTAGTTTTTGCTCTGTCTGGTGTAGGTACGTAGGTATACCTATGTAGGTATAGCGAGTAGTTTTTGCTCTGTCTGGTGTAGGTACGTAGGTATACCTATGTAGGTATAGCGAGTAGTTTTTGCTCTGTCTGGTGTAGGTACGTAGGTATACCTATGTAGGTATAGCGAGTAGTTTTTGCTCTGTCTGGTGTAGGTACGTAGGTATACCTATGTAGGTATAGCGAGTAGTTTTTGCTCTGTCTGGTGTAGGTACGTAGGTATACCTATGTAGGTATAGCGAGTAGTTTTTGCTCTGTCTGGTGTAGGTACGTAGGTATACCTATGTAGGTATAGCGAGTAGTTTTTGCTCTGTCTGGTGTAGGTACGTAGGTATACCTATGTAGGTATAGCGAGTAGTTTTTGCTCTGTCTGGTGTAGGTACGTAGGTATACCTATGTAGGTATAGCGAGTAGTTTTTGCTCTGTCTGGTGTAGGTACGTAGGTATACCTATGTAGGTATAGCGAGTAGTTTTTGCTCTGTCTGGTGTAGGTACGTAGGTATACCTATGTAGGTATAGCGAGTAGTTTTTGCTCTGTCTGGTGTAGGTACGTAGGTATACCTATGTAGGTATAGCGAGTAGTTTTTGCTCTGTCTGGTGTAGGTACGTAGGTATACCTATGTAGGTATAGCGAGTAGTTTTTGCTCTGTCTGGTGTAGGTACGTAGGTATACCTATGTAGGTATAGCGAGTAGTTTTTGCTCTGTCTGGTGTAGGTACGTAGGTACACCTATGTAGGTATAGCGAGTAGTTTTTGCTCTGTCTGGTGTAGGTACGTAGGTATACCTATGTAGGTATAGCGAGTAGTTTTTGCTCTCTCTGGTGTAGGTACGTAGGTACACCTATGTAGGTATAGCGAGTAGTTTTTGCTCTGTCTGGTGTAGGTACGTAGGTATACCTATGTAGGTATAGCGAGTAGTTTTTGCTCTCTCTGGTGTAGGTACGTAGGTATACGGTAGGTACTAGAGGTTGCGGAACGCGCGTGCGATCGGCCGCCTGCGCAAGAGTCCGGTTGCCTTAGAATTAATTGCTTTTGTTCTTTACAGAAACGAGAGCAGCTTGGAATGCTGGACTAGTTTTGTTGCATGGAGAAGGAAATATGAAATGAGCGTTGCAAACTCGGCTTGGCACGACTCATAACAACCATTGTACACAATGGCAGCGAGCGCGTTGAAGTCTTTACTATGGAACCGTAAGGATGCCGCGAATAGTGCGGTTATAGATTATTTGACATACCCTATACTTTACTATCCTAACGAGCACTATATTGTTATATTGTGTGTGGTAAGTATATATAAAAAATAAAACAATGATCTATACATTTAGTGATCTTGGAAACGGCCTAACGATTTCGTTTAAATTTAGGTTTTTGGGGGCTAAAAATCGATCTAGCCAGATTTTATCTCAGGGAAAAAGTGATTAAATTTAAATGTAACTGTATTTTGTAATGATAAAAATTCCGTTCCAGCGGGATTTGAACCCGCAACGTCGCCTGTGATCGGCGTTGCCTTTACCAGTTCGGCCATAGAACACTATGACGCTGAAGACGAAATTTGTGGGCACTATCAACTCGGCTATAGCGAGTTTATAGTTTACCACATTTTATCCATAAAGTGTAGTTTACACTTGAAAAATAATAAAAAAGTGATTAAATTGTAGATTATGCACTATGGGAACAAAGCCCTTAGTGAGGGAGTAATATAGAGTCCTAAGTAAAGCGAGGGAGTTAAGCTGCCCAAGACGAAGACAGGCTTTATTCCAGAGGAGCATACTCTGCTTTTCACACCAATAAAAATACAATAAAAATTCACTGAAAGTCACAGCACCAAACACCTTCTTTTGTTTCACATTCTTTGTAAACGCACCTTTTTCTTTTTTCGAGTTTTGCTTATGTTGGCCAGTTCCATTTTCGAACAAACCTCTTTACAATGCCATATAGGCAATTTTTTTACTTAGAGTTTTCCACGAGTTTCCAAACTTGTTCGACGTTCCAAATTCAAATCACTTTATTCCCTAGGAAATTTCATACAACTTTATATCCCTATCCCTATCCTTTATATCCCTTTTATGCTTTACTTTACTTTGAGGTTGCATGATATATAATTGGACTTTGTCGAGCAGGTGATGTAAAATATAATATGCTATTTGATAATCTGTGTCAGTTACATATGCACATGTCAGTTACGAGCACCCGAATTAAAATTTCGAACAGGCTTATTTTTAATTCAAATATACCATACTGGCTGAAGAGGAACATTAAAGATAGTAATGGTAGCGATTCACTTTGCCAGTGTCCAATAAAGTTAGCGAATTCAAAACATCATTATTTACTTCTACCTCCATGATGCCGAATTTGTCATACAACCTTTTTAATTTGTTAAAAACTCAGACTCGGAACCTTCTTGGACCGATTATGCTCATACTCGAAATTCTTGTTTAGAATTGACTACCGAATGTTTCTGCCAAATATTATCGAATCGACCAAAGGGGGGGTTTGCCATATTTACCGGTCGACCAATCAAAACTAAAATCGAAAAAAAAAAAGTTCACCCATATTTGTTTCACCATTTTTTTTTGTTAAATACTACCTGTAGGCATGTACCAACACACATACATACATCCTGACAAATGAAAGCAAATTTTGCCAGCTTTTGCATGGACGCTTCGCTCGCTCGGTCAATCAAAATACGCTCAACCGACAGACGTTGCGTGTCCTTTCCAATGATCTTGATTGAGTTCATACAAAAATCACAATTAAAAATAACTTCCAGTTTTTCCCGCTTTTTCCAATTTTCCGGGAACTTTAAAAAAAGTGATTTCCCTAAATACTATATTCAGACCATTTAAAACAAAATAGCCCATTCGGTCCCAAGTCAAAGTCGGTGATGCGCTTCAACGAACGACCAGCATTATTAAAGTTTGATGTTTGGAAGGTAGACACGTAGGTTTCAGAAAACATTTGAAATCATTTTATCACTAGACACCTTGCTCTAACTCAGAAGTAAATTCCTTTTCCTGTGTTCTATTGTGGACCCATAAACGGAATGAGCCTAATAGCCGTTTAACACGTTTAGCCACAAACAGTACAATACAAACATACCAACCATGTGGACAGTCGCCCACGCATATAGACGACTTGAGAACACATCAGAATGTTGAACCCTATCCGACATATGACAAGGTTCAGAATCAGTTGAGAATTGCTATTGTTTTTGTAACATCTCAAGATGAATGTTTGTTTAGTGCTGTGATGACAAACTGGATGGAGAGATTTGTTTATTGAGAAGAGCAGGCTCTTAGCTTACAACTCATCGCTTAGAACAGGTGGGATTCACTCTGCCGTGCCGTGCCGTGCTACATGTAAAAAAAAATAAAAAATTGTCCGGGCTGGTATGGATTACTGCTGCCACGTTTGCGATGGCTCGGCCAAACACCAGCTTGCTGCTTTAGACTCGATCGAACGCAGAGCTTTCAGGCTTATAGATGAGCAACATATGGCGGAGACTAAGATCCAGAATCTCGAGCACCGCCGTAAGGTTGCGTACCTTTCGATCTTCTATAGGTAACATTTCGGGGAATGCTCCCAGGAACTTCATGATCTGATCCCACCATCTCCTTTTCATCATAAGACGAGCAGGCGCACGGCTCGGTACCACCCTTACCTCATTAGTATACCCTCTATTCGTACTAAACGGTTTAGTTCTACCTTTATAATGCAAACTGCTAAGGAGTAGAATAGGTACACTACCGTCGTCTGTCTTTCCTGAAAACTATAATCTGGGTCTCTTCAAGGCTAGAGTGAATAGGTGCCTTCTAGACCTTCGTGCTCCATCTTCGGCCACATCGTCACTTACCAACTGGTGAGATCGTGGTCAAACAAAGGTCTATCAATGTAAAAAAAAAAGAAACAGTTGTGCTTCCTGAAGACCGCTGCTAACGATCTAAAGGTAGCACAACTGATCCAAATCACTACCAGACGCAAGCGTCCCCAAGATGCTAGCTGCATTGTCACGCTGAATGGCAATACTAATGCGTTGAGCCAGATAAGAGCCAGCTCTCGGGTCAAGCGTCGCTTCGACCAGATGCCCTGAAAGAATTTTGAAAACGCGAACGGACCCCACTGACCTAGAGTCTCGAACCCGAAAGGCTGAAATAAGTAAGCTCTGTCGAGACTTGCATATTTAATTTTGCGTCTTTTGAGGTCCTCAGCGGAATCTGCCGCCGCACCGGCCTTAAAATGATTTCAACAGTATAGAACCTTTCCACTGTTGGGTGGTCTTATTCTCATTTTAAACTTTCATGGATATGACCATAATGAACACCAAAAAAATGTGGTTTATTTGTTTAAGCACATGCAGTAACATCACGGGAGCCTGCAGTGGGTTGGACATTATTGGAAGACGAATCGGTCTAAGAACTATTCACTGTTTTATTGTGAATCATGCTACTGGTTCCATTTTCACGTCAACTGCATCTCAACACACAACTTTGACGACGTCAAGACACCTACCTCTACTAGTAGTGTACTTACATACATACATAGACACACGCCTTTATCCCCGAAGGGGTAGGCAGAGCCTGAATGGGCCTCTTTTCACAGTGGGTTGCACCATCGTGGAATATAGACGTGAAGAGTGGTGAGCTCATCGCCGCCATTGCTTCCCACGACTGACTCGGCTAACGCTTTCTGCCAGTAATAACACATTCCATAATAAGCTAGCAGCCAGGACAAATCTTACACCAACGAATCTTATCAACAAGTCCGGGTAATCCCTTAGTCGGCTTTTACGACATCCACGGGAGGAGACGGAAAATAATACTACTAGTGTAGTATTATTTTATCTGTGCCTCTACACTTTATGATTCCTACATATTTGGTACATACAAAATTAAATAAAAATAAAAATAAATAAATAATGCTGGACAGCTCACACAACATTATCTAGCCCCAAGCTAAGCAGAGCTTGTGTTATGGGTACTAGATAACTGATATACTTAATACAATACATTACAGCGATAGATATTTTTTATTATACATAGAAAATACCCAGAACACCCTTATCAAATATCTGCAGATCGTACAAATATTTGTTCCGAGGCGGGAATCAAACCCGCAACCTCCTGCGTTTCAAGCGAACCTTCGCCCACCGCGCCACAGAGGTCGTCAAACACAGTCACGATAGAGCGCACCAAAGGGCAGAACAACAAAGCCTCACTGAACAAACTAGTGAGTTAAAACATGCTGGTTGCAGTTGCCGTGGCCCAAATCGGCTAGGACGTCATTAGACTCGTATCTACACATTGTCACCTCGCCTCGGTGTTACATACTCATATGGAAATGATTACATGATTAAAGTGCCTATGTTTGATAATCTCAATTACTTCTTGTACCAGTTTTATTGTCGGGAAATACATAAACCCTGATTGCTCATGTTGATACCCCATTTTTAGTAAATGGCCTTCTAGAATGAACGCGCTAAAGTAGAATCATCTCTCTTTATTTGTTTCTAATTACCGACGACGCAGCAAACTCAATCGCTAACGATAATTGAAAGCAGTTAGTATAGCTTAAAACTATCCATCATCAACTCAGCGGGGATACTTACCAGATTTATCTACAGATTTATCTATTTATTATCAGTTTTTTTTTGTTAGCTAGGTTGGTTAGGTGTAGGTACCTTATTGTCTACCTTTTGTGCCCACGTGTTTATTGTAGCAAATAAATATTTTTATCTTTTTATCTAGGATTGATGTAGGATTGATTCATTACATTTTGTTCAGTTAACATTTAGCGATAATGTCGTAACACAATGAGTCTATCAGAGTACAGCTCGCGATCAGTGATCTATTCTGATGAATGCTTCCATTCTTCTGCATCCTGTACTTGCACTGCTCTGCACCTCGCCCTCGGTATCTGTAATGTGGATGTATAACGCGTTAGATTGATCTCGGCGCGTGTGTCATACAACTCGACGGAGTAACACGCAGGCTATGGTGGCACGAAGCTCTGGTTTCTAAAGCGGTGGCGTGAAAATAAACGATGTCCGATATAATGTACTGTGAACACAATTAATAGTTTAACCAACACAACGAACGCTGGGCGCGGATTACGGACTGCAAAAGTTTCGACCTTCCTTCGGCTTTTTCTCAATAACTTTTTTCCCTTATATCTTACGGCACAAGTTAAAAGTACTTTTTTGTAGAACGTTAAATTTACTATAATTTTGACTATTCAAGCTTGATTGTATGTTGATAGGTTACCGAGATATGGCGCATCAAAACAAAACTTTTTTTAAATTTGTTAAAATATGCCTAAAAATGCTAAATTCCACCTTATTTCTTCTGGACTGGACTATCACTATGTCCGTCCGGTAAGCAACGGCGATGTAAATCTCAGTTAAGGGCATACATTGTAAATCCCCCCAACACAAACGGAGTATCAATTACACGCAATTACAATAAACATAAGATCGATATAAGTAAATCGAGGCAATTAACTCGATACATCGGCATCGGACCGACTCGAGTGGAATAACTCGGGTTCTTTGTATCTGTTCCGGGACAACTTCATTGAGTCCTATCTTTATAAGGCGAGATACCACTGGAGTTTCACAATGTGTTCATTTAAGAGGCTTTATAGACTTTGCGGCTATTTACTAAACAAATGTATTATACTTTTAATTCTGCAAATGTTTTTTTATTTTTTTTTATTTGATTTTGGACATTATTTTGAAATTGCTTTGTATTCTATACTTACCTACTAGTTGACATATTATTAAGTGGTCGTGATCACAAAAATTGCAGCGCCCTAACGGGGCTCATGTACCTACTACATAACTAACAGTAGAAATAAGACCTTATACTAACAATATTGTAAGTACATGTAAGCAATAAATAAATACTCTTTTTTTTTTGTATACAACTTGAATGACGGAACAAGCAGCGGTAACCTCTGCTTATGAACAGTGCATTACCTCACAAGTCACGTCCACCTAGGACGCGCCCTATGTGGCATTGCACTGCGTCCGCCACCCTGAGACATAAAGATGAAAGTCTCATGTGCCTGTAATTTCACCGGCACCCTTACCCTTCAAACCGGAACACAGCAATGCGAGCACTACTGCTTTGCAACAGAAATAGGTATGGTGGTAGTACTTCCCCGGACGAACTCTTTCAGAAATAAGCTCTACTAACTACTAATACAAATACAAATTATAGGACTTGGGAAAATATGGGGAAATATTAGGTATAGGTACTTAATTATTTAAACCAGTACTTACTTTTTTTTGTTAAAGTGAAGTATAGAATTGAATTGTTACAGTTCCCCGTGGAAAATTTATATCGGTAGCCTATATTGGACTTTAACAGCAGTTTCAAAATTCATAGAGATTTCATAGTTTTCCCTCTTCTAAGTACTCCTGTTTCTAGAAGTAAAGTTGAGACTATTGGTTGTTTTCTATGTTTTCTACAAAATCAGTCTAATTTTTTTAAAAGTATCCTCAAAATAGTCATTGCTTGCCGGATTTTTCGTCATTTACGACGAACGGCTGTTGAGTCAAAAAATATTTTCGTGAATTTTTACTTTCCATCTTGCAACATGCATCTCCCTGGTACCTAATCAAAATTCAACGCAGTCTTCAACAATATGAAATGTATCGTGCAACACATCTGTAACTGTAGCAGGCTTCGAGAGACAGGCCCGGATCTACATTTTGAAGAAGGGGGGGGGGGGGGGGGCAGAGTGCCAATTTGCCGCCCTCTAGGCAAAAATATTTAACAAATACCCGCCCAAACCCTACTCGCGATAGACGCGCGCGCCTCGTTCGTCTTTCGTTGTTTATATGAAGTGAATCAATCCATTCGCGCGCCGCGCGTCTTTTGCTCACAAATTACTTACTAGTTACTACAATTATTAGAATATTACAATTTCTCTCGGGGGCGTTTATCGCACATTGTGTGAAAGGAGGGCTTACACAGATTTTTGTACTTGTACTTGTACTGAGTGGTGACTGCCCGCCCTCTAGTACTTGCCGCCCGGGGCAAGTGCCCCTCCTCCCCTCCCCACCCCTAGATCCGGACCTGTCGAGAGACGCCGGTCGCGCGCTGACGGCGGTGACGTGTCGCCTAAATGCATAAATCGTGGTTTGAGCGATGATCGCATCTCAGCTGTATAATAAAATGCTTTTGAATTATTTCTAAACTCATTTTCTGGCAGTTATTGTAAAGCAGCTTCCATAGAGTCAACAAGTAAATAGTTAACATCCTGTTTTTCATGTATGAAGTGGAACGCAAAAGCTGGACAGCGTTATACTATAAAGAGCGTCCCAAGACTATGCGACATGAAGGGAAAGTACCTTAAATATTGTTGGTAGGATATTTTGCTGAAACGAGGCTTTATTTTGTTTTAAAAAATTAACAGAACTGCAACCAAATTTTTTCCAAAAATTACTTGTTTCGATTTTCTAAAAAAACAACCCGTATTTTTGACGCCAATCGAAATAATGCCTAGTTAAAAACTTCTTAAGATACCTAGTATCTTATAATAAAATAATAACGAAAAATGTTTGATTCCATTAAATGTTCGGTTCGATTCCCAGAAGAAGCAAGTAATTTTGAAAAAATCTTTAAAAGCAATTTTACTAAGTTTTAGAAATAAAATAAAGTCTCTTATCAACGAAATATCCTATCTACAATATTTAAGGTACTTTTCCCTCATGTCGCATAGCCTTGGGACGCCCTGTATATCGTGAAGTTGTCATACGAGTATGTCATAATACACAAAGTGCGATAGAGAGCCTTCGATGGGCCATTACAAAAGTCTAAAGCTGTATTGGTTTCAGGTTTCAGGACTCTTGCAGTAGCCATTGTTATTTCATTCACTGTTCTCCTGGAATCGGGCCTCCTGCCAGAATCAAAATCTGGGGAAGCTACAGTTTCGCAATCTTGGATAACTTATGGTTTGCAACCCTCATCGGAACACGAAATATGTACTCGGAGGATAAAGAAAACCGAACTTCTTTAAAAGAAAAATATATAGTGGAATATGTACCACGGGAGGGTACATATTCCACCTTTGTGCTCCATCTTCGGCCACATCGTCACTTACCAACAGGTGAGATCATGGTCAAACAAAGGTCTAACAATGTTTAAAAAAATGAAAAAAAAAAACCTTGAGACATCCTTTAAACATATAGAGAACTTAAAAACTTTTAACCGTCGGCGATGTTACAGCTTCTGAGGTTCCCCCATTTGTGTTCCAGTGTAGTGCCACCCTAACCCACTCCCTTGCATTACCGCCAGTTAGTATGCCCGGCAGTCCTGCATCAGGGCATCCATCAGCTCGCTCAGTGGAAGTCATCTCACGTACTTAATTGTGCTGATAACGGACTTTCTAAACGCGGGCGTGCCGCATAAATACATGAGCCTTATTCGTTATGATCTTGAGAAATATGAGGATATTTTTTGTCTAGATTTTTGTGAGATCTCAATGATGACTGGCGTAATAAACAGGTACCTGAGACAAGGTTTTGACCAAAGCTGAACTGAGCGGTGGTTTATGTAAACAAGTATATCATTTCTTCTCCTCTTTGTTGCTGGATCCACTCGGTGCAGCGTCGTTTTTTTTATACTACTTGGATTGACGAAACTTGCAGATGGCCCACCTGATGTTAAGCGGTACCCTCTGCCTATGAACAATGCATTATCACACAGGTCACGTCCACCTAGGACGCACCCTATGTGGCATTGCACTGCGCCCGCCACCCTGAGTCATAAACATGAAAAGTCTCATCAATTTCACCGGCACCCTTACCCTTCAAACCGGAACACAGTAATGCGAGCACTGCTGCATTGCGGCAGAAATAGGTATAGTGGTAGTACTTCCCCGAACGAACTCTTTCACAAAAAGCTCTACTACTGCTAAAATAGGAGGACTACGTTAAATTTACACACGATTATCCCTTCTCTTCTCCGCTTTGTTGGTGGATTTACACCTTTCCCTCAGTGCAGCGTCGTAAGACATCAAAATTACATCATAGTGATAATCTTCAACAAAATATGGAAACCTCTCTATAAAATTAAAGCAGAGTTACGTTATCAATAAAATTATACTAATGGGTTGAACTGGAAGTTAGAGTGAGATAGTCTATGAGCCGCAATCCATAAAACACCGATAAGTGGCGATGACAAAACGGAGAATATACTGCGCTTGTTATCACACAGGTTAGAGCGGAGTCGGGACATGCCCATCTGTTACTCCATGCTGACCACACAACTAATTGTTTAAATCGGACAGCGGCATCGCAGCTCCGGGAGTTTTAGCTGAGTCGCTTTACGAACAAGTTTTTTTTAATTTATTTTTAACCCAAGACGCAAAAATGACGGGGTGTTATAAGTTAGACGTGTCTTTATGTGTGTGTGTGTGTGTGTGTGTGTCTGTCTGTTGCCTCGTAGCTCCCGAATGGATGAACCGATTTCGATTAGTTATTTTTTGTTTGAAAGGTGAATTTGTCGGGAGTGTTCTTAGCTATGTTTGATCAAGATCGGTTCAGCCGTTTCATTGTGTTGAGGGTTTTTAATTTTGACAAAATTAATTACTTGTATTATTAAGAGAACCAGCAGATTACTTTAACATATAATATATTAGGATAATAATAGAGAGCCAATAAAATTTTCTCACGAATAGCGTTTGAGTAGGTAATCAACGGCGCGTGAACATTTGGTAAAAATTACCAATAAATTAGTTACTGCTTTAAAAAATAACAGTAGCAGTTATACCTAAGTATTGAAAAACTAAATAACACAGATATATAAGATTTTACGTTCACAAACAACATGTTATGAGAAGAAGTCTCTGCTCAGTCGCTGCCGCGCCAAACTGCCGCTGGTGCAGAAAAGATCTAAGATCTAATAAAAAAGATCCAAGATCCAATAATTATGGTAAGTATGTCTAACTAAGGCTGAATTCGTTCGAAATCCATCACCCATCCATCACAGTTTAATCACAGTCACAAAACCTGTGCGTCCTAAACCCCCAACGCAGTGGAACGGCTGAACCAATTTTGATAAAGCATGTCTAAGAAACATTGCTAGAAA
Source organism: Operophtera brumata (assembly GCA_932527175.1). Classification (NCBI taxonomy): domain Eukaryota; kingdom Metazoa; phylum Arthropoda; class Insecta; order Lepidoptera; family Geometridae; genus Operophtera; species Operophtera brumata. The sequence continues at coordinate 15,167,120 of OW052234.1, read as the reverse complement.
ACAAGATTTAAAATAAACAAAAACGCTTTTAAATTTATTCACCTATTTAAGAGCTACGGTGCCACAGACAGACAGACCCACAGACCCTTGTTGTCAAATGTAGTAACACTAAAAACGAACTTCCTCATTAAAATTATATCAATTTACATAGTGTTCTAGCTCTCAGAATGAACTTTTATTTACTTGTCGTGTCATAATAATATTGCAGCGACGCGACAAAATACAGTGGTAATTACCTGTTATTTATTTATTTAATATGATTTCCAACCACGATAGTTTCAACAATAATGAACGCAAGAAGTAGCATAGCTTTTCTTTGAGTCCATGTCTGCATGCCTGCCTGCAACAAATGGTAGATTTATGGAATTGTTTCATTATTGTACTCTCCGCCGTGTTATGGTAATATGTGGATACACATGCCATATTTAATATTTGGATAGCTCGGTAATATATAACATTTTATAGCCAAATGTGCTGGTATGTTATTGCTTAATATTATGCGCGTGCTACCAGGGAATTTAAATTGATTAGGGAAATGAGCGGCGCGCCGTGTTCTTTGTTGACTTATTAGATGTTTGTAGTTTGTTCGTGTTTATTCAGTAAAACTATGAATTGATCGTTGTGTTGTGTTGTGTCTCACGTTCGGAAACTGACAATTTATTTTAAAAAAAATCACTCAGTTTGTCCTAGCCATAGGATTTAACGTTAAAAATTTAATTTATTAAATTTATATTATTATTAAAAATATATTTGTAACAAAAAATGACTAGGTACTTACGTTTTCGTACAATTTTACCCAAAATATAAGTCCGATCGACTGTTTTCGTTTGCGCAGAACAGCGCAGACAGTAGCCAAACGTATATTATAGCTCTGACCTGCTGTATAGCTCTGTCCCGCTTACATCTAAGAGTCGGCCGGCCGCGATTTTGCCGCGAAATCGAGATTTTATCGCGCGATTGCTATTGGTAGAATGAAGGTCCCCGCGCTGTAGAAATTGGTCTACGGCGCAGGTACGTCGGGGCGACTTATATTTTGGGTAAAACTGTAATACTCAAGCCATATTCTTAGAATTGTTGCATCAAATAATATAGTAATGTTTACAGTAGAGTCCAGCAACTATTTGCAGTAATAGGTACTCACAGAAGTGACCGTTAGCAACCATTACCCGATCCGTGTAATGCTATTAAAACTTAGAATCGTGCCTGGAAACTGCAGCATCCATTTTATAACATTTAAATAGTACACTCAGGCTTTTAATCCTCACTCGTTTCGGAAAGTTTTAATAGTTTTAATATAGAATTTTATATTCTAAGAATCACTCCATATGCGGGTATAAAATCTACACTTACGGTAATAATTAACCACGTAAATATTGTGGACAGACAGATATTTTTACTAACCACTTAGATACCCAAACACTTCAATTGTCGAGTTTGCCATTTAACCCATGGTTAGTAACCATGTAAATGTTCAAAATTATCCTTGTTATTTCATTTGTAAAATACTAGTGTCTGGTCGCAGCTTCGCTTGCGTTTTAACAGGATAAAAAGTCTCATCCAGGGCAAATAATCTATATCTAAGTACCAATTTATGTGTTCCAAATTTAATTGGCGTGATTGAGTAACAAACTTCCAAACATCGTAACTTCGACATTTATAATATTAGTGGGTTTTTTTACTTTGATTTTGATTTTTATCTATTAATCCGGGTCAGTCCGTTCTGTTCACGTGAAACCAATCATGTCCGTTCTGATCACACGAAGGTTTGTTGGCTGATCGGTTTGAGCTGTGCATAAGTAATATATTAGTCCGGTCTGATCACGAATGTAATAAATAAATAAATAATGCTGAACAATTCACACAACATTATCTAGCCCCAAGCTACGCAGAGCTTGTGTTATGGGTACTAGACAACTGATATAATTAATGCAATATATTACATAGATAGATATTTTTTATTATATACAGAAAATACCCAGAACACCCTGATCTGCAGATCGCACAAATATTTGTTCCGAGGCGGGAATCGAACCCGCAACCTGTCAATTACTGATGTTGAATGAAAATACTTTGATTTAGCTGAGCTCATAACATTTACGTGGTTAGTAACCTTGTGGTAAAATAGTAATCATCAAGTTACGAAAGATGAATCGCACTGGTTATGTCAGCACTGTGCCCAGTGTTTGTCTTCGACTGTACCTACACTAGTGTACACTAGCCGGGTGTGAACACCGTCAGGTCATTTCATTAACCCCGCTAGCTAGCCCGCGCCCGGTTTCGCTCGCACTTTGAATTATCTTTTAATTGAATCGGGAGAGCTTATTAATAGTTTAACTTCCTTGTTCGTCTTACTTAATTTAATAAACCTTTGGATAACTTATTGAAATTATTTTATAATGTTATGAGACTATTATCTCAAGAGGTAATAATTTTTAACCTATCTCAAGAGATAGGTTATAATTTATATTAATCACTAGCGACTCGCCCCGGCTTCGCACGCATAGCCCCCGGTAAACCCCCCTCCTACCCCTCCCCCCCTATGTCAATCTCCTGGTTCTAAGCTACCTCCCCACGAATTTTCAGCCAAATCGGTTCACCCATTCTTGAGTTCTAAGTGGTGTAACAAACACGTCTTTGTTTTTAGGGTTCCGTAGTCAAAGAACCTATGGATTTGTTATGTCTGTCTGTCTGTCTGTCCGTGTATGTCACAGGCTTTTTTTTCCGAAACTATAAGAGCTACACTGTTGACACTTGGTAGGTAGATGTATTATATGAACCGCATTAAGATTTTTACACAAAAATTGCAAAAAAAAACAATTATTTTTGGGGTTCCCCATACATAGAAATAAAACTAAAAAAAAAAATTCAACAAACCTATACGTGTGGGTTATTTATAGATAGGTCTTCAAAAATGATGTTGAGGTTTCTAATATCATTTTTTTCTAAACTGAATAGTTTGAGCGAGAGACACTTCCAAAGTGGTAAAAAGTGTGTCCCCCGTAACTTCTAAAATAAGCGAATGATAAAACTATAAAAAATATATGATGTACATTACCATGTAAACTTCCAGTGAAAATTGTTTTGAACGAAATCTAGTAAGTAGTTTTTTATTTTTGGGGTTCGCCATACTTAGAACTGAAACTCAAAAAAAAAAAACATCAATCCCATACGTGTGGGGTATCTTGGATAGGTCTTCAAAAATGATATTGAGGTTTCTAATATCATTTTTTTCTAAACTGAATAGTTTGCGCGAGAGACACTTCCAAAGTGGTAAAAAGTGTGTCCCCCCCCCATAACTTCTAAAATAATAGAATTATAAAACTAAATAAAAAATATGATGTAAATTAACATATAAAATTCCAACTAAAATCGGTTTGAACGACATCTAGTAAGCAGTTTTTTTTAATACGTCATAAATCGTAATCCATCCAAGAACTTTTATATTATGTTACTTGCTGCTACGGAACCCTTCATGGGCGAGTCCGACTCGCACTTGGCAGCTTTTTATATATAGATTATATCTAGGTAAGTACAAGGTACCTACTACTAATTACACCTAACCTACCTTAGATTTCAAGTTGGTAAATTTTTGTAACTGGATTATAAACACCCTGGATTTAATTATTGTATTTTGTAATGTACCTATTTGTATGTAGTTAATTATTGGTAAATGTATGCCGTTCTAATTAAAGTAAATAAGTAAATAAATAAAGGACTGATGTTCCTATAGTAGCCAATAAAATGATTATCTATTGAATTCAAACGATGGATGTCAAACCCATTCCTGAATTCAAATTAACATAATATTAGCTATTTTTAGGGTTCCGTACCTCAAAAGGTAAAACGGAACCATTATAGGATAACTTTGTTGTCCGTCTGTCTGTCAAGACCCTTTTTTCTCAGGACCGCGTGGAGGTATCAAGCTGAAATTCATATTAAATACTCAAGTATACCATCCCTTAGAGTTGTAAAAAAATTAAACTTCTAAGCCAACGCAATCAAAAGTTACAGCCGTTTATGCTGCAAATTTTCGACACTCGCAAAGGAATCAAAACCTACAGGGTACTTCCCGTGAACTCAGAATCTTGAAATTTGATACGTCTTATAGCACAGTTATAGGAAAAATTGCGAAAAGCATAAATTTTTAGTTACATCGCATAATAAAAATAATTTTAATAATTTTAAACTTACTAACCCTTTCCTCATGATGATTTAATTTAGCAATAAAAATACCAAAACTTTTACTTATATACGTTTGTACGGAACCCCCAGTACGAGTCAGACTCGCACTTGGCTGGTTTTTTTCTAATAATATCATCATAGCATAACACTTACATACAAATAAAGCCGTAACCGTTATCATAATAAAGTATAATCGCCAACATTTGAATGAGGAATTATACGTTCATACAAGGTTCATACAACCTATTTGAATGACAAAGAAATCTCATACTAAATCGAGTATTTATGAATATAAATCCAGCTCTCAATCAGAGTATTCCAAATATTTGTAAGTAATACCTGCCTACTTTTATTATGTATTTTTATGGGATCACTCCAGTGGCCCCTGAACCCGCGACCGCACATTCCGCGGCTGTCGTCCCGGCTGGCGAGTAGTCGCGGCCGCGCACAGCCATTCAACTATCATATAAGAGATAGATGGATAGTAACGAACTCGAAAGCGGAGTTTTTCGCAAACAAATGGACAGTTAAAACACTATAGCCTATATACTATAGTGAACATTATCAGTAAATACAGTGGCCACTTTTCAATTATTTTCTTTAGTAGTAGTAGAGCTTTTTTGTGAAAGAGTTCGTCCGGGGAAGTACTACCCCCATACATATTTCTGCCGCAAAGCAGTAGTGCTCGCAATACTGAGTTCCGGTTTGAAGGGTAAGGGTGCCGGTGAAATAACAGGCACATGAGACTTTTCATCTTTATGTCTCAGGGTGGCGGGCGCAGTGCAATGTCACATAGAATCACAGTGCGTCCTAGGTGGACACATAGTGGACGTGACCTATGAGGTAATGCACTGTTCATAGGCAAAGGTTACCGCTTAACATCAGGTGGGCCAACTGCTTGTTCCGCCATTCAAGTAGAATAAAAAAAAAATGAGTTTAATTCCTTATTTGTGATCACACAACCTCAGATATCGTTAAACTTTTTGAAATATTTGTTTTTCTTAAATGTTTTGTATTGTTCGAATTATTAAAATTGTTGACCCCATTCAATTAAATAAAAATATCGTTTGGAATATTTTAGAATTATCGATAAGTTTAAAAATTTTATTCGCTGTAACTTAGCCGCCATAGCTTCTGGCTCCACGCTGAATTATAAGCTTTTAAGCCAAACAAAACCTTAAATTTTTAATGTATCTTAATTCCTCGATTTGAATGAAACCAAAATGACGATTAATAAGACTTTTCAAAAGTCTTATCTGACATTGACGGTATGAGTAAAAAAATTTGGTTGCAGTTGCAGACTATGACACGACGAACCGTCTTGAGCAGCTTCCACCTTCAGCTGCTTCGTCAGAGTAATGCGATTGGGGACTAACCTTCAACCAATATAAAAAGTATGCACGATAGTTTTGAAGCTTATAAAGTGAGTGAGCTCACTCATTTCGCTTCAGTCGGTCTTCGTGACGGCAACGAGTCACGTAACGTACGTGTGTTGTAAGGAGGGCTTTCATTTTCGAATTAAAAAAAAGTAGTTTGATTTGGCTCAATAGATGGCGCTGACTCAACTTTGCTTGTCAAATTACAAATGCATTGTCTGTGATACTAACAAAATACCACGAAAATATGTCACTACGTTGTTGACGTTGAAATTTCACTTTATTTTGACAGTTAAGTACAGAGCTGGCGCCATCTATTTTCAAGGCTTTGATGTGAAACGGCCGTGAAAACCCTTCATTGTGACTTATTTTTCACGGACGTTTTGTATCGGTAAAGCCCGGCCCGTCCACATTTTGGTCGAAGGTACTACCTAACAATAAAGATGTCGCATTTCACCTATATCAGGACGTGTTGCTTGATTTGTCAGTTTATCCGCTAGATGACTGCTGCGCCTTCCAACTAGTCCCATAAAGCACAGCTTGCGTATCGCCAGGGGTCACCCGACACCTCACTAAATAACACAAATATTCAATTTTGACACGTTAACGGCCCGCGCCGTCCGTCCCCGGGAAATTAACATAAATCAGTGTTGTTGTCCACTTACGAACAAGCACAGTTTTAATGGTTGTGAAATATATTATTATGGAGATGAGGTGGGACTTCTACGCAGGTAGTTACGTTGCTTAGAATACTTAGAGTTCCAGTAAATCATCGGAGCGTTTACAACTTTACACCACGAGTGTACCCCAGCCACACGCTAGCTATGTTGTATGTACCCCATGCAGCCACACGCTAGCTATGTTGTATGTACCCCATGCAGCCACACGCTAGCTATGTTGTATGTACCCCATGCAGCCACACGCTAGCTATGTTGTATGTACCCCATGCAGCCACACGCTAGCTATGTTGTATGTACCCCATGCAGCCACACGCTACCTATGTTGTATGTACCCCATGCAGCCACACGCTAGCTATGTTGTATGTACCCCATGCAGCCACACGCTAGCTATGTTGTATGTACCCCATGCAGCCACACGCTAGCTATGTTGTATGTACCCCATGCAGCCACACGCTAGCTATGTTGTATGTACCCCATGCAGCCACACGCTAGCTATGTTGTATGTACCTCATGCAGTCACACGCTAGCTATGTTGCACCCCAGCCACACGCTAGCTATGTTGCATCCCAGCCACACGCTAGCTATGTTGTACCCCATCCACACGCTAGCTATGTTGTACCCCATCCACACGCTAGCTATGTTGTACCCCAGCCACAGGCTAGCTATGTTGTACCCCAGCCACACGCTAGCTATGTTGTACCCCAGCCACACGCTAGCTATGTTGTACCCCTGCTACACGCTAGCTATGTTGTACCCCAGCCACACGCTAGCTATGTTGTACCCCAGCCACACGCTAGCTATGTTGTACCCCAGCCATGCGCTAGCTATGTTGCACCCCAGCCACGCGCTAGCTATGTTGCACCCCAGCCACACGCTTGCTATGTTGTACCCCAGCCACGCGCTAGCTATGTTGTACCCCAGCCACACGCTAGCTATGTTGTACCCCAGCCACAGGTTAGTTATGTTGTACCCCAGCCACACGCTAGTTATGTTGCACTCCAGCCACACGCTAGCTATGTTGCAGCCACACGCTAGGTATGTTGTACCCCAGCCACACGCGAGCTATGTTGTACCCCAGCCAAACGCTAGCTATGTTGTACTCACACGCTAGCTGTATGTGGGTGGTTGTTTCCGTCCATCACTAAACATGATGTGATCGAATTATGTGTTTGTTTTTTCTGTTTTCTCCCTTTATTATGTGTATGTACCTATCTTCCTACCTACATAGGTAGTTTGTTTCTTACGTAACGGCAACAATCATTTGCTTCGTTCATCTTTCCGAGCTACAGTATCTGCAGCCAATATCTAATACAGCGTGATTGCACTGTTATTAGCCAATGTAAGCATGTAATACAGACAAACAGACATAGGACCGAACAAATATGGCAAGATGAATTATGTAACGGCAAAAAAATTTCTTTTACATTTAAATATGGGTACACCCCAACCAATCTTCCATATAAGTTTAGCTACTCTCCATCCAAAGGTTGTCTGGCAGAGATCGCTTTTTAGCGATAAGACCGTTCATTGTATATTTAGTTTTTTGTTTAATTGTTATGTGTTTATTTTAACTAGTTTGTAAGGTGTGCAATAAAGTATTTTCGTTCATTCATTCATTCATTCATGTCTTCACGGATCTACCGGTATTTCTCAATTTACAAAATTAACATTAAATTAATAACTAAGTAATTACCTAACTGTCTAAATACATTTTTGTATAGGCCGCGCAACGAGTAATGAGCGCTGACCTTCAATGTGCAGTAGTCATTTTTTGGGTCTGTATAGGGAATGTAAATATGCGCACTCAACCCCACCACTTTCGCCGAGCGCTCATTACTCGTTGCGCGGACAATTTTGAAGAGGCTCTGTTTGTTTCGCTCTCCCACCATAAAACACATTCCATTTTAGGTGTAGGTATGTCTACTCACCCCACATCCACACTCATCATCAGGCATTTTGTTTATACCTCTTGTAGATAGATATGTAGATAGAAAATACTTTAAATTGTACACCTTAATAAATAAAAATACGAAAAAAAGAAACAAAACTTGTAATGACGTATCAAGCAGATGGCCCACCTGTAATCGACCTCTATTCGATTTTTATTTATTAATTGACATGTTGTTTAAATAATTAATTGTTAATTGGAAACTTAATGTTGGTTACAATTTGTAACCTAATCATTGATATTATTATTGTTTTAATTAGTATTTTTTTATTATTACTATTTATTAACAATTCTATATTATTAATTTATTTATTAACTGACCGACGTGTAAAAATTATTTACCAATAAATTGATTATTCTGATTATTCTGATTATTCTGATGTTAAGCGGTACCCTCTGCCTATGAACAGTGCATTACCTCATAGGGCACGTCCACCTAGGACGCGCCCTATGTGGCATTGCACTGCGCCCGCCACCCTGAGACATAAAGATGAAAAGTCTCATGTGCCTGTAATTTCACCGGCAACCATACCCTTCAATTCGGAACACAGCAATGCGAGCACTACTGCTTTACGGCAGAAATAGGAATGGTGGTAGTACTTCCCCGGACGAACTCTTTCACAAAAAGCTCTACTACTACTAAATACTACTACGTAAACGGTATGAGAGTTAAATACGTGTGTTCGAGACTTATAGCAACGTCTCTCAATAGATCTGCAGATAGCCCCTCAAAATATATTATGATTGTTCAATGTTTGGTGATATACCTACTTACGTAGCTGCAGTCCAATATTTGGATAGACGGACACACAGACAAGTGAAAGCTGAACATAAGGCTCTATTTATCGATTGTTGCGTGCAACGCGGTGGCGATTTGAAATAAAACGTTTATAAAATGGTTCATATTCAAGTTTTTTGGGATTTCGTGGACGATTTGATTGGCATTCACTACGATTTAAATATGCGTAGTTTCTCTTTCTCGTTTTTTTTTTCTTTATAATTGGCGCCGCACGGCTTGTCCATTTGCCATTTTCAAGTATCTGTATTTTCACTATATTGTATTTTCAATATATTTTGCAACGTTACACTCCTTCCAAGTCGTCAAAGTCACAGTCGAGTCATGTTTTAGTAAAACGGTGGCCAATTTTACTAAAACTTTGGTAGACAATTTCCACCAATTTCAAAAGTCACGCAATTCACTTCCATTTCATTTCACTACACTTGTGCTTTTTAAACGAGCTACATTAGTTAAAATGCCACCAAAATAACACAAAATAACTCAAGAAAACACTAGGAAAAGAAATAAAATAAAAGAAGACGTCTCTTTTCGAAAGTGGCGGGAAGAGTCCTCTTTTCCGTTTGTGGATTTAAATAATGATTGTGTTTTTTTAATTTATTTATTATAATAATAGGCGTCGCACGGCTTTGCATTATTTGTATTTTCCCGATATGAATCCACGTTTTTTCAAAATACGTGATAACTGGCCAGTGTCTCATCAAACATAATAACTTTTTTCTCAAACTATCTGCGTGGCCTGGAATTTCTGTCGGGCCTGGGTGTTGTAATCCCATGGTACTCGTAGTTCCTGATACCCACGACACAGGAAACCCTAGTGTGGGATTAGCAAGTAAAATTATGATAGTAGTAGTAGAGCTTTTTTGTGAAAGAGTTCGTCCGGGGTTGTACTACTACCACCATACCTATTTCTGCCGCAAAGCAGTAGTGCTCGCATTGCTGTGTTCCGATTTGAAGGGTAAGGGTGCCGGTGAAATTACAGGCACATGAGACTTTTCATCTATGTCTCAGGGTGGCGGGCGCAGTGCAAAGCCACATAGGGTGCGTCCTAGGTGGACGTGCCCTATGAGGTAATGCACTGTTCATAGGCAGAGGTTACCGCTTAACATCAGGTGGGCCTCTTGCTTGTTCCGTGATCCAAGTAGTATAAAAAAAAAAAAAAAAAACATCAATTGTCAATTCTTAATGCAATTTTTTTTTATTTTGTTCATCCTACTTGTTAAACGTTAGTCACCGAGTGACTTTCAACTAGGGAATAGTGGGGCAGGACTATCTATGTGACTGTTGGGTATTATGTTGTGTATGTATGTCCAGCAGTGGAAGTAAACCGGCTGATGGATGATGATGATCTTACAAGAAGTTGTTATAAAAGCAAACCGCTCCGCTTACCACTAACTCCCAAACGGGCAAAGTTCGCAGTTCACCAATCACGGACAATTGTTGTCAAAACATCATGTAGTACCAGTACCTCCCGCGCCGAGATACCACGCTCTTATTGTAGCTTAGATCAAGATTACAATTAGAAGGTGAAGTTTAATGTTTCATTGTGCATTGTACAACGATTACTAGTCATGTACCTAGCAGCTAGAGACGTGTTGGATGAAACCATTCTGGACATCACTACTTTATCTATATAATAGGTGAATCCTTCCAGAATCAGAATCAGAATATTTATTATTAAAAATGATGACATCATTTATTTATTTTTTCGAAGATGTAACTACTGAATACTCTTTCATAATAAACAAAGGTTGTTCAGCAACCTCTGTTTATTTTGACTTACTATTTTAAAGATCCTCGTTTTGTACCGCGAATAAATTAGGTACCCTATCACATTAATGGTGATAGTCATTGTTACCGAATGGATCGTCGACGAATATCTTGCACATGAATTATGAAGGTAACTTAATAGGTATCGAGAAACAAATATTTTGCTAATCATTTTTTTTTAAACTACTAGGCTTTTTTCCCCAATACTAGATTTTATAATATTTGTGATCGGAACCGTGTGCTGATCACAATGAGCCTAAACACGGCCAGTCTACTATTATCCATCGAGGAGTTCCGTTGTCCACCTTCCATCTCTATCATATTGATGATGTCAATTTTATTTCCTTTATGGTGAGGGTGCCGACTGACCGTCTATCGAGCTTCATGAATGGAGAGTCCTGGCCGAGAGGTGTCAAGTTCAGGAGGTTCTTCGGACGCCTGACACGAGACACCGCGCAGTGCCGTCATACGTCGCCGTCTACACGTGTGCATTAAAGTAGAATAAAATGTTTTTTTATATGTATTGTAGTTTTTAAGGTATTTATTTGGTATGGTCTTATTGTTTAGGTTTTTGTACATTTTCCAATAAGCCTGAATTATAGATATTTGATTTGATATTGTATTGTCATTGGAACTTGACAGGTATCACAAATTTCATCTCAATCGGATATCGGAAAGTCACCCTTATCGCCACCCGTGATATACTTATCATTGAGTAGTTCCATGGCCATCTCTGGTCTTCTTCATCAGTTGCACTTCACCAAATGGAACTTTCTGAATGCACATGCTTGACTTGTTGCTCAAAATACCGAAATTGCTATATGTGTGCCTATAATATTTGAGGAGTTCCCTCAATTCCTCATGGATCCCATTATCAGAACCAGATTTTGATGAAGAAAATGGGACCAACACAGAAACATATCAAGTCAACTAAAAAAAATCCAAATCGGTTCATATATGACGGAGATATGAGGTAACAAACATTTTTAAAAAATGCACACGGCTTGAGAACCTCCTCCTTTTTTTAAGTTGATTAAAAAGTAGTGAAGTCAAGATATTACTTCCCCGTGACGATTCCCAAGGAAAAATAATAAATTTATTGCAGAGGCCCACTATTTCTTTTTAAGATATCATTAACAGTAAACTGAGATACCTAGGTAATAACTAAAAGCACAAAGAACAACTTATTATTTTTGCTTTTGTTAATAGAATACCTAGGTGGCTAGATTATCTGCTATTTTAATAATGTACTTTGGTTCACTTGTTCCCTCTACCGATATAATTTTTTTTTATACTAGTTAGAATAATGAAACTTGCAGAGGGCCCACCTGGTGATAAGAACAGTGCATTATCACATAGGTCACGTCCACCTAGGACGCGCCCTATGTGGCATTGCACTGCGCCCGCCACCCTGAGACATATAGATGAAAATTCTTAATGTGCCTGTAATTTCACCGGCAACCATATTATTCAAACCGGAACACAGCAATGCGAGCACTACTGCTTTGCGGCAGAAAGAGTAGGTATAGTGGTAGTACTTCCCCGGACGAACTCTTTCACATAAAAGCTCTACTACTACTAAAGAATTATTTAATAATTAATTGAAATATTAAGCTCAATACAGAGCTTAATTCTTCAAGCTGCTGTGGTTTAGCTAGGTAATCGTTTAGCTAGGTAATCGTTTAGCTAGGTAATCGTTTATCGTTTAGCTAGGTAATCGTTTAGCTAGGTAATCGTTTAGCTAGGTAATCGTTTAGCTAGGTAATCGTTTATCGTTTAGCTAGGTAATCGTTTAGCTAGGTAATCGTTTATCTATTAGGTAATCGTTTTAAATCCAAAGCAGATTAGTTACAAAACGTCTCTTACCGCACTATCACTATCACAACTATCTGACGATCCAACTCGCCTGTGATCAGAATCAATTGACTGTACACTTCAATTTGACCACAAATACGTCCATTATTGATAAATGCGGCATTCCCAGCTCTACCTTACCGGATTACAGATACAGTTCAATATCGGTTGATAAAAGTGTGAATGAAATGTAATGGGTATTGATTAGAATAAAGATGTGCAGGCTGTGGTTGTGATCCAGACCACAAACTAGCTTCTGCAATGCCTTTTTTATCAACGCAAGCGCAGCGTTTGTTGAGCTGTAATACTATTTATGCGACTACGATTTATTATGACATTATTAAAAAACCCATCATCTCTTCATCTTTTTTGGGTCATTTTTTCTGCATTAAGTTAGATTTTTGATTAATAACTCGAAGTTTCTAGCTTCACTAGGATAAAACCGGGATAATTGTCGCAGTGAGATAAGTGCCTAGTTTTTAAAAAACCTAACGTATAATCTAACCTATATTCATAGGAATTATTCAAGGTATGTTAATAATTTTAAAATAACGAGGCGCTTTCAAAAATTGGAACATCTATCCCAGTTTAATCGAACCCTAGATCCTAGTTTTCCCAAGCTGGTCATTAGACTCTGGAATCTGCCCTTGAATCTGATGTTATCGAAACTGTACATTTTGGACTCAAAATTATAACACCTACCACTCATACCTATGCCAGAGAAAACCGCCTCTAGTTAGTATACCTACTATACAATGTATCAGTAAATGTATGCAACTAAAGATGAAACATGTCTCTACAACCTGCAGTAAGGAAGTGTTCATGAGATAAATCTAGATAATCCTGTATCTGCGAATCTCACGCGATGCGATTCAGCGAGATGCACTGAACACGCTCGACACGGGTATCTACACGGGATCGGTCTAGTGTGCATTGATTCGCAGATAAACAACGAGTTAAGGGTAGATGATTAATAACGATAACAGATTGATGTTTGCAAAGTGCTGATGGTACTAGAAAACGAACCAAAGGTATTTATTAGGTATGAGGTAGCGGGCTTGTACGCGGGAGTGGAAAATGAAGTAAAAAAACTACTAGTACTCACACAAGTTCAATGGTTCATCTTTTACCTGACTGACTGGACTGACTGACTGACTGACTGACTGACTGACTGACTGACTGACTGACTGACTGACTGTCTGGACTGACTGACTGACTGACTGACTGACTGACTGACTGGACTGACTGACTGACTTATTGATTCATCATCGCCAAGCCGAAACCGCTGGACCTATAGAAAGCTGAAACTTGGGGTTCCTTTTATAGCAAAACCACCCAGTAAGAAGGGATTTTTGTAAATTCAACCCAAATGAAACATGAAAAGGGGTGAAAACCATTGACAAATCATAAAAGGGTAAAATATATTTTTTCTCGAACCAAAAAAAAAACCGGGTGTAATGGGGTGTTAAAGTTTGTATGGGATCTTTTTATCGCGTGGTGCCTTTTGCTTGAAACGTTATGGGTACTTAAAATACAGAATAATTGAACACATATATGTTAGTTTTTTTGTGATGTGATGCGTAGCAAAGCATGGGTAATCAATGGGTATTCAGCTAGTTAAGATAGTTGGTAGATAAGATCGCCCATTGTACAACATAGTTAGTTTTAGTTTTATTATTTGTAAATTGTTTTGTATTATGGTGTGCAATAACGTATTTTCTATCTTCTATCTATCTATCTAGTTACCGAATAGAAGATGGGTAAATTTATTAACATTCAACTACTATTTTCAGCTTATCATTCTGTTTGTAAACAAAAAGACAATTTACCCAAAGCTATGAATATTCAAACCGAGTTCGTTGAAGCGCATTCCGATCAACTCAATTACAACTGTTTCAAGTTCTTATCGTATTTAGTGACTAGAAGCGATCGTACATTCATAAATCGAACTCCCAATGTCAATCGATGCGCGACTGAGCTTTTACAAAACCACTTCATAAAATTAACAATAATCTGAGCTAACTGTTCGGGGCAATAAGAACTATAAAATTATTTAAATTAATATTAGTTCCCTACCGGAGATAGCCGCACGCGCAAGCTTGCGTTTTAAAACAATATAAAGATTATTGTGGTTTGGGTTCCGTAAGTAAAACCAATAAACTTCAAAACAAAGTGGCCATGAGCATGAGTAGTTGGCCGTAATGCCAACAAGTGGCTCTGACGGAAGACCAGCGTTGGTTGCTAGCTTGCTGTCAACCAACTCATGCTGAGGCAGAGCCATTTTGTTACTTGAGTTGCACTTGGTAACTTCAAATCTGTTTCCTCTTAGCCTAAGTTTTTTTATGTGTTTGTGTAACTCTTGTACACAAATAAATATTATATTCTTCTTCTTCTTCAATGAACATCAACAATCAGGCGTTAGATAAGCACACAATCACCAGCCAGAGACTAACAAACAGTGGAGAGAGAATGCAATTGATCTCAATCATTCACATCTATAAGCTTTTTCAGATCTAAATATGCTCCATGAATAACGCCATCAAGAAATATCACATTCACGAATAAGGCTTTTCTTGTTTTTTTCTTTGTAATTGGCGTCGCACGGCTTGTGCATTAGCCATTTTCAAGTAGGTATAACTTATTATTGTAATTGTATTATAATTTACAACTTTACAATCCTTCCAAGTCGTTAAAGTCACAGTCAAGTGTTTTAGTAAACTGGTGGCCGTTTTACAAAAAACTTTGGTAAACAATTTCCACCAATTTAAAAAGTCACACAATTCACTTCCATTTCATTTCACTACACTTGTGTTCTAAAGACGAGCTACATTGGTTAAATGCCACCAAAATTACACAAAATAACTCAAAAAAACACTAGGAAATGAAATAAAATAAAAGTAGACGACGTCTTTTCGAAAATGGCGGGAAGAGCTTCAACTAGGTATTTATCCATGAAATTTATACATACATAGATACACGCCTTTTTCCCGAAAGAGACAGAGCCTCAATGGACCTATTTTCACTCAATATAGACATCATCGTAGGAATATAGACGTGACAAGTGTTGAACTCATCGCAGCCACTGCTGCCGACGACTGACTCGACTAACACTTTCTTCCAGTAATAACACATTCCTTAATAAGCTAACAGCCAGGACAAATCTTATACCAACGAATGTTACTAACAAGTCCGATATTCGTATTACGTCAAAATTACTTTAAATTGTATTTTGTACTTGAAGCGAAAGTTTTTTTTTTTACATTCATAGAGCTTTGTTTGTTCACGATCTCACCTGTTGATAAGTGACGATGTGGCCGAAGATGGAGCACAAAGGTCTAGAAGGCACCTATTCACTCTAGCCTTGAAGAAACCCAGATTATAGTTTTCAGGAAAGACAGACGACGGTAGGGTATTCCACTCCTTAGCAGTTCCTTAGACAGTTGTCTCTTCTACACTGTTCTCCTTGTGCACCATGTCGGTAATACATTAATTCATACAGAACCCATTCACCACCAGACCTTCGCCATAGATAACTCGCAGTGGACACAAGACCACCCATCTGTCGCGTGTCCTCGGCCTATTACTCGATACTGCTAATGGCCGACATCAGATTGGAAAGTCATGTCGCCGATTAGAACGACATCCACAGGTTTGTATGGGCTATGGAAATGATGGCGGAGCTTTTTGGTAACGACGTTTATTAGTAGGTCGGCTGGTAAGCCTTTATTTACATCTAACAGGTTATTCTGAAAAGAAGAATAGATCAGAACACGAATCTTATTAGACATCTTTTCGTGTTGACTGTAGTATGACGTCATTTGTTTATATTATTCGTTAAAAAAATAGCCGCGCTATCGTTGGGCGCTGTTATTTTTTGACTGACAAAATATTCCAAATTAGACAATAATAATAAATAATAAATAATGCTGAATAATGCAATAATATTCACACAACAATATCTAGCCCCAAGCTAAGCAGAGCTTGTGTTATGGGTACTAGATAACTGATATACTTAATACAATACATTATATAGATAGATATTTTTTATCATACATAGAAAATACACGTACACCCTGAAAAAATATCTGCAGATCGTACTAATACTTGTTCCGAGGCGGGAATCGAACCCGCAACCTCCTGCGTCGCAGGCAAACCTTCGCCAGCCGCGCCACAGAGGTTGTCACACATTTTGTCTTCTCTCCGAAAGGGACCTCCCTTCTTCATTGACGCGAATCAATGTCCCAATACATACTTATAGTAAGTTACCTTTACTACATATAAATACGTTACCTACTTTCATAGAATTAATGTAAAGACTCCTCTCACAGGTGGGCATAGACATGATGGCTCTCGCGTTACATACCTACCAACATACGTTTTACTAAACATTTCACAATACGCATAAATAGGTGTTATACGATCATGTTAATAATAACGGCGTGAGGGACATAAAACGTTTCCCATCGTGTTTTAATAATAAACAAAGTGTCTATTAGTTTTGTCGTAAAATGTGTATGAAGCCTAAAGACATGAATAAATGCCAGAAATACAATATTTTGACCTACAATTTTGTTAATCACTAATGCTGCATCGGCATTCTGCATACCTACACTATACTTAATACACGCTCGCCTTCAGAAGTAGATTAGATTCGAACCGTGTGCTGATCGAAATGAGTCTAAAGACGGCCAGTCTATACTATTATCTATCGAGGAGTTCCGTTGCCCACCTTCCATTTTTGTGACACGAATACAAGTCTAAAATTTAAGAATTTAGAAACTTGTAGGCAATATAATTCAAGCTTTGAGTCGAATATGGTTGGTTCTAATCTAAAGTAACCTGAAATAAACAAGCCAAGTTTACCATCTTCCGCTGTTTGCATCACTATCGCGGAGGTCGTCAGCTCTACAACTCAACATCAAGCAAGTTTCGTAATGTATTGGCGTACCTACAACGGATTTACTTACATACAATACTTACATAGATTCGTATCTCGGCCATAAAACACGTGTCTGCCTGTTGCCGGTCGCCAGTGAGACAGAGTTGCTTTATAATATCCTGTAGCATCGCTGGGAACATGTGGGGCGAAGCATGCCTAATGCGGGGCTCGTTGCTAGGACGAGCACTCTACGTACGCACCTAGGTATACCACAGAATAAATACATATACCTAGCTACCTGCCGCAAAGCAGTAGTGCCCGCATGGCTGTGTTCCGGTTTGAAGGGTATGGGTGCCGGTGAAATTACAGGCACATGAGACTTTTCATCTTTATGTCTCAGGATGGCGGGCGCAGTGCAATGCCACATAGGGCGCGCCGCGCACCCTAGGTGGATGTAACCTATGCGGTTAATGCACTGTTCATAGGCAGTTTACCGCTTAACATCAGGTGGGCCATCTGCTTGACCCATCATTCAAAGTGGTATCTAAAAAAAAAAAAAAACCCATTGGCTGTCGTATCCTTGAAGCATATTTTTTTTTTAAATTTGTATTAGTAAACATATTGATGTGAAATGATGTATCTAGTGTAAACGGCCAATTTTCCTCTTTACTCGCGACAATTCACCGATACCAATAATTATTCGGTGAAATAAATCGGTAGTTAGAGTAATTGCCGATAACGAAGTGGTGGAGTAATGGCGGGCCACAGATAATAAATATGGTAGGTAGTTAATAATTGCTGGAAAGGCCATGGTTTATGGTCGTTATCTGCGATCATCACGTTGTGAAGTGAACTTTTGTTACCGATTTGGGCCTTGACTTGACTTCACCCAGTTTTGGGCATTGCCTATGGAGATAATACATGTTAAATGTTAGAGCCCTGGGAAAGCAGCTCGTCAAAACATAACACGAATTCCTGTTTCCCATCAGTACCCTAAGTAACTCTTTTCGTGCTGTTTATGAATACCTAGATACTATACTAGACTACATACTAGAGTTGTACTCTTCACGGCAGATCGCGGCCAAGCTTTTACACATGGTGGAACGTCGGCTAACTTTATTATGATTACTTTTATTTACGTACATACACAAACTAAACAAGTACCTATCCTACCTATTTTTTTAAATGGTTTGTTTTAAGGTGGATGCTCTCACTTGTAGCGCGAAATTCAAATTGTATGGGGTTTTTTGCTCATTGCATGCAGCCCGACGACACTTTTTCAGATGACGAAAATTAAATTCGTGAACATACATGTTTTGATTGATAGTATTTCATTAAATGTCATCAGCTTAACAAAAAAAACTGGCTTTTTATTGTTTGTAGTATTCGTAGCTGGTTTATGATGTTTGTGAGATGCTATCAATTAAAACGAATGTGTTGGGTCTCCTAGTTTTCGCGAATTCAACTTTCGCTATCTGAGGAAATGTTGATGGGCTGCAATGAGCAAAAAATACCAAATTATTTGAATTTCTCGCCACAAGTAAGAGCATCCACCTTAAGTATTATAAACCTTATTTATAGGAAGTTAACAAAATATAGAAGGTAAGGAAATAACTATGACAAGAACACGGCAAAAGAAAGCAAATTAATGATAATTTTCCAATGGAGGAATCATAGTATACCATCACGATGGTCACTGACCTGATGCAGGATGACCAAGAGACAACCAGCGACACAACGAAAGAACTACGTAATTACATCACAGATTAATTGAATCCAGTGTACTCATTTAAGAGGTTTTATCGCCTTTAATTTTGGGAAGATAGTTTTATTGCGGTTGCTCGTGACCCACGTGGACTAGGCCACAGCATTTATAATAGTTACAGTTGTCAGTGGTCAGTGGCCCTGGGAGACAAAACGCCGAAGCCAACTTTCAGCTATCTATCGCAGAAACCAACAAATAACTTATATTATTAGAACCCCTAATAGGGGGATGTGGCTGGGCATAGGAAATACGCGACCTCTGTGGCGCGGCGGGTGAAGGTTCGCCTACGACGCAGGAGGTTGCGGGTTCGATTCCCGCCTCGGAACAAATATTTGTACGATCTGCTGATATTTGTTCAGGGTGTTTGGGTATTTTCTCTGTATAATAAAAAATATCTATCTATGTAATGTATTGTATTAAGTATATCAGATAACTAGTACCCATAACACAAGCTCTGCTTAGCTTGGGGCTAAATAATGTTGTGTGAACTGTCCAGCATTATTTATTTATATTTGACAGAAAATTGCGACAGTTTTTTTTTTATATATAGAAAACACTTTATTGTAAGTACAACATTAAAATGAATACATAAACTAAACACGGAAGTACAATGGACGGTATTATCGCTATAAGCGATCTCTGCCAGACAACCTTGGGATGGACTGGAATTATTTGTATGACATAGAACGTTGGCTTATTATCTGGATCAGTAATATACAATCTCTTCATTTAAAAAATAAAATAAAATTAAGTAATAATTTAAATAATGTAATAATAATATGTAATAGATGCTGTAATTATGTACCTTTCCCGAAGAGCTTGTAAGTTTCATACTGTCACGAGATAGTTACAAAAACTAAGAAACAGCTGATTTATTACTATTTTTGTTTTTTTTTCTTGAAAAAAGGAAACCTTTTTCGATAAATTTGTTGTGTACAGTCACTTTCTGGACTGGGACACCTATAAAGGAGATAGTATAAATTATAATACAAGAATATGCCGAAATTTAAGTCAAAAATTGAATGAAGTCTAAGGCCGAGGCTCCGTCCCAACACTAGTTGCAATAATTGTAATTAAACTAGAAAGTAATGTGAATTATTATAGCCCTGATCTAGTTAAACAACAGTAACTGGTCGTTAGATAAATTAGCCTGGTTTTGATGATGGCGAAAAACTACCGGCGCGTGGGCGGGACGAGACTGCCATAAACTTTTAATTTAGGTACATGCATTCGATTTAACATTTTCACTAGCTAGGTACTACAAATACTCTATAAATTTAAACCAGTTTTTATGTTTAATGATTTTATTATTAAGTCCAATCAAAATCTAGAGCTTGATTAATATTAATGATGTAGATATCGGAGCTATAATATCCTTTTGTAGATTTCTGAAGTAATTAGTTTCGACTTTCTTGAACTGTGATAATTTATGTATTGTGTTTGGGCTTTGTTTTTAGATATTACATTTAAAGAGGATTGTACACTTGGAACAAAAGGTAGGTTTATGAGGAATAAAATCATATTCTGTGTTATTTATTATTTAAAAGAAAACAAGTAATTTATTTTGTAAAAATTAAAAAAAAACCCTCAACTCAATGAAACAGCTGAACCGATTTTGATCAAACATAGCTAAGAAAACTCCAGTCAAATTCACCTTTCAAACAAAAAAAAATCTAAATCGGTTCATCCGTTCGGGAGCTACGAGGGGACAGACCTAGGAAGATGTACAACATAGAAATAAGGCTATAAACAAACCGGATTCGATTATACCAGTCTCATCCTTCTATATGAATGTATTCATGTGTTGGAATGAGACAAGCATATATCTATCTGATTTTATTTGTGTTACTAGTACCAGGCCAAATGTCACACTTGGTACCAATTACTACTACATTCATGGTACCAATCTAAGAAGATGTACATTTATGGTACTAATATTCAGGGTACGGAACGGAAAAATGACTGTCGTGTGACCATATATTTGTTTCTCGCTAACATAGGATAGCAAGCTATCTTCTAGGATAGGAGTAAGAAGGAACACTCTATAAAATTAGTGGCTATTTTAGCACTCAATCCATGTACTACTACATTAATGGGACAGACAGACAGGCACACACACACACTCACACAGGCACGTCAAACTTATAACACCCCGTCGTTTTTGCGTCGGGGGTTAAAAAGAACATAATATTACATTTATTTGCGAGGGAGCCGTAAGACGGCATCTGTAAATACCCCATGGCAGGTGCCAACTTACGGTGAACGGTCCGGCTCGTTCACCGTAAGACGGCACCTGTATATACTCCATGGCAGGTGCCAACTTACGGTGAACGGTCCGGCTCGTTCACCGTAAGACGGCACCTGTAAATACTCCATGGCTGGTGCCAACTTACGGTGAACGGGCCGGCTCGTTCACCGTAAGATGGCACCTGTAAATACTCCATGGCAGGTGCCAACTTACGGTGAACGGTCCGGCTCGTTCACCGTAAGATGGCACCTCTAAATACTCCATGGCAGGTGCCAACTTACGGTGAACGGTCCGGCTCGTTCACCGTAAGATGGCACCTGTAAATACTCCATGACAGCTGCCAACTTACGGTGAACGGTCTGTAGATATATCAACCGATCAGTTGAGCGTCACACTCGATAACTAGAGTGTGTCATTCGGTCCGTGCGTTGACGTCGACTCTCTCCGATAGCAATCACTACTTGGTTCGGTTTTCGCAAATGATCAATATTTATCGTCTAATTATCATCTGCATGCATCCGTCTATCGCTCCCACACAAATCGCTCGCATTTCACGAGTAAAGCGACCCATTAAGGGTCCCGCACACTCCATCTGTCTTGCGGGACGCCACCGTCGCCACCTAGCGGCGCTGTCGCCGTATTTGGCAACTGTTAGTTACGACGGTATCGATGGCACTAAATTGCGGGTACGTATAGTTACCGGCTGTGGCGTGGCACATGTCGCATACTTAAATTACCTGCAGTCATAGGTACCAATCAGACCGCTCCATATTCATCGCTCACTCGTCACTCAGCCAACAATGAACGTTTAGATACAAATTCAATGGACTGTACTTAGTCCACTTAGTCTTACTACCTAACTTTTATGGGTTCACTCACAGTAGTTCCATTTAATAGTTTCATCAAAGATAGTTCATGTTAATGTTAAATAACTCCCTTTTCCGCAGCCATTGTCTATCGAAAATGTGCCACGTCGTCGTTTCATCCGGTGAACGACTAAAAAAAGCACAATAGAAAGCGCCCTATATAGCAAATATATATCTCTCTTATTATATTATTATAATCATAATTGGTTCATTTAATTTATTTTGTTTCTTCAAAACTCTGTGCACTGCCTTCTGTTTCTGCTTAGCTAATTTTGTGTCCATCCAAAGGTTGCCTGGGAGAAATCGCTCTCAGCGATAAGGTCGCCCATTGTACTGTACTAATTGTTTATGTTTATTTTGTCATATTTTCGTTGTGTACAATAAAGTATTCATCTATCTATCTATCTATCTCTTTTTTCCCGATGTGCCACAGCAACACCTAGTAGCTGGGGTAGGTACATAACGGTTGCGTATCACGTGTCACGGCGTGAATGTCTGTCGCGGCGTGAATGGCCGCCTTATTGTGGTAAATGCTTTGTGCCTGTCTAATGGCGTCTGTATTGCGTACAAGGAAAGGCGATTTATTGTACCTTGATTGTGATCGAATCTAGATTCAATGTAATCCGATCTGTTGCTTTTTAAATGAGTCCTCATGAAAACATAAAATAAAAATAATAAAATAAATGATGCTGGACAGTTCACACAACATTATCTAGCCCCAAGCTAAGCAGAGCTTGTGTTATGGGTACTAGATAACTGATATACTTAATACAATATAATACATCGATAGATATTTTTTATTATGCATAGAAAATACCCAGAACACCTTGAACAAATATCTGCAATCGCACAAATATTTGTTCCGAGGCGGGAATAGAACCCGCAACCTTCTGCGTCGCAGGCCTACCTTCGCCTGCCGCGCCACAGAGGTCGTCAAATAATTGTTAATTGTTGTTGTTGTTGTTGTTTGTCATTAATTGTTATCAGTGATAGAAACTTTACATTTGATGTGAAACATCTATTGGCGCGCCTTGGCAGTAAACCAACGGCTCGGCTGAACCGATTTCGATGAAATTTGGTACACAGATAGATTATGACCTGGATTCAGCTATAGGTTACTTTTATCCTGGGAAAAAGCGAGCGAAGCCGCGGGCGGACACTAATAGTTAAATATCTATATCGCCGACCTCTGCGGCGCGGCGGGCGAAGGTTTGCCAGCGACGCAGGAGGTTGCGGGTTTGATTCCCGCCTCGGAACAAATATTTGTGCGATCTGCAGATATTTGTTCAGGGTGTTCTGGGTACTTTCAATGTATAATATAAAATATCTCTATGTAATATAATAATATAAACTTTATTTCAGGCTACCTGGAAAATGTACAATTAAATTTATACCTAAACATTAAGCCCATATCAATATATACCTTATAGGCTAACATACATATTTTATACTTAAAACT
This sequence comes from Operophtera brumata, assembly GCA_932527175.1. Lineage (NCBI taxonomy): Eukaryota > Metazoa > Arthropoda > Insecta > Lepidoptera > Geometridae > Operophtera > Operophtera brumata. The sequence continues at coordinate 15,143,297 of OW052234.1, read as the reverse complement.
AACACTTAACGTAATGTATTACACGTAATGTACTGTATTAAGTATATCAGTTAACTAGAACCCATAACACAAGCTCTGTTTAGGTTGGGCACAGAATAAATAATAGTACGCGTGGGGCTAGATAATGTTGTGTGAACTGTGTCCAGCATTATTTACTATTAGTATTATATTTTATGAGTGACTATTATTTTTTTTATTTTTTTTTTAATGTTGTTTTTTCCGACTGTCAAAGAAGGGTTATTGTATGAAGGTGTCTGTCTGGGGTTAGCGAGAGACACTGGATCAAGTGCACGACACGCGCTTGTCTTCTTGTGTATAAGCTGTGGCTGTGAGTATTACTAGCGCTTTGGAAACATGCATCTAAATTGGGCTGCGCCCAGTCACTGGACCATTATGAAGTTATTTTGTTGCAGTAAACGGCAATTTGTAATGCTTATAGTTGTTCTGCTTAGACACATTTATAACAATTTGTCTGAATTATCTATGGCCAGAAACTATGAATAAATACTGAATTATTGACACACGCACGCTACTGGCTTTGTGCAGGTTTTATTTGGATTGAAATAGCAAAACTACGGCAGGTATTGGCCATGTTTTAGCAAAAACATATCGCAGATAAATTCAAGTTTAACATCTTGCACGAATCTACTATGTTCGAAGTGAACATTTAAGACTGCGCCAACACCAGGCAGAAACCTTTATACAAAAAAAACGCCATGCGCCGCTCGAAAATGCGAGTTTTATTGAATATCTCTTAAAATATAGTTTATTTTTTAAATCTAAAATAGGCTTGCGTTTGTCTACATCTCTCCTGGTGGGAAGCGACGATGAGGCCTATTTAAGCACGCTCGCCTAGAAGATGCCTATTAAAGTAACTCTTCGTTTGAAGATGCCCAAGTTGTATGATAAAAGGAATAAAGAAGCCGGAAGAGATTTCCAGGCCTTTGCTGTCCGCATGATGAAAGAGCTTGAGAAACGGTTTGTACACGACGGTGGTATGACAACAACAAAAGGGTGAAACGCCTCTCCACATCTGGTTGTCAGGTGGCGGAATGGAGACGAGGGGATCAAATCGTGCAGCTCTGAGCACACTCACCGAAATGTATGCGGTAGAAGATACACAAACACGCAACTCTTCGACGATCCTATTTGTAACCTTTTCGCAAGCAGTGTCTCGTCATTAATTAGATAATTTTACAAAACCACTAGAATATCCCCTCGGCTTTGTTGCAATGATTTTATTTATCTAAGTTTTTACCCAATAATATGCCGATATGCTCTATATAAACAATCAAATCTAGTCAAAAAATAGACGTAAATTTGTATTTTTTTCTATAGAGAAAATATTATCTTATCGTGTTTCTGGTAGAGTGATCCCTCGGAATTACCTATAATGTAGTATTACATGCATATTTTAAATTTGAATATTGTACTTGTTTTGTGTTGGTAAAAATCTATTCTAAGACTGGTAATTTTGCGTTATACCCCACCTTAACTGCTGGGTTCTTAACTAAGTAATCGAATAAATAAACAACTGCTTTAAGTATATATAGATTAGAACACACCTCTTCCTACGGCGTTGATCGCCTATCTCAAATTGAATCTACGGTGATCTCATGCAATATTTACTAGAACCGGAAATAATAAAATACTGCAACAGTTTAATATTGGGCAGGTATTCGGTTCCTGCCTAAATACGAGTAGAACCACAGAATAAATAATACGTAGAACAGAACCTTCAGTTAGTCGACCCGACAGCAGCTCTATGGCCAGGAACCTCGAGCCACGAGCCCGCTGACAAGCCGCAGACGCTAATTAGTTTTATTTATCTTTGTTTCTGGGTGTGTGTATCTTTTTGTGTGGAATATTGTTTGTTGACTGTTACTACCACATCCATTTTGTTGACACAAATAAATGTTTTTATTTCTTTCTTTCTTTCTCTCTAAGCATCCAATTACCATCCGACAGATATCTGTAGACCATCCAACCGGAATAAAAATCGATCTGTGGAAGGAGAAGCATCCACCACCACCCGATTTTATTTCTCCCGAAGAACATCTACCCCCAGGACATGACCTGGGGGACGATGCCGTTCTGAAGACTCCTTAGAGCATTGCAGGCCTCCGTAGACTCCTCTACCTCAAGTTGGCCGCTGTACACAGAATCTCTGTAAATAGGGAATGCAAGATTATATTAAGAGCGCTATTTGCTCACATAGGTATCTCTTGTGCCCTACCACCTGCACAAAGGAGGACCACAATAAAGCCACAGATAACACAATTAAAGTGACCAAATTGTATTGTAATACTGACAAAAAAAAAACTTTAAACTTTGACACGAAAGAAGAATAAGCTGGTTGACGTTAAGTGATAGTCTTAAGTTATTAAATATGTATGTTGACATAATATAAGGTATATATTTATATGGGCTTAATGTTTAGGTACCTATAATTTTACTCAATAATTTCCATTAGGGACCATTCTATATATGGGGTGAGAAGCGTTACCTTGCCGTAACCACAGAATAAATAATAGTACAAGCCGTAACACAGTTTTTAACTAGCACGGAAGGCAAAGCTCTCTTAGTTTCATATACTTACGAATATCTTTAAAATTAATGCAGACTTGTTGTACCTATTCTAAGTAAACGAAAATTTTCTAATCTTAAACGACGCAAAATGCCCCCTTGGCAAAATCTTTGGGCAAATGTTCTCGTCTATACACTGCTTAAAATAAAGCGCGAGGACCTGCGTATGGCGGTGGGCATCATAACAGGACACTGCGACCTCAACCATCACCTGCACAAAATTGAAGCCACTGACAGCGGGCTGTGTCGGGGCTGCTTGCAGGAAGAATAGACGGTGGAGCACGTCATCTTAAATTGTGCGGTCACAAAAGACGCTAGGGCCAAGACGGGTTTGCAGGAGCTACTAGGATCCTGCTCTCCATCATTGACGCCGTCGGACACACTTCAACAGTGTTGCCATCAACCCAAAGTCCTGCTCCGTTACTAAGGAGCTGGGCTGGCTGGGGTAGGGTTAACACAGGGGGATAATGCACAATACACCCCACAGCGGGATGTCAGTGCAGGTCTTAACACCTAGAATAAGTATTAGAATTAGATGTCCTCGTCTACTTATTCAGGGAGTTGAAGTCGCATGCCACAGCTAGGCCAGAATTTAATTCATCTCACCACCACATAAATAAAGCCATTCACGCATCGCGCGACACGATCGCTGTTTTCCCTTCCAGATCGCGGCGAGTCGCGCGCGATTCTATCGGCGGCGACGCGATCGCATCGCGCGTAATGCACGAACGAGTCACAATTGATATTGTTTTGCATAACCTCTTGACCTCTGGACCTTATCGAATTCAATTTCTAATGCTGAGTGCATTAGAAATTGAATTCGATAAGGTCCTACGGCCGCGATAGAATCGCGCCTCATTTCCTAAAAGCCCGTATTATTACGAAAGAATAATAACAGCTTAAACAAATAGGTTCCAAAAAATACAAATGAATACGTTGCAAACGATCTAAAGGTAGCTCAACTGATCCAAATCACTATGAGACAGAAGCATCCCTAAGATCCTAGCCGCATTGCCACGCGGAATCACAATACTAATGCGTTGAGCCAGATAAGAGCCAGCTCTCGGGTCACGCGTCGCTTCGAACAGACGCCCTGAAATAATATAGAAAACAAGAACAAGTTCTAGAAGATAATGAGTTATTATTATAGAGTTGTGCTTTAGTTGGCTGGTTAGCCCAAGCTTTTGGAAAAATGAGTGTCTGTTATGCAATCAACAAACGATCAAGTTCACAGTCAAGCTTGCAGCGGAGTTGATGCGGCCAGTAAACTTGACGGTGTATGGCTAATCAAGTGACTTGTCATGCACACCCATAGCCATACACCGTCAAGTTTACTGGACGCTGCATCAAGTCCGCTGCAAATTTGACGGTGAACTTGAGCGTGAGTGGCATAATGACGGTTATGTTGACTGATCCACGACTCACAGGCACCTGCAGAGAAAGGCCGTGTGAAGGCGTTGTAAAACCCAGGACCTCTATTCAGCAACACACAGACCAGACAAATAAATTTACTTCTCTGTGAACACATTCAGGTCATTTAATTTAAATAGAATAGTTAACTTAATTTACTGTGTGCTTAGCGCCTGATTGATCTGCAGCACCTGAGGCCCAGGGACGACTAAAGCGCCGCTACAACACGTACCTACTACTGTTACGTGGCTACCCTTGACACTCGATCGCAATCCTAATTTGGGAGTTGCTGTCAAATTGTGCCATTTGGTACTCTTGAATCCAATCTTACCACAAGATTGGATGCGAACCTGGTTGAATTTTAAGGAACTAAATGAAATCGACTATACTCGAATCCAAGATATTTGGGAAAATAAGTAATAATTTGGTGAAATAATAAGGATTATGCAAGTTATTTTCAAATGTAATTTTGTGATAACAGGATTAAGATTGGGATTCGATTGGGATTGAAACTGTTGTCAAGGGTACCCCCTCTTCGAAATACACGGCTACATCTAGCGTCCAAGCGTATTGCATGCAACGACTTCTATTAAAAACTGAGGTAGACGTGGCATACACACCAAATCTTGAATCGTTTCAAGGAAGCTAATTCACACCATTGACTCGTAGTACGCTACACGTGACGGTCGCAAACGGAACGACGAAAAAGTGTTATTTTAACTTTAAATAAGTAAACCAATCATCATTAAACGTGTTCAAAAGCGTCAATTGGCAACGACTTTCTTAGTAGTACTGTAAGTACTCAGTTTTAATATAAGTCTTTGATTGCAGGCAACAACGTCGCGTAGGTATACAAGCAGAAACCATGACATGGTAACATAAACATACATGAACGTACTCGTCGTGATAGCATAAAGGCTTGCAATGCTCTAAGGGTGAAGTAGGTTAGGTTTAGTAGTAGTAGACAGCCCTGGACAGCCCGTAGGACGAACGTATCAATACTCAAGGAACTCAAGATAACCACTTCCAGGCTTTCTTCCATCTGCCTCCAGCGAGACCTTGAGTATTTTGGTCATATAGCACGGAAAGGCAGTGACTACTTGATTATCACTGGAAAAAATGAGGGAAAGAGGCCAAGAGGCCGTAGCCTTTTACGTTGGTCAGACCAGATCAACTCCACTCTCGATTCGAAATTTCACGAAGCCGTGCAGCTCGCTGGCAACAGATCTCATTGGCTCAACATCGTCCGGCAGAAAGTGATCCTGTGAGGGGGTCACGACCCTCAGCATTAAGGAATACGACGCGAGGAGGAGTAGTAGTAGAGTTTTTTTGTGAAAGAGTTCGTCCGGAGAAGTACTACCACCATACCTATTTCTGCCGCAAAGCAGTAATAGTGCTCGCATTGCTGTGTTCCAGTTTGAAGGGTATGGTTGCCGGTGAAATTACAGGCACATGAGACTTTTCATCTTTATGTCTCAGGGTGGCAGGCGCAGTGCAATGCCACATAGGGTGCGTCCTAAGTGGATGTGACCTATGTGATAATGCTCTGTTCATAGGCAGAGGGTACAGCTTAACATCAATTAGACTGATTAGAGTAATCAGTCAATCTGACTGATCCGTCATTCTAAGTAGTATTAAAAAAGAAAAAAAAAGTTGCTTGTGACACCTTTAGAGCATTGCGGCCTCCAGAGGTAACACCCATGTGTATGAGGCGTAACATGTCGAGAACGTGTCTTTTCAGCAGTGGTCCAGTGGACAGAGTTCTTAGCATCTGAGATTGATCTGCAACACCTATCAGGAAATATCCACTGTCTGTCAGTTTGGCAGGCGAATAAATTAGCTGCCAGTTCGCTTATTTTAATCCGCGATGTATTTCACTCACGCAGATCCCAATGCATAATTTCCGCAGCATTTCGCACGGTCGCACCGCCAATCTACATAATCCTTCTATTTACCTACACCACTATATACCTAGCTACTAAGCTAGATAGTGTTAGTGGTGCTGGTATTTTAAGTAGTTGTGGTCCAAATAAAAAGTTAAACCTTCGTAAAGTATATTACAATACCTACCTAGTCTACAATTAGCTTTTTGTTTCTGGTATCCATGATATTTAAATTGAAGTGTTTGTGTGGATTCAAAGTTTCCATAAAGAGCAGCAACAGCTTCTTTTCAACGAAAATTGTATGCTGTACTTACCCCACCTTGGGGGTAACCATGAGCTCTTATAGCGATTCAGTTCAAAAACTATTCAGTACAAAATATCGGCTCCGTGATGTCCACAAGTGTATTTAAAGGCACAATCGCAGAAGGTCTATAGACTTCTGCAATTCAAGTTATTGAACGATGAGGAACGTCGACGACGAACCGATATTTTTAACTGAATAGTTTTTGAACTGAATCGCTATAAGAGCTCATGGTTACCCCCCTGACCTCATCTGTAAATTTGTGTGAAAACCAAAAAAATAAAAATAAAGGTGTAATTCAAGTACTCTACCTCTGGGTATCCGCTTTATTTTGTTTCTGGGACATTTAAGTATGCGCCAAAACCAGGTAGTAATTCTTCATACAAAAAAAACACCACGCACCGCTCGAAAAAGCGGTTTTTATAGAATATTTCGTGAAAAATAGATAATTTTAAAAAACCCCTAGAGTGATCCCTCTGTTTTATTGTATTGATCTTATTTATAAAACTTTTGACCCAATAATCGGTACCATATTGACAAACAATCAAATCGAGCTAAAAGTTAGAGGTAACTTTGTAATTTTTGATTTGTGATCGAGAAAAAAAAATCCTGTCGTTTTTCTCTCTGGGTTGGATCTTCGGTATTATATTGTAGTATCCATGCATATTTTTAATTTGAATATTGTACTTGATTTAGTCAGTTAAAAATCTAATCTAAGATTGGTAATTTTGCGTTATATTCCACCTTAATATTTAAAATGCAATCCTGTATAAGCCTTGTGTAGGACCTTACAATATGAAGATGTCTTATTAGTTCAAAAATGATGTGTAACTATTTGACTATAAAATGATCCACTGTATTTCTGTGACATAGACAGGAGTCAGGAAGCTGCATCAGTCTTCCTTAGCTGGTCGCGTGGACAGCTGATTTATACTCACGCCTTCCTGACAGTCCTGGTCCTACTCCGCAGAATAATGCATGGGGCACTGCTCTGTGATCATCTGCATTGTCAAACGCCGCGGGTCACGCCTCCGCCCCCCGTAGGGCTGATAGGGATGGAAATACATTTCTAAAACAAAAATAATTTTCAAAACTTTTTTAGAATATTTGTCTTCTACCTACTCGTGATAATATTGATAATGAAACTAGTAGGTCATCATAAACAACAAAAATTAAAAACAATTGTACAAAAAATACTTTCATGATATTACTATGTTACTACATTACCAAAAGTATTAAGCTTACCTACTCATATCTGCCTACCTATAGTAACATACATATAAATTGCACCTGTTGAGTGTTACCTACATGTTGGTAAATACGTAAGAGGTGTAGTTTATGCATGTACTTACCTATTTATGTATATAGTGCGCGTCATGCGAATGTGAGTAACCATGACAAACCTACCTTGGTTTAGGCGGTTACAACAAAAATATGTATTGAATCTTTTTATAACCCCCGACGCAAAAACGACGGGGTGTTATAAGTTTGACGTGACTGTGTGTGTGTGTGTGTGTGTGTGTGTGTGTGTCTATCTGTGACATCTTAGCTCCCGAACGGATGAACCGTTTTTTTTTTTTGTTTGAAAGGTGTATTAGTCGGGAGTGTTCTTAGCTATGTTTGATCAAAATCGGTTCAGCCGTTTCATTACGTTGAGGGTTTTTTTAATTTTTACAAAATTAATTACTTATTTTAATAAACGTATCTATCTATCACTGAACTCGTCAACGATTTGCAATAATCGTGCGTGTCTTTTGAATTGTTTTTGATGTTTTAAACGTATGTAGGTAATACGAGTACCTATCAGGTTGGTAGCCAGGCCAGGGTTGGTAGCGCTCGGGAAACTACGTCATATCTACTCCGTGATCTGATCAAATAAAAAAAAAAAAAAATAATGCTGGACAGTACACACAACATTATCTAGCCAAAGAGAGTCTAAATTGATTAAGTATCTAATCTTAATTTGTTCTTCATGTTCATACATTAGGTATGAATATTTTATAATTTTGTATTCTTTTCGAAACACTGTCAGTTTCATTTTATCAATCGAGAAGTTTCATTATCTATCACCAGTTTCTATCATCAGATATCAGCTCGCTGCCGCCATAATATTGCTTTGTCTCGGAAAATCATCAAAATATCAGCTCATCAAAATCATCAAAATATCACCTCATCAAAATCATCAAAATATCAGCTCACCAAAATCATCAAAATATCATCATCATAATCAGTTTACAAGATTTGAAATGTACAAACAAAGAAACATACAAGGTACAAAAGCTTGTAAAAATGGCTGTTTTAAATAGGATAAGTAGTAACTCATTCTCGTCAAGTCAGTAGGTAAGTAGCACGACGTGCGCGTTGAAATCTTCTCTATGCAAACTTGAAATGTATGTACAATTACCGGAACAAGATCTCGGAAGATGGAGCAGCCCTGACAATTTAACTATTATCAGCCAATGGTTATCCCTACGTTGTCTGCGGAATTCGCGTCGTATCGCAAAGTGAAGAGAAGCCTTTAGTATTTCTAGATTTGAGTAGAATAAACAATACTCGAATTTTAAAAAAAATATTGCCAAAAAAGATTTACAGTCACTTAAAACTATCCATCGTGTGGTGTTCGCACTAGGCAAGCCTGTATCGCAAACACCAAAGAGCCGATTTACAATTAGGGTTAGCAGACGGCTAAAGTTAGTACCTATCTTCCTAGTCTTAGAAATTACAGATGGCTAAAATTACATTTCTTAAGAGATTATAACTAGCTTGAAAATTAAATGTGTTCGCTTTCCAGGTTCTTTAATTCGCAAGGTGTGGAACAGACTTTAGAATGTCATAGATTATGAATAAGATCAGTGGAAATATAACAGCATGTGGTATTCTGAGAATATAGCATTAGTGGTACCAATTTCAGTTATTAATTATTACATACAACATTAATTATAACTGGCCAGTTTCTTATACCATGATATTTTATATATCAGGTTAAAGATATTTATTCTCAAAATAAATTAAATTTCACCTAATGAGAAATTACTAATTTAAACTTAAGTTCTAAAATAAGCAGTGCGCATGCAGAACGTTGTGGGTAAAATTATTAAGTAGGTAAGTAATTATACAACAAAAAACACTATAAGAACTATATATACTTATATTTCAGCTCTGTGCCTTCGGCTTGACCTTCGGAGATAGCCTACCTTACCTATACGTACTCACATGACTCTACTCACCATCCTTTCATCTCTGTGTGCGTTCCCGGTGCAGTGCGGAGCGTAGCGACGCGCTTGCGCGAGGGCGGCGGCTGACGCGTCATGAGAGGGCGCGTAATTTCCCCAGTACGCTTGTCATTTACCTAGCGTGCACATATGTTTCTATTTACTTAGTAAATGCAATAAATTTTTAACGTTGTTGTAACGTTTGGTGATGTAAAGTGATATTGGATTTACCTACCGTTGGAGGTAAGTCGTAAAATTGCTTTAATTTTTGTTTCTGTGTGTTCAAAGGTGCGGATTAGTATGGGGAGATGTTTTTGACTGCGTAATGCAATTGCCTGTGTATAGAGTTTGTCGGACATCCCATCCACAAACCATGTACCTGGAGGTAGCTACTATAATTGTCGGACATTCCATCCACAATTAGTCTACCTACCTATCTTCCTACTCGAGCACGACGCTGCAATTGCGGTCGTATGACAGGTCGGCCAGGCAGCCACCTGTCATTCAAGGCCCAAGTATGGTTGCGCAGCTCAAAAATCAGACGGCGCCGCTCGTACGGTGAGCGGCGCGGCTCAAAATTTGGGCAGCGCGGCTAAGAATTCGGGCGGTGCCGCTCAAAATTCGGGCGGCGCCGCTCAAAATTTGGGCCGCGCCGCTCAAAGTTCGGGCGGCGCGGCTCGAAATTCGGGCGGCGCGGCTCGAAATTCGGGAGGCGCCGCTCGAAGGTTGGGCGGCGCGGCTCAAAAATTTGTGTGGCTTGGCTCGATTATCTCAGCTGCACACCTCAAGTTTGAGCGGCGCAGGTAGACTTGCTTGCTTCAGACTATCTGGTGGCCACTTTTCCTTTTGATTCAGATGACTCAACAAGGAAGCCCGATAACCCTTGGTGAGCTGTTAGATGAGCATGCTAAGAAAGACCAGGATGAAGAGATTTTGGAGCGTGTGAAGGTTTTGGCGCAGGAACATCTCCCGGACGGTTGGACTCAATGGGTAGTTAGGACCGCTACGAAAGAAGAAGTTTTTGGGGAGAGCATCGAGTTGAGTGTGCTTAATAGACTTGTCTACGCCTTGCCTAACGTGGGCCTAGCCCGCGCGTTTATACCATAGGCAGATCACCTTTCGGAGAAGGGATATCGGGAGATAAGATGCAAGCTGCTTGATTGGGCGTTCACGCGGACGCTTATCCTTGGCCCACCGGCCGTAGCAATCCACTTCCGAGGTGCAGTGCGCACTCAGCTCTTTAGACAATCAGTCGAGGCACTGCGACCACTGTTACATACTAGATCTGAGGCTGATAGAATCCTATCAGGTTGCCTTTCCGAAACAGAAGAACCCAACCGGAAGAGGAGGAGTGCTTCTTCTTCAACTTATCGAATCCAAGAGCCCCCCGCAGGTAGGCGTAGACCTTCATCTACGTCGCAAGATGCAAGAATTGGAATTGAATTGATGCATTAATGGAAGCATTTTGCATTTTGCATTTTTCCTCACTGCTGGAAAAACTTGAACAGCGGGAACTATTTTGCTAAGAATCCGACAAGCAAAATTTTTATTCGGATGGTTGTGTAGAGACGGCTTCGAATGCGTCTTCTCATGGAAGGCGCCTGCTTTGGATCCATATTCAGACTGGCAAGACGAGGGAAGCGCAAAAGAGTTTGAATTCTTGCCCGCAACTAAGGAAGCTAGCCCCCTCGTACCTGACCCGTCGGTCCACGCTGTAGGCTGGAACCAGATTGTGGGATATAAGGACGTGGAGAATCACTTGTACGCGGCTTCAGTCTTTAGCGCGTTTAAAGTGAACTCTTGAGATTGGGACCCTAGCTCCTCAACCTCCTCCATGTTTAACGAAATAAGAGGGGATGTTAGGTACTATTACGCATGAGTTGTTAATGCAGCGTAAGGCCTTTGCGGAGGTTTAAACCCCACAATTGAAAAGTGTCCGAGTGCCAGCACTATTAAGCCGGTTAGCGGCAGAAGACTCCAAATTCAAATTTATGTCTGACTAACTACTGCAGTTTGTTTGTGCTCGTCGGTCTGAGACGATTGATTTCTGTCGTAGGATTTTTAAAACTAGAAATGAGTTCCTCAATGGTGCACTCCACGGCATTCCTCCGTCTCCGACGCACCGATTTGAAGAAATACAACTGTCTTCTTTGGTTAGGGATGACGGTGGAGGGTCAGCTGTTTTTATTTCGAGCAGTAAGAGAGTCGCCGCGAATGCCTTTCGCCTTCTTACCACCCACTGGAATCAAAGCCAGAAATCCTACTTGGCGCTCCCGCCTGTCTGCCCAACATTCATCCAACTTCCGCTCATCGTCCCGTATCCCAGCTGTTAAACCATCATCTAACTTCGATTTACGCAAGGGTAGGGGTGGTGCCGCGGTTCATATTGTAAATTTTTGAGGGGGACAGTAGCTCCAGTTCCGGGCACAGTGGAAAAGAAAAGGGGCACAATTCGTGATTTTAAAAAAAAAAACAGGTTATACAATACCCTTTGTGAAACAGCCGCCTTCCATCCCCCTACAAGAAAATTTAGTAAGATTTGCGACAAGACGATCTGATGTAATGTCTAAGGAGTCAAAAAACTTCTAATCTAAGGAGTAGTTGAGAAATGCTGGTCCAAGACCGGTTTCTTGTCTCGGTTGTTTCTAATTCCAAAGTCAACGGAAAACTAAGGCAGGTCTTCGATCTTCGTCGCCTACATTTTTATCTCAACCCTCGAAAGTTTCACCACATAAACTAAGCTCAGATCCCCAATTTTCTCATAAAGGCAGCCATCAAGACCCTGGTGTGCTGAGAGGCCAGATGAGTTATGCAGTAGGTCTTCTGCAAAGTCTGGGTTGGTGCGTGGATTTGGAAAGATCAGTGATGCAGCTTACAAGAAGCTTAGAGTTTCTAGGAATAGTGTGAGATACGAACACAAAGAAAAGAAGCCTTCCGGAAGAGGACATAGCTTGATTACTGGCAGATTTAGAAAATGTTCTGCAGAAAGGTCGATGTTCGTGGCGGTTAGGAGCTTCGCTTATAGGTCGACTGGCGTTTGCAGCCATGGTGGTTCCTCTAGGTCACTTGCACACCAGGCAGATTCATCTCGCCGGTCTAAATCTTCTGCAGAATCAGCCCAACCAGTTGCTGGTCTTGCCACCTGGGGGGGCCAGCGATTGTCGTTGGTGGACTCTCAACGCGAAAAAGTCAATGAAGGTCTTCTTTCCGGGGCCCATGATTTTTGTTACGACAGATGCTTTCGACGTAGGCTGAGGTGTTTGGATCGGAGATTGTCTTGTGTCGGGGAAATGGTCAAAAGAACAAGCTGTTTGGCGCATTAACAGGAAAAAGTTGTCCAACGTTTACATAGCTCTGTAGGAGTGCCAGAGCGTTTTGGCATGTCAATCAATTATGTTTAAATCCGATAACTGGGCGGTTGTTTCGTACCTGACGAATCAGGGAGGATCAAGGTCTGTGGCACTGTTAGACGGAACCAGAAAGACCCAATTACTATAGCGGAGAGTTTAGGATTAACCATTCATCCTTTTTTATCTACCGAGTTGCTACAATTCCATAGTCGATTTTTTATCGAGGGGGAAGATTCTTCCAGATTGGCACGTCTTAGATGAGGTCACGACGACAATTTTCTTAAACTGGGGCATCCCTCAGATAGATCTGTTTGAGACCAGTCGATCGAAAGTAGTCCCAGCGTATGCGTCGATAGAAGCGTGGGACTCTCAGGCAGCGTTCATCAATGCATTCAACCAGACTTGGCGTTATAATCTAGCGTGGATCTTTCCGTCTCCTCCTCTGATACCCAGAGTACTTCAGCACCAACTAGTCTTCAGGAACCTATCTTGTGATGGTTCCTGGATCCTGGAGTTTTGGATACTGGCGGTTTCGATCTTGTTCAGTCAGCATGGCGTGATTCCACGTGGCGCGCCTATGAGTCAGCCTGAAAGCAATAGGTATCGTGGTGCAGACAAAATGGGAAAAGTCCTGGTAGTCCTCGCCCTCAGGATGTTGCTTTCTATTTGGGGTTTCTATTCCTAGTTAGAAAACTCGCAGCTTCAACGATTTTAGTTCACAAGTCAGTGGTTTTGACTTTGGCTGATCCCACGAGGGAGAAACGGTTGACTATTCACCCATTAGTTTCCGCAATAATCAAAGCCCTATGCGTTAGACAGTGTACTTCCTCATCTTCCAAGGCACTGATCTGGTTTGTTGAGGATCTGTTACGATTGTTAAAATCTAACAGCCCAACATAGAACAAAATAAAAAGTAGCATATTTCAAGTTTCTCGGCATGTAGCTTTGCTTTTATAACTGGCTTTAGGTCGGCATATCCACAACCTTACACTGTTAAACATTGACGATCAACTTTACGATAGATCATTCAATAAATCAATCAATATACCTATTTATTTTAAGCTTATTGGGAAATGTACAAAACCTAAACAATAAGCCCATAGCAGCATAAATTCCTGAAAAACTCAAGTGTTTACGGCGACGTATGACACAACTGCGCGGTGACTCGTGTCAAGCTTCTGAAGAACCTCTTGAACCTGTCACCTTTCGGTCAGAACTCCATTCATAAAGGTCGATAGTCGGTCAGTCGGCACCCTCACCATAAAGGAAATAAAAATGACATTATGGTGAGATTCCAACTGCCAGGGATGATCAAGTTCCTCTATGATGTTTTGGCCTAGCTTTGGCTCTAAGACTGATAATATCTAGTCCGGCAGTCGGGATAGCAGGTATCTTGTTGGGGAGACCCTGATTTAAGTTTGGTCAATTGACTGAATTGCTTGATAGAGTTGTCAGCGGCTAGGAGGAGTGCGCGACTTAATTTGCGTAGTTTATTTATCACTGCAAGTGATGATGTCAAGGCCGCTCAAGACCGGTAATTGCTGGTTAGTTTAAGATTCCTTTTCGATTAAGGCATAAATTGTAGTCCAGGATCGATCAGATCAGCTGTGGCGTCAAATATTTATCAAAGTAGCGTGCCTTTAGATTATATTTTAAAAGGAAGGAACTGGAGAGGTTCAGTCAATTTCTTCAAACACTACTGCAGTTTGATTAAGTTCCTAGATTTTTGGGATGATTTTGTTGGTGTTTTAACCTATATTTGATGGACTGGGGTAGTGCCCTATGAACTTACTAGTTTAAAAAGCTCATAGTGATTCTTAATTTTAGTCTATGTATATATTATGTGCAACTGCATAGTTCTCCGGACAATTAGTTGATATTATTGCTCAATTAATATTTTTGTTTAAACGCTGTTTAGTTTTTGAGTGTATGAGTTTTACTCTAGTATTATTTTCATAATAGAGTTCAACATGACTTGATTTTATTTCATGGTTTATTTTCATGACTGTTTTTCAACAACCTCTGTCACAGTACGCTATTAATAGGGCGCCGGCAGAGGATAGACACGTCTCCGAAGGTCAAGCCGAAGGCACAGAGCTGAAATAGGACCGTTTTCCACCCCGGAGGGAAGAAAACGATTATTTCAGGTCTTGCCAAGGCTTGACCGGAGTAAGCCCTTGCCGGCTCTTCTTCGGAGTAAGGTACTGGGGAAATTACGCGCCCTCTCATGACGCGTCAGCCGCCGCCCTCGCGCAAGCGCGTCGCTACGCTCCGCACTGCACCGGGAACGCACACAGAGATGAAAGGATGGTGAGTAGAGACATGTGAGTACGTATAGGTAAGGTAGGCTATCTCCGAAGGTCAAGCCTCGGCAAGACCTGAAATAATCGTTTTCTTCCCTCCGGGGTGGAAAACGGTCCTAATTTTATTGTATTTTCGATATAATTTGCAACGTTACACTCCTTCCAAGTCGTCAAAGTCACAGTCAAGTCATGTTTTACTAAAACGGAAGCCACGAAAACTTTGGTACCTAGCCAATTTCCACCAATTTTAAAAGCCACACAATTCACTTCCATTTTATTTCACTACACTGATTGGTTAAAATTTCACTACAATAACACAAAATAACTTTAAAAAACAACAGGAAAGAAATAAAATAAAAGTAGACGACGTCTCTTTTCGAAAAGGGCGATAACAGTCATCCATGAAAAACTTATTTTCGCAAAAACTTTCTGCCACAGATAACTGTTTTAAAGCGTATACCTATCTAGCCACAGAGTTGATAACACCCCCTTCTTTTATAAATTCTGCTATAAACATAAACCACTACCTGCTTCACTACAATACTAAAATTATATCGTTTGTAAAAACTCGATTGGAAACCTTCAAAATTGCTCCGTTTCTTCTCAATTACAGTTCTCCGAATCAGAGTGGGCGGGAGTAGCACTTCTGTATACACGCACTCACTATTACTTACACTGCGGTTGACAAGGCCACTGTCCACAGAAGCGTCATGCAGTGATCCAGATTCGTAGAAACCTTCTCCAGTCTTCGAACCTATTTTTCCATTCTCGATTATGCCTTAAGGTGGGGTATAACGCGAAATTACCAATCTTAGATTAGATTTTTAACTGACTAAATCAAGTACAATATTCAAATTAAAAATATACATGGATACTAAATTATAATACCGAGGGATCACTCACACAGAAACACGATAGGACCAAATTTTCTCGATAAAAAACCCCCCAGAGTTACCTCTAACTTTTGGCTAGATTCGATTTTTTGTCGATATGGTACATGTTATTGGGTCAAAAATTGAATAAATAAGATCAATACGATAAAACGGAGAGATCACTTACAGGTTTTTTTTAAATTATCAATATTTCACGAGATATTCAATAAAAAACGCTTTTTGTGCGTCGCCTGGCGTTTTTGTTGTATGAAGATTTCTGCCTGGTGTTAGCGCATTCTTAAGTAAAACGGGCCCCTGTGTGTTGCTTCCCAATTATAATAGTCATGATTGATGCCGCGTCACGAAGCTTGTATGCGCAGCAACTAGAGCACGACGCTGCTCCTACTGTCAGTCAAGTCAACAGGCTGTCAACATCCCATGTAAAAAACAAC
Source organism: Operophtera brumata (assembly GCA_932527175.1). Taxonomy (NCBI): domain Eukaryota; kingdom Metazoa; phylum Arthropoda; class Insecta; order Lepidoptera; family Geometridae; genus Operophtera; species Operophtera brumata. Next base: position 15,126,928 of record OW052234.1, on the reverse strand, counting down.
TGAAGTGTGACAATGAAACCGATGGTAGTGGTGTCGTTCGTAATAAAAGAGTGCGAAAGAGGGTGGATCGATATATCTGCCAATAACATCTACTCGCAAAGACTTTACTTAGTTCTCCCGTGATCATGGCGCATGCAACTGTGCCGAAATATCGGGAACTATTCAATCTCATGGTAAATATCCCGTTTCTAGTGAAAAATAGCGTTAATTGCCTGTGGTACTACCAGTATTACTACCAGTAGTACCACGGGTAGAAAAAAAACCGTAGAACTACCAAGCAGTTCAGTAGTACCTACCACGGGAAGTTTTTTTTTTGCCCGTGTTACAACTGTTATTCGACATTTCATAGTTCGACACCGTCACTTTGACACCTGTCACTTTGACACTTGCCACTTTAACTTAGGTATCCCATGTAAAGTTGCGCTCGCGTATGTACACCGATGCTTTAGTGGACAGCGTGCCTTACTGTTGAAGCACGATTATTATATGAATTGTAGGCAGGATCGGATCAACGACCGTTGCTTTTTATAAGCAAGCTTTTAAGTTTTTGTTTCCATTCCCGCCGCAAGCGGATGTTTATGTAAGAAACGTAGCGATTTTATTACGATTGATCGAATGAAAATGCTCTGAATGGGTTTTGAAAGCTATGCGGTTAGATTTTAAATGACAAATTATCGTGCAGTAAACTTTGTTTTGACAAGCATTTGACAGGACGCGTGGTATAGGAACACGGATTCACTTATTAGTATAGAGCTTTTTTGTGAAAGAGTTCGTCCGGGGAAGTACTACCACCATAACAATTTCTGCCGCAAAGCAGTAATGCTCGCATTACTCGGTGCCGGTGAAATTACAGGCACATGAGACTTTTCATCTTTATGTCTCAGGGTGGCGGGCGCAGTGCAATGCCACATAGGACGCGTCCTAGGTGGACGTGACCTATGTGATAATGCACTGTTCATAGGCAGAGGGTACCGCTTATCATCAGGTGGGGTCATCTGCTGGTTCCGTAATTCTAAGAAGAATAAAAAAAAGTAAAAAACACTCATGTAAATCGAGCTTCGCAAAGTGTCCACTAGGGGCGCTCATTAGTGTCTCCATATTACACTACACCATACTTAGAATAAAGAATCAAGACGAATAAAGTTATTTTTAGCACACACACACACACAAGTAATAGAGAACACGAATAAAAAAAAATAACAGAAAGTAAACAAATAATGAATTTTGTAAAAATTAAAAACCCTCAACGCAATGAAACGGCAGAACCGATTTTGATTAAAACATAGCTAATAACACTCCTGAAAAATTCACCTTTAAAACAAAAACAAAAATCGAAATCTGTTCTTCAGTTCGGGAGCTACGATGCGACACACACACACACACACACACACACACAGACACGTCAAACTAATAACACCCCGTCGTTTTTGCGTCGGGGGTTAAAAAAGAAAGAAATATATAAACAAAAAACAATACTTCCGATTCAATTGCAAGGCTGTGATTGTCTTTGCTGCATAGCGCCTGCAACAAAACATTTCCTTTTCACGGAGTGCAGGTCGTTTAAAATTGTACCTACTATACATATGGGTATGTTCTTGGGTACATCATTAGGTACATGGCATCTGAGAATATCTGTTAGCTCATTTCTATCTAATCCTGCGTATTATCATCCGTGGTGCTAAGTTGCCGGCATGCGTCCTGCACGTGACGGCGGCGGCGCCGCGCTCGCCACGGGTGTGCTGCGGAGCGTCATGCATCAGGATTTACGATAATACCTGTCCGCGAACCACAACCAGAGGATAATATTGTAGCGGAGGCATTATACTGCACGTCGTACGATAGTGTCGAGTGCACCATGCATCTACAATCTAGTCATTTTAGAACGCGACTCAAAAGACTAAACAGAATAAACTCAAAAGAATTAAACCTTATGGGCCTTATTATAAAAAACGTAAATAGTCCTGGTTTAAGCCCGAACTAAGTAGTCTAGGTTTGTCACGGTATAAAGTTATATACAACTTTAACACAAAAGCAGATGGTTTATTTTATTATGTCCGATGTGTCAAACTGACGAATCCTATCACATCACAATATGTCACATCTATTTAACAAGCAATCGTTTTTATAGTAAATATTTAGACCATTGTAAAACTAGGGGGCTGCCTGGTTTAAGAAAAACCAGAGATAGTCCGAGACTTTGTCATTTTTGACATAATATCGAACTATCTAACTCTAGAGTTAACAACGGAAAACAAACCTTCTGCCTTTGTATTGAAGTTGTATATAACTTAAATACCGCTACAAACCTAGACTACGTAGTTCGGGTTTAAACCGGACTAACTTAGTTTTTTGTAATAAGGCCCTATCAGTTAGTGTAGTGTAATACTTTTTACTCTGGTCGAATGTGTAAACTATAGTGAAACGTAGTGCAAACTTAGTGCTTGCTAATAAGAACACAAGAACAAAGTGTCCTCACCTTAAATATAGACAGAAAAAAAAGTGTCAAAGGACACATTCTCAGGTATAATTTATGTTATAAATCTAGGTCAATGTAAAATTATTAATTGTTAATACTAAATAAAGTATTAGTAAATGTTAGTTTAGTAGTAGTTGAGCTTTTTTGTGAAAGAGTTCGTCCGGGGAAGTACTACCACCATACCTATTTCTGCCGCAAAGCAGTAGTGCTCGCATTGCTGTGTTTCGGTTTGAAGGGTATGTTTGCCAGTGAAATTACAGGCACATGAGACTTTTCATTTTTATGTCTCAGGGGGGCGGGTGCGGTGCAATGCCGCATAGGGCGCGTCCTAAGTGGACGTGACCTATGTGATAATGCACTGTTTATAAGCAGAGGGTACCGCTTAACATCAGGTGGGCCATCTGCTTGATCCGTCATTCAAAGTAGTATTAAATAAAAAAATAAAAAACTTATTAGCCTGTTTATGGCTAGATTGTAATGATATTGTACATTTAATGAATGAATGAATGATTTATTTCGCAGAATAAGGGTTTACAAATTTAGATCTTATTAATATTTATCCAGTTCCACTAATTCAACCTATATTAGGTATGCGAATTTTTAAGAATTAACATATTAAAAGTTAAATTATTGATTATCTTTCAGTTGGTACACACACATTGATCAATTGATTAACATTATGTCAAAATTAAAAACATGCCAAATTAATATTTGTAGTAATAATGTCAAAGTCAGCAGTGACTAACTTAGTTTTATAAAAACTCATTCACGGAATAAAAAGAATGGAACAAAAGCCACTTATGTAAAGCAGTTTTAAATCCATTAAATGGCTTATCCGTTAGGTCTTTCGGTAGCTTATTGTAAACTATAACCGCTATTATATATACATTACGTTTATAGAGTTCAAGTTTTTATTTCGGGATATAGAGTTTGTTAGCATACATACTCCTTTGATCTCTGATGCTGGTTTCTATAGGAGTGGCAAACATTATGTACAATAAAAATAAAAAAGTACCTAAGCAGTGTGCGCCGTTGATTCACATTATGAGTTTTATAAACGGCATTTTTTTTAAACAGCTGTTTTTTTATCTTTCCTCTCTTATATAGCGGATCATGGTCATGACACAAAAAATGTAATCCTTACAGGATTACGTCATCATAAATAAAAAGTACAACTCTCGTAATAACACTAGTAAAAAAAAGAAGTAAGTTCATAGAGCATTATGTAGTCCCAAGCTAAGCAGAGCTTGTGTTATGGGTACTAAATAATTGATATACTTAATACAATACAATACATAGTTTTTTTTATTAAACATAGAAAATACCCGGAAAACCCTTAACTAATATCTGCAGATCGTCTAAATATTTGTTCCGAGGCGGGAATCGAACCCGCAACCTCCTGCGTTGCAGGCGAGCCTTCACCCGCTGCGCCATCGGACCATGTCCTGCCCCCCTATTCTCTTACTGAAAGTCACTCGGTGACTAACGTATGAAAACTAGAATGACCAAAATTAAAAAAAAAAACTTTATGAATTGAGAATTGATGGTAATTATACTTGTCAAACGTTGGTCACTGAGTGACTTTCAAGATAGGGAATAGGAGGGCTGGAGGCCAATTCTCGGATTGTAGAGATAATCTCTAGACAATGTCGAAACATGAATGTCTACAAAAAAAATCACGAAAACGTCACAATAACCATCAAATCGTATTCGATTTGAATGATTTTGGTCGACTTATGTCTATTGTGACATCACGAGAATAGCAAATTAAGATTTTATTCGATATTCGCCATCTTTTTACGACATGTCTAATTCGACTTAATCTCTAAAGCACGAGAATTGCCCTCCATCTAGTGCAGATCACAACTGGACAATACAACACGTTGGTGTTATAATGTCGCGGTCGAAATAGGGCCAAAACTGGAACGCTCTAAAGTTTTTCCGAACATTTTGGCTTGAATTTTAGGATAATAGATTTGTCTATCTTCACTCTTTCCAACGATATATAACACTACCTTACTCTAATCCAGGGGTTCCCTAACTGTCGCACGTCGCCTTGGGGCGATGCGTGAAGTTATCCGGAGGGCAGATCCTGACACCCAAAGATCTTCATTTAGAAGGGCGTCGCAAACTTAATTACAAATTACAAAATAAAAAGAAAACAAGTAATTAATTTTGTAAGAATTAAAAAAACCCTCAACGCAATGTAACGGCTGCACCGATTTTGATCAAACATAGCTAAAAACATTAACTACAAATTCACCTTTCAAACAAAAAAAAACGAAATCGGTTCATCCGTTCATTCATTCATTAATTTCGTGTCAATGACTCCTTAATCTATATTGATTTTGCCTAATAAGTGGCCACCTCCACGGCCCCGTCTGTCGCCTTGATGGGTTCATCTGGTTCATCCGTTCGGTAGCTACGATGCGACAGACAGACACACACACACACACACACACACAGACACGTCAAACTTATTACAACCCGTCGTTTTTGCATCGGGGGTTAATAAAAAGGGGCTTAAAAGAAAAAGAATAAAAACAGATCAAAAAGTTTGGGAACCCCTGCTCTATTCCATGGTCACCATCAATCGAAAGCAGTTATACTAAATTGTTATTATGAGAGAGAAGAATATATTTTTTACGAGAATTATCCTTCAGATTTTTATATAACAAGCCAGTTTCAAAGCATTATATTATACCTTTTCTTCCTTTTACCCACAGCCTGCATGCTGTGGATCCTTGACGTGTAGGTACGCCGGTCTTAATAGCGCGCGTGTCGCTGTCAATTAGCTCCGCCATCCATCACGGCCGCCGCGACAGCCTCCAGACCCTGGCACAGTATACTTATGAGACACTGCAGACCCTCGCAGAACCCGCTACGAAGATTTCGCATCAGCTATAATTAAGTGGGAAGTTCGAAAAGCGCATTAAAATATTTTTCATTCACCAAAAAGCACCCGCACATTGAACTTCGTTCACAATTGTTGGTATATAGCATATCTAAATGAACTTAAATGGTACCAACTACTCAAAAGCTTGAATTGAAAAATATATTTTTCACAAAAAACTTATTTAGTTAAAGTTTTAGGTAATTTAATCTAGATACTAGGTGCTTATTTGACAATGTTCTTTTATTAACATCGATAGACCTTTGTTTGTCCACGATCTCACCTGTTGGTAAGTGACGATGTGGCCAAAGATGGAGCATAAAGGTCTAGAAGGCACCTATTCACTCTTGCCTTAAAGTATCCAAGATTATAGTTTTCAGGAAAGACAGACGACGGTAGTGTATTCCACTCAAGTTCGCATTATAAAGGTAGAACTGAACCGTTTAGTACGCATAGAGGGTATACTAATGAGGTAAGGATGGTACCGAGCCGTGCGTCTGCTCGTCCTATGATGAAAAGGAGATGGTGGGATCAGATCGTGAAGTTCCTGTTAGCATTACCCGACATGTAACCTATAGAATGTAGATAGCTTGAACCACTAGTAAAATAATTGTAGCAAAGGACACGAAGCAAAGTATAAGGAAAGGTTACAGGAAGTCGCGACACATGCTCTAAATACATGTACTGTTGAGCATGGAAGCGGTTCAAGACAGCTCGTTGTGGCACTCTATGGGGGAGCCCTGTGTCCAACAGTGGACGTCTTCTGGCTCATAATGGTCTAGTGTAGAGAAACTTCGCGAGTAAACCCTAATTCATTATCGTCAGCATAAATGGAAGAACACTGAACCTCCTCTCAGAATGCTACGATGACCGATGTTGAGCCACCCGCAACTCTACCTACATGCTTTTCACTAGAAACGGGATATTTACGATGGTTTTTGAGTTTTGATTGTTCTCAATATTTCGGCACAGTTGCTTGCGCCATTACTATGATCACGGGAGAACTAACTAATGTCTTTGCGAGTAGAATATCCCGTTTCTAGTTAAAAGTATGTACAGAACCATGATAGTTTAATATATTTCTACCTACATGGTCACATATTATTTGGCGAGAGTGAGAGTAGTACTTTATACTATTCCTAGTAATAGGAACTGGTGACATGTTTTAGAAGAAATAGCGGGATTATCAAACAGTACCAAGTGAATACAAAAACAGTACCATCATTAATTTGATTCTGTGTCGGGTATATCGACACCTATCGCGTGAACTATTGCAGAATACGTTTATTCTAGTTAATTAGTGAGCTCGTGCCGTCTCCCGCGGAGCGTGGTCGCCGGTGACCACCTGGGCGCACTGTAATGCACAAATCACGCAAAAACACCAGTGTCACAGCCTATTCACAGCGCACCTGGTTTTTGCACGAGATGCAGTTTATTATTATTATTATTATATTTATTATAAGGAAAACCAGCAGCACATGCATACAAAATAAATAAAAGAAGTTAAAGCAGAAGGCTATTAAAAGGTTTTCACGTTTAGAAATAATAATAGATACATAAAAAGAGAGAACAGGCTGAGTGGACTAAAAACTACTAAGCACAATCTGGTATACAAAACACATAGCAGAAAAATAGAATAAAAAATAAAAAATGAGAGATACAAATGATGAATACATACAAAACAGAAAACAACAGTATAACTATAACAGTAAAAGTAAAAACAAACAGTATAAATGAAGGAAACAGACATAAATAATAGTAAACAAAACAAAAATAAGTAAGAACCAAAAAAGTAAACCACACCGATCTCATGACGAAATTGCATCATCCTCCGCGGAGGGCGAGAAAAAGTCAGAACTGAGCCGCCGCCTCACGGAACCGACACTGGAGTAGAATAGGTCTAGACCTATTTGCTTAGATAATTTATTAAATTGGTTACCAACTCGCCATAAATAGGAGTTTTGGCGATAATTAGTTCTAACTATTGGTACATGAATAATCTCGTTATATCTAATTATTGTACGAGGAACAACAAGTGTTATTTTATTAAGAAGTTTAGGACGCTTCATCAATATGGAAAATACTTCACCAACCTTGGTAGGCAGGTCACTGTCTACCGACTCTGGAGATTAAATTGTACGTAGAGCTCTAACAGAACGTAACTGTTGCAGCCTGCAAGTCATGCGATGATGGTCAAACGTGAAATCAGCCTCTAGTTGTGGCTATGGCGTATTCAATTTTCCTCAAACATGCATCTTCATGTGATAATTTTCATAGCGAAATTCCCTTTGCAATTATACAACTGATATGGATTTTCATATAACTATTATCGAAGTAATTATAAGTAAAATATATGAAAATCCCAGCATGTTTGAGAAAACACAATTATTAGGTCAGTCATATGTTACATTCGAAATTGCAATAATTGCTGTAAACTTGTTTTTTTGGTATGTTGTTTGGGTCTAGAATCTGGTCTACCTAGATTACAGTTTATCCAGATTTGCAGTATTTTAAAATGTAAGCGCGCTGAGTTACCTATCCACTTAAAATAATGCGATATAAATAAAATTATAGGCAAAAATCAGATTTTTCAATTGTCACGTCTCATTGTATTTTAATTTCCCTTGACTTGAGCTAATCATACGTATTTTTCCTTTGTTTATTCCCGGTCTATGTCAAAATGACCAGAATAACACCGTGTCACATAAATCAAGCTATGTTCTACAAATATCTAAGAACTGGGTGTAAAGACTGGGATAGAGCATGATATAATATTCTTTTAGCAAAGATGACTGTCCCGTGGTTCTTGGGAACGCAACACATAAATTAATGGATTAACACCAATTATGAGGAGTGACTAATAATAACGGCGAGTGTCGACAATGAATTACTCTCTGTTGGTCTGCTGAATGTGACCTACCTACTCCTATGGGAATGTTCATTCAATAATCATGAATGTTAATGAATGAGGACTTAAACAAGCTCTTGCAATGTCTGGGTGGAATCCGGGTGAAATCTTGCAACTGAATTTTAAAGCAGTTATCCTCAACCGATTGAGCTGAAATTTGGCATACCTTTCAAGTTCCGATGACAATACAATACGATGGTGACAATGAGCTGATTTGATAAGGAGACGGAAGGTGGACAACGGAACTTCTCGATGGATAATAGTAGACTGGCCTTGTTTAGGCTCATTTTGATCAACACACGGTTACGATCACTAAATTTATAAAAGCTTGTATAAAATATATTTTTCACAAAAAACTTATTTCCTTTGCTGACTCCCGGTCTATGTCAAAATTACCAAAATAACACCGTATCACATAAATCAAGCTTTGCTCTACAAATATTTAAGAACTGGGTGTAAGGCTTCGACCAAATTACGTTGGTCGAAGGTGTAAGGACTGGATAGAGCATTCTTTTAGCAAAGATGACTGTGTTGTGGCTTCTTGGGAACGCAAAACATAAACTACTGAAGGAGTGACTAACAGGCGAGTGTCGTCAAAGAATTACTCTCTGTTGGTCTGCTGAATGTGACCTACCTACTCCTATGAGAATGTTCATTCAATAATCATGAATGTTAATGAATGAGGACTTATTTTAGTTGATGATGATGATGAAGGGTGGAAACGTATGTAGTCAATGTATGGAGTAGAGTGTGGATCTGGGTACTTAGTCGTCATTGCGTCATCGTCATCATAGTCATCCGAACTGTTTCGTATGATCAGAATGGACGTGATCCGTTTCACGTGATCAGAACGGACGTGATCCGTTTCACGTGGTCAGAACGGAAAAACCCATTTATTCCCAGGACAGTGTCCCAAGTCATGCTATATCGAGGCATACAACAATCTAAGAAACTAAAACATAATCGCAAATATTTACTTAATCTTCTTCTTCTCTTCTTTTATTGATTTATTCCCACTGGTCCCTTTTGGCAGTTCCGGAGTGCTCCAAACAATTTCGCCAAAGTCAAGATAATTCGAAATTCGAAGGCTTTGAAAGGTAATTCGAAACCTTGTACTACCTACTGTTATATGATATTTTAATTTTTACGTATAATTTTTTTTTTCTAATAGTCCATTAAAAACATAATCTTGAGAAGTTTTTGATTTTTTTGATGGGGAGTATATTATTATTTGAAGAACTCAGCCGTGTCTGATGGTGGTTACTCTGGTTGACCTTTGTTCTCCTACATAGTTTCTAGTACCTATCTCAGACAGGGAATCTGAAATAACCTAAGCCCTGATTATAACGCTTGTCTTATGTTTACCTATCATGTGCTTTTCTGGCTATTCTGACAGATAGTTAGATAGTCAGATTTTGTAGCATGTTTGTGTTTTGCAAAAATGAATATATAAATGAAAATGAAATTAAATGAAAATGAGGTAGTCAGATAGTCATAAAAAAGGTATACGTCAAAAATAAATATCACAAAATGAGTCAAAAGTACACGCTGTACACATCGAACTAAAACAATAATCAAAATAACTAATATACAAAAAAAACATGTCACATCTAGAATTACCGAGATAGGTACTTAGATTAATTTGAGGCTAGTGAACTCATCGAGAGTGTAGAAGGTGTGCTCAATAAGCCAGCGCTTCAATCTGGACTTCAATATGCTGATACTAGGGGCTTCAGTGACATTTTAGGCATGCGGTTGTAAACTGTCGGAGCCATGACATGACATGCGTCAGTTTGTTGTATTTCGCCAACCTGACTCAATGAACCATAGTAAATCAGTCAGGTAAATAAGAGTGTAGTCGGTATGCTTATTGTGATCGTTCATGATTCATCGCGCGCCTCGCCGGAGGAGCCTTGACATTCTATTGGAGCCCGCGTTATCGCGCCATCTCCATCCGGCTACACCAGCACTCGCCAGCCTTGGATCTCAATATAAAACATGTCAAAATATACTTTTATACATGACTAGCGACTCGCCCCGGCTTCGCACGGGTAGCCCCCGGTGCCACCTCCCCCCCCCCCCCCCCCCCCTATGTGCTTGCTTCTCCTGGTTCTAAGCTACCTCCCCACCAATTTTCGGCCAAATCGGTTCACCCGTTCTAACTAACACGACTTTGTTTTATAGGTATATATAGATGTTACATATATAGACACACGCCTTTTTCCCCGAAAGGGTAGGCAGAACCTCAAATGGGCCTCCTTTCACTATGGGTTGCACCATCGCGGGAAATAGGCGTGACAAGTGGTGAGCTCATCGCCGCAATTGCTTCCCACAATCGACTCTGCTAACGCTTTCTTATTTATTTTATAAAAGATTACTTATTATTGACTAGAAGGATTTGCTGTTTGAATCAGTATGAATTAAAACCAGTCAAGTGCGAGTCAAACTCGCGTGGTTCCGTACATTAATGCTACCATTAGTACCTATTATGTAAGTACAATGTCAAAGATCCTTCGTGACACCTCTCCGTCAAAATACTCGCAAACTATCATAAATGAGTTCAGTGACCGTGTCAATCAACATTCTTTCTGCTGCTTCTCTCGTGACCCTAATGCCTAAGATTATAAGGTCTATCATCGTACGATTAATGATGAATGAGGATGGTGATGGCAAGCGTGTAATCGTCGTATTAAATTGGGCTGTGGCGTTAAACGCGGGGAAGTTAGAGCCGGCGGCTTCAACACGCCTCCAGTCACAGTGCAGAGAGGAGAGCTGGGTCACTCCACTATCACTACTGCCACCAGTGTTACATCAGCATCAGTATTACATTGAGAACCAAAAATTAATCTATATATAAAAAACAAAGTCGTGTTAGTTACACCACTTATAACTCAACAACGGGTGAACCGATTTGGCTGAAAATTGCTGGGGAGGTAGCTTAGAACCAGGAGATTAACATAGGGGGGAGGAGTAGTAAGGGGGGGGGGGGGTTCGCTGGGGGCTACCCGTGCGAAGCCGGGGCGAGTCGCTAGTAATGTTTTTTTTTTGTTTTTTTTAAAGTTTTCAATTCAATCTTTTATAAAATTAGTGATCGTAACCTTGTGCTGATAAAAATGAGCCTAAACACGGCCAGTCTACTATTATCCCTCGAGGAGTTCTGTTGTCCACCTTCTGTCTCCATCATCAGATCAGCTCGCTGTCACCATAATATTGCATTGTCATTGGAACTTGACAGGTTTGTAAAATATCAGCTCAATCGGTTGAGTATAACTGCTTTAAAATTCAGTTGCAAGATTCCACCCGGACATACATACATACATTGGAAGTTAAATCAAAGCTTGTTATAAAAGCATGTCAAATAAGCATGCGTTAGCTGATACATATCTTACAATGGATATTAGAAAATAACAATAACCAACCATTCAACGATAAACCCAAACCATTCAAAAAAAGTCTGTAATTAAAACTAAGCACTGGGTTAAGCACTAAGTTATAACATAACATAATAATAACTAAAAGTCACAAACATAGTCCTGATCCTACAATAGGATCCCATGTGTCGTGGGTATCAGGTACCACGAGTACCAATGTACCTATTACAACACCCAGACCCTAAACAAATATTTGCAGATCATACAAAATTTTGTCCCGCATCGTGAATCGAACCCGCAATCTCTTGCATCTCAGCTGGGTACTCGCAAGCCACGATACAGGAGTCGTATTTTGAAATGCGATGGCGTGACAGCACAAAAACTCGGAGCTCGTTTCAATCTGCTGTTTTTGAAAGAAACGTCGGTTTGAAATCTGCCATTTTTGAAAGAAACGTCGTCATTTTTATTTTATTTAATTTTAATGTGTTTTTTCGAGTTATTTCGTGTAATTTTAGTGGCATTTTAACCGGTTTAACTTGGATAAATGGCACATGTGTGATGTTGTGAAATTTAAGTGTATTGCGAGTCTTTTCGAAATGGTGGATTTTTTCCTGTAAAAACTCAGTTTTTCTGCCACTGTTTAAACTGGGTTAGGACTTGACGGTTACTCTTAACGACTTGACTATAAAATTATAATAAATAAATCACTTGACATTGGCTAAATTGTTGCAAATAATGCACAGAAGCCATTACCGAAGCTAAGAAGAGAAGAAAGAAACGTCATAAATTTTTATTTAATTACATTTTAGTGTGTTTTTCGAGTTATTTAGTGTAATTTTAGAGGCATTTTAACCGGTGTAACTTGGATAAATAGCACATGTGTGATGTAGTGAAATTTAAGATTATTGCGTGTCTTTTCGAAATAGTGGATTTTTTTCCCTATGTTATTCCTACTCAGTTTTTCTGCCACTATTTAAACTTGGTTATGACTTGACGGAGAATCTTGAAAACTTGACTGTACAAATATAATTAATTATTTTGAAAGAAAGAAAATACATTTATTTGTGCCAACAAACAATATTCCAAACTCACACACACACACACACACACACACACACACACATACACACACACACGCACACACAGAAACAAAGAAAAATAAAACTAATTTGTGCCTCTTAGTACCAGCCACGCATCACTGACACAAACACAAAATATTGAAAAACACATTGACATGGCGAAATTATTTGGAGCACTCCTCAAAAGCCATTATATAAAGAAGAAGAAGAAGAAACTCAGAGCTCGAATACCACGACATGCTCTACCGACTGAGTTAGGCGAGCACCAACCAACCCAGCTGTTATCTCGAGGCTGTGTGCTTACCACGAGACTGCGCAGGCGCACACAATATCATGTGTTACGGTTAATTGCCGCTACCGGTTTATCATTGAAGTTTCTCTAAATTAACACGCGTGACCGTTACGAAGAGATGTATGTATGTATGTATGTGATGCTGCCGTCAAGCTTACCCACTCCCGAGATTCACGAGGAGCTATATGATGTCCATAATAATTATATTATGCAATCTGGATGTGACCTACAATTATCCTGACACCTATATTAGGTATTTCTACTTGTTTGTTTGCTGGCCAATAAGTTAACTAGAAACTACGGATTGTAAGTAACATCTGGTACCAACGTTTTGGGCCTCAACGTCAATTAAAATTAGGCAAAAAATAGTTGGGATAGTTGTATTATACTTACATTTACTTTTGCGCTACATGCGTTGATACCCTTGCGCCATCTCATCTGTCCGGGACATCAGTTGGGGCCGGTGCGGCGGCAGATTCCGCTGAGGACCTCAAAAGACGCAAATATGCAAGTCTCGACAGTGCTTACTTATTTGAGCCTTTCGGGGTCGAGACTCTGGGTCCGTGGGGTTCCGGGGCCCATCGCGTTTTCAAAATTATTTCAGGGCATCTGGTCGAAGCGACGCGTGACCCGAGAGCTGGCTCTTATCTGGCTCAACGCATTAGTATTGCCATTCAGCGTGGCAATGCAGCCAGCATCTTAGGGACGCTTCCGTCTGGTAGTGATTTGGATCAGTTGAGCTACCTTTAGATCGCTTGTTGCGGTCTTCAGGTAGCACAACTGTTCCATATGTATTTTGTACATACCTTGTATTATTCTTTCTGTAAATAAATGTATTACCTTTTAATTATTTACTATTCAGTTAGGTATGTGTCTAACTAAGGCCATTGCAAACACTCAATGGGCTGGTGGACACCACCAGGCACAAGCGTCTTCATGAATTTCCATACATAATTCATTAACAAATAAATGTTGTCATCGAGGGACAAGGATTATCAAACGACAGAATGTTAAAATGTTAAACTTCCTACATGTTATTTTTATTAGTTATTATAAATCAATTCAGTAGGTACCATTTAAGATTAGTGTACTTAAGTACGATTAGCCCAACAATTAATGTTTAATTCGTTTTGTGTTTTCTCATACAAGTGAATTTAATTCTTATGGGAAATAAACGTATCTTAAACCTGACAGAACACCTAACCTTACTTTACTCACAGACAGAATAAGGAATAGTCATACAAAGAAACACCAACAGGCAAATAATGCTCCTTCACAATCACTCTTCAGACGAATCAGAGGCACCAACCCAATGATTAGATCCAATCAGTGAACAATAGATCAGCTCCCAGCTATAATTGTGGCTACTCTGCCATGATGATGAACCTTCAATGATGATCAATTTGAAGCTAACAATTAGTGCGCATGACTTGTGCTACTGAACTATTTTTGGAGTATTGAATTTTAAATCGTCATTGTGTTTGAGTCGGAATGTTAAAATTGATTCGTTATTCATTTATTCAAGTAACGAAATATTTTGGTTACAGCTAAATCACAAAGATTAATTTAAACCGTCTTATAGAGTAGATGATACCCTGATCCTCGCGACCAAGCCTAGAAGAATCAAGCTTGGCCCCGATTATCCTTCAATGATGCTTCAGTGCATAAAGGGAGGGAAACCTAACGGACAAGAAGAAGCACATGCATAGAAGAAGACTTTAAATACCTAGTAAATAAGTAAGTTGTTTTGTTGAAAATATCATGAACAAAACAAGCTTTTATGAAATCAGTGATCGCAACCAACAAGCTCAATGAGCTCGTGAGGAGTTCCGTTGTCCACCATCCACGTTGGCTCCACCATCAAAACATCTCACTTTCACCATAATATTTTATATTGACATCGGAACTTGACAGATAAGCAAGATCTCAGCTCATTCGGCAGGGTGAAACTGGTTTAAATTTAATTTGCAAGATTTGACCAACACACAGGTGTAGTTAAATAAATCATAAATCATTTATTGCTTATGAATCTAGGTAAAATACAAATGCATTAGATGTTAGGTTGTTATGATAAACATGTACTTATGTTGTTTAAATTAAAATATTGTTGAGGAAAACATTTACTTAATTAAGTAGGGTATTTAGTTTCAGTGTTTTTGGATACAAATAAATAAAATAAAATAAAAATTGTATAGGTAAGATCGCTAGATTCTGATTTTTAGCGTACAAACATTAGTGGCCAATTTATCGGCAAGTTTATAATTAAAGAGCAGGAACGAAGTTCTAAAATTTAACAAATTACGCAGTGTCCTACTTACTAAAGATAATCAAACATGTCAACAAATTAAAAAATAACCATTAAAAAATAAAAATAAAATACATAATGTCAAGTCTTATTGAATTTATTTGTATAATATCTACCTACCCAGATATTAACTTGAAATACCATCGAGCAACACGAAAGGCCTGCGTTGCTCGATGTGAAATACTGATGTCTTACAAAAACTCATCTACAGTTTAATAAGCTTTTTTAACTAAAATGTCATTAAGTTTGCGCTTAAATACATACATATTGGTTTTACTTCAGATTGTTGAACGAAGATTTTAATTTCATAAAGACGACCTTTGTTCTCCATCATCCGTTGTTGTGATCGCCACAAACAAACAAAACGTGCTTATAGATAAGTACATATATGCATAGAGAGTACATCTCCATCGATATAAGATCAAGGTTTATCTTCCCGTGCCTTTACCTACTTCTTTCCAAATGTCATTCTCACGAATATGTCGCAAGCAGGCAGCGTCGCGGACACCGCAACGTGACGGTCAGACGGACAATGATTTGTGCAAATTATACGTCTATGGAGCCGTGGTTTATGCTCATATTGATACTGCCTCCTACTACTGGAACGCTAGAGTCATTGTTATTGAGTTTAACTTATATGTAACTTGTATGTATGTATGTATAGTGTATGTACTATCATCAGTGTGAGTCTGGGCGGTAGCCTGTTTCTCGGTAAGACGGTAGGACAACAGATACGATAGTCTGTGGAGCATTGTGTAATGGCTGCCCGGACGAGCGTTCTGTAACGTGGTGAACAGTGTTGGTCTACCATGTACCGCTTACGAGGAGAACCAGGAATGACTTTTTTTTCTTTTTTTTTTTAACAATGATATACCTTTGTTTGACCACGATCTCACCTGTTGGTAAGTGACGATGCGGCCGAAGATGGAGCACAAAGGTCTAGAAGGCACCTATTCACTCTAGCCTTGAAGAGACCCAGATTATAGTTTTCAGGAAAGACAGACGACGGTAGTGTATTCCCCTCCTTAGCAGTTCATACATTGTGGTGTACGACACTACATGTAGTATTAGTTGAGTGGCATGTCTCATCGTTGTCTTTTTCTTCCTTCCTCGTGTCATTGGTTGGTTATTGTTCAACCAGCCTGACGTATTGTATGTGACTTTAGATTGTGTCTATAAAGAACCATTGTAGGAAAGTGGAATGCGACCAGACATTTGTTTTTATTGTCTTGGAATGACGTATCAAGTGGATGGCCCACCTGATGTTAAGCGGTAACCTCTGCCTATGAACAGTGCATTATCACATAGGTCACGTCAACTTAGGACGCACCCTATGTGGCATTGCACCGCGCCCGCCACCCTGAGACATAAACATGAAAAGTCTCGTGTGCGTGTAATTTCACCACAGACCACATTTTACATGTTCTATAATTGGTTTACATCCGCATTTACTTCATGTTAGATGTAGGTATCTACTTAGCTCATACTTTTATTGTAATTGGTTTTATATGGAAGGTACTTTAGCAATTTAAAGTCCAACTTTCTGACAGCTTGTGAACAAGAAAGAACATTTTCAATCACTTTACTTAAAGTGCTTTCTTTTTTGTAATTCACCAAATAAATGAGCATAATATTCACGTGCTTCAATTACTAAGGACATGCGCAGGTACACTCAGCTTCATTATCACAATACTTGATTTAAAGAGGCTTATAAAGTAATAAGGCTGTAATGAACAGGTTTGAAGAAGTAGGATCTGGTTTGATCACACGAGACGTGGGCGACTAATAAAATTTGTCATTATCGAAATTGAGGACAGGATTTATTTCTTGTATATTTTCGTCTCTTTTCTCTAATCATAAGATGTAGTGTCTGTTTTAATTTCTGTCTATTCTGTATTTTTGGTTCTGTAGTTTCAAAAATAAGCCCCCCCCCCCCCCCTCCCTTATCTAGGGGTGAATGCACGATATTCTTATATTTTCTTAAATTTATGATAATAGAAACTGTTTTCTCATAGCCTTTTCATTTGATACGTCACATGATTAATAGGACTTTTTTGTTTTATAGTTTGCCCTCTTTATTTAACCCCAAACATCAGAATTAATGTATCATGCGTGGGTCATCTTTCTCTGTTATATTGCACCAAAGTTCAACTTTTTCTATTCGCTACAAAAATAGGCTGTGTGTGACAGATGGCAGATAAACTGTGTGTAACAGACGGCAGATAAACTGTGTGTGACAGACGGCAGATAGGCTGTGTGTGACAGACGGCAGATAGGCTGTGTGTGACAGACGGCAGATAGGCTGTGTGTGACAGACAGCAGATAGGCTGTGTGTGACAGACGACATATAGTATGTGTGTGGCAGACGGTAGATAGGCTGTGTGTGACGGTCGATAGGCTGTGTGTGACAGACGGCAGATAGGCTGTGTGTGACAGACGGCAGATAGGCTGTGTGTGACAGACGACAGATAAGCAGACAGAGAGTTATCGTCTAATAGATCCGTTGGTACCTTTTGCGGTACAGACAAACACTAAATAGACCACAAGGTATCAATAATACACTAGCAATATCGAAAAACGTTAACAAATAATATTTAAAGCTAAAACAAAGATGGTGAATTTAGCAATACTTGTCAAGTCGTTTCGCGAAACTTAATTATTTACCTAAAAAAAGTAGATGGCGCTTAACAAACTGTTAGCTTGGCCACGGGTGGAGCCGCGGGAAAGAACCGGTACACTGTATACAAAGGTATTTATTACGCTCTGAACTCGATATATTCTCACAGAAATCGTAGTAATGCTCGCGTGGATTACATAGTTAGCTGGATATAGATTAGATAGTTGTATAGATAGGATAGTTAGGTGGATATGTGGGCGTCGTGCGCAGAAACTATCATTACCCGCGCATTCGTTATAATGATACTAAATCAGAGCACGGGATTAATTTTCTAGTTGAAAGTGCTCCGAGCACAATTACTGTTGCAAAATATAGTCTAGCTCGGTGCAATGTACTCGATTTTTATCAAATAAATAGCGTAATTCATAGTTTCTGCTGTGGCCAGCTGTGGCACATCCTGGATTAGACAGAGAGACAAAAAGAGAAGGAGAGATAGAGAGAGAGTATATACATAATATTCGGTTTTGTATAGCGCTAGACACACGCCTTTTCCCCGAATGGGTAGGCAGAGCCTCAATGGGTCTCTTTTCACAGTGGGTTGCACCATCGTGGAATATAGACGTGACAAGTCGTAAGCTCATCGCCGCCATTGCTTCCCACGACTGACTCGGCTATAGCGCTTTCTTCCCGTAATAACATTCCATACTAAGCTAGCAGCCAGGACAAATCTTATACCTACCAACTAGTCTTATCAACAAGTCCCAGGTAATCCTTTAGTCGGCTTTTACGACATCCAAGGGAGGAGACGGGGAGGTCTATTCTTAGACCAGACACACGATGGCCGATGTTTTTAAAATTGATTTTAAATTGTACATCAAATAAATCTTACATAATGCACAGTCAAATTACTCTTAAAAATCCGTTGGTTGTTAATGAGTTGTCGCAACCGCAATCAGAGTTTAATTACAGATTAATTCAAATATTACGACCATCTCATTAATTTAGGGTTCGGGATTGGCAGAATTATATGAATACGGTCGTTCCAAGACGCTGTCTAGTGTCATTATGTTAACCTTGGACAAAATTAGCTTCGACACTTTCAAACATTACCAGCAAACACTGAACTTGTCTAATATGAGACAGTTTTTAACGTCAATAATTTCAAACAGTAGTGGACTCATGGACTTAGTATAAGTGGACTAGATTCTCACGGTATGTGATTCGCCAGTCGCGGGCGGTCGTCATTTTCATCGCATTTTTTCCACAATGCGATAAAAAGCGTCAGCAGACCGCAGATACGCGTGTCGAGACTTCCCACGATTTTATTATCTCATTAGTGTGAAGAATGTCTTCATAACGTGTCGCGGCCCCGGGACATACTTCATTACGCACTGTAATGGTGCATATAAAATCCTACATTTTATCTTACCATTCCATTTACACAAAACTTTTATAGTTTCATTAATTTATAAGATGAGCAACCATTGCGAGCTTACTAAAGCGTTCGACCGAGTGTCTCACTGTTCTCACATCAATGTACGTAGGCACTATATGATAATATCGTTCAATGGTTCATTTTGTAGTAAAGATCCATTACAGAAAAGCCTCCAGGCTTGGGGGGTGGTTCAGCCGTGCGGTGCGCAGGTGGATCCCTCAGGGTGCGCTACTGCGACCGAGATAATATCAGTATGTAGCTCGTTTTTAACCGTGTTATTATTGGCAATTGCCTGTTTACTGATCAGCAATTGGAATCTAATCGAGATGTAATGTATCGATGTAAATATCGAATGTATGTAATTTATGCTGATTGAAATATATAATGTGGGATTTAATGAAGATTGCTTTGATTAGTTTCAATATTGTGACAGCTTATCTTGCGAAAGTATCGGTACATTACATAGGTAAAGATTGGCTTGTAAAGATGGACTGTTATGCCTGTTTGCTCGACGTTTTGATTTGCTTGCATAAGCGAGTCTGTCTAAATCTCCGTCTACAAAAGGTATGGAATCATGATTGAAATACATGAATACGCCAAACAGAGAGTAATCGTAAGTGATTGTGAGCTTTGAGCGTTGTTCACACGCTAGTGTTGTGACGGCGCCGCGGGCTAGGGACGGGACACATCCATCACGTGGCCTCCCCCCTCACCCCGCGGCGTCACGCCCGTGTCCGCAGATTGTTCTCAATTTTGGCGTTGTGTAACTATCGAGGCAATTTGCTCGGAATCTGTCATTTAAATTTAGCCCTTAATTTGAATTATGGTCTGAACTTTGAAACAATTACTGCGTCTGAAACCAGCACGATCCGTACCGAATTAAATTTAATAAGACCTCAAAGTCGGGATTATTTTAGTGTAAAATTTGTACTTCATCGTTATTTATAGTTATCGAATACAATTTTTAAATATAAAATGTCGCCTCAAGACATAATGTTGTATTGATAGCCGATGTGGTAACGGAGTAGACTTATCGAGTTATATTTGAAATAGTGAGATGGGGTTACCGCGCCCACTCGAGTCCCATCTCAATTTGTCAGAAGCCGAATCGAAATAAAATTACGAACATATCTATTGAGATTTTCGTCATAATAAACCTTCGTTTGTTTAATTTATTGAAATATAGATTACAACTTTCAACTGATTAGAACAGAGTAATGATATTGGAAATGTTGAATATTAGAATGATCAATCTTCTCAGCATCTACAACATGAGACTTCATTAGGATTCAATTGAGTAGGTACTTCATTGATATTCCAAGTGGGTATTTATATGGTTTCTCCGAGTAACCCGATCGTAGAGGCGCGTGGCGATTTGATTGAGTAAAGAATAAGTTTAGACTTTACCGTAATGTGCGAGGTTTGTAAAGTTAAATTATAGTTATAGAGTTAAGTAACACCCTTGAATATTACGTGTACAGTCCATTGCATCCAGAGGTTATGTTTATCGCTATTCAGCGATAAGACCTCCCAATGTTTATCATACTTATATCTACAAGTTATTGCTGAACTATTGTAGTACCTATAGTTAGTTTACGGTGTGCAATAAAGTATTTTCTATTAATCTATCTAAATAAGTAAGTAGGTAGCAATGCATAGATCATATTCTAGCTATCAGATTTATAGGAAGGTAGAGAAAGTAATATACAGCTCACATCTGTGCAAGATGTAAAATTTATGATGAAAAATTAAGATGTTTATGAACAAGTTGTAATAAAAAATGATCTAAATAGCATTCTACTTTCACTGAGCTTATTAGATTGCTGTCTTCACTCATAATGTTTACAACACTTGTAAAATAATTGATGTCTTGTATGCATTATCACAGGTAAAATAGGCATTATAATATTATTATATTTTTATCATAACAGTGTCATAAATCCAGCCGCTACTAATTGAATTTGGAGAAAGCTTCACTCAATGATACACGTTTTTAAAATCCCACTAATATTATAAATGCGAAAGTTTGTGTGTGTGTTTGATACTTCTTCACGCTGAAACGGCTGAACGGATTTAGATGAAATTTGGAATGGAGATAACTGGACTCCCGGAATAACACATAGGCACATTTTTATCCCGATATTCCCCCAGGATCGAGATTTACGCGGGTGAAACCGCGGGGCGCTGTTAGTATGTTCAATATAGTTTACAAAATGATATATATTATATATACTAACTATAGTTCAGAAGCCAAGATTTGTTTATAGGTTGGTTGGGGTTGTTTTGGTGGTAGGCGTTGACAATCATTACCATTATTTTTACAAATCCCTTTAAGTTGAAATAATTTGTTGTAAATTTATTCCGACAATATTTTGACAAGAAAATGTGAGATATTTTATTATGGTGTTAGTTGTGTAATTATTGCTAGAAGATGGAAAGCAAGATGCTTCCCGCGGTTAAAGAACTTTATTGTTCAATCAATTTTCCTAATATCATAGCTTTAAAACCTCACCTAAACACGGTGCCCCACATCATCTATGCTATCCCGAAAGGGGTTGATCCTAACTAAAATGTATACGGGATTGAACAAATACTTTAAGACAGTTTGTATAGTTTTGAAAGATGAGAATGATTTGAAAATTTTGAAACGATTTGTTGGTAAGTAATTTTTGTGTCGAGTACGGTATTTTATGAAAATGGTACCATTGAACTGATCTGATGATGAAACTGGTAGAACCGGAATTACGTCATAAAACAATGTGACAACAATGTGTGATGTGGACGTGACCTATGAGGTAATGCACTGTTCATAGGCAGAGGTTACCGCTTAACATCAGGTGGGCCATCTGCTTGCTCCGCCATTCCAGTAGCATAAAAAAAAAAAAAAAAAAAGTATTATAATTGATCTGGGCGCGGGTGGTGAGTGAAACGTCCGCTCGTGGCGGTGGATCGGTTTGAACTAATTTATTAGAAATAAAAAGTGCTTATGCTAGTGTTTGATGCCAATGTACGAGGTGGCTCGTACAAGTGGTGTTGAGCTCACATTGTTTTTTTTTCTTAATTTAATACTAGCTTAGCCAAATATATTGTGTAACTGTTTTATTACCCAAACAAACTAAAAAAATAATACAGATTTAGTAGCCTCGTTATTGTGTGTGTTACGCGATATATTCGCCAATTGTGAACAGTTTTTTTTTTTTTTTAATTGAATCCATTAATTATATACTTCAAGGATCCCATTTAAATTTGAAAATTCAAAATAAATAGGAAAGTTAGAGGATGAATCCCGTTTATTGAAAGATTTGAAGTCAGTTTTGTTTGTAAAAAAAACTACTCCTCATTGGCCGCGAACTAAGTCGTGATTTAAGCAAATTACTTTATCCACAGTTAAGTACAAAACTAATTTTATAAAATTAGTTTCGTCCACGTTCTGTCCAACTAACTGTTAGTTTGTGCGTCTCCAGTGGACCGGAATGAGTCGAGGCAATACTAATCTAATTCTCGATTCTCAGATTCGGAGGCATGTAATCTAATTTATTTAGTCGGTGGACCCCACGCGCGTTGCGGCGCGGTGCGGCGCGGGGCGGACGCAACGTGGCGCGAAGCGGTGCGGCCAGCAGGCTCGACGCTCAGCCACAGTGTAGCTTTATTCTAGTTATTTATAGATGTAAGTGTCGAATGAAGATGTTATCCTATAATAGAATTGAAACTATCGTGGTTGGGAATCATATTAAATAAATACATAACGGCTTACTACCACTGTATTTCGTCGCTTAAATTTGCTGACGTTTCGAGACTGAAACGTCAGCAAAGCGACAAAATACAGTGGTAGTAAGCCGTTATTTATTTATTTATCCTATAATGTTTATAGTTCACTGTGTTTTAGTTATTATAACGGCTTACTTCAAGATTCAAGATATTAATTTGCATAAATAAGTGTAACAATTTGGTTTTATAAACTAGTGCGCACTTATGACTTTGACTGCACTCACTGCAGGCATTGTTTTTTTTGAGGGTGCTTAGTCAGTTATAAATAAACTACAACTTAGTTTCTTACTTAGGTACTACAACTATCTACTTTTTAAATAATACAAAGTTTAGTTTCATACATCAAGTTTTAGATTTAAGCATACAAAAAACAAAGCTAAAGTTGGTTGGTACAAGTTGACATTATTCTACCAAATATTCATCAACAGTATAGGTAAAAACTTTTTGATAAGGAATGTTTTTAGCTTTCTGATACTTCCTTGATGATGATGAATAGGATGTAGGTCCTTGATCATAAATAAATCTCTATTTGTACATTAATTTAACTGCCCGACATTAAACTTAACACGACTGACTATTCCTTTGAAGTAGGTACCTAATATCTACCGTAGGCTCTAAGTAGGTGTTTTAAAAAAAATACTATATGGAATGACGGATCAAGCAGATGGCCTACCTGATGTTAAGCGGTACTCTCTGCTTATGAACAGTGCATTATCACATAGGTCACCTCCGCCTAGGACGCACCCTATGTGGCATTGCACTGCGCCCGTCACCCTGAGACATAAAGATGAAAAGTCTCATGTGCCTGTAGTTTCACCGGCACCCTTACCCTTGAAACCGGAACACAGCAATGCGAGCATTACTACTTTGTGGCTGAAATAGGTATGCTGGTAGTACTTCCCCGGACAAAATCTTTCACAAAAAAGCTCTACTACTACTAACTACTGCTATCAATGTTGTGCTACTGGCAGCTTGTTCGGCACTACATCGTGGTCACTCACCGTGACGGGACGTGACTACTGCGGCGCGTGACGCGGCGTGACGCGCCCTGACACGCCGTGACGCGTGTCACGGTGCACCGGCGCTAATTGCAGCGATGAGCTGTGACAACTACAAATTGGGACTCGATGACCGGCGGACACTCCGCGTGTGGCGCGTTCTTATGTTACTCTGTAATGACGAAGACTGAAAGTGCTCGATAGAAGAGTATTTCTTACTCTTTCTTAGAATAAGCATGATTCCAGTTACTAAAACCTTCAACCAAAGTAAAACCCTAAAGCAAGTTTTTTGTTGTTTTGTTTTTAATACAAGCTTTTGAAATTAGTTATCAGAACGGTGGGTTGATCACTATTATCTATCGAGGGGTACCGTTGTCCACCTTCCGTCTCCATCATCAGATCAGCTCACTGTCACCATCATATTGTATTGTCATCGGAACTTGACAGGTATGCCAAATTTTAGCTCAATCGGTTGAGGATAACTGCTTTAAAATTCAGTTTCAAGATTCCACCCGGACATACGTTGCATGTTGTAAAGCTTGTCAAAAATGACACTTAACATGTTACTATTATTTATAAGTGCGGCATTGCTCTGCGCCAAATAGCCGGCAAGCAAGCGAGTGCATGTGAAAAGGGATTATTTACATAAATATTAAATTTTGAATACGAATTGCTGTCGCTCCAAATAGTTTCCTCGCCTTTTAAGCCAAATAATGAATGCCCTTATTGCCCTAATATTGAACTTACAATCATAGCTACTCGTAAGAAGATTCGATAAACAAAGACACGAGTTACTTTCAAAGAACCTCTTTACAAGATCATGCAGCGCGTTCAACTCTTTTGTTCGGGGAATGAGTAATGTTTGGTAAAACGATGGTCAGATTATATTTTGGTAAGATATTTGGTAAGTTGTATTGTTCGTTTGTTTCAGTCTTTGTTTGACTTTAGGTCAACTCTGTAGGGGGCACTGGCCAATCTTATTTTGGTAATGAGGGTACTGTTATGACGAAAAGTCCGAAAAGAAAGGCCAAAATATAAACACTGACTAACGTTATTACGAATTTTACTTAACAAAACGGATTTTACAAAGTTTGAAGCAGACTGATAGGTAAGCAAGTAATATATTATACTAGCAGCGCCCCGCGGTTTCACCCGCGTAAGTCTCGATCCCGTGGGAATATTGGGATAAAAAATATACATATATGCTTATGTTGTATTTCGGGAGATCAGTTATCTCCATTCCCAATTCCATCTAAATCCATCCAGCCATTTTAGCGTGAAGCAGTAACAAACACACTCACATATAAAGTTTCGCATTTATAATATTAGTGCGATTATTGGTACCTGCTTACAGATATTACCTATTGAAATTCTTTATCCCTGTTACTACTACTTCCGCGAGGGAATTTCCGCGTGGATATTATACACAGCGCTCATTACTATTCTTCCAGCTCTCATAACGGATGAAAAATAAATAATTTCGCTACAAAAAATATGTACTTGCAAACAGTGCAACCAACAATCTGTGGCTCAACATTTGTGTCGGTTCGTGACGCGCAGCCTCTCATTAGTCAATTATAAACGCTGGACGCGACTGTACGCTATCTATAATTGAGATCGATCGCCGCTTTGTACTGCTAAGGAGGTACTCACAGGGAGGGACCGCTGTAACGTCTGTGGGTTGCGCCTCTGTTACCATGCCTCTGTTAGCCTGTGTATGTAAACCAAATCTAGGATGACCTAGCTTCAGTAATCTCAACAAAACTGTTGGTGACTAAACTTCCGCACCAACCACGCCAGCCTCCTTTGGGACGCTGGCAGGTGACAAATCCTATCCTATCCTATCCTATCCTGCTAATATTATAAGCGCGAAAGTTTGTAAGAATGGATGGATGGATGGATGGATGGATGTTTGTTACTCTTTCACCTAAAAACTACTGGATGGATTTAGATGAAATTTGGAATGGAGATAACTGGACTCCCGAAATAACACATAGGCACATTTTTATCCCGATATTTCTACGGGATTGAGACTTACGCGGGTGAAACCGCGGGGCACTGCTTGTGTAGTATATATTTTAAAATTGGCTCTTTTAGTGATGTTTTGAACGATGTTTTTGTTTTGTTCAGTCTTGTAGAAATTTTGAAGGAGAATGGTTGAGCTGTTTTTATTGGTCCGCAACAAAACCAAAATGAGTACGTTATTTAATTATCCTACACTATCAGTGGCAATATCATTTTTGATCTGCTAGCTTTGAGTAGTTCCTTAATAGATCCCTTGGCTTTTACCCCTTGTCCTGATAGATCCCGTACCTATACCTATAATTTTGTTCCTTTGCATAAACCTTTCATTGTGTTTTATTGTAGAGCTCCGTTTTGGATGATAATATAGGTACCTACATTGATCATTAAACATGTAACATGTTGCGGACTGAATTACAAGGACTGGAACCTTTCACCCCGTACTATTTCACCCTAGTCCAATAAAAACAGCACAACCATTTCATTCAAAATGTATACAAAACTAACTCAAGAAACAAAATTATTTATTAAACATCACAAAAAGAACAAATTTAAAATATAACCAACCTATATTTGTCGTCAGCCAGCCTCCCTTAAGTTTTGAAGGAGACTGGCGTGGTTGGTGCCGAAGTTTAGTCGCCAACAATCAGTTTACATGTTATACTACTATGTTGTTATGTTATCTCACAGTATAAATGTGCCGGGTAATGTAAAAAGAACGACTAAACCTAGGTTTACCGGTTCGCATAGAGTTATCCCTGTGATATGTCTTTATGTGACTCTTCTACTATCCAGCATGGTGTATCAATTCAAGATTCAATATTCAAGATTCAATATATTTATTTGCATAAATAAGTGTAACAAATAAGTTTGGGAACCCCTGCTCTACAGGCATCGCAATTTTTTTTGAGGACGCTTCTTCAACTTAATTTATTACTAACTTATTTCTTACACCTAAACTAACTACTAAATTTTAATACAAAATTTAGTTGCTTGATTCATCTGGCTGGAAATTAAAGCATAGAAAAGGCAAATTAGCTCGACCATCTCATCGGTACGCTCTACTGTTCATATTGAACGTTCACCATTGAATTCGTTGTTCTGCGGTCGAGTAGGTAGGTAAGTACGTAGGTAGGTAGGTAGGTAGGTAGGTAGGTACAGACGAGCACGACTGGCCAGTGGAGGCGATTATTAACGGGGTTTGTTTGGATGCAATTTTAGATAATCTCTCCGACACGACGAATTAAGCATCTGGCTGGCTTGCTCAGTGTTTCGAGGAACCCTGTGATAGACTAGATCTAATTTTGATTAGGTTTGAGTTTATTGGTACATCTTGGTAGTCATTCGCAATTTGTTGAGACATTATTGTATTACTATGAACCTGGAAGAACTTTCCCTCCATCTATATATTGATTACCTGATGCGGTCTACGTTTCTGGCTCTGACCGAAAATGCTGCGCTACATATTCGAAGATAACATATTATGTCAGTAGACAAAGGTCACGTAAAACACGTAGGGCCACGTGACCAGAGGGAGATTTTTTACAAGCTTACAATGTATGTAAGTTTGTCTGGGTGAAATCTTGCAACTGAATTTTAAAGCTGTTATCCTTAACCGATTGAGATTATATTTTGCATACCTGTCAAGTTTTAATGACAATGCAATATTATGGTGACAGCGAGCTGATCTGATGATGGAGACGGAAGGTGGACAACGGATCTCCTCGAGGAGACTAGCCATGTTTACGCTCATTTAGATCAGCACGGCTTCGATCACTAATTTTATAAAAGCTTGTATTGAAATTTTTTTATTACACAAAAAACTTAATGTCAATACAAGAGATGTTTTCTTTGACTGCTTGTTTCCAAGTTACTTTCAAAAAACTCAAGAATCGTTGGTAGCAAATAGGGGGGGTACGTCCGTATTTATCCCATGAATTCATCCCATAAGCTATAAGTAGTAATAGTGGAGCTAGACAAAACATTCCAATGTACATAACTAGAACTCGTAGCTGTATTAAAGTTGTATCTAAGTTATTGGTTGTAAGCTCATTGAACGTTTCATCCACCTCTAATACACTGGTTTCTCGCGGGTTCCTCTCCGGACTGACATTATTACCTACGTCGGGAACATATCGTTTATCAAGCAGGATCTCAGGTGCACAGAGAAGAGGGGAGGGGGTGTGGGGGAGGGGGTATCGAGCCATCAAACTGTCTTGTCGTGAAATGTATGTTTTTTGAATCCGGTTGCTTTAGTGATGGGACGAGGCACAATCACACCGCTATCAAATAATTTACTGACGAAAATGTTTATGCGAGAAAGTTTACAACTTATATTAAATATTTTGACAAACAGTTCAGACATCACAACTTCGGGATCTCCTTTGTTAAGACAAGATTACAAGATAGATAGAAAATTCTTTATTGCACATAAAAGAAAGAAGTACAAAAGTGAACTTAATGCTAGAAAGCATTCTCTTCCAGATAACCTTGGTGTATTGCGGAAAAAATATGTATCGGTAGTGCACAAGAAGGGAAATATTAGATAAGTTTCAGAAATTAACTAAATATGATAATAATAATAATAATTAATAAGTACTTAAATTACTGTCTAAAATGTAAAATATACTAATACATATCAATAATATAAATCAAGAGTCTCATTGTGTACAATGGAGTCACTTGAACATTAATAAATACATTAAAGTACATTGTGATACAAGGGTCGTAAATAGATTATTGCAAACGAATTGACGTTTTTTAAACCCAAGCCCAATGGCGAGGGTTTACTATCGTCACGAGTTTGCAATAACCCTTATGTCCGTGTAACATACGACGCTTTTCAATACATTAGTTGTGAGAAAATAGTTAAATAATTATCTTAAGCCGCCGAATACATATTCTCTAGATTTATTATTGTTCTTCTATATTTGACATTATATTATTCTCATTCTAACATTATATTATAATCATTCTGAAAACCACTTGCTGGTATTTTTTTTATTGTGCTAAAAAAATATACTGCCAAAGAAATTATTAAGAAGTTTTAATATAAAAAAATTAGCAAAGACAGTTTCGAACATTCATCATTTATGTTTTTTTTAGTAAATATAATGATAAACAAATAAATTCTGAGATAATTAAATACAGATATAACACTTTCAATCAATTTTGTGAATCATTTGCTAATAATTACATCTAAAAAATTATTTTTCTTCGAATTAAGTCGACATCATTTTATTCTTATTTGTTTTTAACCCCCGACGAAAAACGAAGGGGTGTTATAAGTTTGACATGTCTGTGTGTGTGTGTGTGTGTGTCTGTCTGTCCCATCGTAGCTCCCGAACGGATGAACCGATTTAGTTTTTTTTTTGTTTGAAAGGTGTATTTGTCGGGAGTGTTCTTAGCTTTGTTTGATCAAAATCGGTTCTGCCGTTCAGCGTTGGGGGTTTTTTAATTTTTACAAAATTAATTAACTCTTTGCTCGTAAACTTAATTTTTGGGCTGGAATAAAGAAAATATCAAAGAAATCACACTTCGGTAAAACTAACTTTCAAGCTATGTTTACTGACCTTGTAAGTACACTTTTCGAGCAACTGTATTGAAAAATATATTCGATTAAATATTTCGGGGAATATTTATCAAATATAACGACTTACAACACTAGCAAGCAGCAAGAAACGTCGCGATTCATACTCCTCGTGTTTCCGGCGACACAGACCTCAAGGGGGGGTTAGAAGAGGGGGGAGGGTGACAATTAATACCATTTTCTTAGAATACACGATGCTATCGCAATGTTTATATCAGTTTATTCCTCCGCTGGACTAATTTATTCGCCGACAAACGCTTAATGAAAGCACTCAGAATGGTCGGTTTGATGGCGAATAGCTGAAATTGTCTGCGGTCACCGCCTTTAGAGATGATCGCTGTGATTTGGTGTTTATGATCTTATTTTATTAGTTTAACGATGAACATTAGGCATTTTTTTAAGAAATTACTTTTGTTTTGTGTTTTTCTATCTGTATGCATGTAAGTACTATCACCAACGTAAGTCTCTGACCTGCCCCTTTATTGCGTAATTTCAAACCTACTGTCAGAGTACTCAAATCGAACACCAGTGTTCATGCCAGACTACCATCTCGAGGAATTGCCGAAGGACTTTTTCGATGTCCAGTGACGTCAGACTGAGCTTTAGTTTTGAAACGAATTACACTAAGTGAATGCCATTCACTGGGTTTGAAACTGGCTCATAGTGGGACGTCACAAATTTGCCACTGTCAAGTAGTTACACAATACGAAACTGACAGAAAAGTGTCCAGACTGAATTTATATATGTCAAATTTGGAGTTCAATGGAATTGCGCAATAACCCCACAGTTTCAAAACATTTTCGCTTGCAGCAATAACGGTAAACTAGGTCCACCCATTTTTAGGGTTCCGTACCCAAAGGGTAAAACGGGACCCTATTACTAAGGCTCCGCTGTCCGTTTGTCTGTCTGTCCGTCTGTCACCAGGCTGTATCTCATGAACCGTGATAGTTAGACAGTTGAAGTTTTCACAGATGATGTATTTCTGTTGCCGCTATAACAACAAATACTAAAAATCAGAATAAAATAAATATTTACGGGGGCCATGTGATTTTTTTGCCGTTTTTACAGATAATGGTACGGAACCCTTAGTGCACGAGTCTGACTCGCACTTCGCCGGTTTTATTTTGTTTACCTATGAGACATGATATAGAAACATGTTTGATTTTGACAGCGGAGCTGAAAAGATCCTGCTCTCCCACATCCGTGGGTATCGTCATCATCACAAGTGTCGGAACAATAAAGTAGCAGTAAGCGCCAGTGCGCGGGGAGAGACTGCAGTAACCTGTACCGTGAACAAGCTAAACAATAAAAAAGGTTATCTGGAAGAAATCGCTGCTAAGCGATAAGACCACCCATTGTACTTTTAATTATATATTTAAGTTTTGTTTATTTTTTTTCAGTATTTTTATTTTAAGGTGTTAATAAAGTATTTTCTATCTTTCTATCTACAATAATAATAATTATTATTATTATAACAACTAGCAAATAGCTCTTAGCTTTAAAAATGCTTTAGTTAATGGCTGTGGTAGAATTTCGGATATTTTGGTGATGGTAATAATCTCTTTTCTGTGGTATGGCATGAGAGAGCGAGGGGAAAATTGATCTTAGTCTATGGAATCTTAAATATTGCTGCAATTTGTAACTTATCGATCAAAAATTAACTAAGGAATGCTATGAAAATGCTCTACCTAACATTTTATATCATGCTCTTTTGAAATCGTTTAAAAAGCAAAAATTGTATGGAGTGGTGTTTGTATGGAGTGTGATCAGTAGTTGCAGTCACTTCGGTGGTTCGGTTCCCAAACGAATCATGTATTTTTTTAGAAAATCTTTGATTGCAGTATTACTAAGTTTTTAAAATAAAATAAAGTCTCCTTTCAGTAAAATATCCTATCTACAATAATAAAGGTACTTTCCCTTCAAGTCGCATAGTCTTGGGACGCCCTGTATATTACGTCCTTCTATGTATTAGTTTATAAGTCCTTGACGTGCTTGACGATCTCTGTGGCGCGGCGGGCGATGTTTCGCCTGCGACGCAGGAAGTTGCGTGTTCGGTTCCCGTTGCGGAATAAATATTTGTACGATCTGCAAATATTTGTACAGGGTGTTCTGGGTATTTTCTATGTATAATAAAAAATATGTATCTATGGAATGAATTGTATTAAGTATATCAGTTATCTAGTACCCATAACGCAAGCTCTGCTTAGCTTGGGGCTAGATAATGCTGGGTGAACTGTTCCAGCATTACTTATTGATTAATTTATTATATTATGTCCTTATGCGTATTAGTTTTAAATCAGTTAATAAATAAATAAACTCCCTACAGATAATAACCGTGGAACCCACAAGCAGTTAATTACACCTTGCATTAGCCTTTTATAATGCTTGCAAACATCTTCTGGCCCTGCTCCAGTATGCGCATATCTTCGTCAGTGATCGCCCCCCACGCGAGCGTGACCCCCATCTGTCCACCGGCGTCGTCCGTCTGTCCGTCCGTCCGCTGTAATGGACTCGGACGCGAAACAATCGAGATGTGTCCAGCGCGTCCGGCGGTATTGAACTTATGTTACATTCCAATCCGAATGATAGCGATCTGAGATCGTGTGTCATAATAGGTATGTGAATACTTTTTACGTTATAATCTTTTTCAGGCTGTACGAGATCTTTTCTCCCCCATACGTGCAAGTTGTGGAATGGGCTCCCTCCTGAGGTGTTTCCGCTAAACTCATTTTATTGTTACCTACTCATGTGAAAATGTGCATGCCTAGTAATAAGGTAGAACATAAGTGGACTTCACCTAGTTTAAGAACTTTGTACAATGTTCTGGCAAATAAATTATCTTATCTTATCCAATCTTACAACATGAGCCGCTACAAAAAAAAATTATAAAGAGTCTTTCAGGGCAGACAACGCATTGGCAATATCTCTGGTGTTGCAGATGTCAATAGGCAACGGTAACCGCTTACCATCAGGCGGGCCGTAGTTTGTCGAGCCCATACATAAAAAAAAAGTGCAGAAATACCACGAAACTATGCCCAGAAATGATCGATTATTCATCCTATTTCTGCCACAAAGCAGTAGTGCTCTCATTACTGTGTTCATGTTGCATGATTTCATTATGTCATTTGTAATGATTTGTTGTACTTTAGACTGTAACTTGGCTGATAACTGATATGGATTGACAGTAATGCTAAGTACAGCACGTTCACTGTAAGACGTGGCCTTGGGCACAGAATAAATAATAGTCCTTGGTTGGCGTGCCAATGAGATATCATATAGAAACATATTCTTCATATGGAGACATCTTACAGTGAACGGTCTGTAGCTACCTTTTGTACTCATTCTCGACTAATCTGTGTAAGAAGGATAACGTAGATTATGTAAAACTGATCGCGTATCCTCAGTCAGGTGTATGGATGCGACACACATCTCACAAATATTAATACCGTGATCTTCATGTGCTATGCATGCATCTACCTATATTTTAAAGAAAAGAAAGA
The DNA here is from genome assembly GCA_932527175.1 of Operophtera brumata. Classification (NCBI taxonomy): domain Eukaryota; kingdom Metazoa; phylum Arthropoda; class Insecta; order Lepidoptera; family Geometridae; genus Operophtera; species Operophtera brumata. The sequence continues at coordinate 15,093,675 of OW052234.1, read as the reverse complement.
AAAAACATTTAAGACACTAAAATACACACACACACACAGAAACAAAGAAAAATAAAACTTATTTAACTATTTAGGTGTGTGCTGTAAGCACAGTCGTTGTCCTCGGCGTGCAGTGACTCAGACCTGCTCTGGAGTAGTGAGAGTATATTAGTGTGTGTGCAGAAATAATTAATATTGTTGCAATTTTATAAGGCACCTCCCACCGGCGCGCGCAATGCATCACGCCGCGGGGGCGCGTCGCACTCATCTAACAACTTCATTACTCTATCTACGAGTACGTGGAGAGTACTAGTTTGTACCTAGTAGTACCTGTAATCGATCCGGAGAGAAAGGCACTTAATGTAGGTATGTGAAACAATTATTAACATAGGTATTATAGTAATTTTACCATCATCATTCATCACACTCAGCATTGTCTCCTAAAGTGGTACTCTATATTTATAAAAGGCAATGTCTACCTGTCTATCTGTCTGTCTGTATGTCTGTCTGTCTGTCTGTACACTTATAACGATTTGAATATGGTTTTTTATTGGCGTTAGTTAGTCGTTTCACTTGTGCTTTCTTTGTCACCCTGTGTTAAGTTAGATAGTAAAATAACTTTAAAGTTTATGAAAAACTAGTCTGCTGTAATTATAATAGCACTAGAAGTTTTAACTTAACGTAAATTTTTTATAATCACGTCTATTATTTTTATTAAATACTTCGTTATTAAAATTTGTTTATTTATTATGTATAATTATTTATTGTGAAGCAGACATCCGTGTTTTTCACTCAGATGGTTTCAGCGGAAGATCAGCGTTGTGTTGCTACAACACAACAAGTGCTGAGCTGGACGCCAATTTGTGTCAGTGATGCATGGCTGGTACTAAGAGGTACAAATTAGTTTTATTTTTCTTTGTTTCTGTGTTTGTGTCATTTTGCGTGGAATTTTGTTTTTTGGCACAAATAAATGTTTTTTCTTTCTTTCTCAAAAACTTTAAATTCTATTTGGTTGACATATGTAAGGCTACCACAATATTGCTAAAATCTCACCGAGTAACTGTATCTCGGAATAAATGTTAATTTAGTACCGTTATATCATTAAACTCCAAACATGGTGGAAAGTAAATCGCCACTTAGCGGTTAGCGGCCGCAAACTTTATTATTATTGGAGCACTAAATATGCTGATACGTCGCTACAAGTGTTTCGGATGACAAATCACAAGTGTTTGGACCTCGTCATTTGTGAAGACATTTTCTCGAGTACTTATACTTATGATAATGGAGGAGGCGAACCCGGACACAACATGTTCTTTGGTTTAATTTTAGGTAGCTTGAGGTGTATTATATTTTTTTCGACTCATGTTATTACAAGCTTTTATTTACTTGCAATGTTTGTCCGGGTGGATTCTTGCAACTGAATTTTAAAGCAGTTATCCTCAATCGATTGAGATGATATTTTGCATACCTGTCAAGTTCCGATGACAATGCCATATTATTGTGACAGCGAGCTGATCTGATAATAGAGACGGGAAGGTGGACAACGGAACTCCTCGAGGGATAATAGTTGACTGGCCGTGTTTAGGCTCATTTTGATCAACAAACGGTTACGATCACTAATTTTATAAAAGCTTGTTTTGTAAAATATATTTTTCACAAAAAACTTATTAAAACAAACAAAGAAAAAAATCGCTGGTCATAATACTAGAGACACCGCCCCGCGACACTGAAACCCTGTCTTTACAGATCCACCAACTATCTGTAGTATGAACTGTAGGTATGTAGTTTTCTTCCACCTAGGTTCTTACACACATTTCATTCTACAGATAAGTTGGTGGATCTGTACTAGGTATTTTTAGCTCGAAAAAACTAAGTAGGTAGGTAGGTATGTCATCACAAACTCTTATTTCTAATTACCATTGAAAACCAATTTGACTTATATCTGAAACTGGCAGCATAACAATGCCCATAAAATAATCTAGCAGGTAGCCATAGCTGGTAGAATGTCGCCGCGCCGCGTATAAAGCGCTGGTTTTATGCGGCCGAACAAAGCGGGCTTCCACAAAGCGGGTTATCGCCGCTAAAAGGGTCGACAGATAACTGCCTCACGATTACAATTATATTACACTCCAGTTAGCACCGTTTCTGTTACCTATATGTTTTAAATTGTCTATTACTTTTTTGTTTCATAGCTGATTTGAATTTTGTATCTTTTAGCTACCTATATTAGTTTTTGTTAGTTATATTATTATGTTTTGTGAACAAATACAATGTATTTTCTTGTACAAGGCACTCGCAAACACTCGTAAGTGGATCAGTTTGTCTGTCACAGCTGCCCCTGTTTTCTAGAAATGTTATTTTTTTAACCTCCGACGCAAAAACTACGGGGTTGTTTAAGTTTGACGTGTCTGTGTGTGTGTCTGTGTGTGTGTCTGTATGTGTGTGTGTGTCTGTCTTATTGTAGCTCCCGAACGGATGAACCGATTTAGTTTTTTTTTGTTTTAAAGGTGAATTTGTCGGGAGTGTTCTTAGCTATGTTTGATCAAAATCGGTTTAACCGTTTCATGGCATAGGGGGTTTTTTTAATTTTTAAAAATTAATTTCTTGTTTCGCTTATAGAAAGTGTAAGTCGAGGGTCAGCTAAAGATTTCTCGCAACTCAAGCATACAAAGGTATATGCTTGGGTTGTCGTTGGTTTATTCCCGATGACCATGTTATCTTGTCGAAGTCAAAGTCCAAGTCAACGTGGACAGCGGGAAGTCAAAAAATCCCTTTCCGTTGTCCACGTTAGGTATCTTGACGGCAGAATCATTCTGCAAAAACTATCTGATTTGGTAATGAAGCAATTACCTAAGCCAAAGACTTTCGGTCTTCTGTATGCAAATGTTTAATGACGGCTTCACCCATACCACAGATAAAACAATACTATACTAGCCCATACCTAGTATTTTTTTATATGTATAATATAATATTATGTCGCAGCTAACTGGTTAAATTCAGCTGTTTATTTGGACGGCTAGACATTTCATTGAACAACGCCATACACTACACAACATCTTGGGACCTTGAGAAAATAGCAAGGTATATTATTATCATCGTGCCATTGTAGTTCCCAGATAGGTTGTTAGTATTTTTTTATCTATTTTATTAGCCTTTCTAGATAAAATATCAGTTTTTATAAAAGTTATTCATTGAAAATGGTGCAAGCCACTGTGAAAAGATGCCCATTGAGGCTCTGCCTACAATCCTTTTTGCCTTTTTGCCCTTCGGGGAAAAAGGCATGTGTCTATGTATGTATGTATGTATTCAATGAAAAGGGTAGCCGTCCATTTAAACGGCTGATCCAACCAGTTGGCTGCGACACTGGCTTCGCCAGGCGTCACGCGCGTGTGTCGCACATCGCATAAATTGGGAAAACAAATTAAAAGGTTTTATAGCCTTTTTATTATAAGATTATATATCGATATTAATAGTAAACGCCGATGATATAATATTTTAGTGCGCATTACAATGTGTTCAAAATGGCGAAAGAATTATTAAATTGAAGGGCAAAAATTGTAAACATTGGTCATTGAGCAAACGTACTCCGCTCAATATTGTTTAGTTACTTCAATCCAAGATTCACATCTCTACACATACACATTGCACTATCTGTAGTCGCATGTGCAGGACCTAAAAATTAACCTACAGGTTCAAGATCTCGTGTCTGTCTCCGGTGGCCTCCGGATTATGGTTCAAGATCTCGTGTCTGTCTCCGGTGGCCTCCGGATTATGGTTCAAGATCTCGGGTCTGTCTCCGGTGGTCTCCGGATTATGGTTCAAGATCTCGGGTCTGTCTCCGGTGGCCTCCGGATTATGGTTCAAGATCTCGGGTATGTCTCCGGTGGCCTCCTGATTATGGTTCAAGATCTCGGGTCTGTCTCCGGTGGTCTCCGGATTATGGTTCAAGATCTCGGGTCTGTCTCTGGTGGCCTCCGGATTATGGTTCAAGATCTCGGGTATGTCTCCGGTGGCCTCCTGATTATGGTTCAAGATCTCGGGTCTGTCTCCGATGGCCTCCGGATTATGGTTCAAGATCTCGGGTCTGTCTCCGGTTCCCTCCGGATTATGGTTCAAGATCTTGGGTCTGACTCCGGTGGCCTCCGGATTATGGTTCAAGATCTCGGGTCTGTCTCCAGTGGCCTCTGGAGTAAGGCGCGTGTTCAGGATCTACTTCCTGTACGGCTGTGTAGCTATCAAAAGCGTTAGATTTGCTGGTGTGTTTATAAATAAGTCAGGTCCTGCCTTAGCAGGTTATATCCATTCGGTTCCTAGGTTCCCACCTCTGATCGAAGGTACCTACACTCTGAGTTTTTTAAAAATATAACTCCATTTCTTACTTCCCTGCCATGACAGTTAAACCAAAAACTCCTATGAATTTCTTATATAACAAAATGGTTGCATATTTAAAATAAAAAATAGCAAAAGGTATTTGCAATATCCCGTACCCGCTCTTCAACCACAAGACTCCGCTCGCATCTCGCATCCCATTTAGTGATTTCAATAATGAGCGGTCACATTACTAGAAGCCCGCTAAACCCCGCTCTGAAGGAGAGGTAGGCCTTTGTAGCGACGACGGCGGCGACCGCAGTGACCGCACGAGAGGAGACTAGCATGTATATGTGCCGCCAGCGGCATTCGACACGGTGCGGTTTGAAGACGAGCAAAAATAATAACGGAGCGATCCTCTCTCCTTCATGGTGGGTAAGTATAGGTATTAGGTACCTAGGAAGAAGTAGAACAACTACATTCATGGTAGGTAATAATAGGGATAGAGTCTGGCCAACGAAAGCTGTCCAAGAAAAAAGGCGGGAATTAAAAAAATCAAGAGCTGTTAAGAGGAAACACAAGGCCCGTTTTCCCATACAAACGTAGTCCCCTGTTTTCTCCCTGGATAAAGCCAGTAGAGCAATTTTTTTTCTCAAAAAAATCTATTGCCACCATGTCATGTCCCTATGTTTTCCTTTTTTTTATAAATTAATTATTAAAACAGATATGAACATTAAAAAAAATAAAAATAAGGTCAGATTTTCCGCTGTGTTCAAACATCCTGAAAACAAATTTGAAATATTTTCTACTAACAAATATATTTTTGCTTGATAACTATGTTAATAACCAAAATAACTCAAAAATATACACGACAAAATATTGATTACTTTATAGTTTATCAGATCTGAGTTAGAATAACATGCGTAGCGTGTTTATTGGCCTAATTTAATAAACTACCATAGAGCACCTATTTTTTTGCTATGGTATCCCCTTTGTTTACAAAAAATATCTCGAATTCTGAACCAGGGTATAAATTATATAAAAAAAAACATAAGAACACGGCTAAAACTTTCTTTTATTTTTAATAAAAAAATAGTTAAATTGGTTAAATTTTGGCACTACGAATCGTTGACTTTATGTACTTTTAATAGGTATTGTCGATCCAAGCTGCAGTTGTCTCTATCACGCTCTGCGGGGGGAGGTTTGAGGTCTGTGCGACAGCAATTGATTTAACAAATTTATTATTTCCTATTTTTTAATTCTCTAGCCCTTTGTGTTTCCTCTTAACCCTGGCTATACACAGCTTATACGGAGTTGATACTATTTACTGTCCCCAAGATGTACGAAACGTCAATGTGTCAATTTTGACAGTCTTAAGTTATTTCCATATCAAAACTTCTGAAAATAATGCGTGGACAGCTTTCGTTGGCCAGACTCTATAATATAAAATTGCCGTTGTATATACATAGTAATAAATAAATACTCCAAGTCAGGTGCCAACTTACGGTGTGCGGTCTGTAGTTTAAGGGTCAATTTCACCAACACATTAACGGACGTTTAAACGGCTGTTTAGCTTAATCAACGCTTTTTGACAGATGTTTTCATACGTTATCTGTCACTTTGACGTTTGATTACGGTAAGGGCCCGTTTATTTGTTCGTGAACTTGGGCCTAAATCTGCCTTTCAGACTGTTATGTTTTTGACAATCGGCGCACTGAATCCTTTTAAAAACCTTTTATTTAACCTGCAATGTATGTATGTTTGTCTGGGTGGAATCCGGGTGGAAACTTGCAACTGAATTTTAAAGCAGTTATCCTCAACCGATTGAGCTGAAATTTGGCATACCTGTCAAGTTCCGATGACAATACAATATGATGGTGACAGCGAGCTGATCTGATGATGGAGACGGAAGGTGGACAACGGAACTACTCGCTGGATAATAGTAGACTGGCCGTGTTCAGGGTCATTTTGTAACACGGTTACGATCACTAATTTTATAAAAAGTTGTGGTATTGAAAAACATATTGTTCACAACATATTGTATAGTTTTTTTTACTACTTATTTATTTTCTTCTTATTTATTTTTATCACATCACATCATTGTACCAACGCTCACGGGGCCTTTTTATAGCCACCAAATCGAAGGGCGACCAAGAAAACCCCGCAACATAAAGAAGTAGTCTCTATGTAAGGTGAGCCAGTTGTTATCCAGAGACTGCGCCTCATCTATCAGGTTGCACCACGGAAAGGGTAGTCACGAGGCGTAATGATTAACCGACACTCTTCAACATAAACTTGTGCATTCCCACACAAAGATATACCTTATTGCCCTAACCTAAAGCTTAGATTCTCTTGTGTCGTGTAGAGTCCTGAAACCGCGCGATTTCATTGCTCTCTGGCATACGTAAATCAGAAGCGAGAAATACATGCCTTACTGTACCATCGGGGAATATTAAACTGTATTTACATAGAGATAGAATCGGAAACGGGTAATGAGCCGAGTAATGACAACAGCGAGTAATGAAAGCGCTGGATAGAATGGCGTGTACGATTACAATAAGTACAAAAACTCCAAGAAATTATTTCGATTCATTACTTTGTTTATGTATTTTTTAGGTATATTCCTAGTTTTCAATCAGATATTTAGGTGTGATTCTGTAGTTACGACAAAACATGCTGACTCGGCGTTGCTTTCTTCCAGTAATAATACATTCCATAATAAGCCAGCAGCCAGGACAAATCTTATAACAACGAATTTTACTAACAAGTCCTGGGTAATCCCTTAGTCGGTTTTTACGACATTCACGGGAGGAGACGGAGGGGTCTATTCTTAGGCTGGACATAGCACGGCAATAATTAATTCATCGTTATGGGATGCCAAAGTTTCTTAGGGCCGGCGCTCACTGCCGGCACGGCACGGCAAAGGATTTTATTACTAATCAAGTTTTTTTTTTGTTGAGCTACCTTTAGATCGCTTGCAGCGGTCTTCAGGTAGTACAACTGTTTCATATGTATTTTGTACATACCTTGTAATATTCTTTCTGTAAAAAAAAGAAGTTATTTTGAATATTATTTAAATGAGTTTAGAATTCATGTTACTTTATTTCGATACCACGATGCCGCGAAATGACGCTACGGACCGCGGAATGCTTAGAGCATTGCAGGCCTCCGTACGCGGAATGCTGCGGCATGACGTGTCATGCCGTTTAATTCCATGGGTTTCCGCGGCGTGCCATTGCTTCCCGCGAGACGTATGGGTCACTTTATGTCGAGGAATTATAAATAAATAAATAATAAATAATGCTGGACAAGTTCACACAACATTATCTAGCCCTAAGCTAAGCCAGAGCTTGTGTTATGGGTACTAGATAACTGATATACTTAAACATACACATACAAACTAAAACACAAAAAACTTAAACTTAAACTTATACATTACATAGATAGATATTTTTATTATACATAGAAAACACCCAGAACACCCTGAACAAATATCTGCAGAACGCACAAATATTTGTTCCGAGGCGGGAATCGAACCCGCAACCTCCTGCGTCGCAGGCGAACATTCGCCAGCCGCGCCACAGAGGTCATCATGATTGCTAAGGTAGTTGAAATAAGGTTGAATCTTGTGCAGTGGCTGGCCTTTCATCAGGATGCCACGGCATGCCATTGAACGTAGCGGGATGCCGCAGCACAACCTGTCATGCCATGCCGTGCCGTGCCGTGCCGTGCCGGCACTGGGCGCCGGCCCTTATTGTGACAGCCGTGACGTAGGTAATGCATGAATGTTATATTCAATGTTGAACATCACTGTCAGCGCTCTTATAATCCGTCACGGCTTCATTGCTTCTTTATAAAACTTATATAGAATGACGTAATAAATAACTGCAAAATGAAGAGCTGGTAACTTTTATATTGCCGTGTTAGGTCCGATTGTGATACAGACTCATATACAACAACTTACATGCACAGTTATGATGTTAGGTGGGGTATGACGCAAAATTACCAATCTTAGATTTAATATTTAACCGACTAAATCAAATCCAATATTCAAATTATAAATATGCATGCATACTACATTATAATTCTGAGTGATCACTTTAGCAGAAACACGATAGGACAATATTTTCTTGATAGTTTTTTTTCCAAAGTAACGTCTATTTTATGCCTATATTCGATTGTTTATTAAAATGGTGCATTATTGGGTAAAAAGTTAGAGAAATAAAGTCAATACAACAAAGCCTTTTCTCTTGGGGTTTTATAAAATTATCTATTTTTTACGAGATATTCAATAAAAACCGCTTTTTCGTGGTGCGCGAGACGTTGTTTTCGACGCAAAAACGACGGATAAGTTTGACGTGTCTGTGTGTATGTGTGTGTCTGTCTGTCGCCTCGTAGCTCCCGAACGGATGAATCGATTTATTTTTGTTTGAAAGGTGAATTTGTCGTGATTGTTCTTAGCTATGTTTGATCAAAATCGGTTCAGCCGTTTCATTGCGTTGAGGGTTTTTTTAAATTTTTCAAAATATTTTACTTGTTGTATCAATATTTCTGCCTAGGGTTGGCGCAGACTTGCGCGGCAAGCGTGATGCGTTGCAGCGCCGAACGTCATGTTTGTAGCGCCTATCAGTTACTGCCGTTTACTCTGTGCCATTGAGTTACTGTCTATTGGTGGCTTTAGTTTTGAGTTATAACCACAATGTTACAACGGTTAGAATACGAGGCGAGGTGCACTGCAATCGCAATGTAATACATTGCAGCGCAAACGTCATGTTTGTAGTACCTTCTCTGAGTTGATTTCCCGCCTGAACATGTGGCTCTGTTCCATTATTTGTCCTGCAGTTGACCGCTTGTTGACCAGTGTTCATATTGTCATTTAACACAGTACCTATCCCTGTCAGTTTAGTTAGTACTTCCAAATGTAATAGGTTTTAGAGATTTTGTTGAAGAATGTCTGAAGTCGTGATGGGTTACAAAGTACCTACTGCACCACCTTTGTGGTGTGTTCATTTAGTCTTGACATTTTATAAACCTCTTCATTCGCTAACTTTGCTTTGAGCTGTCCCGTCTGCTTATAGTTTCGAGTTATATGTAGCTACTTTTAATGAAACCTTTGACGATACTCAGAGACGCCACTACACTATAATGTCTCATAAAATGGTTTCTTATAGATTTTGTACATATTAGGGTTCCGTACCCAAAGGGTAAAACGGGACTCTATAACTAAGAATTCGCTGTCCGTCCGTCTGTCCGTCTGTCACCCAGGCTGTATCTCATGAACCCTGATAGTTAGACATTTGAAATTTTCACAGATGATGTATTTTTATTGCCTCTATAACAACAAATTACTAAAAAGCAGAATAGAATAAATATTTAAGGGGGCTCCCATACAACAAACGTGATTGTTTTGCCATTTTTATAGATAATGGTACGGAACCCTTCGTGCGCGAGTCCGACTCGCCCTTGGCTAGTTTTTTTTAAATGGATCCATAACATATTGATCCATTTACGGTTTCTTGAGGTGGAGGAGCTTAAAGTGGCCGTCAACGTTAAACTTTTGAAGAAGAAAGTTGATGACTGGGTGTTATGGTACCATGGTACTCGTAGTTTCTGATACCCACGATACAGGCGATCCTAGTGTGGGATCAGGACTATTTATGTGACTGTTGGGTATTACGTTATGTTATGTTAATATAATGTTGTTGTGTGTTGTATGAATTCAATTCAGGGTTTGTTGTTAGACCTAGGTCGATACTTATTACGTGATCGCTCATCCCTTATCTTTCCAGAAATTATTTCAAAAAGCCTGCAGTAAGTACTTACAAGTAGTGCTTACTCACGCGTCTTAAATCCAAAACAAAATATACATCCAACTGCCTAAACAAGTGTTTGAGCGATTAGTGGCGCGGCGCGGGCGCAAGTCATGCTTACTAATGACATGACATCTTATACATTATGCATTTTACACCTTTTCCTGGTAATGAGGAATGAAACACTTTAAAATAAGGTGTGAACCAGTTTGAGTGTGAAAATCCTTAGAGAAGTAGTAAAAGCTCTCGAAGAGGCTGGCAAATAAGATTCAAAATCGAATATCTCTTGATTTAGAACCTACGAGAATAATATTGTGGGCATGAAGAGCTCTAAACCTTTCTTTGTAACAGCTGGCGTGATTCTAATATTACGTGTAGGTAAGGTGTAAGGAGGTTTAGAGAGGAGCTACATGGGCCTAAAACTCATAGCTTGTTATATAATAAAAAGACAAAGGCAAAAGATGCAGTAAAAAGAGTCTTACTTCAGAAGTGGCTTTTATCGAAGTGCTTTTATTCAATGAATGAGTACTTTAGTTATAAAAACAGCGTCTAATTAGGGTTTATTTATTTTTTTCTTTCTCTCTCTCAGAATAATGGATTGGTTTTTATTGACGTTGTTTTTTTTTGTGTATTCTGGTCTAAGTTTTGTGGTATTGTATATAACCTACCTACATATTTTTTCATTTTTTTTGGTAATTACTTAGTGATTTTTTGTTGTTTTCCTCGCATGTAACTTAATTATAACTAGTTTTTAAGATAAAATTTTGCACGCTTAACGGCAGAATGTACTGGGAACTTCAATTTATATATACCTACCATCTATGTTTTTACTACTTACACCTACATTCTAAGCAAATAAATAATTCATTCATTCATTCATTCTTGAAGTGGAAATGGGCTGGACATGTGCAAAGAATGGCAGACGATAGATTGTACAAAATAGTGACAAGTTGGTACCCTCTAGACAAAAAACGTAGAGTAGGCAGACCCCAAAGGAGATGGAGCTACGGCATCGCCAATGTAGCTGGTAAAGCATGGAGTAGAGCGGCTAGAGACAGGGAGTTATGGAGCTACGGCATCGCCAATGTAGCTGGTAAAGCATGGAGTAGAGCGGCTAGAGACAGGGAGATATGGAGCTACGGCATCGCCAATGTTGCTGGAAAAGCATGGAGTAGAGCGGCTAGAGACAGGGAGATATGGAGCTACGGCATCGCCAATGTAGCTGGTAAAGCATGGAGTAGAGCGGCTAGAGACAGGGAGACATGGAGCTACGGCATCGCCAATGTAGCTGGTAAAGCATGGAGTAGAGCGGCTAGAGACAGGGAGATATGGAGCTACGGCATCGCCAATGTAGCTGGTAAAGCATGGAGTAGAGCGGCTAGAGACAGGGAGATATGGAGCTACGGCATCGCCAATGTAGCTGGTAAAGCATGGAGTAGAGCGGCTAGAGACAGGGAGACATGGAGCTACGGCATCGCCAATGTAGCTGGTAAAGCATGGAGTAGAGCGGCTAGAGACAGGGAGATATGGAGCTACGGCATCGCCAATGTAGCTGGTAAAGCATGGAGTAGAGCGGCTAGAGACAGGGAGATATGGAGCTACGGCATCGCCAATGTAGCTGGTAAAGCATGGAGTAGAGCGGCTAGAGACAGGGAGACATGGAGCTACGGCATCGCCAATGTAGCTGGTAAAGCATGGAGTAGAGCGGCTAGAGACAGGGAGATATGGAGCTACGGCATCGCCAATGTAGCTGGTAAAGCATGGAGTAGAGCGGCTAGAGACAGGGAGATATGGAGCTACGGCATCGCCAATGTAGCTGGTAAAGCAAGGAGTAGAGCGGCTAGAGACAGGGAGATATGGAGCTACGGCATCGCCAATGTAGCTGGTAAAGCAAGGAGTAGAGCGGCTAGAGACAGGGAGATATGGAGCTACGGCATCGCCAATGTAGCTGGTAAAGCATGGAGTAGAGCGGCTAGAGACAGGGAGATAAGAAGGCAACTGGAAGAGGCTTTTATCGCTAACAGAGAACACAAACGCGCTGGAGAAACAAACCAAGATTAGATTACAGAAGATCTTTGTTTTTTTTAAATTTAATTTTATTTAAGTAGTTTATCTAAGATATTGTGATAGGAAAAATAAAGCTTAGGTATTATCATTATTAAGGTGTAAGCTGCGTCCTATAAACCTCTTTAAATGTAACTCTCGCTTAACTCTGTCGGTCCGATGATCTGGTGATCTTACGGACTACAAACCGCAAAGTACCAGGTAAACTGTTCATGAACCACAAAATAACAGTAAAAACTTTTTAAGCTCCATAATTGCTACTCACAACCTTAGAATTCGTTGTTTTAGCTACCGTCCTGTGCGAGGGCGGCGCCCGATGTTATTGATTGTCTTCACAAGTCGCTACCTTTTAACAGATACGTACCTCTGGTACTACGCATTTTTTGCTGGTATTTACGTTTTTTTTATTCATCTATAATTATTATTATTTATTTATTTTACTCTGTGCACCACCGTTCGTTATTGCTTCGCTCATTACTGTCCATCAAAAGGTTGCCTGGAAGAAATCGCTTTCAGCGATAATGCCGCCCATTGTACTGTAATTTGATTTAGTTAATCCTTTTGTGTTTTATTATTTTTGGTGTACAATAAAGTGTTAATCTATCGAAGACATTTATTAACAGAAAGAATAATACAACTAAATACAAGGTATGTACAAAATATATATGAAACAGTTGTGCTACCTGAAGACCGCTGCTAGCGATCTAAAGGTAGCTCAACTGATCCAAATCACTACCAGACTATCAATCTATCTAAAGTCGACTTATCATAAAGTTTTAAGAAGGCACTCCCGTAACTCAAATGGCGAACCTCCACCTTGTAATCATAATCATAATCATAATCATAATCATTTATTCACAAGAATGTAGGTATAATAGATGTTAAAAATAGAAATGTTCCTTAACATTCTGCCTCATAAAGGCGTGCAAAATTAAAAACGAATGTCACTATTGTAGCTAATCTAATAAATATAATCTAATAATAATAAAAAAAAAAACACAATGTCAAATCTTAACAGCTACGAGATAATTAAAATGGGTGTAGTAGTAGGTATGTATACAAAAATAATGTCAAAAAATAAAAAATAATAAATGAGAAACAATGAATGTCAGATTTTACATTCCATAAATTCCTTGATGTCATAAAAACATTTTTCCATTAACCAATTTTTCAATTTCCATTTAAATACATTTATTGGCAGGTCCTTAAAGTCATTTGGTAGTTTATTGAAAATCGTAATGGCATGATAGTATACATTGCGTTTAGCAAGAACCAACCGGCACGGAGGTATGTACAGTTTGTGCCTGTGCCTTGTATACCTGGCAAAGAAATCCGATTGTTTTGTAAAATATTGTGGGTATTGTTTTACAAATATACATATATCCTTGATGTACATGCAAGCCAGTGGAAGAATTTTAAACCTCTTAAATAATGGCTTGCAGCTATCCATACTCCATGCACCACAGATGGCTCGTACACATTTCTTCTGTATAATGAAGGCTTTATCAACATCGACCGAGTTGCCCCATAAAACCAAACCATAAGCTAAGACCGCTGACACATACCCGTGATAAGCGGTGAGTGCCGCATCTATAGACACACGGAGTCTCAGCTTTTTTATCGCATACACGAACTTATCCAATCTGTCACATACTTGCGTTATATGAGCCTTCCAATTGCAGAATTGTATAGAATGGCGATCTTTGTTCAGAACTCCAGAATGAAGCTGGATGCAGCTTTCAGGCTCAGACTACAGAGATACGTAAACGGCGTTGAGTAGCAGGTTATCACGATGCTGCGCAGAATAGAAAATAAAAAATTTATTACTTGAACTTCTAGTTTAGATAGTACTCTCAACTTAACACCAGCTAAGTACCTATAAGTAAAACTTTTAAGTAATCCGTGGTAAACGGTGTATTGCTCTGCGCCCGCCACCCAGAGACAGAAAGATGAAAGTCTCTTGTGCCTGCAATTTCACCGGCACCCATACCGTACTAATGCCCATATATACCACAATTTCACCGGCACCCATACCGTACTAATGCCCATATATACCACAATTTCACCGGCACCCATACCGTACTAATGCCCATATATACCACAATTTCACCGGCACCCATACCGTACTGATGCCCATATATACCACAATTTCACCGGCACCCATACCGTACTAATGCCCATATATACCACAATTTCACCGGCACCCATACCGTACTAATGCCGATATATACCACAATTTCACCGGCACCCATACCGTACTAATGCCCATATATACCACAATTTCACCGGCACCCATACCGTACTAATGCCCATATATACCACAATTTCACCGGCACCCATACCGTACTAATGCCCATATATACCACAATTTCACCGGCACCCATACCGTACCAATGCCTATATATACCACAATTTCACCGGCACCTATACCGTACTAACGCTCATAAATACCACAATTTCACCGGCACCCATACCGTACTAATGCCCATATATACCACAATTTCACCGGCACCCATACCGTACTAATGCCCATATATACCACAATTTTACCGGCACCCATACCGTACTAATGCTCATATATACCACAATTTCACCGTAACACAGCAATTTGCGGCAGAAATATATATTTGTTTGATGTATAACAGATTCGTAATTCGGCAAGATTCGCTGCTCGATAGATTCGTAATTCGGCAAGATTCGCTGCTCGATAGATTCGTAATTCAGCAAGATTCGCTGCTCGATAGATTCGTGAAATGGCCAAATTCTTAGATTCGACAGATTAGCTATGATGGTAGTACTAGCATCTGTCGATTCCAAGAATCTACAAGAACTCAATATCCATAATTCGGTGCCCACTTCATTAATATTAAAATTACTGATCTAATTAATACACTGTTAGGCTGGTTCAGTGAATGTAAGCCGAGGCGGTCTGAGTGAGTCCGTCGTCGGCTGTCTCGGCGGTTTTTGTGAAAGAGTTTGTCAGGGGAAGTACTATTTGACGACCTCTGTGGCGCAGCGGGCGAAGGTTCGCCTGTGACGCAGGAGGTTGCGGGTTCGATTCCGGCCTCCGACAAATATTTGTACGATCAGCAGATTCAGGATGTTCTGGGTATTTTCTATGTATAATAAAAAATATCTATCTATGTAATGTATTGTATTAAGTATATCAGTTATCTAGTACCCATAACAAAAGCTCTACTTAGCTTGGGACTAGATAATGTTGTGTAAATGTGTCCAGAATTATTTATTATTTATTTATTTATTATTTATAGTACTTCCCCTGACAAATTCTTTCACAAAACCACTACTAAATGTGATACTCTCGGAGACAGCCGACGACGGACCCACTCAGACCGCCTCGGCTATTACATTCAGCCTAACAGTGTATTAAATTAGATCAGTAATTTTAATATTAATGAAGTGTGCACCGAATTATGGATATTGAATTTTGGCTATTTAGAGCAAGTTTATAGTTATTGGTAGGATTAACTGGACCTTGATCTGATACAACTTCAGATAGAAGCTCGTTTAATCTTAAATAATAGGTATTACTTACTGGTAAATGTATGTTGGTTCAAAATGAGATCTTAAACAAGATCTTAGTAGTAGTAGAGCTTTTTTGTGAAAGAGTTAGTCCGGGGAAGTACTACCACCATACCAATTTCTGCCGCAAAGCAGTTGTGCTCGCATTGCTGTGTTCCGGTTTGAAGGGTAAGGGTGCCGGTGAAATTACAGGCACATGAGGCTTTTCATCTTTATGTCTCAGGGTGGCGGGGGCAGTGCAATGCCACATGGGGTGCTTCCTAGGTGGACGTGACCTATGAGGTAATGCACTGTTCATAAGCAGAGGCTACCGCTTAAGGGGCTAGTCTGTGAAAACCCTTGAAAAGTGGTGTTTTGAAAAGCCTAGAACTTTCCAAATTTAGCTTTATTCTTAACAATATTTAGATCAGAAGAAAGAACACTTCAGGCTGAATAAAACTACGTTGGGGTTTTCTAAAGTTATTTCTAGATTTTGTGTAAATTGAAAAACTACCTACCCATTTTCACGAAATTGATCAAAATAGAGCATCTACATATGAGCCTAAATCTACGGAATTACAGCTATTTCTGAGAAATAAAACACTTTAGTATCATGTCTATACACATAGTTTTAAAAGTATGCTGGGGTTTTTAATCTTTTCATATAAAAGATGTGTAAAAACACGAAAACATTTTCAATTCGCCGTATCTACACGATTTCTACGCCATTTTCTGTCATTCCGTGGTTATCCACGGCGCTGGAAGGAAGGCCCTCGTTCACTTTTTTATTCACAGGTGAAAACGGACAACCGGTTACTTCGATATATCATTACAAAAACTTGTATTATTTTACTGAAAATTGTTGGTTTTCGTTGTTATAATTGTAATTCGGGTAATAAGAAACCAATGCAAATTCTTATTTATTTGAGGTTTGTGAAAATTTACCGGACTGACATGGTTTGACAGTTTAATCATACAGTCGTGAACACAAACCAATTCTAGAGATCCACCAACTTATCTGCAGAATGAAATGTATGTAGCTGATAGAAAAATGTAGGTAAATGGTTCTAGAGATAAGTTGGTGGATCTATACTTATAACATTGCAGGCCTCCGTAGTCGCTCGATGCAATTCTACGGTAGCATACTCACGAAGGAGTTTATATTGTGACCAAAAGAGTTTCGCTTAGCGATTTTCCTTAGAATATGCCTAGCTCTTTATACTAAGTGATTATCGTTTTTTTACAAAAATGTACTTGCTTATTTCCCGACTTACTAGTGAGAAACGGTATGTTTTTTTTATTTTTATTTATACTATCATTCAATTTTTATCTATGTTTGACTGTTTGTTACTAATAATAATACTGGTACTTCAAATTTTGATATCGAAACAATAAATAAATAAATAATGCTGGACAGTTCGCACAACATTATCTAGCCCCAAGCTAAGCAGAGCTTGTGTTATGGGTACTAGATAACTGATATACTAAATACAATATATTACATAGATAGATACTTTGCTGATACAATGCTGCTATTCAAAAAATCTCCATTAAAGTCCATGCTTTATTGGAGGCGGAAGATGAATAAACTGGTCAAGTGCGAGTCGGACTCGCGTGTAGAGTGCTCCGTACAAGTATGCTACCATATAAATAACTCTGTCAACATAGTAACAACTAGACCAATGGAACTTAGTATAGTCCTCGATAAGTCCTCGGTGAAACGTAGCCACTCATTTTGTACATATTTTCTCTTCACGAATATTTTCGTTTCCCGTCGGAATTTAAAAACGTATAGCACAAAGTAATTAATTTTGTAAAAATTTAAATAACCTCCAACGTTGAACGGCTGGACTGATTTTGATCAAACAAAGCTAAGAAAATTCCCCACAAAAACAATTAAAAAAAAAAAAACGGTTGATCCTTTCGATGAGACAGACACACAGACACGCCAAACTTATAACACCCTCTTCGTTTTTCGTCAGGGGTTAAAAATAAACGAATTCAGATTTTGGGTACCTACTAATTTTGGACGAAATTTATAATATAAAATACAAGCTAGGTATAGGTACCTACTGTCACCCGCGACTTAATTTGGACGCGTTATATTATTTGTAGTAGGTACAACTATAATAACTGGGTTATCTGTGACATACTAGTTCCTCATAGATAATCCAGTTGATCAATATTAATTTTATTGTAAGTTAGGTATGAGGTATGAGGTTGACGTGTTTGTATGAGCTTGATCATGTAACAAAAATGTATCCTAAATATAATCACCGTAACATATTATACGGTGGATATCTGAACAATTTTTTTTTATTATGTGGTACTAAATACTACACATATGAATAGTAACATCATACATTACATATACGGTGCTTAAGACTAGTGTTGATATTCTTTATTGCACTTAACTACTTCTGAAAACAAAGGAATCGAATCTTATCATCGTCGCTTCTTATCGTCGTGCTTGTACTATTATTTATTCTGTGTCATCGTCTTGCTTAGTAAACGAAAACTGTACGAAAAAGTAATCGTAGACATTACAATCGCATTATATCGTAGTTTAGTAGTAGTAGAGTTTTTTTTGTGAAAGAGTTCGTTCGGGAATGTACTACCAACCACAACTACTACCAGTAGTATTTCTGCCGCAAAGCACTAGTGCTTGTATTACTGTGTTTTAGTATGAAAGGTATAGTTGCCGGTGAATGCAGTGCAATGCCACAAGGGGTGGACGTGACATATGAGGTAATGGATTATTAAAGGCAGACGTTACCGCTCAAGATCAGGTGGGCCATCTGATTGTTCCACGTCATTCACGAAGATAAAAAGTGGGGGATTGGTGCCAGTCAGTCAGTGGGAGCTCAACAAACAGTGACTCACCAAAGCTGAAAAGTGGGTAGGTCGTGTGTGGCGAGTTATGCAAACGCGATACTCGCGACGAAAAGTACGCATGTGAACGCTCTAGAAAATGCAAAAAGGCTAATACAAAGTAAATAAGTACCCAAAAGAAAAGTTTCTTCCAACTACTTAGTTATACCTAGTAATTTTGAACAAACTGAGGTGTGTATAACCTTTTTCCTTACAAATATTAGCTGTTAACCTACAAACGACACATAGGCCAGTCATCTTAAACATTCCAGGTCGTAAAAAAATTGCAAGGTTCGCACAGCTCTATCGAAGTTGCAAACTTGGTTTTACACATTTGGTATTTATCCTAACAACATCCCAAAAAAACAGAACCTTGCAACTTTTTGCGATCTTACACGATTTTTGTGTCTACGGTGACTGGCCTAACAAGACTGAAGGGGATTCTGAAAAAAAGGACTGGTTGCCTACAAGATAACAAAATCAGCAAATCAAATCTATGATTTTCAGGATTTTATAAATTGTGTCAATTCAAACAATACCTGTGTAAAGGTTCTGGAAACATGGGATTTTTATAATTATCGAGATCACGAATCACACACATGCTCCAGTTTTTTTACATCAAACGTACCTGAGAGAGATTTTGCTGTAAAAGTAGATAGGGAGGATTGAACCCCAAAATATAAACTAGTCACGGTGTTGAGTTAAAATCACAATATATTAACTAGTTTTTTTTAACACATTGTTTTCTAGAAGCCGTACCAAAAGTTATGGCAAGATGTATAACTGCAGAAATAAAAGAAGAAATCATAATTAGTGCTATTTATACCAGAAAGTAGTAGTAGTAGAGCTTTTTTGTGAAAGAGTTCGTCCGGGGAAGTACTACCACCATACCTATTTCTGCCGCAAAGTAGTAGTGCTCGCATTGCTGTGTTCCGGTTTGAAGGTGCCGGTGAAATTACAGGCACATGAGACTTTTCATCTTTATGTCGCAGGGTGGCGGGCGCATTGCAATGCCACATAGGGTGCGTCCTAGGTGAACGTGTCCTATGAGGTAATGCACTGTTCATAGGCAGAGGTTACCGCTTAACATCAGGTGGGCCATCTGCTTGTTCCGTCATTCATTAGTATAAAAAAAAAAAAAAAAAAAATAGGAGATACTTGTAGCAATATTTACCAACTTATAACTTCATCGTTAGGATGATTTAACTGACTGGTATAAAATAAGGTATACACCACTATTCCAAATACAACAAAAAAAACATGGATAGTCAGTATTCTATAAAGATTGACTCTATGCAAAAAAAAGGTACAAAATAACAATTTCCAAAAATAACCATAAAAAAAGCGGCCAAGTGCGAGTCGGACTCGCCCATGAAGGGTTCCGTAGCAGCAAGTAACATAATATAAAAGTTCTTGGATGGATTACGATTAATGACGTATTAAAAAAAAACTACTTAGTAGATCTCATTCAAACCAATTTTGAGTGAATGTTTACATGGTAATGTACATCATATATTTTCTTTAGTTTTATAATTCTCTTATTTTAGAAGTTATGGGGGGGGGGGGGGGGGGCACACTTTTTACCACTTTGGATGTGTCTCTCGCGCAAACTATTCAGTTTAGAAAAAAAATATATTAGAAACCTCAACATCATTTTTGAAGACCTATCCACAGATAACCCACATTGATGAAAAAATAAATTTGAGTTTCAGTTCTAAGTATGGGGAACCCCAAAAATAATTGTTTTTTTTAAATTTTTGTGTAAAATTCTAAATGCGGTTCACAGAATACATCTACCTACCAAGTTTCAACAGTATAGCTCTTATAGTTTCGGAAAAAAATGGCTGTGACATACACGGACAGACAGACAGATAGACAGACGTGACGAAAGATAAAAGATAAAGATAAAGATAATTTATTTGCTTAAACATATGTACAAATTGATGGTATAAATATTAGTAGGACACAATATGAAAATCCAAAGGGAATCCATAAGGGTTCCTTGTCTTTGAGTATGGAACCCTAAAAATGGGAACATTTGGTCAAAACAATTTAATAGTGCATGCGCCATGGAAAGCTACCAAGTTATTATTTCGACGCGTCACGTGTCATCGTACAAAGTCAAAAACAAGTATTATATCCATAAATTTATTCGGATTTTGTCAAGAAAACAAAAGTTTAAATCTTTTTAATTCCATTCGAAAAAAAAACACTACGCAGATTTAATTTGTACCGAATATACTTGGAATAGTCATTTAATTTAAATTTAATTTGTGTTTAAAATTCAAAAATACAAAGAATGTTAAAAGGTATCTTACTAATATTATAAACGTGAAAGTTTGTAAGTATGGATGGATGGAAGGATGGATGGATGGATGGATGTATCTTTGTTACTCTTTCACGTAAAAATTGCTTGATGGATTTGGATGAATCTTGGAACGGAGATAACTGGACTCCCGGAATAACATATAGGCACATTTTTATCCCGATATTCCCACGGAATCGAGACCTATGCGGAAAACACCGCAGGGCGCAGCAGCAATGCGAATACTTTTCATCCAATGTTTTATTTATCTTTGTTTCTGTGTGTGTGTGTGTGTGTGTGTGTGTATTTTTATGTGGAATATTGTTTGTTGACTGTTACTACTACATCCATGTTGGTGACACAAATAAATGTTTTTCTTTCTTTCTTTCTTTCTTTTCAATGTACCAGGCGAGCAGCAGAATGCAGGAGTAATTTGGTAACCGAATATCCTATCCTAATTACTCTTTCACGTAAAAACTACGGGATGGATTTGGATGAAATTTGGAATAAAGATAACTAGACTCGCGGAATAACACAGGCACATTTTTATCCCGATATTCCCACGGGATCGAGACTTACGCGGGTGAAACTTACTTCACCAGCGTAAGTCTAATAATACTAGCTTTATAATACTCCGCTACTTAATAATCCTGCGCAGACGAAGTCGCAGGTTACAGCTAGTAAAATTATAAATTGAGTACTAAACAAAAATATAATACACAAATAAAAAGATTCAAACATTTACAAGAGAGCGCCAATGTTTAGGTGAATAAGGCTGGTGGGTGTTTAGGGTGTTAAGGTGGTTTTGGCGCTAGGCACTAAGCACTTATGCGAACTGAAATGCACTTTGTTGCGTCCCAGCAAGGTTCGTTATTTTTTTTTCACGATGTGAGCCTTTTGTTCTTGCTATTATTTATTCTGTGGTCTTACTTACAGTTTTTTTTTTCTCCCAGTTCAATAAAGTGTATAACTGAGTTAGTAGTTATGTTACCGCACATAAGATTAGTAAATCTTGAGCATATTCCGTTTGTTGAACACCATAACAAAATCCCTAGACATGCGAACAGTAACTATGTTACATACGGCGCACATGCTTAGGTAAAGCACGTTCTAAAATAATGTTACACTAAACAAGTACTATTTACTAAATAATAAAAAAGCATTAATGTTATCACGATATAATAAACACAGTTTTAAAGGGAATGATCGTAGCGATCGTACAGATCAAAATCATAACAGATCAATATTTACAAAGACATTGATCACTAATATAAGATAAAAAACTTTAGGCGCGAATATCTCGTAACAATATTTCTTGTAGTTACGGTTGTCGCAGACTACGTATTTGTACACTGATGGTAATAGCATAGCTCTCTCCATGCATAGCCCGCTGTGATACTTTGAGCTTTTGTGTGTGTGATAGTTAGCGATCACGTCTCAGTCACGTAAGTCATCTCTGGCAACACGCACTTATTAAGATGACTGAAATAAAGTCCTCGAGTGGCGACCAACAACCGGACGACGCAGTGTGGGAGGGGAACTTCCAATGTACCAAACTTTATAAAGGTCGCGGAAAGTCTGTGGACGGAGGCGGCTCAAGACCAGTCGTCGTGGCATTCTATGGAAATGTTATATTTCCAGCTGGGCGGATGATGATAATTAATAAAAATAAGGCAAGTAAATATAAACATGTTTGTTTTCCCCTAGGTAGGTACATACCTACCTATAACTCACTTTTTTATTTTTTGTTGTGTCTAGCTATTGCGGATCAAGAGATACAGCGTTTGTCAAAATCACTTTTTTTGTATGGGGGCCCGCTTTAATTTTTAATATTAATAGAATAACAAACAATACTTCCAAACTTTATGACCCTAATTAATAATAAATAATAATAATAATAATGTTGGACATTTCATTATCTAGCCCCAAGCTAAGCAGAGCTTGTGTTATGGGTACTAGATAATTGATATACTTAATACAATATAATACATAGATAGATATTTTTTATTATACACAGAAAATACCCAGAACACCTGAACAAATATCTGCGATCGCACAAATATTTGTTCCGAGGCGGGAATCGAACCCGCAACCTCCTGCGTCGCAGGCCAACCTTCGCCCGCCGCGCTACAGAGGTCTTCAACACAATTGATTTTAGGGTTTGAATTTCCTATAATCCTTTCATAAAGACGCCAAACCAATTCATGGCATGTTTCAAGAAGTAGGTACTATTATTTATTCTGTGGTTGTACATGGAAATTAGAATTTAGAAGCCGATAAATGTTTGAAAATGTCTTGCTAGTCATGTCAAATGGAACGTCCTCGCCGCGCCGTTTTTTTATGCCAATTTGTGGTCAGTATGTTTCAATTACGTGAATTTCTTCCAACATAGTTTGTAGGTACCTATATAATTTATTTGTTTCTTTATCCGTCTTTCTGTACAAAATAACTCGAAAAACTGTTACTATTTTGACGAAATAGGATTAAATTAATAGTTTTAAATAATAAAATCACTGTATGAGCGTTTTTTTAAACAGCCCTACACGTGTAGGTTTTTTTTGTTTTTTATTTATTTCATACACAATATATTTTACACATTTAATTAGGTATAATATTGTACCTTAAAAACCTCCAAAGGTTGACTAGGTACAATCGCCAAAAAGTAGGCGCACATACACATTCAAATTAATATAAACAAACAAGGTAGGTATATTAGTGGATGAAAGTTAATGGAAAAAAAAACATCAGCAGGAAGTTTGGCAGAATAGTGAGTTTTGAGGCGGAGAAAATGATCTAATTTGGGCCCTGCTGGGAAAAATCCTGATTCCCAAGATATTTTTCTGAGCAAGGTCCGTCGTTCAATACCGGTTTAAATTGGGTTGTATGGGTTTGTACGAGGTTTTAATTGATTCTTAAAGTTTAAGACTTGTATGAACTCTAGGGAGGTAGGGTAGGCTAAACCCTCTGTTTTTAGGAGTTGGAAGGGTTTTTTTAAAGGTTTGTAGGGCTTCTTAGGTTGTGAGAGTTTTTAGGGCGTTTTTGATTTAATTTTGTTTTTTTGGTCCTGTATTTTTTGGTTATTTTTGTGGGTTAGTTCATTTCTTGCCCATGTTCATTTGCGATTCGGTTATGATGGTTTTTATATACTAACTTTGCACCCATATTGGTACAGTTATTGAAGTTGTTGACCACTTTGTCTATTTGGGGTAAAATAAAACGAATAAAACTGTTATAAAATATAACGAAACTTGAAGCACACAGCATAATATGTAAAACACAACATGTGCACAGAGATTTCTCAAGTATCCAGTAGTGGAACGCCTGGGACTTCGCCCGCGTGCAGTTTTTGCTATACAAACTTCAACATCCCGCTGCACCACTTTAGGGTGTGTATTTAGGAAATTCCTTTCTTAGTGCACCGCTATACCACAAAAGAAATGTACCTATGTGAATTTCAGGTCCTATGACCTAGGGTTTAGACTTCGCGTTGATAGTCAGTGACTGAGTCAGTCAGTCACGCAACGATTGTATAGGTGGTATACATTGATTTTATTTTCACATTTATCTGATTACGTACAGAACAAAAATTCAATGAAGTAATTGACAAAACAAGTAATGTGTTTTCTACACAATTGTACGGTTGAGAGGTTTGTTTACCTAATTAGTTCCAAATCCCACCGCAAGGTGGAGGTCACAGGTAATGGAATAGTGTCAAAACTCGATGTGTCATTTTCACAGACCACTCTCTTAACATCAGGTGGGCCATCTGCTTGTACCGTCATTCAAGTAGTATAAAAAAAAAACACGTGTCCTCAGACGTAGAATTTTCGCTACGCTCGTGTCCTCGTGTCAGGCGTTGTCTGGAGGGGAGGACGGTGCCATTTTTTTCACAACGTCCCCAACGTCCCAGTGGGGCCAGATAGGTGGGGGATGCTGGGAATTCAATTCAATTCAAATTATTTAAATCAGACAAAAAAAACTTTATTTTTTTATTTTTATTATTATTTTTGTACATTATAATAAAAATAAGTTAAAGTGTAAAATCGAGTAAAATCATAATGAACGTCTTGTGGTTATCAAAACAAGTTTCGGTTTTGACAAAAACAGTACAGAAAAGAAAGACTCAATAATAGTAAGGTTTCTTCTGCATGTACTCTCCATGTATAGTCCTGATAATCACACATTGTATCGAGCAGAATGTATAATTATGTAAAAAAAAAACGCCCCACAAACTACATACAAGATTTCAAAAATCAACGTGAGTTCTGCGCTCTCGTAGACAGCAAATAATAGGCAATCGTAGTTAATTGTTTCTAAAGAAATCGGTAGTGTTCGACCTCTCGCTCACCCACGTGAACTAGTGAGCGAGTGAGCCAGTGAGCGAGTGAGGGTGAGTGATCTTACGGATATCGAGTCCGATGTATGAGATGTTTGATAACCTGCAATTATGTTATAATAAACGGCGGTGTGTGACGGATCGGAGGCGATCCACGGAGCAGCGGAAGAGCTAGCTCACTAACTATTGATAAGTGGTTATATTTATTTATTTATTTTAGGAAAAACATCGCCACATAAAAATACTGTGATAACTAATATAGTAACTATGAGGTCATTAAAAGGTCTTCACTTATA
The DNA here is from genome assembly GCA_932527175.1 of Operophtera brumata. Lineage (NCBI taxonomy): Eukaryota > Metazoa > Arthropoda > Insecta > Lepidoptera > Geometridae > Operophtera > Operophtera brumata. The sequence goes on along the minus strand of OW052234.1, from coordinate 15,068,184 downwards.
GAAACATACTGGCTAACTAGAAACAACTAACATACAAAAGAAAAAACGCTAATAATAATATAATAAGTTGGCGTCGTCTGTCTTTCCTGAAAACTATAATATGGGTCTCTTTAAGGCTAGAGTGAATAGGTGCCTTCTAGACCTTCGTGCTCCAACGTCGGCCGCATCGTCACTTACCATCAGCGGAGATCGCGGTCAAACGAGGGCATATCATAGATAAAAAAAAGAGTGGAGTCTTAGCAGCAGCAGAATAATAATGTTGTCTGATTACGATACAAAATAGCTTAATACCATATATGCATTGCTTGCATGGTATGCATTATACGAGTACCCATGAATAGCTGCTATAGGCCTTACTCAGATCTGTGAGGATCGGAAAGTGAGTCGATTCAGACAATGTATTTTGATGTTGGAGCTGCTGTATATAACTAGAATTCCGTTCAGAAAGTATGTAGTGAACTATCTGCACAGACTCGGTGCGCAGTAGCGTGACTCCATAACAACTGTAATAACAATACGATGGGCGCGCAATTACCTACCAATTAATAGCATAATACCACCTTTGGGCAGTAGCAGTCGGGCAAGCTTTCACTCTCATACCGGATAATTTGGGCAATCAAAGCGCTGTTTTGAAACTGCCCTCGGGGTAAACGTTCTTAGTTTATATTCTGATAGTCCTAAGACATTGATAGAAATAGAAAAATTAATGTTTTTTTTTAAATTTATTGTTGACTAGTATTTGCCCGCGGCTGCGCCCGTGAGGCGTCTTTTCGAGACAGAAAAGTGAGTGAAAGGTAGTCAGTCACGAATGATGATCGCAGAGACAATACTTTCATGGTGGTATTGTACCAACGTTCGTTATTTTGTCGTACCACTGGTTCTTTTTTAGTCACCCTGCTTTAGATTAGGGGTTAGCTTGAGGGGTGCAAGCCTTATAACCAGTGAAAGGAGCTGGATTAGCTTCGTGGACTGTACATTTTATATTTTTATGAATGACGAATGTTAGCAGCTTACCTTCTTACACAAGGAATAAGGTGTGTTTTTTGGACTCACAGTTTTGATGGGGTGTTGTCGCTGATATGTTATGCTAATAGGTTGTTCGGTACGTCTCCTCGTACCAGGGGGCCCTCTTTTGCTCCCAACTCCTGGCCTTGGTGTCTTTTTGTATGTGCTTACTGCTTAGTTCAACGGTGATGAATGCAATGACAGTTTAAACGGAAGTGTCCGTCATTGTTTTATGAAGGCTTGAGTGATTCAGTGATGGATATCAGTTTGATTCATTCGGAAGTCGGTCCTTGGCTTGATAGACTTGCTTGATTTGATTGAAATGGGAAGGAATTGGAAAGACTGATAAGTTACTAACAAGCAGCAGTATGTTGAACGGAGTCTGTCCAATTATAACAAGCCGACCGCGGGTTCGAGCCCCGCCTAGTTGGCCATTTCAGGAATATTATTAAATGTATTGATATAACATTGTGTGGTGCGCCTTATCGCAACCACTACTACAACAGTCGCGTTGCGTGTCGCGACCATTTAATTTCATAAATAGCCGCCAGCCCGGCGCACTCGCATCGCAACAAACTATAATTAAATTATGTACTATGAAAGCCATTAATTAATTTCCCATTACACTGCGAATGTATTTGCATGTACCTGCAGGCATAAATCAAGGCGAAACGCATAACTCTCCGCCGCGACGTCGGTTAATTGAGGCGTTAATAGCGCCGCTCCCGAGAGGCTTCCATTAAACATGATGTATGTACGGACGGAATAACGTTTTGATTCGAGGATATTAATGCGCCACATTTAATTTCAATTTGCAATAGCAACAGTGGTAGAAGTAGTGGTCAGAATTTCGCATCACTCAGGTATACCGCTCTGCCCCAGGTAGTTGAATACATATAATCAGTTTCGTCACATCTACCTATTTTTTGGTAGATTTTCCTATTTTACCTTTATTCTACCGGTCTACTGCCCTCTGCCTCAAATCTACCTATTTTTAAAAATGTTACGATTTTAAACAATTCTCTACGCGTGTAACGAAACGTAACTTACTTACTATCGAATTTAGCCTGTCTTGTAATATTAACACTTAAAACAGAACGTGCTATGTGAAATAATTGAATGAGGAAGTATAGAGTATAGAGCTACGGAGTGAAATTGACATTGACATTGACAATGAAATCTGTCACAACTGACTGACGCTTGCTTGACATTGTCAATTTGACACTGACAGTGGGGCGTTCAAGAATTTTCCGCGATTTTTAATCATTAAAAATTTTCATAAACTTGATTGGTAGAACTACCTATTTTTCATTTCAAATTCTACCAATTTCTATTAATTTTTGCACCCTGTTCTACCATTTTGCCAAAATTGTATGTGACAACACTGATAGCAACAGTGGTTGAAGTAGTGGTCGGGATTCCGCATCACAGGTATACCGCTCTGCCCCAGGTAGTTGAGTACAATATAAAGGGTACTTGTAATAATACATTATAGTACAAGTGTGTAATGTTGGTGATTACTGCTGAGGCGCCATTGAGACCCAGGACGGTAATCATCAATACACACGTGTATCATAAAACGTTTTTCAAAACCCTAGTGAAGAAAATAATAATAAAACAGAAATACACACTCTGTGTAAATGTTCAACTGTCTCTATAACTCACTAGTGAATAATAGCAATGAAAAAGTCACAGTTTCATTACAGGTGTCATTATGTGCTTATTGCTGTGAAATTAGAGCCACTTAAGGTAAGGGTGCCGGTGAAATTACAGGCACATGAGACTTTTCATCTTTATGTCTCAGGTTGGCGGGCGCAGTGCAATGCCACTTAGGGTGCGTCCTAGGTGGACGTGACCTATGAGGAAGTTACCGCTTAACTTCAGGTGGGCCATCAGCTTGTTCCGTCATTCAAGTAGAATAAAAAAATAAAAAACTTTATGAGCAAGTGTGTTAAAAAAGATGTAATAACAACACACGATTCAAAATGATCCATTAATAGACGATTCAAAAGGTTCTATATGATTCGGAGACGTGTGATGGCCGCCAGTGTCATACGAAAACCCGAAATCTCTACAACTTTCTACATAAAGCACAAACTAATGGTTCCTTCGTGGAAAAAGTAGTTTCCCCCTACCTTATACTAGGTACTTACAGCTGGCGCAATTGGTATGGTAGCTTGAAGAGAGCCAAGTGACGTCACGGAGGCTCTTTCCATACACATGTAATTTCTTACAATTCTTGATTCTAGGACAAGCCAGTTTTCTCACGTTTTCCTTAGCATTTTAAAAACACGTAATTTTGCGAACATATATTTGTTGAGAGAAACTCCATTGGTTTATAGTTGGGATTCGAACCCACGAACTGAGGATTGCAAAAGGCCCCCCTCACTAAACGAAGTGCTCACAGTATGTAGTTTGTTTTTCTATGTAGATATTAAATATCAAACTTTTATATTTGTTCTCGTTTTCACTTGTCTTGTTTTTCGATTAGTGATAATGAGAACACTAGACTTTTACCCAAAATATAAGTCGCCCCGATGTACCTGTGACGTAGACCAATTTCTATAGCGCGGGAATCTTCTTCCTGCCTATAGCGCTGTTATTGGTTAATCGATTTCGCCGCAATATAGCGACATCTTGTTCATCCACTCGACTCTTGAATGTGAGCGGGACAGAGCTATACTATCTATACGTTCGGCTTTTATCGGATATCAGTCTGCGCTTTTCTGCGCAAACGAAAACAGTCGATCGGACTTATATTTTGGGTAAAACTGTATACCTAATACCCCCTTTTATTGCGTAATTTCAAACCTACTGTCAGAGTACCTGGCTCATAGTGGGACGTCACAAAGCCGCTGTCAAGTAGTTACACAATACGAAACTGACAGAAAAGTGTCCAGACTGGGCTGTAAATGTTAAATTTGAAGTTTTACCGATGTTCAGTGGAGTTCAATGGAATTGCGCAATAACCCCACAGCTCTGTATTAACTTGCTGGTACAGAAATGTATCGTAAAGGATCTAACGATAGCTTCCATGACTCTATCGCGATACACTCGGCGTCCCTACGTACAGCCACACAGGATACTGCTTGACTTCATTAGCTTATCGGATAGTATTGACGTATCTCGATGGAAAGTAGACGCAGTAAGTGGAGCGATGGTACGAGTAGTACCTACTGCGGCCGCTAGAGGACGGTGCGGGCCACTTCCGGCGCACGACGCGCTGTTTACTGCTAATGGTATCACTGGCACAAGACTAGTGAAATACAGTAGCACAGCTTTAGTGATTATTTTACTTATAAATTTATCTCCGTCCAAAGGTTGTCTGGAAGAAATCGCTGCTAAGCGTTAAGACCGCCCATTGTACTTTTAATTATATAGTTATTTTTTATCTTTTTTTTTCGTATTTTTATTTATTAAGGTGTACAAAAAAGTATTTTCTATTCTATTCTATTCTTTAGTGACATATACATAGTCCTGCCCTATCTTGAAAGTCACTCAGTGACCAACGTTTGTCAAGTAATCAATTGACGACCTCTATGGTGCGTCGGGCGAAGGTTCGCTTGCGACGCAGAAGGTTGCGGGTTCGATTCCCGCCTCGGAACAAATATTTGAGCGCTCTGCAGATATTTGTTCAGGGTGTTCTGGGTATTTTCTATGTATAATAAAAAATATCTATATAGTTAATGTATTGTATTGTATGTATTTTGTACATACCTTGTATTAGTTGTATTTTTCTTTCTGTTTTTTTTTATTTTTTTTATTAAGTATATCAGTTATATTACCCATAACACAAGCTCTGCTTAGCTTGGGGCTAGATAATGTTCTGTGGAATGTCCAGCATTATTTATTTTATTTATTTATTAATTTTAATTCTTAATGGTATATTTTTTTTAATTTTGGTCATTCTACTTGCCAGACGTTAGTTACCGAGTGACTTTCAGTTAGAGAATAGGGGGGCTGATCCCACAATGGGATTCCCTGTGTCGGGGTATCAGGAACTAAGAGTGACAACTAACTGTGATACCACACAACACAGGGGCACGGAATAATTATTTGCAGATCATGTAAAGATTTGTTCCGCTACGGTAGTCGAAGCCGCAACCTCTTGCGTCTCAGCCGGCCGCGCCACACAGGTCGTCAATGACGTAAAACGTAAAACGTCACGACAAACTCTAAAGCTAAGGCCAACTGGTAAGGAGCGGAATACACTGCCGTCATCTGTCTTTCCTGAAAACTGTAATCTGGGTCTCTTGAAGTCTAGAGTGAATAGGTGCCTTCTAGACCTTTGTGCTCCATCTTCGGCCACATCGTCACTTACCAACAAGTGAGATCGTGGTCAAAAAAAGATCTATCAATGTTAAAAAAAAAAAAACCGCTTCCGCGGTGGCGATCTGTTGTCTTACCACTGATCGCCATCGTGCACGCCACCGTGGACGCGGGCTGAACGCTTTGGTTTGGCCTTAGCCTTAAGCCGCCTTCATCCACCACATTCCTGCAACCGTTATAACGTAAGAGGTCCGTCGAGTGTAGCCGTCCTGCTCTGCGTCATCCAGTTTATGCTCACCACCCGAGGTCCTTTATTCGCTAGCGGTTGTTAGTTCTTGTACTAGTATAGTATTATTTTATCTGTGGTTCTTGTAAGATAAAGGCCTGCACATTGCCAATACGACTATACAGCTAATTCAGAGAGCTATGCCGGTGACCTTGGATTTCAATAAACCACAACCATCGATAAGTTCATACCTGCTAGGCCCGTGGTCACCGCTAGTCTACTTATGGAAAGAAAGAAAGAAAGAAAAAACATTTATTTGTGCCAACAAACAAAATTCCACACAAAATGACACACACAAACACACACACAGAAACAAAGAAAAATAAAACTAATGATTGCCTCTTAGTACCAGCCACGCATCACTGATACAAATTGGCGTCCAGCTCAGCATTTGTTGTGTTGTAGCAACACAACGCTGATCTTCCGCTGAAACCATCTAAGTGGAAAACGCGGATGTCTGCTTCACAATAAATAATTATACATGATTACTGATGGCCCGAGTTAAGGCCTATTCAAATCTAAGCGGTATCCGCTACCACCGTGGGTAGCGATATCCCAATGGGTATGCGAATAACGCGCTGTTCAAACCATAGTGGTATTCGCTACTGGAGCCGGTAGTGGTCTTCCTAGTGTCGTTGTTGCCGTCTTGTATGCTGCACGTAGATTTTTAGTGTATAAGCACTGGCTGTGGGCGTCGCGGGGTGCGTCTGCGGGAGTATACCTATAGTATACTTATTACTGCCGCAAAGCAGTAGTGCTTGCATTGCTGTGTTCCGGTTTGAATGGTAAGGGTGCCGGTGAAATTACAGGCACATGAGACTTTTCATCTTTATGTCTCAGGGTGGCGGGCGCAGTGCAATGCCACATAGGGCGCGTCCTAGGTGGACGTGACGTATGAGATTCATCAGGTTGGCCATTTGCTTGTTCCGTCATTGAAGAATTATTAAAAATAAAAGTTTCGCCAAACACTCGGAACGTTTCGCATACCACTATGGTATGCGGTTCCAGTTTTGCGACAGCTACAGAAATGCCATACCAAATACCCGGCGGGATATCGCCCGGCTATTCCCGCTACCCACGGCGGTAGCGGATACCGCTTACATTTGAATAGGCCTTAATGATCATCGTATCACTCTATAGCAAGAGTACGTCTTGACTCCAATGTTGTAGTTGCATTACTGTTTACAAGTACACTGTGATTGTTGCTGTGCCCTCAGCGTGCTGGAGCGAGGCAATTAATGGAATTGCCGTAATATTTCAGCATCGAGTCACGCCGATATAAATACAGCATGTCGTGTCGTTGGTCGAGCCGCCGCGCGCGTTCTAGATGTGGTCAAGTGTCTCGGACTGTGCAAATGGACAAAATTCTGTTTTTTTTTATTAATGGGTTTCGTTATTGTTTTCGTGGTGACCCGACTGTAACATCAAATAACCAGTTTAAAAAAAAATACTTTTATTAAAGCCTGTCCTGGCAATAACTAATACCAGAAAAGAGAAATCGGTCCAGATGTTCAAGCGTGATGCCGTGACCAAGGGAAATAGGGATTCATTGTTATATTACAGTTTTTTTTAGGAAGTTTTAATAGTAAAGATACAGACTTTTGCTTAAATCATAACAAACTTTTGTTTGTTTTCCTATCAAAACAACAATAATTAAAACTAACTTAAAAAACATTTTTGTTTAGATACTAATATACATTTCTATATTTATACTACGACCTCTGTGGCGCGGCGGGCGAAGGTTCGCCTGCGAGACAGGAGGTTGCGGGTTCAATTCCCGCCTCGGAACAAATATTTGTACGATCTGCAGATATTTGTTCAGGGGGTTCTGGGTATTTTCTATCTATACACACTCATCAACACGGTCTAGGGATATTTCATACTCAATTAAATAACTCGAATAGTACTGGCCGCATTGGAATCTTTTATACACCGATTTGTTTATAATTTATCTCAGACTAATCCCAAACTAAATTTTTTGAAAATTATTTTGTTTCGGTGGCATAAAAATGTCTTGATGTGTAGGAGAGGGAATTTTCATTTGTGCGAAATTTAAAAAACAATACGAATTACGTTTAGTTACAGTTTTTTTTCATTTTTAAACGAAAGATAAAGTTAAAATTGAGGTATTGTAGCCATGCAACGCCAACATTTGACGAGGGCGGAGATGTTACGAGATGTGGGAATGCAGGAAGCTGGGTCTGTTCAGCGTAATGTTGCTGAGCCCATAGGGACCCACCAAAATGTAATTTCAAGATTGTGGACACGCTATCGTTCCACAGGTGAAGTAGCGGAGAGGCACCGGGGGCCAAGTCGCATCACTACCCCCACACAAGACCGATTTTTGCAAATTACTGCGCGAGCTCAACCAAATGCAACGGCGACTCAATTGGTCCAAAGGCTGTGAGTGGAACACCAAGTGCTTGTGAGTGACCAAACTGTAAGAAGGCGACTGCATGAAAGCAATCTACGCTCTCGTAGACCACTTAGGGTCCCACCTTTACGGAGAGGCAATCGTGGACGACGATTAGAATGGCTTCGGAACCACGTGGACTGGGGCCGTGAGCAATGGTCCAATGTGCTGTTCACGGATGAATCCAGGTTTGGCTTCCATCCAGATTCACGAAAGACGCGTGTTTGGCGAGTTCCTGGACGATGGAGCCGTCTTCAGAACCCTCAGGAAGTTCACCCATACCAAGGAGGAACAATTATGGTTTGGGCAGGAATTCGTCTTGGAGGACGGACGGATCTCGTTTGGGTGCGGGGCAATATGACGGCAGAACGATACGTCCAACAGGTGCTGAGGCCCGTTATCTTGCCCCACAGAACACAAATGGGGCAAGATTTTCTGCTCATGCACGACAATGCCCGGGCACACACGGCGAGAACGGTAGCAGCTTGGTTACATACACACAATGTTAGGGCCTTAGATTGGCCTGCTCAATCGCCAGATCTAAATCCCATTGAGCATGCGTGGGATATGCTGCAAAGAAGAGCTCTGAAGGAAGTTCCTGAAAACCTGGATACAGAAGATCAACTTTTTGCGCACCTCAGAAGGACATGGGACAATATTCCGCAGCAAGACATTGACAACCTTGTTCTGAGCATGCCGAATCGTTGCCGATGTGTTATGAACATCATGGGCGCTTTCTCAGACTACTAACTTCAAGTTTATAAACACAAATTAAATGATTTTTCCATTTTTTTTAGTTTTTACTCATAAATTAAAAGTTAATTCATATACGGTTTCCGTCTATGCTTCTTTTTTTTCCATAAAATCCTGAAATTTTAATCGACCCTAACCATTATTAAAAAATGGTAGAATATTAATATAACGTATCTTTTAAATATATACATGTCATATAAATAATTAACACATTGATAGTAATTCGCTTTTTTAAAAATATCCCTAGACCGTGTTGATGTGGCATATAAAACAAAGTCGCGTTAGTTACACCACTTATAACTCAAGAACGGGTGAACCGATTTGGCTAAAAATTGGTGGGGAGGTAGTTTAGAACCAGGAGATTGACATAGGGGGAAAGGGTAGAAAGGGGGGGGGGGTACCCGTGCGAAGCCGGGGCGAGTCGCTAGTTTATAATAAAAAATATCTATCTGTGCAATGTACTATATTAAGTATATCAGTTACCTATCTAGTACCCATAACACAAGCTCTGCTTAGTTTGGGGCTAGATAATGTTTTGTGAACTGCCCAACATTATTTTTTTATTATTTATTTATATATTTTGACTGGATTATCCGTTTACGAGGCTTTCAAAGAGAGCTTAGGTCTTTAATGCAAGTTGGGGTCTCTTATCGCTTTAAGAAGAGTTATTTATTTATTCGATGGTGTCCGGCCCAAGAATAGACCCCTCCGTCTCCTCCCGTGGATGTCGTAAAAGCCGACTAATTAAGGGATTACCCGGACTTGTTTGTAAGATGCGTTGATATAAGATTTGTCCTGGCTGCTAGCTTATTAAGGAATGTGTTATTACTGGCAAAAAGCGTTAGCTGAGTCAGTCGTGGGAAGCAATGGCGGCGATGAACTCACCACTTGTCACGTCTATATGCCACGATGATGCAACCCACTGTGAAAAGAGGCCCATTGAAGGAAAAAGGCGTGTATGTATGTATGTATTTATTTATTCTGAGGAGCAACAAAATATCTACTTGGGTAAAAATCATGATATCTCGAGCAAAAAGCATTCGAGAAAGAAGTACGTGTACTTACTATAACCGTTACTAAAAAATAAAAACATTCCCATAAGTATAGTATTATATTATCTGTGCCCATAATAAAGGCGACTCTACCGCGGCTGACAGATTGGCTTGCACAATGCAAACCTCTCACCTCAGCTTCAATAAGCTGTAGAGTACTTGATGGAGTTTTGTTTATGTGGTGCGTCTGTGCCGCGGGACACTGTCCCGTCCGCCTCGCGCCTCTGTGTGCGGGAGCCACGCACTGTCTCCGGCAGCGATGGATGCGTAGGCGCATGGCGATACACTGGCGTAGGGACGTCAACTATGAGTTTTGACATTTTAATAAGTCAAATCCCTGCCATCTACAAATATTTGAACGATCTGCAGACATTTGTTCAGGGAGTTCTGGATATTTTCTGTTATACAGGGTGTAACATAATATCCCTGTAAGCCCGGGGAGGGGGTATTCTACACATCATGGCGAATAACTTTAACTCTACGACTTTTTAAATTTAGAAGCATTTATGAAATGCCGCTTCAAAATGCTGTAATTCCGTAGGAAATGTACCTAATACAACATGAGGACGTTACTGTACATGCAATGTATTGTATTGTACCTTTAGATGGCTAGCAGCGGTCTTCAGGTAGCACAACTGTTTCATATGTATTTTGTACATACCTTGTATTCATTGTATTATTCTTTCTGTAAATAAATGATTATGTATTGTATTAAGTATATCAGTTATCGGTACCCATAACAAAAGCTCTGCTTAGCTTGGGGCTAGATAATACAAATACTTTTTTTTTTTTTTATGTTTTGTAAAAAGTACTTGGAAATTACTTTTGTAAATATAAACAGGAAAATTTTGTTCAAATTATAATGAAAATTACTTAGATGAAGATGTTAGTTAAACAGAAAAGCCCCTTTGTAAGTCCGCATATTGTGATAGGCGTCTACGGAACCCTTCAATGCACATGGCCCGACACACACTTGCTTTTTTACTATTACAAATTCAAATAAAAATAAAACCAGCCAAGTGCGGGTCGGACTCGCGCACGAAGGGTTCCGTACTTATATATAAAAACGGCAAAAAAAACACGTCTGTAAAAAAACAAAAAAAATTGCACGTAAAAAGTGGTCACTCATCCAAAAACTGATTTAACAGAGCATTGCTTAGCCAGCATTTGAAAAAATCACGTTTGTTTATGGGGAGAGCCCCCTTAAATAGAAATTTTATTATATTTTTTTTTATTTGTTGTTATAGCGGCAACAGAAATACATCATCTGTGAAAATTTCAACTGTCTAACTATCACGGTTCATGAGATACAGCCTGGTGACATACGGACAGACAGACAGACAGACAGACAGACGGACAGCCGAGCCTTAGTAATAGGGCCCGTTTTACCCTTTGGGTACGGAACCCCAAAAAACAACAACAAAATATTTTATACATGTTGGTGATAAGCCAACAAAATAGAGGTTAACAGGATTGCTAAGTAGAGTACGCGTCATGTAAAAAGAAAGCTGGAACGTATGAAGAAGTATGACCGCCAGCGTTCTTTTTACATGACGCGCATTATATGTGGGTTCAAATTCCACTAAATGTTTTGGGTTCCTCTATGACGTCGTGTTAAAACTCTCAGTTACAACACATCTCTCAAGAAACTTGGTGAACATTTCTCAGGGATTATAAATACACTAGCTGACCCGCTCGCGACTTCGTCGACGCGTAGACTTTCATACAAACTTTAACACCCTTTTTCTACCCCTTAGGGTGCGAATTTTCAAAAATCGTTTCTTAGTGCGCGCCTGCACCCCTTTAAGAAAGCTTGTGCCAAATTTCAGACCTCTTGGCCCAGTAGTTTCCGAGCTTTCGTGATGAGTGGTCAGTGAGTGAGTGGACTTCTCTTTTATATATTTAGACTAGCTGACCCGCTCGCAACTTCGTCAACACGTAGACTTCCATACAAACTTTAACACCCTTTTTCAACCCATTAGGGTGCGTATTTTCAAAAATCGTTTCTTAGTGCGCGCCTGCACCCCTTTAAGAAAGCTTGTGCCAAATTTCAGACCTCTTGGCCCAGTAGTTTCCGAGCTTTCGTGATGAGTGGTCAGTGAGTGAGTGGACTTCTCTTTTATATATTTAGATTAAATATTTGCAATAGTCAACTCATCACAAGATAGTGCCATCCCTATCACTAAACACTGGAGATGTTATCCACAAACAAAGCTCGCTGTATGTGGACTAGAAGTGGCAACGCACAGTGCTATAGCACTCCAGTCTCACAGCACGCATTAATGAGGACAGCCTCCGATTGAGACATCTGAAGAGGGCACTCCGCGCGGCGCGGCCGCTGACAGGTGTGAGGGTCATCAGCTCCGGACCTACTATGGACATCTACTCTACAACTTAATGGTAATGCTTCAGTGTTTTGATTTTGTTGGAGAAATGTTTGGATAAGACGAACATTATTATTATATCATCATTATTTAGTAGTAGTAGAACTTTTTTGTGAAAGAGTTCATCCGCGGAAGTACTACCACCATACCTATTTCTGCCGCAAAGCAGCAGTGCTCGCATTGCTGTGTTCCGGTTTGAAGGGTATGGGTGCCGGTGGAATTACAGGCACATGAGACTTTTAATCTTTATGTCTCAGGGTGGCGGGCGCAGTGCAATGCCACATAGGGTGCATCCTAGGTGGACATGACCTATGTAATAATGCACTGTTCATAGGCAGAGGGTACCGCTTAACATCAGGTGGGCCATCTGCATGATATGTCAATCCAAATAGGTAGTATAAAAAAAAACATGTCAAAGCAAACATGTGTCGAACTAAAATTCGGAAGACTTTTTTTTTTTTCTTTATAATTGGCTCCGCGCGGCTTGTGCATTTGCCATTTTCAAGTATCTGTATTTTCACTTTAATGTATTTTCAATATATTTTGCAACGTTACACTCCTTCCAAGTCGTCAAAGTCACAGTCGAGTCATGTTTTAGTAAAACGGTGGGCAATTTTACTAAAACTTTGGTAGACAATTTCGACCCTTTCAAAAAGTCACGCAATTCACTTTCATTTCATTTCACTACACTTGTGCTTTTAAAACGAGCTACATTAGTTAAAATGCCACCAAAATAATACAAAATAACTCAAGAAAACACTAGGAAAATAAATAAAATAAAAGCAGACAACATCTCTTTTCGAAAATGGCGGGAAGAGTCTTAGGAAGACTTAGTACTAGATTTCAGGCTGGGCTGGTGACAGTTTTCTATGATAAATATTTATCACAACAAGTAAAACCTTATAAAACTTTAGCCGGATTACGGATTACGGTGGACCACATTATTAGATACTTAGGTATGTATTTATCTTTTTTTTTTTGACTTCAGAGTGAGAATTCGTTTACGAATAAACCGGTTCGGGGAGGACAGGAATTATGTGGGACTCACCGCCCTGAAAAGGGCAGAATACCCACTAAAAACACTCCGGTGTTCCTCTCGCGCCATGTTTGCCAGACCACGGGAACGAAATCCTTCTGCGATAAGACTGGCGATATTAGTAATCCCTCTCATATTAGGTATGTAAGTATCTACATAATTTAAAATGTAAATTAACATTTCTATGAGCTAAGAATTATTTCTTGTTTCATACATACATACATACATAGATAGGTTTTCGGGGAAAAAGGCGAGTGTCTGTCTATTTAGAGGCGAGTCTATGTACGAACAGACTCCCATTGCCCTCAATGGGCCTCTTTTTACAGTGGGTTGCACCATCGTTGAATATAGACATGACAAGTGGTGAGCTCATCGCCGCCATTGCCTCCCACGACTGACTCAGCTAACGCTTTCTTCCAGTAATAACACATTCCATAATAAGCTAGCTGCCAAGACAAATCCTATACCAACGAATCTTATCAATAAGTCCGGGTAATCCCTTAGTCAGCTTTCACTACATCCACGGGAGGAGACGGAGGGGTCTATTCTTAGGCTGGACACACCATAGCTTGATGTCGATAAAATAGTTTAAAAAACAGACACCCCCACTTTTTTGGATGTAACATCCGTCTTATTGTTTTTTTTTTCGTATTAAATGTTGCACCCGGAACAACAACGAATCGATTGACGCCTCATTCAACAACATCGGTGAGTCGTTTAGGCGTTACGGGTAAAATACGTGGCCACCGGACCACTTGTACCATTAAGTAGTACCATTGATGGTACAACTGGCACCGATTTGCCCAATTGAACCATAAATAAAAACATAAATATGATACAGAGTGCTAAAATCATACTTAACCCTTCCTTTTTGGTTCTTCCGTAGTCAGCCAAAATAACACAAGTTTTTTGTACAAGCTTTTATAAAATTTGTGGTCCTAACTGTGTGCTGATCAAAATGAGCCTAAACACGACTAGTCTACTATTATCCATCGAGGAGTTCCGTTGTCCACCATCAGATCAGCTCGCTGTCACCATCATATTGTATTATAATTTTCACTAGAAACGGGATATTTACCATGATTTGACAATGAAACCGATGGTAGTGGTATAGTTCGTAATAAAAGAGTGAGAAAGAGGTTAGATCGATTTATCTGCCAATAACATCTACTCGCAAAGACTTTTAGTTAGTTCTCCCGTGATCATGGCGCATGCAACTGTGCCGATATATCGGGAAGATTTAAAACTCAAAAATCATGGTAAATATCCCGTTTCTAGTGAAAATTATGTACATAACTACGATAGTTTCAAAAGTTATATTGTATTGTCATCTGAACTTGACAGGTATGCCAAATTTCAGCTCAATCGGCTGAGGATAACTACTTTAAAATTCAGCTGCAAGATTCCACCCGGGCATACATTGCAAGTTAGATAAAAGCTTAATAGCTGGTTAATTCACCTACTTACCTCAGGATACTGCAGAGCAATGTTCCAGACCGTACGAGTTGCGGTCAGCCCGATGCCGCATGGAATAGCATCTCGCAACATGTCGGTATTCATGAGGATCGCACACATCATACACCGGCAGGCGGACTGCCATCTAACAAATTGATTCTGAAGGGAAAGGAACAGTCTACGAGACCACAAGGCTGGCTCACTCCGCACGAACACTCACGGAAGAGTACAGTACAGCGATATACCATTTCACGTACCTACGTTATGTGTATACCACCTGTTGTTCGACGAGAAGTAGCTTGTTCTATTGAAATCTCAAACAAGAAACAGATAGCCGGCACCCCTTGTTTGAACACCGATCACCACCTGTCTGCTTGAACAGCCGGAAAAGCTTCCTGAAAATCACTGCTTCTTAGAATAGAATAGAATATAATTATTTTTATTTGTAACAACACAGATATAAACAAAATAAAACATGAAAATACACAAAATTACAGTTAGATTTGCTGTTACAAAAAGGTCTCTAACTCAGCATATTCAGGTTGTAGACCTGCGCTGGTCTTTCGTTAAGAGAACAAGACTTCGGATTAGAGTGTGACAGAAGCCAGAAGCGAACAGCAAACACCCCTCTCCACTGGACTTTATTACCCCGGCAGAACACCTGCCTCCAGGACACGAACTGCAGTGGCTGATTTGGAAGTCACTTAACCCCAACTGCAAGTCACTCCGCACCCAAGTTGGCCGCTGCAGAAGCAACCTGGTCAACATCTTGGGTGAAAAAAAGTCGGCCGCTTCAAATATCGCTGGATAGACGAACTCGATGCTAACTGGCGTGACACCGCGCTGGACAGAGAGCTTGGTGCAGTATCGTGTTGGAGACCCGAGCCCACTTCAGGTTGCTGTAAAGTATACAAACTTTACTAGCCATTTGCTACAAAGCTGTTGCTTCGAGAAGCTTTCTTATTGAAACCGCAACGGTAATGCGGCAGTAACCATAGCTATAAACGAACTTTTATTGCATTGTACCTCTTACATTGCAGCTTTTGTTCCTTTCCTTCGGCAACAATCTCAGGTGAGCTAGCAAAGGATAGTTCGGAAACCGTTATTCAATTAGCGCTGCTTATGTATGCGCATGCGCGAATGCCATTATGGAGATTGGGATGTAAATTGAGTCTTGCTTATTGCTATTGCTGGGGCCTGAGATAGAAAACCTTTGATAAATCATATGTATTTGAACGAGGTTTATTTACAAGTTAACTCACAAAATCTGCCAGCGGTAGTCTGGAACCACGAAGTTGGAGTTTAACTCTGAATAGGTCAGTCAAAGCTTTAACAATGTAACGTTGGGTAAAGTTATTGATAAAATGGTCACTAAGTAGTTTTCCACATAGATTCACACGAGGCACTGATGCAAGAACTATAATGTTGAGCAAGATATCTCGATACTATATACAATTCCCATAAGAAGTGACCATTCCTGCATCACATCACTTACATCATAACTCATAACTGTAGATCGAGAACTGATGCCTTCCCACTAGGACTAATAGTTATCATCATTGCGGCGCTGTAGTGTCGTGGCGGGTCACCCCGGCCGGTTTTAGCGGACTACATCCGTCGACGGATGTCTCGTGGACGAATGGATCTGGATTATGTACTATTTTGACGATGAGTATAGATAGCTGGGTGTAGGTATACGTATAGTAGGCATAGATTCAATTGAGATGCTTGTGATTTCAATGATGAAACACTATCTTCCAAGATACCGGCAGATAGAAACACTCCTGAACACTAAAGTCCGAGAGTTGGTAAACTTTTTTATAATGCGATCAGCTAAGGAGTGGAACAAACTACCGTCGTCTGTCTTTCCTGAAAACTATAATCTGGGTCTCTTCAAGGATAGAGTGAGTGGTGCCTTCTAGACCTTTGTGCCCCATAGTCGGCAACAACGTCACTTATACCAACTGGTGAAATCACGGTCAAACAAAGGTTTATAAATGTAAAAATAAGAAATTAATTTTGTAAAAATTAAAAAAACCGTCAGCGCAATGAAACGGCTGAACCGATTTTGATCAAACATAGCTAAGAACACTCCCGATAAAATCACCTTTCGAACAACAAAAAAACTAAATCGGTTCATCCGTTCGGGAGCTACGATGCCACAGACTGACACACACACACACACACACACACACACACACACACACACACACACACACACACACACACACTTACACACACACACACACACACACACACACACACACACACACACACACACACACACTTACACACACACAGACACGTCAAACTTATAACACCCCGTCGTTTTTGCGTCGGGGGTTAAAAACAGAACTGTGGTAGGATATTTTATTTAAATATTTTATTTTGATTGTATTTACGTACTAGTATAAAGAAATTGAAAAGTATTGGCAATTATTTTGCTGATTGTTCGAAAGGTATGCGTACTGAGAAAGTTGTCAAAGAAAAGAACTCACGCATTAAACCGCATTTATTACTAAGTTCACCTTATCTTTAATATTTAGACATATTTTGTTTAAAAAAATATTCTTTTAAATAAATAAATAATAATAAATTTACAACTTTTTAGTGATCCACGGAGAGTAAAGCTTAGAGCCCACTGACCGGCTTCGTTAGTAAACTAAGATATGAAGGTTTCTGTAATTCGTATGATAGGTACTTAGTGTCTGTCAATGATGACGTAATCGCCGATCTAATAACTATGTGATTGTCTCCTTAGAACCTGGCACACTTCCTCGTAGCCAGGGATGAACTGGTGCGCTGAACTGAACCCTATGACCTGGTGCGGATTGGCACTTTGCAGGCTTGTTTGAGTGCAGCCGGCGATCTCGTACTTTAGATATAGCTAAATACACACACAAACCAAAACATGAACAAGAGCATTTATCTATGGATATGGGTACATCCCATTAGCCCCATCGAAGCGCCCCACTGGTGGGGCACAGTCCACATAATTACCTGGACAAACAGAGCGGTACAGATAGAAAGGACTCCACAGTACTACAAACCCTACCAGCAATCTATATAAACATTAAACACATCTAGGATTACATAATTACATAATTTTGAAGTAGTAGAGCTTTTATATGAAAGAGTTCGTCCGGGCAAGTACTACCACCATACCTATTTCTGCCGCAAAGCAGTTGTGTTCGCATTGCTGTGTTCCGGTTTGAAGGGTAAGGGTGCCGGTGAAATTACAGGCACATAAGACTTTTCATCTTATGTCTCAGGGTGGCGGGCGCAGTGCAAGGCCTCATGGGGCGCGTCCTAGGTGGACGTAACCTATGAGGTAATGCACTGTTCATAGGCAGAGGTTACCGCTTAACATCAGGTGGGCCATTTGCTTGTTCCGTCATTCTAGTAGTATACAATTTAAAAAAAAAAACAGGAGAAACCGTAAAGCAATATCTTGAGCAGCAGTATCGCTCAATTCTGTGCTCAAAAACACTATTTCCTATAGAAGCTTTTGTTAGAAGCATTGTATCATAGGCTTAACTGTTAGTCGACGACCGTACAGAGCCGCGTGCGGACACGTGCACCACCGTGTTTGTCGCCGTGTACTCCGCGCGCCACCGCGCGCCATGCTGGATACTACAGCAGGTTGCCATGCTCGCGCATGAATTATTTATGCCAACGGCACTTAACTACTATTATACAATGTATTCAAATAATAACATGTTCGCAAGTTTCAGATAATGCGGATAAATTCAACGGAGTTACTCTAGTTTATGTAATTATTTAGGTACTAGCAGCGCCCCGCGGATTCACCCGCGTAAGTCTCGATCCTGTGGGAATATCGGGATAAAAATGTGCCTTTGTGTTATTCCGGGAGTCCAGTTATCTCTATTCCAAATTTCATCCAAATCCGTCCAGCCGTTTCAGCGTGAAGAAGTAACAAACACACTAACACACTCACACACTAACACACAAGCTTTCGCATTTATAATATTAGTGTGAAGTATGATTATTACGTAAACATCTCCTTTCGGCTCAATCAGTTCGATGGAACTCGTTTAAAATTAAATTGCATGATTTGATTAGAGCTCATTCCCATGGTCTATGACGTCATAGCTTGGGGGTAGTGGGGAGATCCATCATATTATATTTTTGTGTTGTCGCCAGATGGATCTTCACAACATATGACTACCACTTTTGAAACTTTTAAACTTTAGGAGATCAAAGCTCTCAAATCTAGGTACACGTTATTGGTTACGCTTTTATTCCCGAATGCCCTGCAGTCATTTGTTTATTGAAGTTCATTAGAGAACCTCGTTTTGGTTCCAATCCCATAAGATTGAATCAAACTAGTCGGGAGACTAAATTTGCAGTCAATTGATAAGCGAAACAATGCGAAATACATTCAAAACTATAGTTTCTATTGGAAATATGCAGCGATCGGCGACCGCGAGATAAGGGCTGCGCACACGGGCGACGCGCATTATGCACATAATGTATGAGAGATGCGCCGATACGCGCTACCACTGCATGCAACTGCGCACGCTTACCGTTAATCGCCCTGTGTCATACTATGCATAAAATATGCACCTACAGGCATACGCTATGGTCTGCTTCGATAACATTGCTATGATGATGGTATTATTGTTTAATGTAAATTTAACGCATGCGATATGAAATATGATAAGCGGTGAGCATTTTTACTATTGCAAAACCGCTGTAAGTATACACTAGGGCATTTCCATGTAATGCCTCTGCATTACATGGAAATGCTCGGGATAACGCCCCCTTGTGGGCGCTGCTGGCCTAAAGGGGGGCGGTAAGAGACCCAGGAAAAAAATGGGGGCGTCAAATCAGACACATTTTTGCGTTTTAATAGTTATTAGTATTTCTAAATAGGTCATTTTCGTAGATAATAGACCGCGGGCAATCATGTTTTAACAAGTTTATATTAAATAACCCGATTTGTGCATGTTTAATCTCCGCTAATATAGCTCACAAAAAAATGGGGACGCTAAAAGTAATTATGGGGGCGCTAAAAAATATTTTATTCTCAAAGTGGGCAGTAGACATAATAAGTTTGGGACCCCCTGATATAATGTAACGTTCAATCAATCAATCAATCAATCAAATTGTTTATTTGCTACAAATAGTGTTACAAATTTTCCGACGTTATATTTTTTTTTAATTTTTTTTTTTATTTACGAGTGTGCATTTACACGTAACATTTTGTTGTAGGTACCTAGAATCCACTCGTTGCACTTGAAAAAGTGACCGCGTGCGTTGTTCGTCCCTCTCCCACCGCGTGCGTTGTTTGTCCCTCTCCCTCCGCGTCACCCGCGCATCGCCCGCGCTCGTGCAAAGACTCGACGAAATGTTACACCAATACGTTCGTTGGTTTGTACAATTAGGTTGTAACAAAACTGCGAGCGTGATACACTATTAAGAGCGGCTCGTTGTTCTGTTACAAGTAAATGCTCTAGTCTATACTCACCTAGGATTCACTTCTGTATTTGTTAACGAGTGATAGGACTGTATAATGGTTTAAAAGAAAATGGTAGTTTATTTAAAAATACACATAAATTCACTGCACAAGTCTACGTACAAAAACAGTCAACTGACAACACACACAAGTGCCAAAACAATATCTTTTAAAAACATTGACAATATCAAAAACAAGGAGTCCGTCTTCCAGCCAGTCCTCAACATTCCGGGCCCCTAGTGGAACACTAATCCCTGGTTACCCTGGTGATGACTGGCTGGGGTTCAGTTACAAGTGGTACGAGCTTACGGACTGGTCGGCGTAAAATACCGCCCTTGGTAGCCACATCTACAACCCGAACCAGTCCGTCAGGTCCCTCAAAAGTTTTTATCACCCTACCTAGAAGCCAAAGTCCTCGTGGTAGAGTATTATCGGCAATGAGGACTACGTCACCCTCGCAAAAATTCGTTTCACTTCTGTTTCGTCCTCGTGGAATAAGTGTGGGTAGATACTCGGTCAGCCATCTCGCCCAAAAATGATCAGCAAGCCTAAGGACGCGCCGCCAATCACACCTGCGTAGAAGATCTGCGTCAGAGAGTTGGACAGGCCATGGATCCACCGACGAGGAGCCAATGAGGAAGTGGAAGGGTGTTATAGCTTCGGGGGCATCTGGAGAGTTTGGAACGTAGGTGAGCGGTCTTGAGTTTATTATGGACTCTGCTTCAAGAAGTAAAGTGGTAAAAACTTCTTCTCGTGTCGCTCTGTTCTTGAGGGTGGCACGCAGTGCAGCTTTAACTGAGCGCACCAATCTTTCCCATACGCCGCCCATGAAAGGTGAAGCGGGTGGGATAAAACGCCATGAAATCTTGTGACAGGTTGCATAATTCTCAACTGCTCCATCGTAAAACGAGGAAAGTTCTCGACTGGCTCCCACGAAATTTGTGCCGTTATCTGAGAATATTGTTGTAGGAGATCCTCTTCGGGCTATCAGACGTCTAGGACTCATTATGGCGGAAGCAGATGTCAGCGATGTAGCAACCTCCAAATGTATGGCTCTTGTTACTAGGCACGTGTATAACGCCACATATCGTTTTTCCCGTCGTCTTCCTACTGACACTTCTATCGGGCTAAAATAATCTAGACCTATATGAGTGAACGGCCTTGTATGGTGATCAAGGCGTTCCAAAGGAAGATCACCTGTTGCCGGCGTTTCTAGTCGGCCCTTTTGTTTTCTGCATTGTAAACAAGCTTTAGCTACACTGCGAATGGTATCTCTTGCTCGAAGTATCCAAAACCTCTGTCTGAGTTCGTTAAGGACAAGCTCGTGGTTGCCATGACCTGCTTCGGCATGTTTATGTAAAGTATACAAGCGCACGATTCGATGACAGCCATCTAGGATAATTGGCGACCTTACACTCTCATCCACCCCGGGAGCGAACTTTATGCGCGAATATAATCTTATAAGACCATCTTTGTCGAGGACCGGGGCGAGCGCTGCTATACGGCTGCTTCTAGGCATTGGCTGAGACCTTTTTAGAAACTTTAGTTCTTCTGCAAAACTGTCTACCTGAACACGTTGGAAGAGCATCTTCTCTGCTTGAAGCATGTCCGCTGCCGAAAGTTGCGAGGGGGACGTAGTATCGTCAACAGATTTCGAGATTAAACGCGGTGAACGAGACTTAGACCAAAAAATTCTTACGCTCTGAAAAACGCGGGCGGTAGCTCTTAATAACCGCAGCCAGCTACTGAAACGAGTAACATCAGGAACCGGCGGCTCAAGTAACGGGTTATTCACAAGAAGTCCCACGAACTTGGGTTTTAGCTCAGACGTTCGTGAAGCTTCATCGGTGTTGCACTCTGGTTCACGGGGCCATTCTTTGAAGGGTTCAGCAAGAAACGATGGGCCAGTAAACCATCTATGCGATATAGATAGCTTGGAACGTTTTGGTTTCGTAGCATCGTCTGCGATATTGAGTTCACTAGGAAGCCAGTTCCAATTGGATGGATTCGTAAATTCTAAAATTTCTCCTAATCTATGGGCTACAAACGCTTTGAAATTACGCGCGTCACTGCGGATCCACTTTAAAACTGTAATGGAATCGGTCCAGTAGTAGACAGCGGAAGGTTGTGAACGATGAGCCCGCAAAATACTTTGTGCAAAACGTGTCGCAATTAGGGCCGCTTGTAATTCTAAACGCGGAATAGAAAGTGGCTTCAAGGGAGCAACACGCGCTTTGCTGCCTATTAAAGCAAGTCTGACTGAGCCGTCTATGAAAGTATAACGCCAATATGCAACGCAAGCATAGGCTTGTTCCCCCCCATCGGCTAGAATATGAAGCTGAGTGTCGCATTGCTCTGGTCTGCCTACGTACCAGCGCGGGATTCTTAGACTAGCTGCCGACGCGAGCTGATCAAACCAGCTATAGCATTCAGCTTCATATTTTGAGGGGATAGGTGAATCCCAGGCAGATCCTTCTCTCCATAGTTTTTGAATAATAATTCTACCCTGAATCACTACTGGCATGAGCAAACCTATGGGATCATATATCGACATAACACTAGAAAGTAAACATCGTTTGGTCAAATTTTTACCTACCGTTTTGCAGCCAGTACGGAAACCTAGAGTATCTTCAAAAGGATTCCATTTCACGCCTAATGCGCCTACGTCATTATTAGGTGGAAAATGTACATCAGAACTGGAGTTACTATGCAATTCCTTTGGAACTAGCTCAAGCGCCTCTTGTACGTTCGATACCCATGCACGCATCTCAAAACCACACGACTTGTGAACCGTGACTATATCGGACGCTAAACGTGCGGCATCAGGAAGGTTAAATTCGCTTCCGATATAGTCGTCCATATAGTGGTCGTAAATAATGGAGTGCGCAGCCGCGGGATATATGTGCTCAAGTTCTTTAGCATTTTTATTTTTAATATACAAAGCTATGAAAGGACTAGAAACAGCACCAAAAACTAACGATGACATCCTATATTCTTTTACCGTTACTTGTATGTTACCGTCGCGCCTCAGTGCGTCTCGATCGCTTTCTATGTTACCGTCGCGCCATAACAATCTTAGTGCGTCTCGATCGCTTTCTCTTATCTTTATCTGAGGAAACATCTCTCTTATGTCTGCATTAAATGCGATCGGTCCCTCCCTAAAACGGAAAAGAATGTCTAATAAGGATTGCAAAAGATCAGGGCCCTGCAGTAACAAACTGTTTAAACTGACACCCCTAGTGGCAGCCGCAGCGTCGTGGACAACTCTCAGTTTCCGTTTCTGTGGATGGGACACGCCAAAATGAGGTAGGTACCATCTTATTGGAGCGTTAGTTGAAACCTCTAAATTCGAAAACGTTTTATGGTATGAGGACGGATCGCATTCTTCCGCGTAACCTTTTTGGATAATGCCGTCAATAAAGTTTTTATAATCTGAAGCGAATGATTTGTCATTTGTCATCTGCCTCTTGAGGGACTTCAGGCGTGACAGCGCATGATGATAACTATCTGGAACGTTATTTGTCACCTTTTGTTTCTATGGTAATCCAACCTGAAAACGTCCGGAGTCTAATCTCTGGGCCGATGATTCTACTAGATCTACTGCTCGTTGGTCGTTTTTGTTATGCTGCGGGGCATTCTTCAGAACACCTAAAGAATCCAGCTCATATTGTTGTTTAATTAGGTCGTGGATCGTACGCGATTCATAGTTGGTACAATGATGTGCAAATACCACCGGCTTAGATGATGAAGATACGGCGCCGTGCAAAACCCAACCTAATGTAGTTCTTGAGGCCACAGGTTCATCTTTTCTACCTACTCGCATCTCACGACTAAGTGATAGGTACCAGTCTGTTGCCCCAATAAGAACAGTCGGCGTTGCTGTTTCGTATGATAATACTTCAGCCAGATCTTTCAGGTGCGCGAACCCTGAAAGGTCAAAAGTGTCCGTTCTTTGCGGTGCGAGGCGAAGTGGAGGGATGCTGCGAGCGCCTTGAACAAGGTGGCGCTCAGATAAGCCACGCCCCCGTATAAAAAAGTTTACTAAGTCTACCTCTGTATCAAGGAACATACCACCTACTCCGTTGATACGTAGTCGTTGTCGTTCATTAGTTTTTGCTCCGATACGTGTGGCTATCTCACCATCAATAAGCGTAGCGGTACTACCTTCGTCTAGTAAAGCGAACGTATCGAGTGAGCCATGCGGCCCCTCCAACACTACTGGTACCACCTTTAACAAACCTCGAGAACGAGTCGCAGGTATTCCTAGGATTGTTCCCGACCCGTCCGATAAGTTGGTAACGTTTTGGGTTTCGGAAATATTCGCCTCAGTGGTAGACGCAGCGGCTACAACGCCACCGTCTTTATGAGGTACGATGGTGTGATGACTTGTATCCTGTGACGAAAGAAATGTATTAGTTGGTTCTGTTCCCTTATATTGCGATGTGCCATCGCCATGGAGAAGGGAGTGGTGGCGCCTGGCACAGCCATCAAAACCACAACGCTTAGCACGGCAGTCGTTCCACTTATGCGGGTTTGATTTCAGGCACCGATAACATGTCTTTGACTCTTTGATCCAACGCCACCTATCGTCTACGGAAAGGGACGCGAATACCTTACATAGTTTGATTGAGTGCGGACCTTGTTTGCAATATGAACACTCCGCATTTTTATCACTACTTTTATCATAAGATACAGTAGCATGTACAAGATCTTTTGACATAGTAGTAGATTTATAAAAGGAAACCTTACTCGAGGAGGTGCTTGGTGTCACGTCAACAAGGAAATTGTAGTTCAGTTGTCGCTCGGCCTCGAGCACCAAGAACCGAGAAAGTAGTTCAAGCTTAGTTACCGTTGGTTCGAAAGGTTTGTTCGTAGCGGCGTAGTCAGTGAATCGATCTCTAGTGTGTTCGCTGAGCTTTAGAAGTACTGTTCGAAGAAGTTCTATTGAGGACAGAAACTCGTTTTGTTTGAGCAGTTTTATAGTAGCTACGCAGTTTCTCAATTTATTAGCTAACGTATTTAAATGTTCTGCGTTACTTATCTTTAAACTGCGAATGCTGGCAATCTCATGTGCTACCAACAGCTCAGGTCGTGCGAAGTTCTGTTCTAGAGCGCTCATTACTTCTTCTGGGTCTTGAGCTTCCCACAAGATTGACGAAACAGCTACCTGGGCCGCTCCACGAACGGCAGCGATTAAACGTGCTAAATTATCTGTGGGTGTAAAAAAGCTTTTAGTTCGCTCGTATGTACATTTAAATGCTAACCATTCATTAATATTGCCTGAAAATAAACTAGCTCTGGTCTTTTGCGGCGATCGGATAATGATGAAATAGCTTTCGCAAGTTGTGACATAGGATCTTCTTGAGTTTTACAGTTCGAAACGGGAATAACTGATTTGTCTGGACGTAGGTGACAAGGTTCGGTGCTGTAAGGTGTCGTCAGTTGCACACAACGTTCAGGAGCGCCTTGGGGCTTAACCAAGGTTACAGTGGGTGCGACAGACGGCAAAGGGGCGTTAACAGCAACGAGATTAGGTGTATTTTGATTACATACCCACGATGCGACATGTTCGTTACGAGATTTATGAGAAGAGCTACGTGTGGAAGATTTATCTGAATGTGCCTCCAGAGCGGCGAGCCTTGCTCGCAGCTCCATCTCCTCCGCTTCTTGTTGAAGAAGTGCAAATTCACGCTCACGTTCGCGCTCGCGCTCACGTTCACGCTCACGTTCAAATTCGCGCTCTCGTTCACGCTCCATTCGCTCGCGTTCACGAACTACGCGGCGCTGCTGCAGTTCTGCTTCAATGGCCAGTTTCTGAGCTAACACAGTTGAATTTGACGTTCGCGAATGTTTGGAGCTATGCTTGGACTGATTTTTGAAGGTTGACTGTGTTTGACGACTGGAACACGTCGGGAGCACTCCTACATCAAGCTGCTGTGTGCAGTGTTCTTACTCCCTGTATGTTGCGAGTTCTCAGTCGCGATGGTCACTTGACTCGTCCCGTCTCTAGACGGCCCTGTCTGATCGGAATCGCGAAGCGAGGGCGGCATAATATGCTCTTCGCGATGTGTTGCACTATGATCTGGGACGGTTGAGCGAACTATTGACCGCGTTTGACTACGTGTAACTACCACGTTTGCCAAAGAGCGATGGAGAGGAGCCTATTGAACATAAAGCTAAAACATAAACAAAGGAACACATTGATCCGAAGCAAAACCAATGCAATAGACGCTGTTCAACACGCACAAGCCCTAAAATGGAGGTGGGCGGGCCATTTGGTACGCACAGAAGATGACAGGTGGACTCGAAGAACAACCCTATGGAAGAGCCCAAATGGTAAGAGGAAGAGAGGAAGACCACTGGAAAGATGGCAGGACGAGATCGCCAAAGTAGCAGGAAAGATGTGGTTGAAGAAAGCGAAGGAAAGGAAGGATTGGCAACTTTTGGAGGAGGCCTATACCCGCAAAGGGGTCCCTAACTAAGTTTTAGGTTACATATACTTACAATTAGTTTTTCTTATTTAGATGTTTTTTAGTTAGGGAATAATAAAGGCTTTTTTATTTTTTTATTTTTATTTTTATTTATTTTTTTATTAACTACCATTATCAATGATATTTAGTGATACGAAAATTATATGACGTTTATGGAAAAAATGTGAAATGATAAAAAATGGTACAATTTAGGCGACGAAAGGACCAAAAATGTTAACGAGTGATAGGACTGTATAATGGTTTAAAAGAAAATGGTAGTTTATTTAAAAATACACATAAATTCACTGCACAAGTCTACGTACAAAAACAGTCAACTGACAACACACACAAGTGCCAAAACAATAACTTTTAAAAACATTGACAATATCAAAAACAAGGAGTCCGTCTTCCAGCCAGTCCTCAACAGTATTACTTGAATGCGCAATCGTATAATAAGAGAATCAATTGAAATAATGAGATGTCGTAAAGTAACACACCTACGTAATCATTTATATATTTATCTTTAAAATAACAGACGCAGTTTAAACAAAAGACAAGATAATAACTGTAATAAGCCGTCAGACAAAATTAAATAAAACGACAAATAATTTCTCCGTAAGCCCTCTCTAAACAAGGAAGAGTAATCGGCCTCGTGACACGAACGCTCAGAGACAATTGTTTGTTTTAGGATGAATGGCGGTCGTTATAATCCGCACATTTGTCTGAATGGGCTCAAAAAAACGCCAAATTAGTGCGGAGACAGATGGCGTCACTTGTCAGTGTCAGCGCGGGCGCGGACAGACGCCCACAAGCGACGCGTTGTGAGTGTGCGGCAAGCCTTACTTATTGTTGTTTATGCATTCTTTAAAGTTGATTCTTCGTAATTAAATCGAATGAGGCTGTATGAAGCGGAAGGCTCAAAGGGCTTTGTGTGGATGTTCGTAGCTGGAGTTCTATGCTCGGATTAATAGTGGATTCAATCATTTTCAATACGTGTTTAAGCACGCTGCGTATGAACTTACTGAAAATTGCTTTCAGAGTGTACCTATAGCTTTATAGTAGTAGAGATTTTTTGTTTAAGAGTTCGTCCGTGGAAATACTACCACCATACCTATTTCTGCCGCAAAGCAGTAGTGCTCGCATTGCTGTGTTCCGGATTGAAAGGTATGGTTGTCGGGGAAATTACAAACACATGAGACTATTCATATTTGTATCTCAGGGTGGCGGGCGCAGTGCAATGCAAGGTGCGTCCTAGGTGGACGTGACCTATGTGATAGTGCACTGTTCATAGGCAGAGGGTGCCGCTTGGCCATATGCTTGATGCGTAATTTCAAGTTGTAAAAAAAAACACCTTATCTCAAATAACACGTATTTTCCTGCTGTTCTAATTACTTTCTAAGCGAAGCAACTCTTTCAACAATGACTAGATTCTATTCGCTTAAAAAATAGTTGTGTTGTGAAGCGACGGCGCGGCGTGGCGGGCGAGTAGCCGGCGTGACGGGCGAGTAGCCGGCGTGGCGGGCGAGTAGCCAGCGTGGCGGGCGAGTAAGCGGCGTGGCGGGCGAGTAAGCGGCGTGGCGGGCCAGTAGACAGCGTGGCGGGCGAGTAGCTGGCGTGGCGGGCGAGTAGCCGGCGTGGCGGGCGAGTAGCTGGCGTAGTGGGCGAATAGCCGGCGTGGCGGGCGAGTAGCCGGCTGAGACGCGAGAAACGCGTGTTCGTTTCCGGCTGCAAGACAAATGTTTGGATAACCTGCGAATGAAAAGCAAACATATACA
Organism: Operophtera brumata; assembly: GCA_932527175.1. NCBI lineage: Eukaryota > Metazoa > Arthropoda > Insecta > Lepidoptera > Geometridae > Operophtera > Operophtera brumata. Next base: position 15,039,807 of record OW052234.1, on the reverse strand, counting down.
TATACGTAAACCAAATACATACTTAGAGATTAATTATTTTTATGACGACTGTACTTCAATAACAAAATCTTCAAGGGATCTATTTGTAATTTGAAAGTTGCCAGAAAATGTTTACGGGATCGAACAAGATGATCAAAGTCCACAGGATGATAGCCATGGGATCCATCAGGAACTACTCCAGTTGATGGACACGCGAAGTGGACAGCGGAACTCCTCGATGATAACCTGTAGCCAGACGGTGTTTGGGCTCATTTTGATCAGCTCACGGTTCCGACTACTAATATCATAAAAGCTTGTTTAAAAAAATAAAAATATCAACGTTAACGTTATAATAATAAGTTAACTAAGTTAGTTTCTTATGAGTAATGTTATGAAATGATAGAATAGAATAGAATATTCTTTAAAGCACAAAACAAACAATGTAAGTACATAGGCGAACTTAATGCTAAGAAGCATTCACTACCAGCTAACCTTTGTGTATTGTGGATACATTTATGTAGGTGGTGCACAAAAAACGTAACAAGGAGAAGAAAAAGTACTTTATGTAGGTATATCAATACTAGATATTATTATGTAAGTAACTTTATGATGTACATTCGCCTAACAAAAGACTTCAACGCGCTCCATTTACCATGAAACTGTTGTGTTATATGAAAATTACTTTATGCTTTTTTTTGTCACCATATTTTGTATTTATTTTAGAGTGAGGGTGGGGGGCTTTTTACTCGTCGGGTAAATTCGATATCAACCAAAAAAAAAAACACGATTTTAGGGTAAAGTCGTCATAATAGAAGTAGGTTCGATTCCACGACGAAACAAGTAATTTTTAGATAATCTTTGTACACAGTATAACTAAAATCTAAAAATAAAATAATGTCTCCTTTCTGTTAAATATCCTATCTACAATATTTAAGGTACTTTCTCTTCATGTTGCATAGTCTTGGGACGCCCTGTATACAAATAAGTTATTTTTGTGGCTTTCTCTTTTGACTTTACCTTCTTTAATACTAATATGTATAAACTAACTGAATTATCTCATCTCCACCGACATTATTTGATACTAACTGGCATTTCCTTTAAACAGGGATAAGCACCTACTTTAAGTTAAAGTGGGGTATAACGCATAATTACCAATCTTTGATTAGATTTTTAACCGACTAAATCAAGAACAATATTATTATTATTTTTTTGCATGAATACTACATTATGTTACCGAGGGATCACCTAGACAGAAACACGATAGGACAACATTTTCTTCATAAAAAAAAACACAAAATCACCTCTAACTTTTGGCTAGATTCGATTAATGTGGTAATTAATTGGTTAGTCAATATGGTACAGATTATTGGGTCAAAAATTGAATTAATAAAATCTATACAATAAAACGGCAGGTTCACCCACGGGGTTTTTAAAATTATCTATAGTTCACGAGATATTCAATAAAAACCGCTTTTTCGAGCGGCGCGTGGCGTTTTTTTTTGTATGAAGATTTCTACCTGGTGTTGGCGCAGTCTTAAGTTAAGTGAAGTTATCAACGACTCGTGTCTATCACTTTAATTCGGTTACAAGTTATCTGTTTTCTCTACCCGGAATATAGAGGACTTAAGTTCTCAACTCTGATATGAAATGAGTGTAATCGCGCAGTGATCAATCAGAGAGTGATAGCGGACCACACGAGAGCATATACCTACATTCAGCTTCATTTGTAATTGTCTAAGTTTATTATTGTTACTTTCACATTTGAAAGTAATTTAATTACCTATCTTTTTTATGTTGATAAGCATTAACATTTAAGGTGGTTGCTTTCGCTTGTGGCGCGAAATTCAATTTTTTCGTATTTTTGCTCGTCACAGGTTATCAACACTTCTTCAGATAGTGAAAATTAATTTGACGGTAATTATAAGACCTAACACAAGTTTTAATTTATAATATCACATAAATAGCATTACTTTAGCTACGATTGTGCTTTAGTATTTACAGTATTTTTTTGATTGAAGCACATTTTCTAATGATATTTATGTGATTACACAAGTAAAAGCAACCTCCTTAACTGTGCAAATTCTTGCAATAAGAATTGTGATTTTGTGACGACCTCTGTAACGCGGCAGGTGAAAATTCGCCTGCGACGTTGGAGGTTGTGGGTTCGACTGCCGCCTTTGAACAAATATTTGTACGATCAGCAGATATTTGTTCAGGGTGTTCTAGGTATTTTCTATGTATAATAAAAATATAATATGTTATATATTGTATTAAATATATCAGTTATCTAGTACCCTTAGCACAAGCTCTGCTTAGTTTGGGGCTGGATAATATTGTGTGAACTATCCAGCATTATTTTTATTATGATACTTAGTTCCTGGTATCCCCGACAATCCGGGAACCTTGTGTGGGATCAGGATTATGTAGATTTTAAGCCACTTCGATGTCATTGGCTAATAGAATCGTCTCGATAATGTTATAAGATATGGCTAGTTCAATCTATCGATGTAAGTTACGAGTACCTACCTACTTGCACATCACTAGTGTCGATGATGTCTATTTTGTACGCGAGAACATATTGTGTGAGTGAGTTAGAACTCACAGGCGCATGTGAAAACACTTCATTATTCTCTTGTGTAATAAAATTGTGATTAGTCCAGCGAGCACGACCAATGAATTGGTTTAAAATTAGTGCGGTTTTATTAATTTTCTTTGTGTTATTTTTAGTCACGAACTATACACCTGAGTAGAAAAATAGAATAGTATGGCTAACGAAAGTTGTCATTCAAGTAGTATATATGTAAAAAAAATGGTACTTGAAAAAAATTTAAATAAAAACGTCCTATTTACTATGAGAAAATTGGAATAACCTATTTTGATACTTGGTAATTATTTATTTATGTATTCCTAGCTGAGACTGCGACTATGTGCGTGGAATTCCGTTCAAGGTATTCAGACTATATTTTTTTTAATTTTTTTTATTTTGCCCTGCTTTGCCTGTGCTAACTTTCGTTAGCCTGACTCTACTTAATTTTTTTGTCGCACGGCTGGGCAGAAGTCTACTTCTATTTATAAAATGATATTTCTTTATTGTAGGTGCTACTTATGTATTTATAGTTGCGCCCAGGATACACGAGAGGGATCGGCAGACCGGGAGGCAGGTGGATGGGTGACGTCATCGCTGTACAGGGGAAGACCTGGATGTGACACGCTCAGAACAGACTCGAGTGGCGTTTGAGGGGGAAAGCTTGTGCCAGGAGTGGGGTACTACGAGCTGCCAATGATCAAAATTATGATGAAATAATTACACTTTGTAATTTATTTTATACAAACTTCACTTGACAGGATGCAGTAAAAAAGAAATGAAAAACTAAAAAGCTAGGTACAGTTTTACCCAAAAGATAAGTCGCCCCGATGTACCTGCGCCGTAGACCAATTTCTGAACCTTTTTTCTGAATCTTGCGCTGATTATTGGTTAATCGATTTCGCGGCCAAAACGTGGCCGGTCTCTTAGATGTGAGCGGGACAGAGCTATACAGCGGGTCAGAGCTATACTATACGTTCGGCTATTGTCGGATATCAGTCTGCGCTTTTCTGCGCAAACGAAAACGGTAATATTTTATATTTTGGGTAAAATTGTACGCGCAAATCCACTCCCGATTTAACGGTGTTACTGTCAAGTACCTATGACAATCAGCGAGACGATGAAGACAGAAGGTGGACAACGGAACTCCTCAGGCTCATTTTGATCAGCTCACGGTTCCGTTAACTAATTTAATAAAACCATGTTTTGAAAACGTTTTTTTTAATGAGAAACATATTATTCAATCCATCAATGTCTATCTCCTTATTATTGTGTCGTTTTATCTTATTTTATTATCTGTGCCTATTCGAGAGTAAACCGCTTATTGCGGTCCGTTGGATACGACAGATAGACTGACAGACATGCCATGCGTGATATAAACATACAAACAGGTATTATATGTAATTACTTTATTGATATGCGATGCCTAGATTATGGATCGGCGTTCACGGATGTAGAGCTGTAGCTAATTGTACAACTAATGACATATTTATACAGGATGTGGCAAGATAATGGGACTCTCAGGGTAGTGTACATCTTCTACTGTAGTTAGAGAGGTTTATTCTTTAGAAACATTACGACGTCTGTGGCGCGGCGAGTGAAGCTTGGCCTGTGACGCAGGAGGTTGCAGGTTCGATTCCCGCCTCGGAATAAATATTTGTGTGATCTCAGGGTGTTCTGGGTGATTTTCTATGTATAATAAAAAATATCTATCTATGTAATATATTGTATTAAGTATATCAGTTATCTAGTACCCATAACACAAGCTCTGCTTAGCTTGGGGCTAGATAATGTTGTGTGAACTGTCCAGCATTATTTATTTATTTATTTAATATTATTTATTAGGATTTTTTTAAGAAAACTAATACTGTATTGGATATTAGAAAAATATGACAGTCTGATGAAAGACATTTCTCAAAAAAAACAAGTTGTGCTCAATTGGCTCTATATCAGGTACAGTTTACCAAAAAACCTACCAAATCAAAAAACCAACAATGCATTTAAATACAGTTTTCCAAACTAACCTATTGAGTCCTATGAACCAAACCTCTCTATAACTACAGCAGAAAAGGTACTTACCCTGAGAGTTCCATTATATTGCCACACCTTGTATAGCTACCATTTTATCCTGTATATCTTGACCAACTCTGGGCCGATTTTGCTTACATTCGAAATTCTTATTTAGAATTTTGAGTACCGTTTCTGCCAAAATATTATTAAAATAGGCCGGTAAATGACGCTGTAGCAAACTTCCCCATTTTGGGGGAAATACTACCCAAATCAAAAATCGCTGAAACAAAAAACTATGACGTTTTAGATCCTATATATTAAGTTACGTCAAGATTAGTTGTAACATACGACCAGAGGGTCTACCACAGGTTTGTCTAAGTTTTGCATTCGGTGTCCCGACTATCGAACTCCAAGTCGATATTTGTTTTTATGTATGGTTTCAGTGAGTTTCTCAACAAGTCCGCTCATCATTTTCTCTATACAAAAACGACATTTCGACTCGCAATTCGGTTTTCGTTATTCCGAGTTGTAACAAATTACAAACCTGTGGCCGGCCAGGAGGGCAATTCTCGGATTGTAGAGATTAAGTCGAATTCGACATATGTCAAAAAAAGATGGCGAATGTCGAATAAAATCTTAATTTGCTATTCTCGTAATGTCACTAATAGACATAAGTCGACCAAAATCATTCAAATCGAATACGATTTGATGGTTATTGTGACATTTTCGTGACATTTTTTGTAGACATTCATGCTTCGACATTATCTCTTATTTAGAGATAATCTCTACAACCCGAGAATTGCCCTCCTGTACGTGAGTACATACATACATACATACATACATACATACATACATAAGTACATATCAGGGGAATAGACGTATTTCGTCAAGTTGGCGATTGTTGAATAAAATCTTTATATTCGCCATCTTGTTTCGACATATCTATATTCGACATCAATGTCTACAATCCGAGAATCGCCCCCCAGGACAAATGTTACCAACGATACTAGCACAGCAAGTCCGGGATATAAAAGCCACTCAAAAAAGCTAAAAGAGGTATTTTATTTATTTTAAATTAAGTCTGTAGATATTATAAATGTTTTGTTTTGTTTTGTTTTGTTTTGTTTTGCTTTCATATGTTTTTGTTGTATCCACGCTATTTGTTTTATATTCTTTCTGTTTTGTGATTTTTGTGTGATTGTCAAATAAATATATTTCATTTCATTTTTTTAACCCCCTCATTGCGTTGAGGGTCTTTTTAATTTTTACAAAACTAATTGCTTGTTTTTCATTTCTATTCATCAGTTTCTGCAGGCTCGTTGGTTTGAATCAGTTTCATTATCCATTCGAGTGCGCGCCACAGAACAACAACACGCTCACAGAATACCGTAGTAGGTAACTCTAGTCGAGTGCTTTCAAAACAGAGATCTCTATCTTAAAAGAGTTAAAAGCCTCGTTGTACGTTAGTGCGCCGCTATCAGTGAGCTATGATTTGTGATGTCAATATTTTGTGGTTCGCCTTTTAGAAGCTTTTGTTGGGGTGAATGGTTCGGTAATTGATTTAACTGTAAAAATATTTAAAAACAGCGGTCACGTGCGTATCGCGCCACGCGCAATGCAGGGTTCCGTAGTTGCTCGTCACAAATGCAAGCTTACAAGGGGCATTCCTTTTTTACACAATTAACGACTTTCAATTAATTTTCAATGGAGTTTCCAGAGTTTTTTTACTTCTCTAAGTACATTTTATAAGTTGTTCTACTTTACTATAAAAACTATTAACAAGTAGCGACGGGTCCGTTAAAATCGGTCCTATAAATGCTGTGTGAATATTACCTCCAGTAGCGACGGATCCGTTAAAATCGGTCCTTTAAGAGGAAACACCAAGGGCTAGAAAATAAAAAAATAGGTATTTGTAAAATCTATTGCTGTCGCGCAGACCTCAAACCTCCCCCCGCAAAGCGTGATAGAGACAACTGCAGCTTAGATCTAAAATACCTATTAAAAGTACATAAAATCAACAATTCGTAGTCCCCTGATTCCTTCTCCAAAACTTAACCAATTTAACTTTTTTTTTTTATTAAAAATAAAAGAAAGTTTGAGCCGTGTTCCTATGTTTTTTTTTTTATATATAATCTAGTCAATTTTGTTTTCAGGATGTTTGAACACAGCGGAAAATCAGACCATTTTTTTAGGTTTTAGAATGTTCATATCTCTTTTAATAATTAATTTATAAAAAAAAGCAAAACATAGGGACATGCCATGATGGCCATATTTTTTTTGGAAAAAAAAGTATTGCTCTACTGGCATTATCCAGGGAGGAAACAGGGGACTACGTTTGTATGGGAAAACGGCCCTTGTGTTTCCTCTTAAATGCTGTGTGAATATTACCTCCAGTAGCAACGGATCCGTTAAAATCGGTCCTGTAAATGCTGTGTGAATATTACTTCCATTAGCGACGGATCAATTAAAAAGGATCCTGTAAAATCGGACGTTTTACGAGTATGTGTACACGCCCTTAGCTGCGATAGTTTTCCTTTTAACTTCGTTCTTCGACTTTTTCACAGACCCAAAAATAGCCGTCACTGACTCTAAAAGCATTATATTTCGCAAACGGATCCCGGATTCAAAAAATGGTGTTCCCGCACCTGCAACCTTACCCCATCACGCTAGACAAGGAAAAAGGATAGACAAGGAAAAAACATCCCTATGTCACGAGCAGGGGAAGGACCCTAAAATTTATGTTTTTAAATGTCTTATCTATCCATTTTGTCAGCGTGATTAATACCCGCCAAATTACAGCTTTCTAGTACTAAAGTCTATGAGCTAAGCCGCGGACAGACAGACGGACGGACATGGTGAAACTATAAGGGTTCCTTGTATTGTTGATTAAAAGGAACCCTAAAAACACCTTAGTTTGTTGTGCAAGCTATATACATGAAGCAGAACGTAATATTTGTCTGTCGTAACATTGTTTGGTCGCAGAGAACTTTAGTGTTTATTGAGGAAGCACAACGGACTCTGTGACGTCATTAGAAGCCATGCTGCGGGCAAAAATAGGAAAAAAGCTCGTGGTGCGTATATACTAACATCTATCATAAATTTAATTAAATTTGGATACTACCAGGCTCTCCCAAAAATCTCGACAAAAAATGATTTTATGGGTACTCAGCGCGCGACCAGCGTACCCAGCGCGTGACCATCGTACTCAGCGCGTGACCATCGTACTCAGCGCGTGACCATCGTACTCAGCGTGCGACCAGCGTATTCAGCGTGCGACCAGCGTACTCAGCGCGTGACCATCGTACTCAGAGCGTGATCAGCGTACTCGGCGCGTGACCATCGTACTCAGCGCATGACCATCGAACTCAGCGCGTGACCAGCGTGCTCAGCGCGTGACCAGCGTACAGCATTATTATCTGTGGTACAGCTATTTATGATGAGTTCAGAGCGTTCGAACGTTCCGTTTATGGTTTTACGAGTACGAGACACACTGAGGCAATTACACTTGTTGCGGTGGAGTTTGGAGTCGCTGATGTCCCTAACTTTTACATTAACTGTATTTTACAGGTTTCTCCGTTATTGAGCCATCGATTACTATCGGACAGACGGACGCGAGATATTTATGTTAGTACCGATGTCTAATAAATGGGGATTGCAGCAGCCTCCGACCTCGACTGTACCCACTGATTAATGACTGCGACTGTACACGACATTCCGCGACGCGAAAACAGCCCTTAGCCTCACGAGATAAGGTCTAACTTGAACTATCAGTAAGTACATATTCGGAGTAATCGACTAGGATGCCATTGTTGGACTGAAAGCTGAGAACAATCAATCTCCATTCGACGTAAATAAATGATTTGCTTCGGAAAACATTAGTTTGTGTAATTTTTTGACGCGAATTTATTTGTAGTGCAGTGTGATCGAGAGCCCGGCCGGTAGATGAATCGCTTAGAGAAAGTGAAACTATCAACCAATAAAGGTATTTGGATCATACTCAGATACAAATGTGAACCAACAGATTATATTCCATCAAGCTTATAGACCGTGTACTCAACATAGAGATACGAAGTCGAACAAAGCTCAAAGATGTTGGGAATCGTATAACGGAACTAAAATGGAGTTGGGCAGGACACCTGGCAAGACGAGGTGACGACGTTGGTCTGCGACGCAGGAGGTTGCGGGTTTGATTCCCGCCTCGGAACAAATATTTGTGCGATCGCAGATATTTGTTCAGGGTGTTCTGGGTATTTTCTATGTATAATAAAAAATATCTATCTATGTATTATATTGTATTAAGTATATCAGTTATCTAGTACCCATAACACAAGCTCTGCTTAGCTTGGGGCTAGATAATGTTGTGTGAACTGTTCAGCATTATTTATTGATTTATTTACCGCGTGCACTGTACGCACACACTCAGGTTGGAGAATCACAAACATTCAATGGGATAAACAGGAAAAAATGGATATAAGAGCGGGAATATGTTGAGTGGCTTCTTCACAATTCTTCTTTTTAGGATTCCGTTCACAAAGGGTAAAACGGGACCCTCCGCTGTCCGCCCGTCTGTCACCAGGCTGTATCTCATAAACCGTGATAGTTGAAATTATCACAGATTTTTTTCTTGCCACTACAACAACAAATAGGTACAAAAAAACAGAATAAAATAAATATTTAAGGGGGCTCCCATACAACAAACGGGATTTTTTTGCCGATTTTATATATAAAACGCTGTATTTCATGAACCGTGATAGTGAGACAGTTAAATTTTTCACAGATGATGTATTTCTGTTATAACAAAAAATACTAAAAAACAGAAAGAAATAAATATGTGTACAACAAACGTGATTTTTTTGCCGTTTTTATAGATAATGATACGAAACCCTTCGTGAGCCTTTCGTGTGACCCTTCGTCCGACTCGCACTTGTCCGGTTTTTTATTTACATTCTTGTATACCTGTAATAGTCTGTGTTGCGTAATTAATTAGTTATATATCCAATAAGCACGTTTCATACTACTTAGCATAGCAGTCAGCTAGCCGGCTATCTGCTACTTATCTGGCAGATAAGCATCTGTTAGGAAGCAATGGATTACAAACCGCTTTACTAGTTGTATCTGAGTGAGTGTCCATTCAACACGCTGTTGCAAGCTGTTTGAGATAATGTAAACAGCTTTAGAAACTATGCAGTAAAAAGTTCGAGATAATTTTCAGTAAGTACTTGCCTCAGAGTGAGCTATTTTAAGTGGCAATAGCCTGGCCATATAAGTTGCAGAACCGACAACCGTTGGGTATAAAGGTTCTCGAGTGGAGACCTAGAACCAGACGACGCAGCGTAGGAAGCCTCTCCTCTCGAACCGAAGACATTAGCGTCGCGTAGTGACATTCTGTGGCCTATGTGGCGTAGTAGACTTTTATTGGCGTAGTAGACTTTTATTGGCATAACACAAGCTCTGCTTAGCTTGAGGCTAGATAATAATGTGTGAACAGTCCAGCATTATTTATTTATTTATTGGCTGGTGATGATGTTCAAGTACTTACAGACCGTTCACCGTAAATTGGCACCTGCCATGAAGTATTTACAGGTGCCATCTAACGGTGAACGAGCCGGACCGGTTGGCACCTACCATGGAGTATTTACAGGTGCCATCTTACGGTGAACGAGCCGGACCGGTTGGCACCTACCATTGAGTATTTACAGGTGCCATCTTACGGTTAACGAGCCGGACCGGTTGGCACCTTCCATGGAGTATTTACAGGTGCCATCTTACGGTGAACGAGCCGGACCGGTTGGCACCTGCCATGGAGTATTTACAGGTGCCATCTTACGGTGAACGAGCCGGACCGGTTGGCACCTGCCATGGAGTATTTACACGTGCCATCTTACGGTGAACGAGCTGGACCGGTTGGCACCTGCCATGGAGTATTCACAGGTGCCATCTTACGGTGAACGAGCTGTACCTCCACATTCGTCATTACGTATCAATCTAGTGTTGTCAAAATAGTTATACAGTCATCATTAGAATATACAAGTACGAGATACAGTTACATTTAATTAGGATTGCCCCATAAAATACAGAATTCGGTTACGTACCCACGTCATACAGGAGTTCCACTCCGAGCGCACGCACAGTTGACACGCGTATGGATCAGTGAGAATTATAATGAAGCCATAATGAATCTAAGAACAGTAGAATAAAGTCCAGTTTTCATTGATAGCAGGTAGGGAGTGGCACAGACCTGTCGTTATGGATAAACTCGTCCACAGCGTGTCGCAAGGCCTTGGCGACGATTTATGAGTGTTCATAAACAGAGCATTCCGTTGTAATTAAAGTATTTAAAGCAGCCATGCTCGATGGTAGGTGATGTGGGCTACAATTAGATAACGCATGGACAGAATTACAAGTGGTGTGACCCGTTTTATGTACAGCTCGTTCACTGTAAGATGGCACCTGCTAAGGAGTGGAATACACTACCGCCGTCTGTCTTTCCTGAAAACTATAATCTGGGTCTCTTCAAGGCTAGAGTGAATAGGTGCTTTCTAGACCTTTGTGCTATATCTTCGGCCACATCGTCACTTACCAACAGGTGAGATCGTGGCCAAACAAAGGTCTATCATAGATAAAAAAATAAAATTAAAAAAACCTGCGTTATACTCTTAGACGCATTTTCGCCAACACATTAACGGACGTTTAAACGGCTGTTTAGCTTAAACAACTCGTTTTTACAGATGTTTTAATACGTTATCTGTCACAGTGACGATTGGTTACGGTAACCACCGATTTATTTGTTCGTGAACTTGGACCTAAATCTGTCCCCTGCCTTGGGAATAGTTCCAACCATAGAAAAATAAACACTCCACGACAGGTGCCATCTTACGGTGAACGGTCTGTAGTGACCGGTCGAATTGTACCAAGTCTACAGCGATACCGAAGCTTGGCTACAAATCTCAGTTCCAAATTGGAAGTCCTTCCCATCAAAAAGCACGGTTTGAAAACAGATGTAATCAATTTTGTCCACCTGTGCTAATGTATTCGCTCGTGACAATTAGCGCTTGTCGCACACCGTTCCGTACGTGCGCGTGACGTCACGCGGGACATGCGCTGCCCGCTTATTAGCGCCGGCCGCTGCCCTGCGCCCGCGCACCCGCCGCGTGACAAGTGACTTTACGAAGCACATGCAGAGAGATCGGCTACAGGAACTGTGTGCTGAGTGCAAACACCTCACAGTAAATGGACTTAGGGGTCAGCGCTCAAAAAGTGTCCGGACCAAAAGTTGTATCCGTCCATTGCTGCTTGATTATTTTACCACATTTATCAAAACTCATTTGTCATCGTTCGTTGCCATATTTTGGCGTTCATAGTGTTTGTAATTCTAAGTACATCGTAGAGTTATTAGAATGTCTTTGGCTGAGTGTGAGTTTTTATATTTGCTTAAAAATTACGGCTTGCGCGAACTTGATAGTAAGAGCAAAAACACTCCCACTCCACTAACAGTACATACTTAAAAACTGTTATTGTGTAGGCACATGAGACTTTTCATCTTTATGTCTCAGGGTGGCGGGTGCAGTGCAATGCCACATAGGGTGCGTCCGAGGTAGTCGTAACCTATGTGGTAATGCACTGTTCATAGGCAGAGGGTACCGCTGGGCCATCTGCTAGTTCAATCATCTAAAGTAGTAAAAAAAAAAGTTTTTTATTATAAGCTTTCAATATCTCCTCACGTGTTATCGTTTTACAAAATAGACTTCTCCTTATGTATGAGTTATGACTAGGAAATGTTCGGGTTCATTTTATGTTTTTGCGTCAAAGAGTGGATATGTATCCACTCTTTTTTCGGATAGTCAGCTACACAAAATACGAGTGCTCTGACTTCGGAATACTAAACTAAGGTTTTTGAGATTTTCCGATTTTCCGATTTAAAGGAAATTAAACAAGGACTTTTTGTAAGTAATATAATCGCTCCACTTTCTTGAATCACCCAACATCGGGTCAATCGATCGGATTATCGCCAATAGCCCTTATAACTTATTTACCTCTCGTCGGGCCCAAGCTGTCAAAATAGAGTGATCACGGCCCACGCGCCTCGTCTCCGGTGACGGAGACAAGACGATGCTCCAGCGACCACCCAGGACAGTGACGACTGGTGCTCAAACAAAATCGGTTCAAATCAGTTATCATTAGCCTAAATAATAATTTGTAATTTGTGTGTTTTTACATTTTAATAATGTGTCTTTATTATTCTGTGTGTAATTATGAGCTATCAGCCTGAAATAAATGAATTTGATTTGATTTGATTGCACTAAATATTCGACCGGAAAGCACACAACCTATTTGATCTTTCAGGTTTTTAACAGACTTCAAAAAAAACTTTTTTTTTCATGTTTGTTACCTCCTATCTCATAATATCTCCGCCATATAGGAACCGATTAGGTTTTTTTTAAAATTTCATTTTAATTATTCATATTGGCCCATTTTCATCGAAATCTGGTTCGATGATGGGATACGTGAGGAATTGAGGAAACTTCTCAAAATTATAGGCACACACATATAGTGATTTCGGTATTTTCAGCAACAAGTCAAGCATGTGCATTCAGAAAGTTCCATTTGATGAAGTGGAACTGATGAAGAAAACCAGAGATAGCCACGGAACTACTCAATGATAAGTATTTCACGGGTGGCGATAAGGGTGACTTTCCGATATCAGATTGAAGTCAAATTTGGCATACCTGTCAAGTTCCGTTGACAATACAATATGGGGGTGACAGCGAGCTGATATGATGATAGAGACGGAAGGTGAACAACGGAACTCCTCGATGGATATAGTAGACTGGCCATGTTTAGGCTCATTGTGATCAGCACACGATTCCGATCACTAATATTATAAAACCTTGTATTGGGGAAAAAATCCTAGCTGCAAAGTAGTTGTTTTTTCGAAAAGAATTATCATTTGTACACTCTCTATCGACATTCATTAATTTTATCAAGCGTATTAGCGTGTGATGTCTAGAACTTTCGCTAATTATATTTACATGTTACCAAAAGATTTTTAAGTTCTCTTTTTCTATGCATCAACTTCTCCTTGTTCACCAGGCACCAGGCTGGCGCTTCCCGCCTAGTAGTAAGAAGGGTCATCAAATAAAGTCGCGCCGAGTTTGTTGCCTGAATCTTCCAGCTTTGGTCGCGTTGGAACAGGATTAGTTACCTTATTTTAGATTAAAGGACGATTCAACATGATTATTGCAAATAAAATACTTTTGAATTTGAATCAGAATTCCTCATGAGCACCGAAAGGTATCCAAATTTAGTAGCAGTAGAGCTTTTTTGTAAAAGTGTTCGTCCGGGGAAGTACTACCACCATACCTATTTCTGTCGCAAAGCAGTAGTGCTCGCATTGCTGTGTTTCGGTTTGAAGTGTATGGTTGCCGGGTAAATTACAGGCACATGAGACTTTTCATCTTTATGTCTCAGGGTGGCGGGCGCAGTGCCATGCCACATAGGGCGCGTCCTAGGTGGATGTGACCTATGTGATAATGCACTGTTCATAGGCAGAGGGTACTGCTTATCATCAGGTGGGCAATCTACTTGTTCCAACATTCTAAGTGGTATAAAAAAACATATTTACAAAGTCCAAACCTAGTACATTAGAAACTTGCCCTTTTTCAGAACCGCACCTCTGATGACTGACTAAAACACAACCAGTGACACCATTCGGTCTCATCTCTGGCCCGCTATCTACGGTCAGGCTACGAAGAGGACATCAGATAAAAGAAAAAAGCTAATGAGTGAGAAACAACACGCGTCGATAGACGTGAAATCGTAACGACAGCGTGACGACACCGTGACGATAGCGTGAAGTCAGAAAGATGATTTGGAGGTGATTAGTCGAAAGTTGCTAATCTGAAAACTATGTAAATACTATTGTTTTAGTTGAGGCGTGATTGGCCGATGTAGATAGTATATTCGAGAGATGACGTAGTACCATACTACAGTACTATACATTTATTTTGAAGATAGTAACTTACTTTTGTGTACAATGAGAGTAGGGCTTGAAAATAATAATCTCAACATGAATAAATTGCATAAGTATTAATTCATTGTAAATATTTAAAATCCAGCTCGAAGGAACAAAGAGCAGCAGAGTCATTCATTTTTCTACAGTTGCATTATAAGTGCGTTATAAATGATTGATAGTGATTCCCAATCAAATCAAATCAATCATACGTCTATCTATTCAAATAAACATATAATAGGAACCTACACATGTCGCTCAACGCCTTCAACATCTACGGGTCACCTGAGTATTCTATTGACAATGATGGTACTTCAAAAAGCTTTAATAATTGGTTACTGCCCACAAATAATAGCGCAGTAATTATTAATGAATCTGTTTTTTTTATACTACTTTTATTGACGGGTCGAGCAGTTGGCCCACCTAATGTTAAACGATACCCTCTGCCTATGAACAGTGCATTACCTCATAGGTCACATCCACCTAAGACGCACCCTATGTGGCATTGCACTGCGCTCGCCACCCTGATACATAGAGATGAAAAGTCTCATGTGCCTGTAATTTCACTTGTAATTTTCACCCTTCAAACCGGAACACAGCAATGTGAGCACTACTGCTTTGCGGCAGAAATAGGTATGGTGGTATTACTTCCCAAGACGAACTCTTTTACAAAAAAGCTCTACTACTACTACCGTACTAGATGACGTACCTACTATACATTTATTTTGAAGATAGATAGGTAAGTATTATTTCATTGTAATTATTTAAAATCCAGCTCGAAGGAACAAAAAGCAGCATTCATTTTTCTACAGTTGCATTATAATGTGCGTTATAAATGATTGATAGTGATTCCCAATCAAATCAAATCAATCATACGTCTATCTATTCAAATAAACAGATAGTAGGTACCTACACATGTCGCTCAACGCCTTCAAAATGTACGGGTCACCTGAGTATTCTATTGACAATGATGGTACTTCAAAAAGCTTTAATAATTTGTTATTGCCCACAAATAATAGCGCAGTAATTATAATTAATACTGAATCTGTGTTTTTTTTATACTACTTTTATTGACGGGTCGAGCAGTTGGCCCACCTAATGTTAAACGGTACCCTCTGCCTATGAACAGTGCATTACCTCATAGGTCACATCCACCTAGGACGCGCCCTATGTGGCATTGCACTGCGCCCGCCACCCTGATACATAAAGATGAAAAGTCTCATGTGCCTGTAATTTCACTGGTAATTTTCACCCTTCAAACCGGAACACAGCAATGCGAGCGTTACTACTTTGCGGCAGAAATAGGTATGGTGGTAGTACTTCCCCGGACGAACTCTCTCACAAAAAAGCTCTACTACTAATAATAATAATGAATCTGTGTGCATTCTGGAAGTAATCTCTTGACTTCACAAACACAAGAGGCTAATGAAACGTAGATTGTTTGCCGCGAGTCGTGACGCGGACAGCTCCGTTTACATTTTTAATTAAATCTATTATTCGTTGAATGGCTCACAGCCCGACAACTATACAACACTTAACTCAATTTGCTGCTTAAACAAACATACCGATTTAACTGTTCACTTCACGTGCACCTTATTTTGGAGCGTGTAGGGAGCAAAGTGCAATGAACAAAGTGTAGTTTAAGTTGGTACAGCTGATGGTGATCAGATCAGCCTCTTTCACACGACACCTCTGACCTTCGGTGGATAAATAAATTATTTCAAAAGATTTTTCGTTGAATTCAAGCTTTCTTTTGAGTTTGGCTGGAGTTCATTTTCGGTGAATATAAAGTTGCAATACTTAAAACAAATTGTTCAAAGGACGAGGACTGTTATGTTTCATTTAGTAAATTCGAGTATTTTCAGTAATTTGTGTTAAGGAAGAGTAAAATATTAGAGCTGCATGGCGGTCTCAATTACCAGGTTCAATATACCTGCACTCTAACAATCGCATTGGTACGATAAGGTACGATCGTGGAACAAATCGCCCGCAAAATAGTAGGACCAGCTACCGCGCCGACCAATCACCGCCTCCAGATATCACGTAACCAACCGCACCGTAACAACCAATCACAGCCGCGCTCTTTAGCGATTGATCGGTTACGCACGCGTCACAGCACACAATGCGCGCTGAAATACGAAACTTATGCCGCCATTTTATATTCCTTTGCCTAAAAAGAGTAAAAAGTTGTTTTTAGAGCATTATTAATTTCTTTTGTTTCTGAAGCAGTAGCCAAGTCCATGATAAATTGACCAAAAGCTAACCTTAGCACGATCTAGTAAAATGTCCATCATTATTCCACATAGAGAAGATACTCTAATATTTGTGTCTGTTTTTTCCAATTTCCTTTTCAGGGTTCCGTAGCAAATGGCAAAACAGAACCTGATTTTTTCATCCTGGCCGTCTGCCCGTATTAGGTAATACGAGTAGAACAACTAAATTTGCCTGAAATAAGATGTTTGTAGGTTTTGAGATATGGGATATACGGAGGCCTGCAATGCTTCAAGGGATAGCTACGGTTACACGATGAATCTTTTGAACCGTGAACGTTCATCTTGACTACGGTCAACCCTTCACTGTGCGTGGTCCAACTCACACTTGGCTAGTTAGTCTGCGGCTCGTAGAGGCTTTGCAGATGCAATTGACACATAAATAACGCCAGAAGCTACGCATGAACTTCATGCTTCGAACAACTGCCTCTGCAATGAGGTCCCGTAAAGTTTGGTGTTGTGGGTCGGTGTCTAATTGTAAACTATTAAAATATTTGTAATCTACCCTACAACTAAATATAACAATTATCCAGCATAGAGTCTGTTCAAAAAGAGTTCCGTCGTGGGATTCGAGGGCGCAGCTGTGCTTATTTATTTATTTTGCTAAGCGGGCAATACAATAGCGCCTTTTACGTATTGATCCTATTACAACTGTAACTATTTATTTAGTTTATGATTCTAAATGCCGACAGTTTTAATCTTAAACTAAATAAATAGTTATTTTAAACTAAAGAAAACGTTAGTTCGCAATTTGGCCACGGCGGAACTCTTTTTGAATATACCCTAGCGCTATCTAATCGAGTAAACTAGTAGCACATTGACCTGGTGCGGCACGGTATGTTATTGAAGATACATTTATATACAGAAAAAAATACAAGTAGGTATGCACAACATTTAACAAAATACACACGAAAGAGTTGAGCTGTCTGAAGACTATTGCAAACGATCTAAAGGTAGCTCAAGTGATCTAAACCACTACCAGATGGAAGCGACCCTATGATGCTGGCTGCATTTCCACGCTGAATGGCAATACTAATGCGTTGAGCCGAATAATAGCTAGCTCTCGGGTCACGCGTCGCTTCAACCAGACGCCCTAAAATAATTTTAAAAGTCCGTATATTAGTTAGTTTGTGTGTATGGGTTCAGTTAACCTCAACCGATTGAGCTGAAATTTTGGATATGTACGTGTTAAGTTCCGACGACAATACAATATTATGGTGACAGCGAACTGATCTGATGATGGAGACGGAAGGTGGACAACAGAACTCCTCGGGATAATAGTAGACTGGCCGTGTTTAGGTTCATTTTGATAGAGTCTGAACACAAATTTTGTAAAAACTTATAATTGAAAAATATATGCCGTGGTGTGTCTGGCCTAAGAATAGACCCCTCCATCTCCTCCCATGGATGTCGTAAAAGCCGACTAAGGGATTACCCAGACTTGTTAGTAAGATTTGTTGGTATAAGATTTGTCATGGCTGCTAGCTTATTATGGAATGTGTTATTACTGGAAGAAAGCGTTAGTTGAGTCAGTCGTGGGAAGCAATGGCGGCGATGAGCTCACCACTTGTCACGTCTATATTCCACGATGGTGCAACACACTGTGAAAAGCGGCCCACTGAGGCTCTGCCTACTCCTTCGGGGAAAAAGGCGTGTGTCTATATATATATATATATATTTTTTCACAAAAAACTAATTTAAATTTAATTGACGACGTACTCTAATAACTGTTATAATCTGTGGCAGAGGGTAAAAACTGCTGGTTATTCTGTGGCTATCGACAGATTGGACCGTTGATAAGAACTTATGAAGCTAACATACAAGCTGGCTCTAATAGTTGGCTTTATCAAGTCAATTCAGCCAAGTGCGATTCAGGTGTGAGCCCAGAGGGTTTTGTTGCCTAGATAGATAGTTTATGGAAGGGAACGGAACTGCCACTATTTGCAAAATAAACTTGGGAAGTTATTTTTATTGTTGTTTCAAAAACAGAATATGTATACAAAACCAAATATTTGTTTTTAAAAATCTTCTTTATATTTGGAATTGTAACAAGTCAATGCAACAATTGTAACAATCAATAACAATTCGACAAGAAAGTGTTTCAAATCATTCGACACTATGAACCGATAGATCAAAATATTTATCATTTTCATTTTCAATTAGGTAGTAATTTTTACTGGAATCAAAATGCATAAACTATATTTATAAGTGCTGCTTGAATAAAATTAAATAAAGTAGCCCTCCATGTGAACGGCAGCAGGAGAATAGTACAGTACGTGGTGAATAGT
Organism: Operophtera brumata; assembly: GCA_932527175.1. NCBI lineage: Eukaryota > Metazoa > Arthropoda > Insecta > Lepidoptera > Geometridae > Operophtera > Operophtera brumata. The sequence continues at coordinate 15,020,667 of OW052234.1, read as the reverse complement.
CGTCATTGATGTAAAGTGACCCTTCATGTCCTAATCAGTTGTTTGTTCGCAATGCCCCCGGGCCGGCGGAGCCCGAGGGAGACGTGACCGACGGGACATCATGTCCCCGGCTACTAAACTTATTGTGAAGCTACTATTGTCAGACTATCCAGTGTCGAGTCACCTACACTACACATACACAACTAAATGAACACTTGTCTAGAGTCACTTGTCTTAGTGGTCTTGTCTTGTCCATTTTTAACCCCCGACGCAAAAACGACGGGGTGTTATAAGTTTGCCGTGTCTCTGTGTGTGTGTGTGTGTGTGTCTGTCTGACACCTCGTAGCTCCCGAACGGATGAACCGATTTCGTATTTTTTTTGTTTGGTAGGTGAATTTGTCGGGATTGTTCTTAGCTATGTTTGATCAAAATCGGTTCAGCCGTTTCATTGCGTTCAGGGTTTTATTTTTTACAATATTAATTACTTGTGTTACTTGAGTTACACTTCGTACCTTCATATCTGTTTCTGTTGCCTAAGTTAATTATGTGTTCCTGTGTAGCTCTTGTATACAAATAAATATATATTCTTCTTCTTTCTAGAGTAGGTCGATTAGATGCACCCGACTTGAACGTTACAACTTCACGACAGAAAATTTAATATATTTACTATATTAATTATATATGTTCTGGGTATTTTCTATGTATAACAAAAAATACCTATCCATGTAATATATTGTATATCAGTTATCTAGTACCCATACATAACACAAGCTCTGCTTAGCTTGGGGCTAAATAATGTTGTGTGAACTGTCCAGCATTATTTATTTATTTATTTTTATTAGTTGTATTATTATTTTGTAAATAAATATATATTTACAAATCATAATCATCAACCTATTAGAGGTCCACTGATGGACACTGACCAAATTCTACACAATTTCATCAATAATGTGCCAGCCGTTTTAGCGTTACAGTGCGACAAACATCCGAACAAACAAATCAACCAATAAACAGACAACAATTCTTTCATAGTTTGTGAGGAGTTTTACATTTAGAAAACAGGTTATACATTATGTTATGTTACTGTTACTGTTACTGTTACTGTTACTGTTACTGTTAGCCCGAATCATCCCACTGGCAAAGGCCTCCCCCATATCCTCCAGTCACTACGATCTGAGCAATTTTTTTTTGTTTATACATTTCATTTTAGAATTATAAATTATAATATATTAATTATATGTATTAGTTTATTTTATATTTTAGGAAGTAATTTAAGTACTTATTTATTATTATTATTATATTACGTTAATTTTCTTAAACTTATTCAATATTTCCCTTCTTGTGCTCTACCGATACATCTATTTTCCGCAATACACCAAGGTTATCTGGAAGAGAATGCATTTAGTTCGCATTTGTACTTCTTTGTTTTATGTGTAATAAAGAATTTTCTATGTATCTATTGTTTGCCAATCTGTGTTAAAAGTGTCCATTCGCTTGACTCCCGGAATAACACATAGGCAAATTTTTATCCCGATATTCCCACGTGATAGAGACCTATGCGAGTAACACCGCGGGGCGCAGCAGCAATGCGAAGACTTTTTATCCAATGTACCAGGCGAGCAGTGAGACTGCAGGACTAATCTGGTAGCCGAATATCTGGAATACCGGTGAAATGGGAATACTGGAATTTATCCAATACACCAGGCAAGCAGCAGGCTGCAGGAGTCAATTTGTTTGTTAGTCTTGCTTTTGATGAAATTTGGTAGGTATATACTTCGACCAAAGTAAAAATTTGGTCGAAGGGTATGTAGATATATCAAAACCAGGTCCAACGCTGATGAAATCGCGGGCGACAGCTAGTGTATCATACACGTAAGCTGCACTTCTGTCACGCACGTGCACTATGGTCGGACCTACCACTCACCGACTGACTTCACAGCGATAAAACCGAACGGCAGTTAAATATTTAAGAAAATACGACTGATAAAGTAAGTTGCGTAGTAAATTAAATTCAAATAAACCCGTATACTTATATACATATAACAGATAAGGAGGATTAAACTATAAATCTCGGCGTGACCTGCGAGACGCTCGTCCGCTCCGCCACAGAATAGTATAGCTTCACAAGCGGTAACGACACGTGGTATGAAGATCATCTTCAGTGATAACTGCTTTAAGCCAGCTCTGAAGTTACAGACAAACAAACAGCCCGAGCGGACTGGGCTATGCATCTTGCTAAGTAGGTAAGGCAATTTAATTTCTGCCTTGTATTTTTACTGTCTTGAAATCTACATTCATACCGTGTCTCGTCCATCGTCATCCACCAAAGAGTAGGATTAGATTATCAGCTCGTTAATTGGGCTTTACAATTTTTCGAGTCGACTTTTAGGGTTGTTCCTAATCGGAGCTGTCAATTAAAAGTTATCGATAAACTGGCAGCACTAGGGTATCGATCAGCGCGATGTTAATTACAGATACGAGATGAGAGTTTGAAGATATCGATGAAACACCACTTTCGAATTTGTTGGCTGTTGGCTGACAATCTGAGATATCCAGCGGGAGATAGCGTCGACAGCTCTCACTGACAGATGGCATGACTGGTACTCGCAACCTAATTGGGAATTATTTATCACATTTTTGTCGAAGAATTCTTAAAAAGATATAATATTCAGTCACTAACCTTTTGCCTGCAGCTTCGCACGCGTGGTGTCGAGATAAACAACAGTCTCCCTCCTCCTGCCTGGGAGGGGGATGGAGGCAGCATGGTCAAGCACCAAATATCATCAAAATCACCTCAATCGTAACGTAATCGTAACTAAACGTTAGGTACGAACTTGAGTGAACATACTACTACATAACCTACACAGATAGTATATACTCGTAGCTAGAGATAACACACCCTAAACGCACCCACAAACTGGCGACAGACACCCTAAACGCACTCACAAACTGGCGACAGGCACCCTAAACGCACCCACAAACTGGCGACAGACACCCTAAACGCACCCACAAACTGGCGACAGACACCCTAAACGCACTCACAAACTGGCGACAGACACCCTAAACGCACCCACAAACTGGCGACAGACACCCTAAACGCACCCACAAACTGGTGACGACACCCTAATAATAATTTCATTCCATTCCAATTTACAATTCCAATCAATAATTAATTTCAAGATACTCAGAACTCAGCCTAGAATGGTCTAGACTAAGAAATAGATTCACGTAAAAAATTCGTCAAGCATTTTCATCAAATACAATTATGTTAAATGGTTTCAATTCGAATTATTTAAAAGAATTCGATTGAAGATCTATTTCCTATGAGCATAAATAAAATTAAGCCTTTATTTTTGATTCTATTTACAATGGCACATGAAACTGGTTTTAATTAGTATACCTGTCGACGCTTTATAAGTCGCTGCACAGTAATAAATAATCCTAAGGTTGGTCACCCCATTAAAAGTCATTACTTACGTCAGTTACGGTGGAAAAATAGCATTCGTTGATTGCTGAATAAACACTAAATGTACTCCCGAGGCACCTGTGTGTCTTATTATGGGCCTGACGTCATCGTCTTGGGCATCTATCGCAACTCTCTACCTGACACAGCTAGGTATCGAAAACAGTATTTATGACCCTCTATTTTAGCGGTACTATATCTGCGAGATACGGAAATCCGAAGGAGGACAAAGTGCATGGCAGATATTGGAGGCCGTATTGCGAGACTAAAGTGGCGCTCGGCAGGACACTTGGCCAGATTTGGTGACGGTAGGTGGTGTAAGGCCCTGACCGAGCTGTGGCCGAGAGGGAGCATTAGAGGCCGTGGCAGACCATCAGCCAGGTGGGCGGATGATATAGAGGCCGTAGAGGGAAAGACCTGGATGCGAATCGCACAGAACCGTTTGGAGTGGCGTTTGAAGGAGGAGGCGTATACCCAGCAGTGGGCTATTATTTGAGCTGCCAATGATGATGATGATGATGATGATTATGATGATGATGATGATGATGATGATGATGATGATGATGCTGCTGCTGCTGATGATGATGATGATGATGATGATGATGATAATATCTACGAGCAGTGGTATGTAGCTAACAATTCATATGAGCGTTATAAAATGGCAACAAAAAGATCTCTTGGAGTGCTTACCTACTAGACCTACTAGAAATACCTTCTCTTAAAGAAATAAAGATTAAATCTTTATTTGGAACGGCACACATGGATAGGAGAAATGACACTCCACAAATAAAATAAAAGAGATAAAACATAAATAGGTAATACCTACAAAAGGCAAAAACTAAGTACTTATATGTAACTTAACTACAATTAATTGAGTGTCTCTCGGTGCCATCCACGCAGTGACGTCACAAATTGGAGTCCGACTCAGCATGATGTTGCGTATACTATGTAGTAACACAACGCTGATCTTCCGCCGGATCCATGTGGGTGCGTCACCCACTCACAAGTCAAAACATAATATAAAAAGCCTTTAAAAAAAACAAAGAAATATAAAGGTGTGCCATGAAAATAGGTGCCTGAAGGATATAAAAAGTTTAAATGAATACATAGACTAAAGGACACAACTTAATACATACTTAAAGGACTTTTTTTTCTTCTCCTTGTTACGTTTTTTGTGCACCACCTACATAAATGTATACACAATACACAAAGGTTAGCTGGTAGAGAATGCTTCTTAGCATTAAGTTCGCCTGTGTACATTGTTTGTTTTGTGCAATAAAGAATATTCTATTCTATTATATTCTATAGAACAAGAATGATATACAACAGAGAAGCGAACAAGGTAACAAGTGAATTTAGTATGATATTTGTAAGTCAATCTTGTATTTCTCTTTATAAGCGAATGTATACCTATTCTTTTGAGAAATCAATTTCTAAACACAAACCTCCTATTTTGCAGACGTCGTCAAAAGTAAGGCGCGAGTGGCGCGACCTACGAGATGTGACCGTAAAGTCTTGGATCACGTAACCTTTCACGTTTATGGTCAATATTTGCCCATTATGTGATGTAGATAACAATGTTCCTGTGTAAGCTCTAATTTCTTTGTTTGGTAATAAGTAGATTAATGAGTAAATTGGCAGAGTCGTGCGCGCGCAGGCGGGCGGTGAGGCTAGCGGGCGTGCTCGCAACATTAACTTAATTATCTTAATGAATTAGATTACCCCTCGCGTTCATCCGCCATGTCTGTCTACTGCAAGAGAAGGAATCGATGTGGAACGCATATTTGTGACTCAATGTGCAATCTATTGTGTTGAAAGTGCATATCGATAGTGGAAAGGCAAAAGTGCTAAAGCGCCATCTTGGTCGAAAATGACTTATATATATCACTGAACTGGATTTTTTTTTCTGCGTCGATCTGTTTCATTTTCTTGTCGATAAGAGCACTTTTTTGGCGCTTTAGCACTGCGAAATTTCTTACTTTTTCACTAATTCATATTCTAAAGCGACGTGTTTTTGATGTTTATGAAGGTTACGTCGCTTCAGCGGTAGATGCGTACGGTACGTTCATGTTTGACGGTAGTTTAGCATTTTTGCATTTCTGCATTTAATGTCCAAAGATTTTATCAGCATTTTTTACTTACCTACATTATTAATTACGTGGTGGTTTAGCAAAATGATGTTACTGTTTTATTTATCTCTTTGACGCTTTAGCAAAAATTCATGTAAATATTTTGGAATGGAAAGTTGGGTTAGCGTTTTTAGGCATTCAATAATGTAATGTTTAGAGTACTTTACAACGTTTTACAACTCGATTATTGAAAGAAGTGTAACCAACTCCATTATTTTTGCACCATCCCAATGGCCAACTGTTTTTGAGATGGCAAGAAAAGTTCCTAAGCCATACAAAGTGGAAGTTATGACCTACGCAGATTTTTATGGATGGGATGGTATTGCAGTCAAGTACTTCAAGGGTAATCTGGTCGGAAAAATAAGTAAAATTCGCGTTTCAACTTTTAGAAAATGAGAGCTAGGAAAAATTCAAGTTAAATATACAATTAACACAGATGCTACTATCGACGATATTCAAATATTAGATGACTGCACAAACATTCCAAAGAAAACATACAAAGCAACACTGACGATATAAAAAAAAATACACGGATTTGGTAAAATTATGTTCAAATAAGACGACTCCTGAAAATTACTAGAAGGAATATTTGGAACTGCGGTGTGCTAATAAGGTCCAAGATATATTGGCAGAAAGTGATGTCGAGGACAATTAATGATCTCAATAATGATTGATTAAGTACATTCAATACTAACAGAAGAGATTAAGGTCTGTAATATCAATAATATCATAGATTTCAGCTATGATTTTAACTTTAAACTATTTCTGACAATGGAAGGAATTGTTTCAAGTGGCAATTATAGAATAAACTGCTATTGATATTACGGACCGTGTCAATAATTATGGTTGGTAAATGATCTCAATAATGATTAAGTAAATAATTATGTAACAGAAGAGACTATGTAACGAATTAAGGTTAAAGACTGATCTCAATAATGGTTAAAAAAGTAGTTATGTAAAAAAGAGACTAAGTAAATAAGTATGTAACAGAAGAGACTAAATTTAAGTTTTTTTTTGAGTTTTTTTAATAGAAGCTTTTATGAAATTAGTAGTCGGAACCGTGTGCTGATCAAAATGAGCCCAAACTCTGTCATATTTTCCATCGAGGAGTTCGGTTGTCCACCTTCAGTCTCCATCATCAGATCAGCTCGCTTTTACCATAATTATCATGTATTGTCATCGGAATTTTACATTATGCGATATTTCAGCTCAATCTGTTCGAAATTCAGTACCTGTTCCTATGTAATGTGTGTATGTTCCTGACCATACATACATTGCTAGTTAAATAAAAGCTTGTAAAATGTACCTTATTCCAGTAAAAAGCTATTGAAAATGCTGTGATTCAATAATTATCATTAGCTTTTGTTTAAAATATTGTAATATAGGTATTATGTTGTTGTTTCGCACAAGAACTGCATACTGAAAAGTTATTTGCAATTACTTACTTATTTTGTTTTTAAAACTTTGGTCCAAAGTTAATCAGTTGTAATTGCATTATATTTGATCCATTTTCTTTATTACCTCTAAACTTTAGTTCCAAAGTTAATCAGTTGTAACTGTTTTATATTTGATACATTTTCTTTATTAACTCTAAACTTTAGTTCCAAAGTTAATCAGTTGTAACTGTTTTATATTTGATACATTTTCTTTATTAACTCTAAACTTTAGTTCCAAAGTTAATCAGTTGTAACTGTTTTATATTTGATACATTTTCTTTATTCCCTCCAAACTTTCGTTCCAAAGTTAGTCAGTTGTAACTGTTTTATATTTGATACATTTGCTTTATTCCCTCCAAACTTTCGTTCCAAAGTTAGTCAGTTGTAACTGTTTTATATTTGATACATTTGCTGTATTACCTCTAAACTTTAGTTCCAAAGTTAATCAGTTGTAACTGTTTTATATTTGATACATTTTCTTTATTCCCTCCAAGCTTTCGTTCCAAAGTTAGTCATTTGTAACTGTTTTATATTTGATACATTTTCTTTATTCCCTCCAAACTTTCGTTCTAAAGTTAGTCAGTTGTAACTGTTTTATATTTGATACATTTGCTTTATTCCCTCCAAACTTTCGTTCCAAAGTTAGTCAGTTGTAACTGTTTTATATTTGATACATTTGCTGTATTACCTCTAAACTTTAGTTCCAAAGTTAATCAGTTGTAACTGTTTTATATTTGATACATTTTCTTTATTCCCTCCAAGCTTTCGTTCCAAAGTTAGTCATTTGTAACTGTTTTATATTTGATACATTTGCTTTATTCCCTCCAAACTTTCGTTCCAAAGTTAGTCAGTTGTAACTGTTTTATATTTGATACATTTGCTGTATTACCTCTAAACTTTAGTTCCAAAGTTAATCAGTTGTAACTGTTTTATATTTGATACATTTTCTTTATTCCCTCCAAGCTTTCGTTCCAAAGTTAGTCATTTGTAACTGTTTTATATTTGATACATTTTCTTTATTCCCTCCAAAATTTCGTTCCAAAGTTAGTCAGTTGTAACTGTTTTATCTTTGATACATTTTCTTCATTACCTCTAGTGTTTATTTATTTGTTTAACCTACACCTACTATTATACGTAAAATACCTAGAATGCGAATTGTTTCCTTGTGATTGTAGTAGATAATTAGTAACTACCTACTCGTACACAAGTAAGGTGATTCAAGTTAGTTTCTTGAAGTTGTCTTATAAAATATTTCCCCATTTTGTTTTTTGTTTTATTTTAGTAACAGACTGCCAATCCTACAAATCTTTCAAAATTCCCATTACCTTTAATTTTATTAAGGACTTGATTGTAACTTGTAAGTAGATTAGGACTTCAGATTGATGGTAGCTGCCCATAATCATAATTGTTTTGTTGGCAAGAAATATACATTAGCCATAATCAATACATAAAATCCACTCACTGCTAGTAGTTACGTCGCATTATCATCGCATGTGTAATATTTATTCGCTCTTCAGCTAGTTTTATTTCGGATTAATTTCAAATGAACAGCTCGTTAGAAATTTTGATTTTTTGTTCGGTGTTAATTATAAGCACATAAGCAAATCTCGGATTTCTTAAACTAAGGTAATACTGTTAGATAGCTTATTTATTATGATGCAATAGTAGGGTATTACGGATATAAGCAACTTTTGCTTGCTGTATGTTTTCTTGCCACCGAATTATTTGTGCTAAAGCGACACTTATCTCATGAACTAGCAGGTTTATAGATATCATTTATAATACAGATAATAGAAAAAAAAATAAGATTTTTTAAAATATAAGATTTAAAAAAAACAAACGATTAGGGAAATTTATATGATTTTTTATCGAAAAAATGAAACTTTAAAATGCTCCCCTGTAAAGTTCACATTTTGTCGCTTTAGCACTATAGCCTTTCCACTGTCGATATATTCTTATAATTATTTATTGTACACAGAAAAAACATTACAAATAAAATAAAAACAAAAGATATGTACAAAGGCGAGCTTTAACCCTAGAGAGTTTTTTTTTACAGCAAACCTTTGAGGCAAGAGAGAGATGATAAAGATGGCAGGAAGGTGTACAAACACAGGAAAAAACAGTAACAAAATAAAACAACCTATAAACATACATATAATAATACCAAGCTAGCTTTTAAAATACACTACGAAATATTAAAAGTAATATATACTATGTTTTGTTTTTTTAAGTCTAATAACTCTTGTAAAAATATTTATTCTTAGTAGGTACTGAACAATATTAGGTAGTTCTAAAATACTAAGAACTGTTTGGTTTGGTTACACTAATAATAATAATAATAATAAAGCCTTTTTATTTTCCTTACCAACTAGTTTACATAGGTTATGATATTATTCTTAAAAAAAAAAAAAATGTTTAAATTAAATAAATGCACCTTTTCTTTTTCACTTATTCCTGGTTAGGAACCCCTCTTTGGGTATAGGCCTCCTCCAATTTACTCCATGCTTCTCTATCGTTCGCTATAGCGATCCACTGTTTCCCAGCGGTTTTTATGATCTCGTCTGTCCATCTCTTTCTTGGTCGACCCGATCTTCTTTTGCCGTTTGGCCCTTTCCATCGAGTCACCTCTATGGTCCACCTTTTGTCCTTATATCGGGCTAAGTGTCCAGCCCACTGCCAGTTTAGCTTGAGCGCGTACACTAAGAAGTGTACAATTCGAGTTCTGAACATGATAATAGTCATAATAGTTATTTATTGATAATATAAATTATTATGAGTTAAGGCGAGTGTGACAACTACTTAAATGTAGCATAGGTACACAATTACATAATTATAAAATAAACTTCCATTCTAGTTTAAATAAAGTTCTAACAATAACATTTGGACTGAGACTGTTTTTCTTCTCGGTACTTTGTTACAGTTGCAAGTTGCAAGTTGTAGAGCAAACCTTTATAAATGAGGAAAATGCTTCCGAGCTTAGTAACAGTAGGTAAACACTCTTGTCATGTTTGACCACAGCTTTCTCTACAAATTATTGTCCAGTAATTATGACAAACGAGCGAGCGGTCCACACACACTCTGATTGTAGGTACCTACTTATACAACACAAGTTACATCTGTTAGCCGATTAACCTGTCATTAATATCGCTGAACCAAGCTGTACTTATGGTTGAAGAGGTGTGTTTTGAGCAGTACGGCCTCCGTTTATTGCTCTATGGTTCCGTTATACGCCAAAGAGTATTTGTTGCACTATTTTTGTTCCTAAGCATAACGAAATAATAAGCCTTGCCTCCTAGGACTGTTTTCAAATAAATCACAAAAACATCGAAACAAAACATTTTTTCTGTCCGCCTTGGAAAACAGACAAACGTGTAATTGGCCACGATACCCAATGTTTTTATGTGTTGATGTTTTTTGTGTATTATTTCGAAAATACAGTCGCAGGAGACGCTTCTTTAGCCTAATTCAGGAAATTAATGAATTAACCAATAAAAAGAACTATATCTCGACTGCAGTGAACAATAACATGGTTTGAGCTTGTCCACGTTGACGTGGACAACGGGAATTAACATCACTGTAATGGTGGTCACTTTTTCAATTCTGAATACAGATTTGTGTTCTTTTGTAACCACAAAAAACAGATCAGAGATGTTCCAATCAGTTCACCCTCCAGTGTCACTGATGCTGTGTAGGAGGGCAATGACCCTTACTCTCATCATTACGCACTAATAATGATTTACATAATGTTTACTATCAAGCTATTTGAACACATTAACTCTCAACACCTTCGGAGGGACTTATCGCTGTCAGCACTAATGCCTGATTTATGCACCTTGCTCACAGGTACACCCAGTCACAGCATAAGAAGACAATAGCCAACTCATTCAACACATCTGGCATGGCATGAAAACCAATCAATCACCTTGAATGGAATCCACCATAACCCACTCGCCACTTTCTTTCTCTAAAGAGTCTGTCACAAACACTATGTAGAGCTTCTTTTTCTTTGTTTTTATACAACTTGGTAAGACGGGTCAAGCAGATAACCGACCTGATGTTAAGCGGTACCCTCTGCCTATGAACAGTGCATTATCACATAGGTCACGTCCACCTAGGACGCACCCTATGTGGCATTGCACTGCGCCCGCCACCCTGAGACATAAAGATGAAAAATCTCATGTGCGTGTAATTTCACCGGCACCCTTACCCTTCAAACCGGAACATAGCAATGCCAGCACTACTGGTTTGCGGCAGAAATAGGTATGGTGGTAGTACTTCCCCGGACGAACTCTTTCACAAAAAAGCTCTACTACTACTAAAACTACGGTAGTTGTTGACCGCAAGACCTATCATACTATAGTCCATAGAGCTTCAGCTGTTTGCTGTGGTAAGTACTGTACGTCCCATAAATTAAGCTAATCTCTGCGTGTCGATAGGCTGTCAGGGCCTACGAGAAAACAATTAGTTAGCAGTGAAAAATAACTGATGGGGCTTATCGGCCATCTTTGTGTTGCCGCTGATGGCTCGCTGTAGCGTTTACGGTTACCGCTTGAGAAACAGGTGACTTCAATGTATTGCTTCAAGAACAACATAACGAAGAGAGTCAATAGTTATAACACAATTATTATTATTTATACAAGATTTATTTACAGAAATAATAATACAACTAATACAAGATATGTACAAAGTTTTAAAAAAATATATGAAGCAGTTGTGCTACCTGAAGACCGCTGCTAACGATCTAAAGGTAGCCACAACTGATCTAAATCACTACCAGACGGAAGAATCCTTACAATACAATTTATACAACACATATCGACCCATGAAGTTCATAGTTCCATTGACTGGTTCAACGCTTTACTTTTCATCTTCATTGTCTCTGAGGCTTCAAGGTCTCATAACGGGTGCTATTTACAAGTATAGAATCTTTGACTGTTTTACAAGTTTACCTGTTGGTAAGTGACGATGTGGCCGATGATGGAGCACAAAGGTCTAGAAGGCACCTATTCACTCAGGCCTCATAATATACCTAGATTATAGTTTTCGGGAAAGACAGACGACGGTAGTGTATTTCACACCTTAGCAGTTCACATTATAAAGGTAGAACTGAAACGTTTAGTACGAATAGAGGATCTAATGAGGTAAGGATGGTAACGAGCCGTAAGCTTTATGTTGGCGACAAAACTTGAAACTGAATTTTGAACCATTTCCTCCTTACCTATGTTGCTGAAATTTTGCATACATTTTTAGGTTATGGTAACAATATAATATTATTGTGACAGCGAGTTGACCTGATGATGGAGACAGAACACAGGAGCATAGAACACATACCACAGGAAGGTGGGCAACTAAAACCTCGTTGGATAAGACTGACCGTGTTTGGGCTCATTTTGGTCAGCAAACTGTTCACGTAATTTTATAAAACCTTGTATCAAAATTCAAAATTCAAAATTCAAACTTCATTTATTCAATAGGATTTTAAAAAAAATCTCTTTGACACGTCACTTTTTATAAAAGGTCTATCTCCTACAATTACTTATTCAAGAATCATCATCTTAATAATCCGTGCCACTAGCATGTGTATTCGTGGCACAAGGCATAAATTTAAGCCAATAGCCAAGTTATTCGGTTTCGATGATGGTGCAGCCCTACCTCACAATGAGCACTAGTAATTGATTTTGTTAATTGTGTATTCCGATACCATAACCACTGTAATAACTACCTAAATGACATTACTGTGAAATAAATGATTATAATTACTTATTTTAATTATTCATCTGGAAACTCACTCATTCATGATGCTTTTATTTAAAGCTGAATATTAAATATGACCGATTGATATACTAATCCTGATACTGTACGACATTGTCCATTTCGATCGAGTGGGGTCAGAGCGGTACACGTGTACTAATTGTGGGTCTATTCATGTGTTCCCGTGTCCCCTAATTACCTACTGTGTCCATTTTTTGCGACATCTCTATATCTCTATCCAATTGAACTGTGTGTTAGATTGTGTGGCACCCCTAATGATCGTTTTGTTAAATGAGATATCCGTGACCGTTTGAATCCCATTTTATATAATGAATGTGTTTGTTTAAGTCTGTGGAGCCCTCTCTGTTTTTAATCTAGCTATTGTAGTTTAAACAAGAGATTAAGGGATTAGAAGGTTCATTTCCAAATGTTACAAAAGTTGGGACCTAAGTAAGTTGAGACCTATGTAAGTTGGGACCTATGTAAGTTGGGACCTATGTAAGTTGGGACCTATGTAAGTTGGGACCTATGTAAGTTGGGACCTATGTAAGTTGGGACCTATGTAAGTTAGACCCATGTAAGTTGGGACCTATGTAAGTTGGGACCTATGTAAGTTGGAACCTACTAAGTAGCATACTGGGAATAAAATCTGCGAATTTTAATTTAAAATTAAAGTTGGGACTGAATTTGCTCCCATACAGTTCAAACAAATGTAACTATGCAAACTATATTAGTGTAATAGTACATTATGGTACTAGTATGTAATGTTGGTGATTACCGCTGAGGCGCCATTGAGACCCGAGCCGTTAGGTGAGTGTCTTAAGAGAGCCGAGGACGGTAATCATTAATACACACGTGTATCATACGACGTTTTTCAACACAATTGTGAAGAAAATAATAATAAAACAGATATACACACTGTGTAAATGTTCAACTATCTCTATAACTCACTAGTGAATAATAACAATGAAAAAGTCACAGTTTGATTACAGGTGAAATGGTGAAATTAGAGCCACTTTATGAGCAAGTGCGTTGAAAACTATATTATTTTATAAAAAAATGTCGCGCTATAGAGATTTAAAAAATCCTATTGTTGAAATAAATGATTTGGTTTGATAAATGTGAAAGTTTGGCTCACAACGATCCAATGTTCTATGAAGTGTCTGTCAACAACTAAACACAAACTCTGTAAGCGCCGCGAGCGAACACGCGAGTGGTGCTTATACGCAAGTTTGGAAAACCATCTAGAAGGGGTCTTCTAAAATACCAGACCAATGAGCTTGTAACTTTTGTTTTGTTATCAAAAAGATTCGTGAAAAATTACACTATTTAATATTGTTGTAAGCCATTAATAACAACTTAGCGGCGAAGTTAATCTGTTTGGCATTTACCATAACTTGTCTCACATGTTAAGGTGAGTATACACTAGCTAGTGTATTTACTTGTAACAGAATAACACACTCGCCCTCACGAACGTGACGTCGAGCGCACGCTCGCCGTTTTGTTACAACCTAATTGTACAAACCAACGAGCATATTGGTGACATGTCGAGCCTTTGCACGAGCGCGGGCGATGCGCGGGTGACGCGGAGGGAGAGGGACGAACGACACACGCGGTCAGTTGTTCAAGTGCAACGAGTGAACGCAAGGTACCTAAAGCTAAATGTTACGGGTAAATGAACATTACGCCGAATACAGCGCCGAGCATACGCAGGAATGTTACATTACATGGAAATGCTCAGGAAACTGAGCTTTTACCTGTATTGTACCATTCGCAGGAACGTTACAATAGAAAGAAATACAGAAAGAAAATTTATTTATTTTTCCCCAAGAGGACACAACACACACATAAACATAACACAAGAAAACAAAAAACATAAAATGAAATAAAAATAAAAACCGGCAGTAGAAAGTAGATTGGCATCGATGTTATATAGGTCTCTGTCTCAGGATAAGCTGCACCAAACCTAGGTTTAGTGCAAGTTTAGTATAACAACATTACATGGAAATGCTCGAGAAAATGCTCTAGTGTATACTCACATTAAAACCTCGGTGCCTTTGATAGGTAGGTAACCAGTTGCATCTGTCACAGATTATAAAACATGAGTTATTAGACCAAACTACTGTAAGCAAACAGCATTAGTTAGATTAGTGACACAACTCATTACGGTCACAATAACTCAACACTTGTACATTATTACGTAAACACATATTTCTTCTTATAACAATTTATAGCTGTATTGCATGCGCACGCATCGACATGACGTGAGCTGCAATTAATCGAATATTATACCTTGATAGATTATTATATCGAAAGCGCCGCTTCCCCAAACTAATGCTATACCTATACGAATAGAAAGGCATTACGCGTACACCCACATTTTCCCACAGAAATAATAAATAAAATAAAAATAATAATTCTGGACAGTTCACACAACATTATCTAGCCCCATGCTAAGCAGAGCTTGTGTTAGACAACTGATGTTAAGTAAAGTAAAGTAATACATACTTGCGTTGACACATTGGCCCCCTCTCATCTCAGTGGAACAATCACCAAGGCTGGAGCCGCGGCGGAGGCAGCAGAAAATGCTAAGCGGCGCAAATATGTAGTCCTCTCCGATGACTACATTTTTGCGCCGCTTGGTGTAGAGACTTTGGGACCATGGGGCCCTAGTACTAAGACCTTTTTAAAAAAAATATCACCGTTGCTCATCGACGCCGCTGGTGATAAGAGGGCTGGCTCCTTCCTGGCGCAAAGAATTTCTTTGGTCATTCAACGTGGGAATGCAGCCAGTGCTCTTGCCACCTTGCCCTATGAACTAAATTTATTGTGTTAGCTTCTATTTTTTTTTTTTTTTTTTTTTTCTTTTCTATATTTAAGTATTTTTGTACATACCTTGTTTTAGTTCTATTATTCATTCTGTAAATAATAAATAAGTAATACAATATATTAAATAGATAGTTTTTTTTTAATTATACATATAGAAAATACCCAAAACACCCTGAACAAATATCTGCAGATCGCACTAATATTTGTTTCGAGGCGGGAATCGAACCCGCAACCTCCTGCGTCACAGATGAACGTTCGCCCGCCGCACCACAGAGGTCGTCAAAAATGGTCAGAAATGGTAGCGACTGAACGAGCATGCTCTCACATCTTACAACGAGACATCACAACTTTCATCGCCATGGAGGATAGCCATAGCCTCGCTCAGATCCGTGAGGACATCCTTCTAGGGGTAGTGAGAGGCAAGTGCACACACACTCTAATTAGTGGGATACTTATAGCCCCTCAATGTATGGGAACCAATATTTTAGCACTTGTTCCTTAGGTGGACCAGAGTTGAAAACGCCCGGGAGGCAGTGGGGGCCACCCTGCTGGGGGGAGGGCGGTAAGTTTTCTTACGCCGCCCGTACTGTTGGTCGAAAAAAACTAATACATAAATAATATAATAAATAACTAACTAACTTATGAAATAATATGAAGTATATAAGCACATGTTTTGACTTTCATAACACGGTAGAGCGCTGTCATACGAGTATTCTAAGATGAACCTGGGCACCTATAATTTTTTCAATGTATGTAATGGTGTATTTTTTGTTTAGTGTTGAGCTACATCATACTTTAGTACATTATAGTTTTATCTCCAACAGTCTTCTTCGTCCTCTTGAGTTTTATTGTTATTGTCTGTTGTTATGCTGTGTTTATATTATTATGAATTTATTTTATTTATTATAATGTAGGTGCTCAAGCTCCACAGATCGTGCTCGTCTCCTGGCCGTTTCCAAATAGGAGTCAGGGTTTTGGTTGCAAGCACTTCCATCACACAATACTGGTACTTTAATGGATCCAGTTTCTTTCCGTATTGCAACTTCTTTGCGGTTGGGTGCAGGGTGCTGTGCCCCTCATCACTGCCAGTGCGGTACTGCTGTTGATCAGCTTGGTCACCACGGATTATCGTGCACCAGGGCTGCCGGTAGGATTTCCCGCCACGCTAGCCTTAATGATATCATTCGCCGGGCCCTTACCAGCGTTAACATTCCAGCCATTCTAGAAGCGAATGGTCTGCTACGTGACGATGGTAAGCGGCCTGACGGCATGACTCTTGTTCCGTGGGAGAAGGGTAGGCCTTTGGTGTGGGACGCTACATGCATTGATACCCTTGCGCCATCTCATCTGTCCGGGACATCAGTTAGGGCCGGTGCGGCGGCAGATTCCGCTGAGGACCTCAAAAGACGCAAATATGCAAGTCTCGGCAGAGCTTACTTATTTGAGCCTTTCGGGGTCGAGACTCTGGGTCCGTGGGGTTCCGGGGCCCTTCGCGTTTTCAAAATTCTTTCAGGGCATCTGGTCGAAGCGACGCGTGACCCGAGAGCTGGCTCTTATCTGGCTCAACACATTAGTATTGCCATTCAGCGTGGCAATGCAGCCAGCATCTTAGGGACGCTTCCGTTTGGTAGTGATTTGGATCAGTTGAGCTACCTTTAGATCGCTTGCAGCGGTCTTCAGGTAGCACAACTGTTTCATATGTATTTTGTACATACCTTGTATTATTCTTTCTGTAAATAAATGTATATATTGAATGTAGGTTTGTATATATTTATTGATATTTTATGTGTATTTGTCAAGGTGATAACACCACTGTCCCATTCTTCCATATAGTCCTCTCCATACTAAGGTTGTCAGGAAGAAATCGCTATAAGCGATAAGACCGCCCATTGTGCATTTTCTGTTATTTTTTGTTATTAAGTTATGTTTTGTATTTCTGTGTGTTATTTGTGTACAATAAAGCAAGCTTACCGCAATTATTGCAATTTCAGCGTTTTTTTCGTACGATTTGTTTGGCCTATGTGTAGGCCACTTCAGCGTTCTTAAAGGAGCTCTATAAACACATAGATATACAAACATCAATGTACGCAATAGATGAGTTTCTGCCGCATAGCTCGTGAATGTAGGTAACCGCATTCCGCTCCGCACTAATGAGAGACGAGGATGCCCGGGCGGTGACGGAAACGCCCGATCACTGACATTGGCAGCAGTACAAGACCACCCATGGCCGGACCATCAGATTAGTTAGGATAGATCCTTTAAGGCTGTACACGATGATCGGTACCTTAACGAGTTCCAAGCTGATAGAGATGTCGGTAAGCCTTGTCACGGCGTTACAATTCAAATGAGGGAATCAATCTGGATGCAACTTAATGCGCGTTTTTGTGCAAATATTCAGCATGTGGTCCTGCTCGAATAAATATATCGTGTTGTTCCGACAACAAGAAATAAACTACTATAGAAACAGGTTTTGGGCCAAAAGTAAATCCTTACTATCTCATTGTACTTATCTCCTAAGATCCCTTTGTTATCAGGCCAAAACAAGAAATTAGGTAAAAAAAATGTGCGGTGTTTTCTTCGGAGCTCTGCGCAGCGCGTTGCGCAGAAGGAAAACACAACTTCTTCACTTTTTGTTGACGCGGGAAACATAACGACTTCACTAATTGTTAATGCGGGAAAAGATAATATAGATTTCACCTGCAACTCCCCAAACATTGTTTGACCCAACTTTTTTGACTAACGTAACGTATAGTTGAGATATTTTTGGTTATTGATAATATATGTTAAGATAATGAAAAAGCTTAATTAATTCCTTGCGTAGAAGGAGGGGAAAGTAATGAAGCTTGTTGCGTTGTTTTTCACGCAAATGCAATGAGTTGATTTATCTAATTATTTAGAAATAGGTAAGTACAACTTTTGCATCCCACTTCTAAAAATATACAAGTTCTTTAGTTTTTTTTATAAAAACAATAATTAGAACCGTACTAATTATTTCCATGAAGGGGCCCATTTTCATTTATTTTTAACCTGGGTCAGCAGTTGCCCACCTCCTTTTTCGATTTTATTCCCCATCTATTTACGTACCGTGACCTTATAAGAAGTTATTTTCTTGTAGCTGTAATATGAACATTGGTATCGTTAACACTGATACCAAAAACTTTGGTAGGCTGTTTGCAATCTACATAGATATTTTTATGCTAAAGCTCTACAACAGTGCCTATCGCTTAAGGCGATATGTTAAAATACCGAATGGGTAGAGACTAGCAAGCAATAGCTGCAAGAAAGTGACAGCGCTATTGCTCACCAGGAAGAGATTATTGAGATAATGATTTCTGCCGCTCGAAAGTAACTGACGTAAGCGACAAATGATAAAACTTCGTTTTGCTTCTAAAGTAGCAAATACAACTTGGGCATCTTCTAGGCGAGCGTGTTTAAATAGGCCTCATCGTCGCTTCCCATCAGGTGACATGTAGCCAAATACAAGCGTATTTTAGATTTAAAAAAAAAAACACGACTTGAGAACGTCCTCCTTTTTTTGAAGTCGGTTAATAAAACGAGTAACACTTCAGTTTTGCGAGCCTGTTTACATGAATCTACGCACATCATACTCTTGATTTAGAAGAGCCTTAGACATAAACTGCCCATCTTCATTCCGAGTGATCACCGCCTTGTAGGGCGCGGCGGCTCCGTACAAGGCGTGCTCTCAGCGACAGAGCGTTTATGTCGAAAGAGACGACCCACTCGTATTGACGCGTCTTTGCCCTTCAAATGTTTTCATATGATCTGAATTAGTAACTTTATATTAAGAAAGATTAAAACAATCTGAACTAAACCACAGAATATAACTAAACTATAAAGGTCATATATTTATCTATATCTGTACTAGTTATAAAGAGGAATGATTTGATTGTTTGTTTGCATTGAATAGGCTCCGAAACTACTGAACCGATTTGAAAAATATTTCACTGTTGGGCTAATGTAATGGATAATGTAGCTTACATTATCTCCGGGTGACCTAGGCTATATTATATTTTCAAAAAAATTAGGAATCGTTACTAAAACTCCAATAATGTAACCCAAGGTGTAAAAAAAATACCTAAAATATTCTTTACATCGCGTGCGCTGCGAAAAGTATTGATGATAGAATAATAGTAGTTTATGCAACTGTCATATAAGAAAGGGTATTAAAACACGAGAGTCTGTTTATCGATAATAGGTTGACTCGAGTGTTTTAATACCTAAGTTATATGCAGTTTCATACACTACTTTATCTTAACTCATAGGAAATTTTTTAATTAAACAAAGGAAAACACAATCGGCAAAAAAATGTATGGAAAGCGCGGGAAATTAAGTTCAAACTACGCATGCGTGCGCCATTTTTTCACAGTTCGAACTGCGCATGCGTGCACCTTTTTTTTTTCATATTCAGGCTATAACCATAGACTAGTTTAATGAATTCATAAAAAAAAAGATAGCGGTACTATAATGAGTTTTATGATACATTTGGCGGTACTATAATGAGTTTTATTCTTAATTTTATGTATATGTGTCTATAAAGTGCGTCTGTATAGAACCGTCTTTGAATTCGTAATTCGAATTTTTCGATTTGAGTGTAGATAAAATAAATGATAAAGAGGTCAATTTTGTTTGTTTGATTGATTGTTTTTTTTTTGTTATGGTATAACTCAAAAAACATTACCTACAACAAGAGAAACGCATAAGAAACGAAATAGGAAACTGTTACATGAAGAAGTAGAAGAAGAAAACTGTTACATAAAATAAAAAAAAAGGGAACATGGAAAAAGAATAACGATAACAGAAAGACAAAAATTAAATATAGCAAGTACATAGTTAATTTTAATTTTGTATGTAGTTTTTCCAATGTATATTATTTTAGTAGAAATAAAGGTTTTTATATTATTTTATTTTATTTTTATTTTATTTTTGTTTATTGAAAAGACCAACAGCTACAATAATAAAACAAAATCTCTTAATTATATAAGTTATACAGCCAATTATAGGTCTCTCTAAATATTAAACTAAAACTATGATAATTTCCTACGATAATTATAATAAAATACATATATAGATAAACACATAAAAACAAAAAAATAAGGTTCACTACATTAAATTATTATATAAGAATATCTAATAAGTACATAAAAACAAATAGTTAAGGTTCACTACATTCAATTAATAAATAAGAATATCTAAAAAGTACAAAGAAACAAATATTTGGTTTCACATTACTAGGGCGTGTTTAAGGGTTTATCCACTACAACTGAAAATTATTGTTCTGGATTATAAAGTAAGTTTATTATCGCTTTTTTGAAGGAATTTTTACTGGTGTTGAACATGTCAACACCCGAGAAGCGCTTGTTATAATTGGAACAAATTCGATTGATTGGTGCATTCTTGGCATAATTAGTGCTATGATAAGGGAGTGAAAAAAGCTTCGTATGACGCGTCCGCGTTGAAGGCACATTTAAATTGATACAGGCGAGTAACGTCGGGGAATCCAAATTGCAATTTAATAAATTGTACAATAGCATATTGTCTAATAAGGTACGTCTATCTTCTAAAGACATTAAATTGTGACATGTGCAACCATCATTGTAATTGTAGAATACTCGTTTGCGGTAATTTAGATGTTTTATAAATTTCTTTTGAATTCTCTCAATTTTATGATTGTAAATAATATACTGAGGAGCCCAGATACTGCTAGCGTATTCCAAGACACTGCGGACATAAGCGTAATAAACTGTTTTAATGCAGGTAAGATCAGAGAAAGGTTTACAGGTACGGATAACGAAGCCAAGGTTCCTATAAGCTTTATCTGTAATATAGTCTACGTGTTCAGCCATGGTAAGTTTACAGTCTAGGATTACCCCAAGATCTCTTATAACACTGACTTTTTCAATAGGGATATTGTTTAATGTATATGTGAATGTTAACGGTTTGAGCTTGCGAGTAAACGAAATTTGCTGACATTTAGGTACGTTTACAGTAATTTTGTTGTTAGCATAGTAATTTGACAGAACATTGAGAGTATTCTGAAGATTGGCACAGTCTTGAACACTTTTAATTTTACAAAAAATCTTTTTATCATCTGCATATATAACAGGTGATTACTAGAAGTGAAGCATTTATATATGTCAAATATGTAAGCATTATATAAAAGAGGCCCCAAATGGGATCCTTGAGGAATTCCTGAGGGAATGTCCACGAAGTCCGACCTAAATCCACCAATTACAACCGCTTGAGCCCTATTAGTAAGGTAAGATTTAACCCACCGCAAGAGATCGCCATGGATGCCAAGTCTATCAAGTTTAGCAAGAAGGATGATATGGTCTACACGATCAAAAGCTTTTTCAAAGTCTGTGTACACCACATCAACCTGTCCTCCAACCTCCATACTTTCTAGGACGAACTGCATGAACTCGGCAAGATTAGTAATGGTAGACCTTCGTCTCAAGAAACCGTGCTGAGTATGACTGACCCCATTCACAATAGTGCTATAGATTTGGTCATAAACAATTTTTTCAAAAATCTTACTGAATATATTTAGAATCGATATGGGTCTATAATTTTCAATCTTTGATTTCGACGACTTTTTATGAATTGGTATAACATTAGCCTCTTTCCATTTTGAAGGGAATGTTCCCTCTGATAAAGATCTATTAAATATAATTTTTAGAGGCTCCACAAGAGATTCAGCACAGTTGTGAATGAAGATAGGGGGAATGTTATCAGTTCCGGCTGATTTATTAATGTCAATTTCCTTAAGCAACTTTAGTAATTGTTTTTCACAGACAACAACTTTACCAATGACATTGGACTCACTACAAGCTGGCAAGTCGAGATCTAATAAGTTATAGCTAGTTGAGGGTTTCATAAATACACTCTCGAAAAACTTATTAAAACCATTACAAATGTCTAGCCCGGTGTCGTAAGTATCAGAGCCCAATGATAAACATTTAGGATAATTAGATTTCCCTCTCATTAATTTTACATAAGTCCACATTTTTTTAGGACAAATTTTAATATCTTCCTGAATATGTGTAATGAAACTATTGTACAGTTCACCTTCTAACTTTTTAGCCCTTGCTCGTAATATAGAGAATTCTTTATAATCTAAGTAATTTTTAAACAGTTTCCATTTAGCATGTGCTTTTAATTTATCACGAATTATATTGTTAAGAGTTTTATTGTACCATAGCGGAAAGTATTTACCATTTTTAATTTTGCATTTAGGCACAAACAAATCAATACATATTTGTAGTTCATTATTAAAACAATTAACTGCACAATTTACAGAATCACACGACTCAAATGTTGTTTTCCAATCAAATTTATTTAGATACTCAGTAATTTTATCATACCTACAACTTCTAAAATTGTATTTTGTTCGAGGGCATTCTTCAAATGGAACAAGGGAAATATTGGTTGAATCAATAAATAAAGTAGGGTGAGCTGTATCTTCTTTTACTAGCGAGGTTTGTGTTATATCTGCTGAAGCGGAGAAGTTGCTAAATATCAAGTCTAAAGTGTTACCGTACGAATTTCTCGAATAATTACTTTGTTCAAAACCCAATAGATTGAATTCATCTAGTAACAACTGACCTGCCACTTGTGTTTCTACAGGGCCGCGCCTCAATTGTAACGGACCCAGATGGGGACTCCACTGAATATTTGGCAAGTTGAAATCGCCTAGTATCAGAAAATTATCATTTTTATATAAGTTAAAAACATGCAAAACACTTTCAATCACACTATTAACATATTGAGGTAAGCTATTATTGTCAGGTGAGATATAGACTAATGCTATGTGTAAGTTCTTACCAACAGAAGTATTAAAAGATTTAGCCGGTATAGTAATCCAAATCATATCTGTAGGGGGAGTTACATAACTATTTACTAGTAGAAAGGCTCCCAGTTCCCTTCGCGCAAGTACCATAACACCGCCCCCCCTAGTTGTATTAGTGAGTGCATAATTCCTGTCGAGCCGAAAAAGATCGTAACGTGGGTCAGAGACTTCACCATCCAAAATTCCACTATGTAACCAAGTCTCCGTTATTAAAACTATGTCAAAGTTATTTTTCAATAAATTCCTGTAAAATTCTATAGTTTTGGTACGGAGACCTCTTACATTTTGATAAAAAATTTCTAAGGTTTTTACAGCCATGACGACAGAACAACGACAATTACTATAAATACAACTGCTAATAACATAACACAACAATTATTAACATCCTTATTTGTGCCAAAAAGGCGGAACGTCGTCAAACAAAACTTTATGTAGGTAGAAACGAAACAAGTTCTCGAGTGTGGATTACTATGAGCCAAGCGATGATAGGTGAATTCTTGTTTTGTAATATAGGCGTAAATAGATATATAGGGCATGAACAATATATAGCAGTGTTTAATATAGTCATAATAAATATAATAATATAATATCGTAATAGTCTTAATCTTTGTAAATCTAGTATTAATAAATTGTGTTTGTGTAGTGAGTAAGTAGTTAGGTTGAAGTAAAAAATACCACAAGCAATGTGAAAACAAAGGGAAGCTATCAGCACAACGGATAGGTACAATCAAATCCCCCCGCGGCAAGAAGACGACAAGTCATTTAATTTTAATGAGATCTTCTTCTTTGTTTATCGCAATTTTTGGCGACTTGTCATCTTTACGCACAAAAATCTTACAGTTACGTATCCAAATAAACTTATATGAATTCGAAGTAGCCAATTCACGACACTTTTTATACAAGTTTTTGTTTTCCAACGTAAGGTGTTCATTTACGAAGATGCGCTGAGTACCTTGCATACCGATGTCGCTGCGGGTGATACCGTGAATATATTACCGTGATTATATTATTATTATATTATAGCTCAAAAACTAGTAAACCAATTAAAAAAAATATTTAAGCAAAATTATCAGCGAGTAACATAGGGGGAATAACTTAAGCAGCAGTATCTGGTGTGTGGGTAGATGGGGGACTGGGAAGGGGGGAGGTTTAGGGGGACGAGAGGGAGGGAATTTCAGCAACCACATTTGTGTCAGCGCCATCTATCGAGCCAAATCGAACTACTTTTTTTTAATTCGAAAATGAAAAACCCTCGTTATCTAAACTTTATGAACTTTTCATATCAAGTTTATCGTTAAATTTGATTGTTTCTCGAGATAATCAGCAGCCCATAACTCTTCACTTCATCAGCCCACGTCCAACGTCATTGTGCTCATCAGCGTCACCGGAATGACTATCATCTCATCGAAATGACCCGCGGTGATACTCAGGAACATCAACTTTTAATGCGGCTGTATAAACGTCACCATTATTATTTTTGTATATTCATTCTCGTCGTATTCGGTCGCTCTTTTTCAGATGGATTATGTTTGGGAGGTTGTTAGATTAGAAGGCAGTATTTGAAACCGACTTAAAAAAAGTCGTGTGTTTTTTTTGTTACCTCATATCTCCGTAATTTACGAACCGACTTGTTTTTTTTTAGTTGACTCGGTATGCTTCCAGGTTAGTCCAATTTTAATCAAAATCTGGTTCTGATGGCCGGATCCATGAGGAATTGAGGGAACTCCTCAAATATCATAGGTACATAGGTATATAGCGATTTCGGTATTTTCAGCAACAAGTCAAGCATGTGCATTCAGAAAGTTCCATTTGATGAAGTGGAACTGATGAAGAAGGCCAGAGATGGCCATGGAACTACTCATTGATAAGTATATCACGGCCGATAAGGGTGACTTTCCGATTTCCGATTGATGTGAAATTTGGCATACCTGTCAAGTACCGCTGACAATAAAATATGATGATAACAGCGAGCTGATTATGATGATAGAGACGGAAGGCGAACAACGGAACTCCTCGATTGATAATAGTAGATTGGCCGTGTTTAGGCTCATTGTGATCAGCACACGGTTACGATCACTAATATTATAAAATCTTGTTTGGGGAAAAAATCCTAGCTGCGAAGTCGGGTTTTTTTCGAAAATAATTATTAAAAACCTATTGTTATGAAATTCATGTCAATTTCAAAAATGTTAACGGCTTAGGCCAATCTTCATCAAAGAATTAACGGACATTTAAACGACTGGTTAGCTTAAACCACTCTTTTTGACAGAAGTTTTCATACGTTATCTGTCACTTTGACGATTGGTTACGGTGACCACCCGTTTATTTGTTCGTGAACTTTGGCCTAAGAGTCCCAGCGTCGATGGTGACAGTGAGGATGATAGCATATTGCCTAATAACTAAGCAAATAAACGGAGTATACCTTCCTATTACTTACATACTATTTAAAATGTATATCATACTATTTAAGACGACCTCTGTGGCGCGGCGGGCGAAGCTTGGCCTGCGACGCAGGAGGGCGCTGATAACTGTCATACAAGATATTATTATCTTAGTTTAGGCATCAGCAGCGACACTAAAACTGTATCAGTAGTTACCTTAAACCTGTGTTACTAATTCCTATATATTGCTTAATATGTTAGCTTAAGGTGCCAATAAATATATTTCATGTATGTTTATACTATTTTAAATACCTATTTATAATCATAGAATGGTTAGATTATTTGCATATTACAGGAAACGGCTTGTGATGTTGATTGATTAACGAAGTGCCAGTTTACAAACAAAATGGCGGTCGTAAAATATGACACATTGTGGTTTACGATCATACCGCTTTACCGATAGGTAATTACTTTGTGAATTATTTATGAGAAACAAAACTTAATGGTCGAATAACGAGACAAAGAAAGTTCTAATTAAGGTTTTAATGTTTCATAAAAGTTTAACGTATCTTTTACGCAATAAAATATGTAGTGTTATGACATGGTGTTATGAAAACTAATATATTCAACACGCAAGCAACATTCTGATATTAGACCCTTCCTATAACCCTAATTTATTTATTTTATATTATTTTAGTAGTAGTAGATCTTTTTTGTGAAAGTGTTCGTCCGGGGAAGTATTACCACCATACCTATGTCTGCCGCAAAGCATTAGTGCTCGCATTGCTGTGTTCCGGTTTGAAGGGTAAGGGGGCCGTGAAATTACAGTCACATGAGGCTTTTCATCTTTATGTCTCAGGGTGGCGGGCGCAGTGCAATGCCACATAGGGTGCGCCCTAGGTGGACGTGATCTATGAGGTAATGCACTGTTCATAGGCAGAGGTTACCGCTTAACATCAGGTGGGCCTAGGGTTGCAAAAAAACTGTTTTTTTTCTGGCTTGAATAAAAACCTGAAAAAAAACCGTGAAAAAAAACAGTTTTTTTTCTGGAATATGTTTTTTTTCATAAGTACGGAATCTCTCATTTGTTTAGCATTTAATACTTTTAAACGATAGTTTTAGACTTTATGTTAACAACTTATATTCTGGTTTTATAAAAATAACATTAATTAAATCTGTAATGGTAGTTATCGCCATTTACTGTTGGCAGCACCACCGCCTCTCCTCGAAAAAAAAAGGAATAGGCTTACAAATGAAAGAGCTGGTAAAATTGTATATATAGCTCACAACTTAAAACTGCAGTCTGATAATCTTACCAGATCTAGAGAATCTATACCAGAAGAACCAGAAGGAGGAACAGTTATAAACTTAGAAGACTCTGTATCGTCCGAAGAACCAGAAAATTCTGACGATGACAGAACTAGTGTTAGGACTAGCAGCAGTGATGCTGATAGTTTTTTAGAATAATTTTGTTACAACATACATAAAATGTACGTACCTAATTAATTAAAATTGATTAGTTTTAAGTTACTTACGTAAATAAACCATGAAAAACCGCTATTGTCGTATTATTTGTTGGTTTGAAAAAAAACCTTACCTATTTAGAAAAAAAACAATGGTGCCAGGTTTTTTTTCATTTTTTTTTTCATGAATTTGAAAAAAAAACATTTTGTTTTTTTTCTATTTGCAACCCTATGGGCCATCTGCTTGTTCCGTAATACAAGCAGTATAAAAAAAAAACGACCTTTAGTTATATTATTATTATTATTTTTCTACCTAATTTCCGGTCATGGAACATTAGGCCGCGGCCCGGCTCACCACAGTACCATATAAGAACGGGATTCGACCATTCTTAGAATTATTGTCTGTCTGTTTGTTTGTCCTCACATTACACAAGAACGAAGCGACAAAACAACAACTTGAAACCTTATTACATTTAATTTAAAAAAACCGGCCATGTGCGAGTCGGACTCGCGCACGAAAGGTTCCTTATCATTAGGTATCTATAAACACGGCATAAAAAACACGTTTGTTGAATGGGAGCCCCCTTTAATATTCAGTTTATTTTGTTTTTTAGTATATATTGTTATAGCGGCAATAGAAATAATATTTCAACTGTCTAACTATCACGGTTCATGAGATACAGCCTGGTAACAGGCAGACAGACAGGCAGAGAGATGGATAGCAGAGCCTTAGTAATAGGGTCCCGTTTTAACCCTTTGGGTACGGAACCCTAAAACGAGGAAGGGGTTTGCAACTTTTATACCTACCCATTAGGGAATTTAAAAAGATGCGTGTAATAACTCCAAGCTTTTTACAAAGAATTTAAAATATAAATGAAATGGGTACGTGCTTTATCGATTTACAAAAATGAGCACCTTTGAATTGAATTTGAATTTATGTTGATATGGGCTTATTGTTTCGGTTTAGTGCATTTCTCAATAAGCCTGAAATAAAGGTTTTGAATTTGAATTTGAATTTGAATTTTGAAAAGGCAAACAAACTTCAGCTGGTTGTGAACGCTACCCTAGTATGGTAGATTCCACAGAAATGCGCGGGGTGATAAGTGCTTCTTAGATGTCAATTTCTAGTCTTATAAATATTTAGGGGTCTTTCGTAACCAGAGTTTTTTTTAAGTATTTTGACTTCCATACATTGAGGGAAAACTCGTCATTAGCAAAAAATTTATCAGGTTTTGTACAGACGACGTGAATAGGTATGTAATTAAAACACAATTTTTTTTTTTTACATTGATAGACCTTTCTTGTACCACGATCTCACCTGTTGGTAAGTGACGATGTGGCCGAAGATGGAGCACAAAGGTCTAGAAGGCACCTATTCACCCTAGCCTTGAAGAGACCAAGATTATAGTTTTCAGGAAAGACAGACGACGGTAGTGTATTCCACTCCGCACTCCGCACTTCCGTGTGTTCGCATTATAAAAGTAGAACTGAAACGTTTTGTGTGAATAGAAGGTATACTAATGAGGTAAGGATGGTACTGAGCCGTACGCCTGCTCGTTCTATGATGAAAAGGAGATGGTGGGATCAGATCGTGCAGTACCTGGGAGCATTCCCCAAAATGTAACCTATAGAAGATCGAAAGGCATGCAACCTTACGGCGGTGCTCGAGACTCTCGATCTTAGTCTCCGCCATATGTTGCTCACCTATAAGCCTGAAAGCTCTACGTTCAATCGAGTCCAAGGCAGCAAGCTGGTGTTTTGCCGAGCCATCCCAAACGTGGCAGCAGTACTCCATACCAGCCCGGACTTGTGCTTTGCACAGACTAATAAACAAAGGATATATATATAATTATAAAAATAACATATTTAGTGTGGTCACAGATAAAATAATACTAGGAGTGGTGCAGAAGCGTGATGATTGTCGGCCGCCGCTCTGTCTGGCTCGGCTCTCGGCTGTCGCGTGGGACTCGCCATGTTGTCGCATTCGGAATTTGTAATTATGACACTTGTACAGCGCATAGTTTAATAGCGCCTGTTATTAATTAGGTATTCGTGGTTTGAATAACTTCGGGTACTAATTTATTCTACGGCTGCTATATAATTAATTGCTGTGGTGTCTCCGGCCTAAGAATAGAGCCCTCCGTCTCCTTCCGTGGATGTCGTAAAAGCCGACTAAGGGATTACCCGG
The DNA here is from genome assembly GCA_932527175.1 of Operophtera brumata. Classification (NCBI taxonomy): domain Eukaryota; kingdom Metazoa; phylum Arthropoda; class Insecta; order Lepidoptera; family Geometridae; genus Operophtera; species Operophtera brumata. The sequence continues at coordinate 14,991,181 of OW052234.1, read as the reverse complement.
ACTTGTTGATAAGATTCGTCGGTATAAGATTTGTCCTGGCTGCTAGCTTATTATGGAATGTGTTATTACTGGAAGAAAGCGATAGCCGAGTCAGTCGTGGGAAGCAATGGCGACGATGAGCTTACGACTTGTCACGTCTATATTCCACGATGGTGCAACCCACTGTGAAAAGAGGCCCATTGAGGCTCTGCCTACCCTTTCGGGGAAAAAGGCGTGTGTCTATGTACATATGTATGTACTCAATTATATTTTGATGTCATTCAACGTCGCTTCAGTTCAGTTCAGTTCTTGAACAAGTGGTCTTTGCGCAGTAGATCAAAATTTCACCAATGTCACGTTTTAAAACAAGTTCACCTTTTGCACGAAGGATATTCCGGTGTATGGAGAGTGGACGGCGGGCGGATTTAATAAAATAACCAAGCAAAAGTATGAAGTTAATCTACCAAATTCTATCAACAAAACATACAACAACAATTTTACATTACAAATTGATGCTTTGCAAGCTTGAAATTGTACCTACTCATCACTGTCTTGCCCTTTTGCCAATTTATTTGTGGTCGGCGCAGTACATCTTATTCTTCCATTATCCCCTGTCAGCCGTCACCTCATCATTCACTCCCTTCTCAATCATATCATCTCTCACGCAATCCATCCATCTTTCTCAGGTCTTCCTCTTCCTTTCCATCCACTAACATTCATATTCATATCTTTCTTAGTTATAGAATAGAATAGAATAGAATATAATAGAATAGAATAGAATAGAAATAGTTTATTTTGAACAGCAAATACACACACAATAATGGAATACAATACAATAATAACACAAACGTTTTATGCGTTTCATCCCTCCTCATAACATGCCCATACCAAGCTAAACGATTTCCTCTCAACTTTTCTGTCACTGGTGCAATTTTCAATCTTCCTCTTATATACTCATTCCTTATTTTATCCATTCTTGTTACTCCACACATCCATCTCAACATTCTCATCTCTGCTGCATGCAATCTTCTTTCATCATTCTTCTTCATGGCCCAGCATTCCGATCAATACATAACGACAGGTCTTATTATGGATTTGTAAATTTTACCCTTCAACTTGAGTGGCATCCGTGGGTCACATGCTGTAGCTGTGAGCATTTTTTTTTTTTTTTATTCTACTTGTATGAGGGATCAAGCAAGAGGCCCACCTGATGTTAAGCGGTAACCTCTGCCTATGAACAGTGCATTACCTCATAGGTCATGTCCACCTAGGACGCACCTTATGTGGCATTGCACTGCGCCCGCCATCCTGAGACATAAAGATGAAAAGTCTCTTGTGCCTGTAATTTCACCGGCACCCTTACCCTTCAAACCAGAACACAGCATTGCGAGCACTACTGCTTTGCGGCAGAAATAGGTATGGTGGTAGTACTTCCCCGGACGTACTCTTTCACAAAAAAGTTTTGCTACTGCTTATCATATTCTGCATACAAAAACGACAATTCGACTCGCAATTCGTTCGCAAGTGGTTCCAAATTACAAACTTGCCCTCTGCTCACACAAAATGACAAGTACGCCTGTGCCGTGTCTGATTGTACCATTAATTTCAAATAAAACTAATGAATAAACTAATGATCGATATTGGAATCAATAAATCTAATAAAATATAATATGTGTAAAATCTTTCGGTCGAGTTGATTGTTCTACCAAGTACCAACTTTATAATAATATGCGGTAGCGAATGCCATAATGGTCATATTGGGCCTCATCTCAATGAAATATTAAAAATAAACAAAGAGAGCATTACTGGACAGGAGATACGCCTGTCAGACGCAGAGTCCACTGTGCCACAGAATAAATAATAGTACATGTGCGCGAGTCGTGATTGACGTGCCAGCATTAGTGCATGTTTATTCATAAGGTAATTTTCACTAGAAACGGGATATTTACCATGATTTTTGAGTTTGCAATGTTCCCGATATTTCGGCACAGTTGCATGCGCCATGATCACGGAAGAACTAACTAAAAGTCTTCATGGCGCATGCAACTGTGCCGAAATATCGGGAACATTGCAAACTCAAAAATCATGGTAAATATCCCGTTTCTAGTGAAAATTATCTACATAACCATGATAGTTTCAAAAGTTATTCATAAGTTTATTCATCTATTTAGTTGATAGACTCAAAACTAAAGTGATAGTAACTTTAGTCGGTTGGGTCCTACCTACCTACATACAGAAGTCTAGGAATGAAAAGTTAGTTATAGAGCTAAGTTAGTCAATACGGAGTTGCATACGTAATGTACGTAAGAGCTGTAATGAGCAATGCACATGCGTTTACGTTTTGGAAGATACTTGAGTGAAAAAAGTTAAATAATATCCCACAAAATACCTATCTAAATATATTTTTTTCGTCTGATAAAGTCGTATCATTTTATTCTCTTTTTATAAAACTACTACTTAGTTAAATACGAAGGAGTTTTTAAATGTATAAATAAATAAATAAATATAAATATAAAATGTATGAAAATTGGCAAAGATAGTTTCGAATATTCAGCCTTTACTTTATTCTCGTATAATATATAAGTACAATGTTAAAACATTAATTAATACAGAACAAAACCTGATCTTATTGTATTGTATTTCAATTTTGTAAATTCATTGCTTAGTTTTATCTATTTATTATTTAGTCATCGTAAAATGTCGAAATCATTATATTCTAAACTCTTTGATAGTAAACTTGACTCGTATTATTGAAATGGAAGAAAGAAATAATAAAATTTAGTGCGATAATATAAAGTAAAAAGCACGCGTGTTTAATATGCTGCATCATGTCCCTAAAAAAACTGCAATAAGGACCACTATACGAGCTGAAAAAAAAATGAAAAAAATGTTCTCGAAGCGCGCTTATAGTGTGTAGTGTGTTCTAACTGGAACCCGCCGGCAGCTCCCTCTACAATACAAGTTAGCGAGTGTGAAGCTGCTCTATTGCATCTGTAGTCCGGCGGCCACTTAAACAAGCCACGTCTGGAACCACGCCGGCAGCTCCCTCTACAATACAAGTTAGCGAGTGTGGAAGCTGCTCTATTGCATCTGTAGTCCGGCGGCCACTTAAACAAGCCACGTCCAAACAATCAATTATTCCATTTTGACAGTTATATTAAGAGATCTTGATAAATCGGTTACTTTGATCCCGACTAATCCTGAGTGGGACTGACGGGGGGCACTTAGCCAAAACCACTGTATAACTTTCAACTTTAAAACTTTGCTTATAGAGTCTATATTGAATAGGAACCTCTTCCAAAAACATTATGAACACAAAGAGCTATAATCCGGCGGACACGACGCTCTAATGAGACGAGTCTATAATTATTGTGTTTCAGGCATTTGACAGAATCGTTCGTTTTACGAAAGAGCATACGAGTAAAGCTAAGGCCAAACCAACGCGTTCAGTCCGCGTCCTCAGTGGCGTGCATGGTGGCAATCAATGGTAAGACAATGGATCGCCTCCGTGCACGCCACCGCGGACGCGGGCTGATCGCGTTGGTTTGGCCTTAGCTTAGATAAGATAAGATAATTTATTAAGAAAAGATAAGATAAGATAAGATGATTTATTTGCCAGAACATTGTACAAAATTCTTAAACTAGGTGAAGTCCACCTATGTTCTACCTTATAACTTAGGCATGCAAATTTTCACATGAGTAGGTAACAATAAAATGAGTAGGTACAAAAAATACGTTTTAAAATAATTGAGATCGAGTAATAATATAAAATAAAAAGTCAATTAAAATCAAGTAAAAGCTTTATCTTTAAAGGTAAAGATTTACTGACTGTGATCTGATTCATGATCCTAAACATGGAATATGTTACCTGCGTGAGTTTTAAATAACCCAAACACGTCACCCACAATGTTTTATTTTTGGTTCAAATTCTTTTTGAGGCAAATATTTGGGATTCGTAAATAAAACTATAATGAATACGAACTAAATAATCTTAATGAAACGAACAGAAACTAATTAAATTGGGTATTCGAACCACCCAAAACAAAACAAAACAAAACTCCACTTCGAGCACCGACGCGACGCACAGTATAGTATTGAGAAATCAGTAGCTCGACTCATAACGAAACTCATAGCAGTCCAGCACTTTACAAATTGAAGCAGTCTAGTTTTTTTTTTTTTTTTACATTGATCACGAAAAAAAAAAGTTTTAATTAAATATTGCTGGACAGTTCACACAACATTATCTAGCCCCAAGCTAAGCAGAGCTTGTGTTATGGGTACTAGATAACTGGTATACTTAATACTATATTGCATACATAGATATTTTTTATTATACATAGAAAATACCCAGAACACCCTGAACAAATATCTGCGATCGCACAAATATTTGTTCCGAGGCGGTAATTAGTGAAGTTAATATGAAGTGTGCGTTGTTTTATAATCATTCGTCTTATGTCGACTATTGTCAGTTTTATAGAGATATCGGTTAAATCTGTCACAGAATAAAGGACATTTTTCGAACTGAGTAATGATGGAAAGGGGTAATAAAGGGTCATCAGTGGTTAAATCCCTCGGAGCAGTGCTACTGGCAGGATGTGTATAGTGCGTCTCGCCTCCGTGCGTCCTATATATTGTGCTGCTGTCTCTATAGCCGACCTTGGAGCGCGCAGCCCGGCCAGGATCCGTTAATTTATCTTACAGATAAAAATGTATAACAAAAATCTCTCTTAATTATAAAAAAACGGTTGTATTTTGTTCGGTATTTGGTGCACATGTTTACCTGTTTTCACACAAAACAAGAGATTACGAATAAAAACTGACTATATTAAAGAAAAATTAAATTACAAGTAAATAATTTTGTAAAAATTAAAAAACCCCCCCAACGCTGAACGGCTGAATCGATTTTGATCAAACAAAGCTAAGAACACTGCCGACAAATACAACATTCAAACAAAAAAAAAAAATCGGTTCATCCGTTTGGGAGCTACGATGGGACAGACACACACACACACACACACACACACACACAGAGACTCGTCAAACTTATAACACCCCTTCGTTTTTCGTCGGGGGTTAAAAAGAGTGAAAACATGCCCATTGAGGCTCTTCCTACCCTTTCGGGAAAGAAGGCTTATATCTGTGTATGTATTTAACTGTCGGTAAAGTGTGTTTTCGAAACACAGCTGTGTCTAGGTAGACTTTTTATTTTTATTTTGTGAAGTTCTTTCAAGTCTGTGAGATTGTTCAACTGTATTGCATCAAGGTACAGAGTAATGACCCGGCAAAACCATCCTATTCAAATACAAAAATGTTGTAAATGCAAACCATTTGATGGTATCGGTAGTAAGAGTCCCGGGAGCCGTCAAGCGCGAGTCGTACCATGTTTCACCGCATGGGGCCCGATAGCATCGATTCACCGTCGCATGCCATGTCCCTATTCGTTTCTAGCATGCTACTTGCCGGGATCCATTGTCTTACATTAATTATGCAAGGGCGAGTAGGTACCTACCTGGGTAACCCTTGTCACCTCTTGATAAGAATTCCAAGTTTTTACCAAAAATGTGTATAGAATGTAGGAGGGCACCTCGCATTCTGTGACTCATACTGAGAAGTCTCGGCGAGATCTTTTTTAATTTATTTTTTATTCTACTTAGTATGACGGAACAAGGAGAATTCACACGGTGTGATCCTGGTACTAAACTAACCTTATCGTGTTCATGTCCTGGGGCCCAATCCTAATAAACCAATTGTATTTAAATTGTTAAGGAATTGTCCCATACTTGTCTCTTTTGACACTTTTGGTATTCTACTAACTTCAATGGTTTTTCAATTGTGACCATTTAGAAACAATTGAAAAAAAAAACTTCGTAAAAAAACGTAAAATCATACATTTAACAGTCTACCATTTTTAATGACAGTTTAATTGAATTTTAATTGCATAGTGTAAGAATGTTTCATGTTGCATAGTATAATTTTAATTGCATAGTGTAAGAATGTTTCATGTTGCATAGTATAATTTTAATAATAATAAATAAATAAATAAATAATAAATAATACTGGACAGTTCACACAACATTATCTAGCCCCAAGCTAAGCAGAGCTTGTGTTATGGGTACTAGATAACTGATATACTTAATACAATATATTACATAGATAGATATTTTTTATTATACATAGAAAATAACCAGAACACCCTGAACAAATATCTGCGATCGCACAAATATTTGTTCCGAGGCGGGAATCGAACCCGCAACCTCCTGCATTTTAATTGCATAGTGTAAGAATGTTTCATGTTGCATAGTATAATTTTAATTGCATAGTGTAAGAATGTTTCATGTTGCATAGTATAATTTTAATTGCATAGTGTAAGAATGTTTCATGTTGCATAGTATAATTTTCTTTTAAAAATAGTACAATTGGGCCCCACAACTCTGCGTTACTGAGTAAGCGTGCTGAATACCATCAAAAAATGCCTTTGTAAGTACGTCATATTTATGTGTGGATACATTATTTATTTAATATTATTATGTACTTGCGTATATACTTTTATTTGACTTTACCCTACCGTCCTTTATTGTTCTCGTCAGAATCCAGTAGATCACAGGTTGTCTGGAAGAGATCACTCTCAGCGATTTGTGCACCACTTTCAAGCTTAAATTGATTATTTAGAGTGTTCATTTTAATGCAGTGTGTGTTAAAAACATTACTTGCCCTTGTCAAATCTATAGCAATAGCACATGCTGAGTGGTTGTATTTTTTGGGTTGGTCTTGGACTGTCTAGAATACAATTTGACTACATTTGATGTTTGCCTAGAGCTTAAAGTGACTACTGCATAATGGGTCGAGCACTCAAATGTACTTAACCAATTTTTTCACCTAAAATATTCGAGATTGTTATGTTTATGTGGTTACAAAATAAATAAGATTTTATCTTTATCTTTATCAATTAATAGCGACTCGTCCCGGCTTCGCACGGGTAGTTTCAGGATGGAAAACAGCCCTCTACTATCTCCCCCCACCCCTCAGGTTGCCTATATCACTCAGGGTGAATGTAGCTTTCCAGTGATGAAAGAAGTTTTGAAATCGGCACAATAGTTTTTGAGTTTATTAATTACAAACATCGATAGATAGATAGGTAGATAGATAGATTAACTCTTTATTGTACACAAATAATACACAGATATACAAAACGACCATTACCATTTTGACTGTTCAGTTTTAACAGACTCTTTTTATTTATATTTGAATTAATGCTGGCAGGATTCTTTGAATTTGAGTAAAGTTGGTTTGGTGGGTGGACACAGAGTTCCTACAATCTCCCTGAAGGTAATTAACTCCACCTACCTTTCGACTCCAGAGTCCAGGGGGCAGCAGGTTGGTCCAGGCATGCACGGCACGCCACAGAGTCCAGAAGAAGATGATGTAGGAGATGCAGGGCCCACACACCAATTAAAATGTATATTTGTTTGACACGGTCAAGAATCGCAGATAACACGGAACGTCCGTTTATCTCGGCGTACATAAACATACACAAAAATACAAATCTTTCCTGTTTCGTTTTTAGAGCAGACTAGCAGCGCCCCGTGGTTTTACCCGCGTAAGTCTCGATCCCGTGGGAATATCGGTTATATGTTATTCCGGGAGTCCAGTTATCACCATTCCAAATTTCATACAAATATGTCTAGCCTTTTCAGCGTGAAGAGGTAACAAACCCATTCACAAACTAACACACAAACTTTCGCATTTATAATATTAGTGTGTAGTGACTCCACCGTCGCGTAGCTCCCGACGGCAACCATCGGCTCAGCTACCTTCGTCATTACGAACTAGACTCCGTAAATTTTGATTTCAATGCCTAATAATTTTCATGTAGAGACTGCACTAGGACATGAATAAAATAGCCATAAAGTGCTAGCCCAGCTACATGAACCGGAAGCGCGAACAGCGCGTTGAAGTCTTTTCGTCCGCAAAACTGTACGTGAAGCACTGAGGAGCACGCTGCCTACCTACTAGCTATCATATACACCAGAACTCTGTCAACAGGACCACTGTGCTGAAAACACACGTTCTCGACATTTTACGCCACCGATACACATGGGTGTACCCCCGTGTGTATTTTACCTCCGGAGGCCGCAATGCTCTAATACACTGTGGCGCAGAAAATAAATAACTATTTGTTTTTTCTAGGGCGCGAGTCGCACAATCAGCCGCAATCAGCGCAGTGAAGGCAGGTTTTTTTTTTCCTTGTAAACTCCTCGAAGGATGCGAACACTTGAATGGTTCTATTTGATTCAACTAGTCACGCGACTGGTATAGGTCGCGCAACGAGTAATGAGCGCTGACCTTCAATGCGCAGAAGTCTTTTTTTGGGTCTGTACAGGGAATGCGCTAATGTAAACATGCGCAGTCAACCCCACCACTTTCGCCAAGCGCTCATTACTCGTGGCGCGGCGACATGTAGCTAAAAACAAAAAACTACGAGTATTGAATTTGCTTTCAGAACGAACCATGATACCACCACCAGATACGAGCTGAATATCACACTGATATCATCAGCTCATCACACATTCTACATAATCCTACTAATATTATAAATGCGAAAGTTTGTGAGTGTGTGAGCGTGTTTGTTTCTTCTTCACGCTGAAACGGCTGGACGGATTTGCATGAAATATGGAATTAAAATAAATGGACTCCCGGAATAACACATAGGCATATTTGTATCCCGATATTCGCACGGGATCGAGACTTACGCGGGTGAAACCGCGGGGTGCTGCTAGTATAAGTAATAATCTGACGACCTCTGTGGCGCGGCTGGCGATGGTTCGCCTGCGATGGAGGAGGTTGCGGGTTCGATTTCCGCCTCGGAACAAATATTTGTGCGTTCTACAGATATTTGTTCAGGGTGTTCTGGGTGTTTTCAATGTATAATAAAAAAATATCTATCTATGTATTGTATTATATTGAGTATATCAGTTATCTAGTACCCATAACACAAGCTCTGGCTTAGCTTGGGGCTAGATAATGTGGTGTGAACTTGTCCAGCATTAAAAAAAAAAAAAAAAATATCTTACGTTGTATTGCATGATACAAACGTTACTTAACTTCAGAGAATAATCCGATCAAGGAATGGATCAATGGCGGTGATTGTCATTCTACCTGTGATATTCCGTGGTGCCCGTAGCGTTGTCACCGCGTGTCGCCGCGTGTCGCCGCATGTCGCCGCGTGTCGCCGCGTCGTTGTCGCTGCGCGCCCTCTCGTCTCACACAGCGCAGCAGTGTAACTCACACAGTTTATCGACCCACTTCGACACTTCAGTCGACCACTTTACTCACGTAATGACGTAAATGAATGCCGGTACAGATTATGAGTCAGTATTGTACATTACGGGATTATTGTAAATCCAAAAATATTGTGATATTGTGAATGAACGTCGTTGAACCTTCAATTTATAGCGATTACTTTTGTGGAGAAGTGGGTGTGTCACTGTCTGAGAAACCAGAGGTCTAAAGGTAAATTTCCACACCGTGACAAAGATTTGGTTTGATCTGTAATCATTGATACTTGTCAGGGTGTTCTGGGTATTTTATATGTATAATAAAAAATATCTATCTATGTAATGTATTGTATTAAGTATATCAGTACCCATAATACAAGCTCTGCTTAGCTTGGGGCTAGATAATGTTGTATGAACTGTCCAGCATCATTTATTGCCATTCAGCATATTTATTGACTTTCTGATTCAGTAGGTATTCATTGAAATACCTTTTTTTTTACTTTTTTTTTAATGCTTGACTATACTTTCAACGTTATCTAGCCCCAAGCTAAGCAGAGCTTGTGTTATGGTTACTAAATAACTGATATACTTAATAAAATGCATTACATAAATATAGAGTTGTCATTTGACAAGCGATCGGGTGGTTATTCGCTGACCTAAGAGATTCCTTGCCAATAAAGTGTGATGTCATAACATGTTCTAAACGCAATCGTGATTTGTAAATACACCACGTTAAGAAATTGAAAAATTGTATTCCGTATGACATAATAGGTCGTCTATGCCCCATGACTTATATTTATTATTATACATAGATACATACCCAGAACACCCTGAACAAATATCTGCAGATCGCATAAATATTTGTTCCGAGACGGGAATCAAACCCACAACCTCCAGCGTGGCAGGCGACCTTTATGAGGACCCTTCTGCAAGCTTCTGATCCGGCTAAGAGAAACACTTAGTGTGTGGTCTGGTATGTGACTCTTTTACACCATAAATGAGTTCAATGACCTCCCCAAAACAGGGACTGGTGGCAATCGAAATAAATCAATGTTCAGCAACGTACTCTCAATTTAATTACAAACACATCAGGGGAATGACTGATGGTGGAATTACTAGCGTCGCGTTGCCGCGCTGCCGCACCTCCGTCGGTGGAATTACAGGTGTATAAAAGAGTTGTAAAGTTTTATTTGTGAGTTGTCGACTCGTAAACCGTTGCCTTTTATATTGGTGGCTGATGTCACAATAAGCCGAGCATCGAGCAACACGGAATGGAGACGCCATCAAAGGCATTCCCCGCTGTAGTTCCCCTCTAAATTGAATGCCCTCGAGGGCATACAGCTTATAAAAAACTAGCTGTCGTCGATCGCTCTGTCAGACTGAATCGACTCGCGTGGGAGATAGTGCTCTAAGAAAAATGCCGAATTGTTCAGTTTTATGCTGTAAAAAAATGATTGGATCATCAAATTTACAAAAAGATAGTGTTTCCTTTCACATGTACCTGAATTTCAATTAAATTATTATAACTTATTGCATGAAAATTGACCAAGTAAAATTAAGCCGTATATAAACAAAAGTGGCCATCTCAGATTTTGTAATTTTTGAGTTCGTGTTCGGGATAAAATAATAAAACTGAACGGTTTAACAAAACAAACCGTGAATATTTTATTCAATAACACTGGTTCACTCTTCACTGCGACTGCACTTCAGTACACTGGTCATTCATTACTCTAAAATCACTGCCAAGTTACGTGATTTATTCGCAATGAAAGCCAATTCCCTTACGACTGCCCTGCTCGCTCGTCAATCGAGCTCCACTTAATCGTGAGACACAGGGGCGACATAAAAGTGACCAAAAGCGTAGATATAAATGTGTATAATACATCAATGTGCATTTCAGGATTTATTCTGCTGACGTAAACATGTATATAACGTGTAATGTCAGTAAGCCAAGATGTGGATGATTACTTAATATCCTTGATTACTAAATACAATTCATTAAACACGTTCGACAAAATGTGACATGTGGAATAACGTGTATTTGTATTTGATGGCTATGTAACCACTAACTAACCGGTAACTACTAACTACTACTACTTCGTGTCACGGGCTCTTTCTTGGTTCACTAACCAGCTTGAGATATAGTGTCCCTGAAAGGGGCCTAGTGACCAATGGTGAAAGAACCAGTATGGTAAAAGGATTAATTGTGCCTCGCAGAGGTGTATGATGATATGTCAACGTAAATGTCATGTGTAACTATATTTAAAGAAATAGAATTAAATCACACTACTATTAACAACAAGTGTAACATGAAAAAGTTTGTACATTTGGGAACTTTGATTACAAGAGATAGCAAGCATGAAGATGATATTTAAATGAGAGTAAATTCTGGAAACCAGGTGAACTTAACGCCTTATTATCAGCCGGAACGTATTCAAAAAGGCACGACTGGATGTGCATAGAGGAATGTTAGTGCCAAAACTAATGTATGGTGGTTGCGAAAGTTGCTAAGGCAGAATAAACATGAAAGTAAAATAAATGCACTGAAGATGAGAGGTTTGAGAAGTATGTATGGTGGACTTTGAGAGATAGAATAAGAAACTGTGTGTTAAGAAAGCATTGTAAAATGAAAGAGCACGTGTATAGTGACAAGGATTGAGAAAGATATGCTTGGATGGTTTGGGTTATTGGTTAAAGGATGAATGATAGTAGATTGACGAAACTAGTTCATAAGATGAGCATGAATGGGACAGTTGGAAGGGGGAGACCTCGGTGAAGGTATTCAGAATAGATCAGGGTCGATCTGGAGAATGGCAGGCTAAGAGCGCCCTTAACCAATGAGCATATATGAAGAATGTGATGTGAGTGAATGAAGCGAAACAGGTATGCCAGGATCGTAGCAAGTGGAAATTCATGGTCTCTGCCTACTTCTCTGGGAAACAGGCGTGAGTATGTGTGTATGTTTGTAATATTATAAATGCTAAATTTTCTAAGGATTGGATGAAATTTAGAACGGCGATAGCTGGACCACTGGAATAGTTTTAAATTTTATTTAGATGTTCCCATAGGATCAAAACTTATGCGAGTGAAATCGCGGGTTGCTTCTAGTTTACAATAAGAATAAAACTACGTGGTTAATTTTATCAAAATCGGCAATATTGATCATACTTAAATAACTTTACTCTTTTCAGTTAAAAGTAAATAAAGATGCTTTAAAAAAATCGTTGATCGCCCATTGTGAGGTTACTGTACAATCTTTGCACGTTGTGTTTGCCTATAATGAGGGGTTTTCACGGCCATACCAAATCATCTATAAACCCTTGAAAATAGATGTCGCTGCTGTGTACTTAACTGTAAAAATAAAGTGAAATGTAAAAGTCAACAACGAAGTGATATATTTTCGTGGTATTTTGTTACTATCACACAAAATAACAGAGGTACGGTGGATTTGTTGATTTTGACAACCACAGTTGAGTCAGGGCCATCAATTGAGCCAAATTGAATAAAAAAAAAAACTTAAATGAAAAGCCCCCATTGGTTTCTTCTGTAGCTAAAGATAGGTATATAGTTCATATATGCATGTCGGATCCTCAAGATCCCTCCGAGCGGCAAAAGGCAACTTAGGGGCTTTCCAGTGGGTCTCGTGCAAATGAGGAAAATTCAAAAGAGGTTTCACTAAGATTTTATTCAAACTGACTTTGAACTTGATTTTGTATTTTGTTGATTAAATCGTGTGCACTCTGCCAACGCCGATGTAATAATGAGCTCTGGCGCTTTCGTACGCTCCTTTTATATCCACAAACCACACCACAAACCTCTTCTTCTCAGAGCCTCTTTTCTGAATGTATCTTGCCTTAAATCTCAGTCCTATTTAAAATATTCTTATAACAAAGGTGATTATTTATCTATTAACAACAAGATCGCGGACATGGACTGGAATGCTGAATTTGATTCGCGTTCGCTCGAGGAAGCAGTTGAGTTTTTTTATTCGATTTTAGATCAGCTTAAACACCAATATGTCCCGTCTAGGTTGGTCAGTGACAGCTCTTACCCTAAGTGGTTTAGCCGGGCACTCATTAGATTAATTAAGGAAAAATATAGGCATTATAGGAAATATAAAACTTATGGTGGACTTACAGACTTAGCCACTTACAAACTTTTACGTAATCGAATCCAACTCTTGGAAAAGAAATGCTTCGCCGATTATATGTCATCCATTGAGAATAGTATTGAACAAAATCCAAAAAAGTTTTGGTCCTACATAAAAAGTCGCTCGAAATCAAATGGTATACCTTCACATCTAAATTATTTAGACGCTTCAGTAGCTACAGGTGAATCTATCTGCGAAGCATTCTCTAAGTATTTTCATTCTACTTTTCTTGTCCCCTCTGGCATCTGTTCTTATAACGTTGACTCATTAGTCCCTTCAGAGGCTGTGAAATGCGATATTGGCAGTATTGAGATCGATCCTGATGAGGTGTTTAAATTGATCTCTAACCTTGATTTATCCAAGTCTGCTGGCCCAGACCACGTTAGCCCTGTCTTCCTCAAGTCGTGTGCTAAGTCAATTTACATTCCTGTTTCATTTTTATTTAAGAAATCAATATCTTTGAGTGCCGTACCTAAGCTCTGGAAAGCAGCATTTGTATCGCCAATTTATAAAAAGGGCTCTAAATGTGAGATTATCAACTACCTATAGGCCTATCTCCAAGCTATGCTTAGTTGCTAAGCTATTTGAAAGGATAGTGTACAATCAGATTTATTCAGCGCTTCATCAGCACTTCTCCCCCTTCCAGCATGGGTCCCTTAAAGGGCGGTCGACTGTGTCTAACCTTATTATTTTCAATGAGTTCTTGAGTGAGTCAATGGATAATGGTCGTCAGGTTGACGTAATCTATACTGATTACAGCAAGGCCTTTGATAGGATTGACCATAGCCTTCTGTTGCTTAAGTTATTTAGTATGGGTATTAGAGGGGATCTGCTCCGTTGGTTCTCGTCGTACATCTGCAGTAGGTCGCAGGCTGTTGTTGTTAATAATTATATGTCCAGCTGGGTTCTTATTCCTAGTGGAGTCCCCCAAGGATCACTGCTAGGACCCTTGCTCTTCCTGATATTTATTAATGATATCTCTTCCTGTTTTGTCAACAGTAACCTGCTTTCATTTGCTGATGATATGAAGATTTTTAAGACTATAGTTACTCCTCGGGATGTGCTTGACTTGCAGGCTGATTTATATCGACTTGACACGTACTGTGCTAGTAATAAACTAGATCTCAATCCGTCTAAATGCTTTACTATTACATATACTCGCAAAAAAACTGTAGTCAAATCAGTTTATCTATTAAAAAATCAGAGGTTGCAGGATTGCACGGTTATGAGAGATCTAGGCGTGCTGCATGATTCTAAACTTCTCTTTGACTCTCATATCGATTCCATCATTGCTAAAGCGTCCAAAGCTTTAGGCTTTATAATGAGAAGCTCCGTTAGTTTTAGTAGATGTAAAACATTTAAAATTTTATATTGCACTTACGTGCGCAGCATACTTGAATATGCTTCTCAAATTTGGAGTCCACGTTATGATACCTATATCAACAGAATTGAGCGTATTCAAACCAAATTTATTAAGTTTATTTGCTTTCGCCTTAAGGTTCCGTATAATTCTGCTAACTATGTTGACCTTTGTCGTAAATTCCACCTTCTGCCACTCAAAAAAAGGCGTGAAATTGGTGACCTGCTTTTCTTGCTCAAAATCACTAATAATCATATTAATTGCCCCGAACTTCTTAGTAAAATAACACTTGTTGTTCCCCGTACAATAATTAGATATAACGAGATTATTCATGTACCAATAGTTAGAACGAATTATCGCCAAAACTCCTATTTATGGCGAGTTGGTAACCAATTTAATAAATTATCTAAGCAAATAGGTCTAGACCTATTCTACTCCAGTGTCGGTTCCGTGAGGCGGCGGCTCAGTTCTGACTTTTTCTCGCCCTCCGCGGAGGATGATGAAATTTCGTCATGAGATAGGTGTGGTTTACTTTTTTGGTTCTTGTTCTTATTTTTTTTTTGTTTACTATTATTTATATCTGTTTCCTTCATTTATACTGTTTGTTTTACTTTTACTGTTATAGTTATACTGTTGTTTTCTGTTTTGTATGTATTCATCATTTGTATCTCTCATTTTTTATTTTTTATTCTATTTTTCTGCTATGTGTTTTGTATACCAGATTGTAGTTTATAGTAGTTTTTAGTCCACTCAGCCTGTTCTCTCTTTTTATGTATCTATTATTATTTCTAAACGTGAAAACCTTTTAATAGCCTTCTGCTTTAACTTCTTTTATTTATTTTGTATGCATGTGCTGCTGGTTTTCCTTATAATAAATATAATATAATATAATATCCGAGCTTCGATCGCTTTGCGTCTTTGCGTAAACAAGACTCGGGCGCATTCGTTTGGGTGGCGCGACACGACAGAATACGATTGTTCGCAGCCGTACACATGGTGTTTATAAGCCTTCAATCTCAGTAGATCTATTCTCCAGATTCATCATATGACTTCTCTCTCCGACATACATGTGTAGACTGTTGGTAAACCTAATTTTTTTTATATTAAATAAGCAACTGTTAACAATAACTGCCTCAATGCACACTGAAACAGCTGTGTGCTCATTTAACAGTTTTTTTTATTTCTCAAAAATTTCTGTATGTGAGTTGCCCGTGTTTTCTTTTATACAACTAAATTAGTGATGTGCCTCAATAATAAAGTAGATTATTTATCGATAAAATAAATGCTCGTTTAATATGTTTTACAAGCTATTGAAATTTGATTTATATTATTCGGGAGCCATAGCCTAGCCTAACCTAACTTTCTAACCGTTAATCCAATCACCATGAAGGTATTGGTATGTAACGAGGTAGGTAACTGTTATGATTTTAATTTGAAATTATTCATTTTATACCATAAGTTGACGACCTCTGTGGCGCGGTGGACGAAGGTTCGCCTGTGACGCAGGAGGTTGCGGGTTTGATTCCCGCCTCAGAACAAATATTTGTACGATCTTCAGATATTTGTTCAGGGTGTTCTGGGTATTTTCTATGTTAATGCAAAATAAATATCTATGTAATGTACTGTACTAGGGATATCAGTTATCTAGTCCATATCACAAGCTGTGCTTGGCTTGGGGCTGGATAATCTTGTGTGAACTGTGTCCAGCATCAAAAAATAAAATAAAAATAAATATACTTATATATATAATGAAATTCACTAAGGTACAATGTGAAAGAAAACACCATCTTTTCGTAAATTCGATGTTCCAGACCTTGATTTAGAGCTGAAAATGTAACGATTCGACATTTCAGTATTTGTAGCACTGTCACACTGTTTTACTCTATGCGTCACACGATCGGTTCAGTCTGACAGAGCAATCGGCCCATCATGATACAATTTTATTACTAGCAAAAGCAAAACATGCTTGGTGAGGGCTAGCAAGCTTTTTTTCCGTGATTATTTATATTTAAACAAAGACATGAATTTAAATTACTATGCTAAATTACAACGGATAATTTTTTCGTTAAGTGTACCACAAAATTGCATGGGATAGTAGAGGACTCGCTTCGCTCGCCCTAATGATCGGGCGAAACCAGTTTTACTAACGCGTATGCCCAAATGAAATTGTGCATAGCCAGAGGGGAATGACATCTTGACATGAATTTAAATTACTATGTGATATTACAAATCTAGAGGTGTGATAGTTTTTCGTAAAAAGTTGCATGCCTACCTAGGTTGTGGGATACGTGATCACGATAAATTAACAAAAGCATTTCCCAGTTTGAACTCATTTACTCATTTTCAAGAAAAGTCGTGTCATGAGTGTCCGTACTGTGTCGTGGGATTTTCCTATTCAAATCCTATTCTTTGATTGACCAAAGAATTAAAAAAAAATTGCTAGGTATAATATTTTCAACGCGATATTCTGTTCACTAGGTAAAGCGCTAAGTATTACTTTACCTACCATTGTTTAACATTAACATAACTTAACACACCCAACACATACCTACATAGTTGTGATCCCACACTAGGATCCCATGTGACGTGGGATAATTATGCCTGAAATGTAAAAAAAAAACTATTTTACATTTTAATGACTAATGTAGTTTTTTGGCACTTAGGATCATGATTTTTGGTTTTTGACAATAACAGTGACTGACAGATATAATACATCGTATATTTCGTGGCCAGAACCGACATGGATTATGTAGGTTAGAAGGATGACGGCAGCTAAGTAAAGCGTTTTTTCCTTTCCTTTCCTTTCGTCTCTTTTGACTTGCCGACCCGTAGTTGTATGAAATTATTGTATGCTTTGAACAAAATTCTAATTAAATTTTCCTAAGAACTAATCATCCCATGAGCTAGTGGTTGTACCTGGGGTACTCAAAATTTTCTTGATTTTTTCTCTATACTCTAAGTTTCCGCGTTTACCCCCTCTCTCTCCAGCCTACTACTACCTTTTACTAATCTAAAATTTCATAGTGATCCACAAAATGATCTGTATGTTATCCTCGATAACAACTCCGGAACTCCTCCTTCACAGAGAGCGTTCAACCCTTCCCCCCATACCTAGCCGCCCTTAAATCCCTTCAATGACCCTTGATGGTAGCACAGAATATATACAGTAGGCAAAGTAAGTTCCTACCAAAAAGTTATCGATACTATTAATTTATCGACTTGAGTGCTGGAAGTCCCTAGAACGGGTGTTACTGTCAATTTTGTGACATAACATGATGTTTGTACACAGAAAGCATCTATGTGTGTATAAAGATTTTTGATGTGTTGCTGTTTATAGATGTGTGCGTTTATAGCGATAGAACGACTGGTTACAAAAGTGTGCATTAAACTGTAAGTGAGTGCGTGAAGCCCCCCCCCCAAAAATTTCTGAATAAATATGTATCGGTTGACAGCTCTATGGCGTCTCCCCTCCGGTAAGGAGGCCTGCGTTGCTCGATGAAGCCGAGTGATTGAAAGGTGTTCAGTGTTCAATTATGAACAATAATGAAGCCACTAATAATAAAGCTATAATATAGCCACGAGCCGACATTAGGAGAGATAAACCTAATAAGTTTTAGAAGGATGCAGCCACAACGGGGAAAGCAAAGATCAAAAATATTGTATCGTAAGTACCTGTTCGATCCCTTGTCCTGCTCGATCCCTTATCCCCATAATTATGTACCTGTTCGATTCTGTCGCCCAGGGATCATTTTAAAATGATTATTTTAATTACCTAGTTTTTGTTCCTGATGGATCCTTTATTATTCGGTGTATCTATAGATAGATAGAAAATTATTAATTGCACAAGACAAGCAGTACATAGGCGAACTTAATGGTAATTAGCATTTTCTTTCAGCTAACCATTGTGTAATGTAGAGTAGGTTGTAGTGCTATTGTGAATCATAGTAGGTCGAGAATAAATGATTAACATAATTAAATACCTACTTTAAATAACTAGATACTTATATAAATACCTAACATATTAAAATATATACAAATAATTCAATCATATTGTAATACTTTATTTACAGAAAGAATAATATAACTAATATAAGGTATTTACAAAATACATATTGTTACAGTTGTGCTACCTGAAGACCGCTGCTAGAGATCTTAAATAACATTATATTATATGTGCTAAAATTTGTTGTCATTTTGCAATGACAAAAATGTATTGATACAATTTGGACTTGAAGATCTACCTTAGACGATTAAAATAAATGATGAATCCATACACATGATTCATGAGGAAACTCTGAAGGTACATATACAGGGTGGCCTATCACAGAGGCATAGAGGCAATAATACTGTGTAATCTTCAAAGGAATTCCAAGTTCTCAGTTACATTCAATCTGTGGAGATTCGCAATGCCTCGCTCCCTCGCCTCGCCTCGCTACAACACGCGCTCTCACGGGGCTCGGGTTACGGCAATTTTTCGCGACTTTTGCGAGCGCTCGTAAAACGCGACACAACGCGACCGCGGCATGACGCTTCGAAAGTTCCACGACAATCTAACGCTGCACTCAAAACTATTGCAGACGATGAAAAAGAAACAAAGACAGTTCTAGAGAGGTATATAAGTATGCTTCGAACATATTTCAGAAGTTTTATGGCCATCGTAAGCGGAATCCTTACAAAATCCGTGGATATTGTAGTAAAAACGGTGCTGAGGCTCATTCCGACAACGCAACATGAAAGATTACAGAGTTGAATAGATTGATGAGCTAAAACGTTGCTTGCTAAGCACCTCCGCACCTTTTCAGGCTCTCCGAGACCTCTGTGGCGCGGCGGGCGATGGTTCGCCTGCGACGCAGGAGGTTGCAGGTTCGATCCCCGCCTCGGAACAAATATTTGTACGATCTGCAGATAGGTTCAGGGTGTTCTGGGTATTTTATATATATAATAAAAAATATTAATATTAATATTCATTTATTACTTATTATGTAATATGTACATTAATAATACATTAATATCTATCTATGTAATGTATTTTATTAACTACTAAGCTTCGCACGGGTAGCCCGCGGTGACCCCCCCCCCCTCCTACCCCTCCCCCCTATGTCAATTTCCTGGTTCTAAGCTATCTCCCCACCAATTTTCAGCCAAATCAGTTCACCCGTTCTTGAGTTATAAGTGGTGTAACTAACATGACTTTGTTTTATAAGTGGTGTAACTAACATGACTTTGTTTTATATATATAGATATCAGTTATCTAGTACCCATAACAAGCTCTGCTTAGCTTGGGGCTAGATAACGTTGCGTGAACTGTCTAGCATTATTTACTATTATTTTATTATTATTGATATGCGCGAGTTTAAACTGGTCAAAAAGTGGTTTCATTTTGCTCGCTTCGAGTACCGCGACACACGCACGTTCACGGTCAACCGTACAAACCATTGACTGCAATCGGATATTGATTCAACTCTAAGCACTACCTGTATTAGAGTAATTAATATAAATAATGATAGACAGTTCACACATCATTATCTAGCCCGAAACTAAGCAGAGCTTGTCTTATGGGTACTACCTACACTCGTGAGCAACTGAATCGACTCACCCCTACGAAGTGTAACTTTTTTCGAAAATGACTTTAGTAATGTACATAAAAATATTATTTTTGAAAGCTTTATCTTAAGGCTTGATAACATTTTTGTAGATAACTGATATACTTAATACAATACATTACATAAATATATATTATACATAGAAAATACCCAGAGCACTCTGAACAAATGACAAATGCAGATCGTACAAATAATTGTTTCGAGGTAGGAATCGAACCCGTAACCTCCTGCGTCGCAGGCGAACCTTCACCGCCACGCCACAGAGGTCGTCACTGACAAAGCACTAATTGAGCGGAGTGAGGTACTGTTGGGAGGCGATCGAGCCCAGACGTTGGCGCCTTTTTTCTCGACGCGCACATAAATCGTCGAGAGGTAAGGAGGGGAGGGGAGGACCTCATTAAAATACCTACAGGAGAATCTGAGGATGTCGTAATAAAGGCCGATGGGGCTCGTGAGAAACGACAACTAATTAAGCGCAGGAAAAACCGCGAATCGAACGAACCCTTGCAGGACGGACCCGGCCGTCACGGTGGCCTATACACAGCTGTAGGTACCTACCTACACAGCTGTAAGTACCTACCTACACAACTGTAGGTACCTACCTACACAGCTGTAGACTACCTACCTACACAGCTGTAGTTAGGTACCTACCTACTATATCTTTAGGAAGTATAAGCAAGACGAATTGGATTAAAAAATATGGTACAGTTATCATCGCCATATAAGTAATAAGTATACTTCCTTGCAAAATAAAATGACATAAATAAAAACATTGAAGCTCTTTTGAAAGCATCCCAGATCGAGGAAGAACAAACACCGGCCAAGTGCGAGTTGTACTCGCGTAGAGAGGGCTCCGTACAAGAAGGCTACCAGAAGGCTACCACACAGAGCCACTACACCAACGGAACTCATTAGTCCTCGGTGAAAGTAAATGCTCAAGTTATAATGCGATATTATCTTTAAAATATTAAAATGATGCTCTATAGAGTTATAAATAAAGTGTAAATGACAAAAGATATTTTTTAGGATTCCGTACCCAAAGGGTAAAACTGGACCCTATTACTAAGACTTCGCTGTCCGTCCGTCCGTTTGTCACCAGGCTGTATCTCATGAACCGTGCTAGTTAAACAGTTATAGTGGCAACAGAAATACATCATCTGTGAAAATTTCAACTGTTTAACTATCACGGATCATAAGATACAGCCTGGTGACAGATAGACGGACGGACAAACGTGATTTTTTTGCCTTCATAGTTCCGTTCGCGGCCTGGCTTACCACAGTTCCGACTGAACACGCTCCCATGCCCGGCCCTTTCGATCATTAGAACATCTCTTGCTCAGAATCCCTCTACATAGAACTGGCTTCTACGGTAGGTCATTTTCGATTGAAGCAGCACGCCTGTGGAATGTGTTGCCTGTCTCGATTAGGACACATCCCTAGCCACATTTAAAGGGCAACTTAAAAGTCCAACGTCTTATAGTAATATTTACCTTCACGTCAGTATAAGTACGTATACAGGTGTGGCAAGTTAATGGGACTTTTAGCATTTATATTGTAGTAGAGAGGTTTGCTCTTTCAAATAATTAGGTGAATTTGAAGAAAAATAAAACTGCGTTCCAGAAATCTGAAAAACCAGAAATCCAGAATTTGTCGAAAAATTTACAGTCTGTCTGATAAATCAAATATCTAAAAAAAAAACTGGTAATCGACTCTATTCCTCACCAGGAATAATTTATTAAAAGTAACCAACCAAAACAAATCGTAAGATTTTGAGAAAACTCAATAATAACCGTTTCCCATACATTTTCCATGCAGTGACCTTTGTATCTGTACTAAAGTGTTTTTCCTCACTGGCGCGGCGGGCGACCACCCAGATGAGATGCGAGAGGTTACAGGTTCGATTCCCGCTGCGGGACAAATGTTTGTATGATCTGTATGACATAGGGAATCCTAGTGTGCGATCTGGCTGGATCCCGCAGCGGGAACTGAACCTGTAACCTCTCGCGTCTCAGCCGGCTCCTCGCCCGCCGCGCAACTGAGGAAAAACGAAAAATATGTTTTCTCCAAATCTTAACCCGGACTTCCATGGCGGACTAATCGTTATGGTTTATTGGTTTAATGCTATTGGGTATTAGCGTGCAGGTGTCGGTTCTGGTTGGACCTACCGGGTCACGCTCGCCTTCAGCTCGCTCGCAGCTCACGTGGTCATCACTGTTCTCTGTTTTACATCCATGTCGTACTGTCACTCGTAATGTCAGAACATTGTTCTAACCATGTATAATCCCTTTTTTTTGTTGGTCATTAAGTTCATAGGTTCGTACTTAGTACATATTTAATTTAATGTTGCACCCTTTAAACCTAAGACGGTTGTCTTATCTGGGTACTCACAATCATACGTGAACTAATTCACTGAATGTGCGTCAGAAAGTATAAGCGACCATTTCGCAGAAATCGTGTATAGTTTCTGAAAATAGTTATGGTAAACTATACGCGAGCAGTCCCAACCTACTGTGCTTGTATACTTTCAATATACCGTCTCCGCTCCGTCGCAGTAAACATATTCCCAGTTGTTCCTGTCGCATCGATCGCTGAATTAATTTCCTGTAACATCATCTTATTTGCAAGTGATGTGGACTATTACACGATCATCGAGCCGCGTGCCGCGCGCGTAATTACATGCGCGATATTGAGCCGCATCGATGAGCAAAAACGCGTGAACACCGCGCGTATATATTACAGCTATATACCCGCCACGCAGCGCCGCGCGAGTGACGTAGGTGAAGTGTCGCAAAGACCGGCGCTAGAGTGAACTACACTCATTGATAGTGATGAACGGAATCCTTCCTACTTCCTATCCTATCCTATGCTACTAATATTATAAACGCGAAAGTTTGTATAAGTATGGATGGATGGATGGATGTTTGTTACTATTTCACGTAAAAACTACTTGATGGATTTGGATGAAATTTGGAATGGAGATAACTGTACTCCCGGAATAACACCTAGGCACATTTTTATCCCGATATTCTCACGGGATCGAGACTTACGCGGGTGAAACCGCGGGTGCTGCTTGTTTTGGTGTAGTGTGTGCTGTTTTAAGCTAGGTTTAATCTTTGAGTAGTTCCGGTTCGTCCCCGAATCTGTTCCCGTTCGGGGACAGACAGGAATTGTCGATTCCCGTTTGTCCCCGAATTTGAACTAAATGTTATCAGTATTGGCTCAGCTGTTTTCGCGGGACAGTTCATCAAACATCTTCCATCATCATTATTTATTTCACATGTATTCGAAAGCCCGTGACTGAATACTCGGTTGATAGGAAATCAATGAAGCTTGATGAGTTTATATCACTATTAGCCGCGCAAACCGAGCGGCTCATTAGCGCACTAGGAGCGCATTAGTATGTGCTTGCGCAGGCAGTAGGTTTCGTGTTTAAAAATGTTGTCATAAAACAAAATGTCATAATTTAGAAATTATGCACAAAAGTGCAAATTAAAAGTGTCTACATTCCACGATAGTGCAAAAGAGGCCCATTGAGATTAAAGCCTACACTTTCTGGGAAAAAGGAGGGTGTCTATGTATGTATGTATAACAAAAGTAGAGTGCAAAATCAAAGGCGCTTTGAAGTTCTCAAAAAAAGACGGACAAGTGCGAGTGTTCAAAAAATTCAGTAACAATTCAATTAATTTTCTGCTCAAATGTGGTCTCGCAGCCATTCCACATGTTGTGTTTAATTAGCACAGTCCCATAAATAGATTGATATCAGGATCAATAGACTAGTGCACGGCTCTCAGGCTGATCCACAGGACACACACACTGTCACAAGACGCAACATTCAGGAAGCAGGCAGAACACAGGACGCGGCCTGTCCACTGTCCACTCAGTACTGTACTGTACTGATAGTATCAGAGCTCTCCTAGTTGGTACTGTTTAATAGACTAGTGCACGGCTCTCAGGCTGATCCACAGGACACACACACACTGTCACAAGACGCAACATTCAGGAAGCAGGCAGGACACAGGACGCGGCCTGTCCACTGTCCACTCAGTACTGTACTGTACTGATAGTATCAGAGCTCTCCTAGTTGGTACTGTTTAATAGACTAGTGCACGGCTCTCAGGCTGATCCACAGGACACACACACACACACTGTCACAAGACGCAACATTCAGGAAGCAGGCAGGACACAGGACGCGGCCTGTCCACTGTCCACTCAGTACTGTACTGTACTGATAGTATCAGAGCTCTCCTAGTTGGTACTGTTTAATAGACTAGTGCACGGCTCTCAGGCTGATCCACAGGACACACATACACTGTCACAAGACGCAACATTCAGGAAGCAGGCAGGACACAGGACGCGGCCTGTCCACTGTCCACTCAGTACTGTACTGATAGTATCAGAGCTCTCCTAGTTGGTACTGCCTAATCTGTGCCGGGCCCCGACAATATGCTAATTACTTACAGCAGGTTGCGTACACGCAGCGACAAAACTGAATGGAAATTCATAACGAACCTTGTGAATTTAATTGTGTAATTAAAATATGTTTTCTTGTTCTTAGCCGATGAAATACATTCTGCTGGGTCATACTAGTCAACTACGAATACTAAGAATATTAAGAAAGAATATAACAACTAATATAAGTAGTTAAGTACAAAATTAAACATTTTATATAACAATGGTTATATAAAAAGTATTAATAGTATTAGTAATTATTAGTATTCCTAGATAGGTCATTTTTGTAGATAATAGACCGCGGGCAATCATGTTTTAGCAAGTTTTTGTTAAATAACCCGATTTGTGCATGTTCAATTTGAAGTTAAGTATAAAAAAAAAACAAAAAAAAACAAAAAAAAAATTGTATAAATTATACTATTGTTTAAATTATTAAGGTATCAATAATTTGTATTGATCACGTGATTGTGGTGATTGTATCAAAAGGTTACAATATCTTAGTAACAAAATAGAAACACAATTTTTTTGAGATTGAGATTCAGCGTTGCAATACAGCCTGCATCCTAGGAACGCTTCCGTCTGGTAGTGAATTGGATCAGTTGAGTCACCTTTAGATCGTTTGCAACGGTCTTTAGGTAGGAGAACTGTTTTTTTTAAAGCAGTTATCCTCAACTGGTTGAGCTGAAATTTGGCATACCTATCTGTTAAGTTCCGATGACAATACAATATGATGGTGACAGCGAGCTGATCTGATGATTGAGACGGAAGGTGGACAACGGAACTCCTCCATGGGTAATAGTAGACTGGCCGTATTTAGGCTCATTTTGATCAGCACACGGTTACGATCACTTATTTTATAATATCTTGTAATTAAAAATATATTTTCACAAAAAACTTTTTTAACCCTCGGCGCAAAAACCACGGGGTGTTATAAGTTTGAGTTGTCTGTGTGTGTGTCTGTTACTGTGTCTGTGTGTGTGTCTGTGTGTGTGTATGTGTATGTGTCTGTCTGTGGCATCGTAGGGGTGCGTTCAGTGGGTACACTCTGAGTGTTAGTTGTCACCAGAGTGTACAGTTGTTCCGTTCACAGGCTCGGTTAGGGCGTTCGGTTAGCATCACGTGACCCTAACCGAACAACCACCTCTGACAATTCTGACGTCTGTCAAAGTCAAATCATGTGCTTGTCGCCAAAGCGTATGGGTTGTTCCGTTCGGAGGCTCGGCTAGAGCGTTCGGTTAGCGTCACGTGACCCTAACTGAACAACCACCATTTTGGGTGGGTGTTCGGTTGTTACGATTTTGACGTTAGATTGCTGTCAAAGTCAAGTCAATCCTACCCTTCCCCCCAAAAATCCTGTTCCATCCATAGATGGAGAAGTATTTAATGTGAGCCCAACGAGTAATATTGTAACTGCGAAAGTTCCAGTTTCAACGAGAGGGTTTTTTTATAAAGTGAAACAGGACTTGTTATCAGCTCCTGGATTATTTTGCTATTAAATGCTCTAAGACTTTGTTAATCAATCACGCCGTAACAACTGAACCAATATTGATTAATATTGATGTTGCAAACATCGCCAATTTATTTTTCTGTGAAATATCAAGGCTAGCTTTTGTCTTTGTCAGTAGGTAGGTACCTATCAAGGCTGGAAGGATCTTTGTTGGGGGTATCTTTAACCTGCCTAAAAGGGTTAAAAAAACTGTAAAGTGCATGTCGGATCACAATTCAGGGTTCCGTACCAAATGTACCTGAAAATTCTCGAAATGTATTAGTATTATATATTATATATATTATAGTAGTATTAGTATTAGTTTTTAGTATTTATTGGTAAAATATAAACACACACTCAATATGCTTTCAGCGATGATGCCGCCCATTTTACTGTATTTTTTTAGTTCAAAAAAAAGTTAGTTAGTTTTTTGTTAATCCTATTAAGTTTATTTTTTGGTGTACAATATATCAATTAGGTGTAAGCATATCGATCTAAACACATAACAAGTAGCATATTTACAAAACAAGTACCTAGGTCAAGAGGAAAATAAAAAAACTTGGTAACAAAATTTTGGAAATTAAAAAGTCGGCCTTATTACTTTATTTTCCATTGCTATTGAAAATAAAATAAAACAGTCTTACTCTGCTTCATGAGATCTAAAGACGATACCCGAAATGAAAAAAAAAAATGAATGGGAAAAAAAGGAGTTAAAAATAAGGCTAATTGTTTCAGTAAAAAGGAGCAAAATAAACAATGCAGGTTATGTGTTTTTTTATTAATAATTGGCTTCGCACTGCTTGTGTATTTACCATTTTCAAGTAGTTATAATTTTTTATTGTACAATATAATTTGCATCCTTCCAAGTCGTTAAAGTCACAGTCATGTTTTAGTAAAATGGTGGCCATTTTACAAAAAACTTTGGTAGACAATTTCCACCAATTTTGTGCTCTAAAGACGAGCACATTGGTTAAAATGCCATCATAATTATACAAAATAACTCAAAAACACTAGGAAATAAAATAAAATAAAACACTAGGAAATAAAATAAAATATAAGTAGACTACGTCTCTTTTCGAAAATGGCGGGAAAGATGGTTATGTGATTTAACAAATCAGTCTACTTCACTACACAGCAACTATATGTAGGCTTTGGTTTTGTCGTTCATTCATTAATATTATCTACTAACATCTTTGGAAAAAGTGGAGCTGACAATGTTGAAATAGAGCTGAATTTAGCTCTACAAGAGCTAAATTGGCAACACCGGGTGAAGAAAGCGTTTGATTACATCAAAAATTGACAATGACATTGTCATTACGTGTCAATCCAAGTCGTTCAGAGCCTCAGAGCGTGGTTAAAAAACAACTACATCCTTGGAGTGTACCCAGTGAACGCACCCTAGCTCCCGAACGCATGAAACGTTTTTTTTTTCTTTGAAAAGGTGATTTATTCGGGAGTGTTCTTAGCTATGTTTGATGAAAATCAGTTCAGCCGTTTCATTGCTTTGAGGGTTTTTTTTATTTTTTACAAAATTAATTACATGTTTTAATATAACACTCAACACATCTTTTTAGCAGAAAACCCAAAGTTGCTTGTACTTCCCACTGAGCTTCACGATCAGATCACGAGCAAAGAAAGGGTTATCTGAGAAGGTTGTACTGCTTTGTCACACTTGATCCAAATACCTCCGCGTCGCGTCTCTTCTAGATCCAATTTGTGAACATTCGTCACGTCGCTCTCCTCTTATTAGATTACCGGTGGCCGCGGGCCGTGACGCCGACACGTCCGTTAACACGCTCATAAATGTTTCACAGAGTTAAAATTCTTCTCCGATATCGATTGGAGTTTGCTTTCATGATCCTTTTGTTTTGATGAAACACAAAACTATCTAGCACAAGTAATTAATATTTTAAAAGTTAAAAAAACCCTCAACCCAATGTAACGGCTGAAACGATTTAGATCAAACATAGCTAAGAGCACTCTCGACAAATTCACCTTTCAAACAACAAAATAACGAAATAGGTTCATCCGTTCGGGAGCTACGATGCCACAGACAGACACACACACACACACACACACACACACAGACACGTCAAACTTATACCACCCCGTCGTTTTTGCGTCGGGGGTGAAACATAGGAGTGAAAGAGGCTCTTCCCGCCATTTTCGAACAGACGTTTTCTATTTTTATTTTATTTTATTACTAGTGTTTTCCGAGTTGTTTTGTGTAATTTTGGTGGCATTTTAACTAATGTAGCTCGTCTATAGAGCACAAGTGTAGTGAAAATAAAAGGAAGTGTATTGCGTGACTTTTCAAATTGGTGGTAATTATCTGCCAAAGTTTTAGTAAAACGGCCACCGTTTTACTAAAACATGACTTGACTGTGACTTTGACGACTTGGAAGAATTGTAACGTTGCAAATTATATTGATGTTTTCAATATAATTTGCAACGTTACAATAATAAATTATACTTGAAAATGGCAAATGCACAAGCTGTGCGACGCCAACTATAAAGAAAAAAAAACACACGAGTATCCAAGCTTCAATTGGATCGGTCACAAGGACCTTTTCATAATGATCACGGAACAGGAAGACTGCTGGACGTAGACCTCTTCCAACAATTCCACGGAGACCGTCCCAAACCGTCTCCACAGACTCCCCGCAGACACCATAGCACGGGCCCGCGAGTAGGGGACCGCAGGATATACACTGGGCTTTCCGGTTCGTGGCCGCTATGTGGATCCTTCGTGCGGTGGAGGTGGGAACTACTTATCTTAGCTTAGCTTATCTTGTCTCATCTTATCTTATCTTATCTTATCTCATCTTATCTTATCTTATCTTTTTTTATTTATCTATGTGTAAGTTTATTTGTTGTAAATTTTTCATCTACATTTAAATATGGGTACACCCCAACCAATCTTCCATATAAGTTTAGCTCCTCTCCATTTAAAGGTTGTCTGGAAGAGATCGCTTCATAGCGATAAGACCGCCCATTGTACATTTTGTTTTTGTTTAATTGTTGTGTGTTTATTTTAACTAGTTTTTAAGGTGTGCACTAAAGTATTTTCATTCATTCATTCACTCATTCTAGACTCTGATGTCAGTACTAGCGTCGTTTCTATCAATGAGAGCTTTTAAAATTATCTCGTCGATCGTCACACAACATGAACCAACAATATTATAACGGCATCCTGTAACACGCTGCGACGCGCTAACATCTCGTAACATCTTGCGTTGGCCATGGACACACTGAACATACTCGCACGAGCACGGTCGTTTACCTCTCCACTCCTGCACCAGCACGGGAGACCCCGGGGTCACTGGAGGCAGATACTGCTATTTTTGTCCGAGTCCGGGGTAAATTGACCCATGATACCGTGTTGTAGAGTTCAACTCACCCACAGAGTTGCAAAAACCGAAACCGAAACTTGTTGGTTGAACGTCATTTTCGGCTGAAGCTTTCTGTCAGTGCCTCATTTTTTTCAGGAATCTATTATATAGGTACCCTCTTGCTTCCAGGTGTCCTGATAGTTGAGATTAACTGATCAATAAGGGGATCGAATACGACAACAAGATAGACGTTCAGTTCAAATCGTTAACTACGAACTTGATCTATCTTAACTGTATATTGGTTAAATACATTTATTTACAGAAAGAATAATACAAGGTATGTACAAAATACATATGAAACAGTTGTGCCACCTGAAGGCCGCTGCAAGCGATCTAAAGGTAGCTCAACTGATCCAAATCACTACCAGACGGAAGCGTCCCTGAGATGCTGGCTGCATTGCCACGCTGAATGGCAATACTAATGCTTTGAGGTTAATGGGTTGGTAAGTACTATATTGGTTAAGGGGAAATAGCAGTATACTCGTAGTTTTAGGCCACGGTATGTTTAGTTTTAGACGTACGGCGCCATCCACGCCCAGTACAACAACGCATTCAGGGCGGTGTTGGGGCTGCCCCGCTACTGCAGCGCATCGGGGATGTTTGCGGCAGCGCGGGTCAACTGTTTCCACGCCACCATGCGCAAGCGCCACGTCCCTGGTGCGCAGGTTGCGGGCCAGCTCCAACACCGTGCTGGCAATGATTGCTGCTAGGGTGGATTGCCCTCACTAGGCACTGCTGCGAACGACACCTGCCCAGCAATCCAATTAGTTTTTAATGTTTTTATTGTGTAAGTATGTTATGTACCTTCCTTTATGAGTTTCGCTCGAAATAAATTTATTTGATTTAGAATTTTTTGTTTATTAGTTGATTTCGAGAGAAGCCGAAGGTTCTTTCGGCTTGCAAGCGTTCCGAGACTCGCCTCGCTGAGCGCGCCGCCCCGCTGAGCCACAACCGATCAATTTATTGTTATATGTACTGAGCTTAATGAGAATTTTGTTTTGGTACCGAGAGATGGCTATCGCACTCACTTCGGTCACTGTGTAACAACGTCCCCGTTTAGAGCCAGATCAGATCGGGGAGGTCAGATCGATCTACCTACGACTTTGATAAAGACTTAGAAATCGCTTTAAAGTTCAAGTCGGTTTCGATCTTAGAGCATTACAGGAGACGGTTTCGATCTACCAAAACCTCTTTAGGCTGTCATCTATTTTTGTTTATAGGAGAATTAGGCTAGGTTCATATTGTTGTGTCGGGATGTGTCGTGGCGCACCAGAACACAATCGGTCCCTTTTGATCGAGTTACCTGTTACGTTTATTACCTATGACTAGATTAACATTAGTAGATGCCACAACACAAAACAACACAACCACTTATGTGAATCTAGTCATAGTAACCGATTGCGTTCTGACGCGTCACGATACACCCCGACACAACAATATAAACCTAGCTTGATCAGATTATTTACAAGAAGGTATCCCGCGGTTACGTTTGCACCATTGATTTGTCCCATTATCCATGAATGGGTGCAATAGCATTTCTTATTCTGATTGAGGTAAAGACACGTTTTTGTATTGCCTCTCTGATAGCACTGTCAGTCAGTTGAACACTAACTCGAACACTACTTTAGTAAGCAGTGTTCTCCCTGCGTACGTGTCACTGCACCTTCTCCGACGACGGCCGTTGTTTGTGTCTTGTGGAGGCTAGCCACTATCACAGTGTCTTCGGGAAGGCGCTCGTAGTACAGTGTGCTGCTTGAGAACGTATATAAAAGTATCCTTAGCTCATTTGTCCGTGAGGTTTCGAACTGAATCATGCTTCCTCATAGATTTCCACGACGAATGGTCTTGAGCCGCCTCGATTCACCGACTTCCTGTGCCTTTTATAATGTCTTTGGTCCACCAAGAGCCTTCCTACACTGCGTCACCGATCAGTGGTCGCCCTAGAGAACCTTTTTGAAATAGAAATACTTAGTTTAGTGCACACTTGCGTGGCCTGTCACGTAATTTGTCACTAGATGGATCTTCACAACGATATTACTGTCAATATTGTACATTTTAAACTTTAGAGATCAAATCTCATGCTAACGCTATTTTTTCTGGAATGCCCGTTAGGTTTTTTTTTATTTTTTATACTACTTGGATGACGGAACAAGCAAGAGGCCCACCTGATGTTAAGCGGTAACCTCTGCCTATGAACAGTGCATTACCTCAAAGGTCACGTCCACCTAGGACGCACCCTATGTGGCATTGCACTGCGCCCGCCACCCTGAGACATAAAGATGAAAAGTCTCATGTGCCTGTAATTTCACCGGCACCCTTACCCTTCAAACCGGAACACAGCAATGCGAGCACTACTGCTTTGCGGCAGAAATAGGTATGGTGGTAGTACTACCCCGGACGAGCTCTTTCACAAAAAAGCTCTACTACTACTAAACGATAAAACTATTACGATAAAAACTTTAACATAACAACTCACGTTCGTGATGATGGATTCTTCTGGTCTCCCTGTTATGGGAGCCAGGTAAGGGCCTTGAAAATGAATTTCTTTACCCTGGCTTCAACTCAAGGGGTAGCTACCCCTGGGTCAGTGGGTTTTACCACTAATTTGGCGATACGCTCTTGCCCTCTTGGGTTGGCGATGGCTTAGTACGTTCGATCTTATTTATTTGACCTTATGCTATCTCTATTTATATATGAATCTGCCGAATTTCGAATCTGTCCAATCCAGAATCTGTCCTACACCGAACAAAGGAAATGATGTAGACATCTGTGCGTCTCCGCTAACTTACAGCCGTTATGGCGCCCATATGATGGTTCCTGTGACAGCTTGGCTTCAGTAATATGAGGCGAGGCGAGGCAAACCGAGGCACAGCGAGGCAGGGCGAGGCACAGCGAGACAGGGCGAGACGCAGCGAGCGAACCTAATGAATTCGATTACGGGTTACTGCGGCGGCGGCGCGTGACAGCTCCTCTCACACAATGCCCTACAAATTAAATAGGAGTGTTTCCGAGAGGAGTATAGCGGCGAGTCTAGCCAGTCATGCTATTCCAAATTTAATTTATTGGATTGTGCCGCAAAAAAGCTATTTAATTATCCATCTATTATGGTGCGCGTGAATTCAATCTTCGAACGTGAGATGAGAATGGGGTTTTAATAGAAGAGTTAAATATTTAGGAAATCGATACCTTACTAATCAGAATATCAACCGTGCACCGTTCAGTTTTGAACCCTGAGTGCGCAAGGTGATACAGCTGATAGATTGAACCCGAGTGCATAAGGTGATGCTGCTGATAGATTGAACCCTGAGTGCGCAAGGTGATGCGATATATTCCATTTCCAATGGAGTAATAGTAGTGGTAGGTAGGTAGCTCTATACGTTCTTGTTTTCGAACAATATAGTCAGATGTCGGTAAATTATGAACAAACTTGGCACCCGCAGATTCTGCGTCGAGCGTCGTCTCTCCGACTGGCCACAGACGAGCTACCAGTTACTATGGCATGTCACAGGCGCGGTATCAGGCAGTATGGGTCTCGCAGATGTACATAGTTAGTACGGCGGGAACCAGTCGGATGGAGGGCACCTGCGCGCGGGCCGCGGGGGCAATGCCCTCGCTGACGGCTCCGCGCTCGTCTCGCGTTCAACAACTATTGACTGAAATCAGTGCTCAGTGCTCCTCGCTACATTGTAAGCTAATGTTTGTAAGGCAGATTTGTTTGCGAGTCTCATTTCGTGTCACATGATAATGTCATGTGTCACTTTTAATAATGAGTAAGGTATGTATTACTAAACACTTGTAAATTGTAAGTAGGTATGGTTTTATGAGAACAATATTTTTTTTTTTAAACTACTTGGAATTACGGGTCAAGCAGATGGCCCACCTCATGTTAAGTGGTACCCTCTGCCTATGAACAGTGCATTATCACATAAGTCACGTCCACCTAGGACGCACCCTATGTGACATTGCACTGCGCCCGCCACATTAGAGATCCTCCTGGCGTCGTGTTCCTCAATGCTGAGGGTCGTGACCACCTCAATGGATCACTTTCTTCCAGACGATGTAGCGCCAATGAGATCTTTTGCCAGCAAGCTGCACGGCTTCGTGGAGTTTTGAATCGAGTGTGATGCGGATGCGGATCTGGTCTGACCAACGTGTCGAGCTACGGCTTCGTGGACTCTTTCCCTCGATTTTGCCAGTGATAATGAGCTCAGTGATGTGATATGTTGTCACTGCCTTTCCGTGCTATATGACCAAAATACTCATGGATTCGATGGAGGCAGATGGAGGAATGTGGATGGAGGAGTTATCTTGAGTTCCTTGAATATTGAAACGTTCGTCCTACGGGTTGTCCAGGGGATTTGCAGCAAATTAAAGATACTTGCGCTAAAATGTGTTTTTGTTGTCACCAAGCAATATCAGCAAATTAATCCCAAACTAATAGTCATACTCTATTTATCGTAGGGACACAGTATTCAATATTATATAACAACACAAATTTGGTGTTTACTGTTATTATTTATCTCTTTTTATGAAAAAACACTAAACCGTGTTTCGTCCATGTCTTACGAAACGCGGAAGATAGAAGCACGTTTATGTAATCTGACATTGGCATACAGAATACGATTAGACGACGATTCCACGCAGATATCGTAACGAGCCCGCGTTATGTTACGTTTTTTCATTGCGAATAACCGTCCAGATATTGCTCAGAGCAGTTTATTGCACACCCTCGTGTGTGAGGCGAGGTGTCGGCTGCACTCACCTCGCTCACCTCTCGTCCGATTGTAATTGGTTTTGTTGATTTATGATGGATGATGTTCAGCTCGCTGCTGGCTGCAGCGCGCTTCCATTGTGCGTGTGGTTTCACAAGGACTATTGATAACCCACGGGTGTGACTGCGGGCGCGACACCGTGGATTGTATACCTTGTGTTCCTACCGACCTACTCCTCTTAACTGTAGGTTCATTGGTGAGTATGCTACCATCAAGAACTACGGGGACGTTTCCTCGATGCCAATATTAAGGTGGATGATCTCGCTTGGGGCGCGAAATTTATTTATAATTTATTTATTTATTTATTATTAATTAATTATTTTTTTGGTGTTTTTTGCGATTTACTGCTCATTAACACTTCTTCAGATAGCGAAAGTTGATTTCGCGGGAACTAGTAGACCTTAAGTAATGCGCCATCGGTTCACGCTGCTGAATTGCCTTTAATGGGGAGCCACAGGCAAAACTAATCTCAGATGGCCCCACCATCACTGGTGCTTGTCATTTAGTGGTCTTGTCTTTTTCTCATCAGAAAGAAAACGGTGTGTACCTTTATTTTTACACTGAAATGCACACAGAGGCATGTTTTATACCAGATTATTATTTAATGTTTATTTACTAAAATTATCCATTGATATTTGACAATTATGTCAGTTTCTTTTAAACATTTATAGAACTATATTTGGCTACGAAAAACACCAGCGAAAATGCGCCACCTAGCGGGATAAATAAGCAGTATCTCTCCCCAATTTTTTTTAAGGCTTTTATCGCCCAATCTATATTATTTCCGGATTGCTCATTATGAGTTGTGGAAAACGGCCCAAGCAAGTGTCCACTCCAGGTCGTGCGCAGCATGTGTGTCCCGAGCCTATGGATACCATCAGAACAGATATATCCGATCGAGACCGGATTTGGATCAATACGGACGTACATGATTTTAAGAGTTTAGACCGGACTCCGCCGGGATTTTATTCAAGATCGGATTGGGAATGCATTCTTGCAAATGAACCAAGCGGTTCATGCAGTTATTGGGTTGCGGTTATTCGCAGATGACGAAGGAAAGCAACAGATTGACAGTTGAATCCACATCAACTATATAGTTGTTTCATGGCGCTATAACTCTCCAGGGTTCACGTCAAGGAGTGTCCTAAACTTCAAACGAAATGAGAGTAATATTACTCACACAATACAACTACAACTTGACTGAATTTCACAGTGGAATTACTTTAAAGACAAAGTTTTTGAAAGCTGTTGTTAGTAACTGTGGGCAGAAAATATACAAAAAATATAATCAAATTTAATAAAACCTAAGATCTACAAAGTTTTATTTTCAGCAAAAGACCGGACTTTTTACAGAAATCAGGATTGTTTGACTGGTTGTAAGTCTTGCAGCCGGCTTTTTATTTGAAACCCTGTTACCATCGAGCCGGACTACTCGATAATTGTTCAGTAATATCGAGATAAAAAGAGTAACGAGTCCCGTCTGCGTGCGGTCGGACGGACGAACGGACAGGGGATTTAATAACTTGTTTTTATGTTATTTTGATAACATCTACGTTCCATATTTTGTGGTAAGTAATTGGCACGAAGTGAATAAAATAAATAATGTTGGACAGTTCACACAACATTATCTAGCCCCAAGATAAGCAGAGCTTGTGTTATGGGTACTAAATAACTGATATACTTAATACAATATATAACATAGATAGATATTTTTTATTATACATAGAAAATACCCAGAACACCCTGAACAAATATCTGCGATCGCACAAATATTTGTTCCGAGGCGGGAATCGAACCCGCAACCTCCTGCGTTGCAGGCCAAGCTTCGCCCGCCGCGCCACAGAGGTCGTCAAATGCGAAGTGAATCGCCTTTAGAGGCAGTTACCGACACAAGCGCACCTATATTGCGTTTGGTTCTACCGCTACATCTTCATTTTACTTTGGTCGAAGGCTATATCTATGGATGCAGTAGGTACATGCTATAATAACATAATTGTTAATATAGAACCACCCCTTCTTATCTTATCTGAATATTTGTATTTGTATTTGTATTTATTTATTGCTTACATGTACATAAGGTCTTATTTCTACTGTTAGTTATGTAGTAGATACATGAGCCCCGTTAGGGCGCTGCAATTTTTGTGATCACGACCACATAATAATATGTCAACTAGTAGGTAAGTATATAACACAAAGCAATTTAAAAATAATGTCCTAAATCAGATAAAAGAAGAAATTTGCAGAATTAAAAGAATAGTAGCACTACAGATCTTTCACAAAAACAAGGCACTCTTAACTGAGTAGGTACATTTAGTTAATTTACAATATACTTGTCTAAATACGTACAACTTACCATTTTGTATTTGAATATTAGCTTGTGTGGGTACCTAAGCTTATTAGGTACCTAGTATCTATCTGTTACGAGTTCTCGGTGGTTGTCCTGCTGTTCCTTGTTTTTTCAATCATTGTTACATAGTTTATCTTTTGTTTGTGAACAGCGGATAGCTACCGAGTATCATGGCTGCTGTGACGACAGCAGCATTCTAAGGCGAGGCTGAAAAACAGCGTGGCTGAGCCCTCGACCTTTTCTCTTACACTAGACTAAATTATGTTATTTTTATACCTATATTAGTATAGTGTAAAGAATAAATGCCCTTTTTTTAATTTATTTTTTATGTAAGTACATTACCATTTAACAAACTGTGACATTAAATATTATACGGATGAGCGTGAGAATGGCACAACGTGAGAAGGAACATGTAGTTTTTATACTTATACCTGATGCGGTATCCTCTGCATAAGAACATTATTTTAGTGCATTATTTCATAGGTCACGTCCGCCTAGGACGCGCCCTGTGCACCATAGGTCACGTCCACCTATAACACGACCTGTGCAGCATTGCACACTAACACATATTCTCACACTGATAAGTTCACGAAATGTTTATAATGAGAAAACTTTTGCCGCTGAGTCTTCAAGTCCAAACTGTAAATGCCTTTTGTCATTGCAGAATGTCCAACAAAATTGAGCTTGTTATTTATTGAATTATTTCTATATATTATATTATGTTAGGTATTTATATAGGTATCTAGTTATTTAGAGTAGGTATTTAATTATGTTAATTATTTAATCTTGCTTTTTTTGTTGTCTTTTTTGCTTTTTTTGTTTTGTGCAATAAAGAATTTTCTATCTATCTATCCTGTGTATGTGTCCTGTATCCTGTGTGTGTGTTCCTGTAGGTACAAGTAGACCCACCTACATTTTTAGAAATATGTATGGTGGTAGTACTTTCCCGGACGAACTCTTTCACAAAAAAGTTCTACTACTACTATAAAGTTCTAGGTACTACTACTAAACATGTTCACTAATGTGCCGTTCTATCGCAGGCACCTACACACCTACACGTCACTCGTGTGTTATGTTGCGCCTACAATAGCGATGGCGAGATAGCGCGGCCAATTTGTAATGTGTGTTATCATATTATCAGCATTACAGACACATGCTGTTGTTACAGGACACAGTGCGTGGAATGCAGCAGGATAATGTTGGTTAGCAAATGTTTTGAGATATTTTTAACGAACTAAACTAGCCATGTCTGTGCAAGCGCGTCTTTTCACGCAGGTTTTTACTAATTCGTGTGTTATTACGTCATGTAGCATAAAATGTTATAAGGTCTCATTTAAATATATAAAAATATAATTATAAAAGGCAATGTCCTGACTGACTGACTGACTGATTGAAAGACTGACTGACTGACTGACTGACCAAGTGACAACGCACAGCCTAAACCGCTAGTCCTAAGACAAACACACACTCCAAACAAGACTCTACAGTCTTGTTTGGAGTGTGTGTTTGTCTCGATGCGTAAGGTTGTCCAAAGAACGGAATTTTAAAAATTCCTAAGTGGTTCTAAACGGGGTTTTAAAATTTAAAAAAAACTGTGTATTTCGGAAACCGTTGGTAGTAGAACCTTGAAACTTTACATGGAGATTCCTCAAATAAAATTAACACGTGTTTCTGTGGTACCTGAAATGTTCCTGAAAAAGGGTACGGGACCGTTTTCTTTGTAAAAAAACCACTTAAATGTTTTGCCAGATTTCAACGTTTTCGACGTTGTAAAAGTTAGTTTCACGGTATAGTTGTTAAGTTAACATTATTTTCAGGAATTTTTATTATTATGAGTTTAAAATGGGACTCCTAAAAAAACTTGAGTGTGGTGTCGTTTCAAAGGTCGACACGCGTAAGAAAGATGAAAGACTGAACGCCCGGGAAGTTTTCTGACTACGCGCGGACGAAGTCGCTGGCGGGTCATCTAGTTAGGTATATCCACTACAGTCGTCTGTCTTTCCTGAAAACTATAATCTGGGTCTCTTCAAGGCTAGAGTGAATAGGTGCCTTCTAGACCTTTGTGCTCCATCTTCGGTCACATCGTCACTTACCAACAGGTGAGATCGTGGACAAACAAAGGTATATCAACGTTAAAAAAAACCCTACCTGCATTAGATATAAGAAATTATTTGATTTACTTATGAAATTACAATAACACAATATAAGGATCCACTTTATAGCTCATGCCTGCATTTTGTTTTGCTTTCGTGGTGTACACTGCGCCACATACCACGCAGTCTGCAATCTCAGCATCACTCGTTCCAAGTCACTCGTTCATACTCGTACGTCCATACTCGTACGTTGCATGCTCTCATTTATATTATCGATTCGGCGATACGTTCCCACGTGCGATAGCATCGGCATTAGGCATAATGTGCGTTCGTGACACTGGTACGGTGATTACATCTGATAACAATATACTACATGTGCCTGTACTAATAAAAATAAATAAATAAATAAATAATGCTGGACAGTTCACACAACATTATCTAGCCCCAAGCTAAGCAGAGCTTGTGTTATGGGTACTAGATAACTGATATACTTAATATAATATATTACATAGATAGATATTTTTTATTATACATAGAAAATACCCAGAACACCCTGAACAAATATCTGCGATCGCACAAATATTTGTTCCGAGTGCGGGAATCGAACCCGCAACCTCCTGCGTCGCAGGCCGAGCTTCGCCCGCCGCGCCACAGAGGTCGTCATAATACATAAGATTCTTTAGTTTTATTTGTTCCTGATATTTCGGCACAGTTGCATAACGACCAAAGACCATCCGTAAAGACCATCTATATAAAGGCACTCCCTTAAAGAAAATTTCACACTACTTGCGTTCACCAAAAGACAGTTTTCCACATGAAAAACCAGGGGTGTATAAAATTGATTGTAGCTGTGGGAGTTCGTACATTGGCCAAACGAAACGTACGATAGCGTGTCGGGTTAAGGAGCACACACGAGCGGTCAAGAACAAGGACATACATAAGTCAGCCATAGCAGAACACCTTTTGGAATCTGGCTCAAATCATTGGATTGAGCAACAAAATCCGCAGGTAATCTCAACAGAGCGACACTACATACCAAGAATGGTACAAGACGCAATTGAGAGGAAAAGATGATTTTCAATTATCTGGAGTATGAAGCCTGTGGTGAGAATGTGTAAGAATCATAAAAAAGTGGTCCTGCTATACGCGTCCAGATACCGTTAGTGTTGTGTGTCGAGTTGGGGTGAAGTGTGACAATGAAACCGATGGTAGTGGTATCGTTCGTAATAAAAGAGTGAGAAAGAGGGTAGATCGATATATCTGCCAATAACATCTACTCGCAGACTTTAGTTAGTTCTCCCGTGATCATGGCGCATGCAACTGTGCCGAAATATCGGGAATAAATAAAACTCAAGAATCATGGTAAATATCCCGTTTCTAGTGAAAAATATGTACATAAACATGATAGTTTCAATAGTTATATAATACATAAGACTTCACCAACTCTCAACTTTTCCATTACTCGTAGCTCTAATTTCACTGTATGCATGGAGAGTAGGTAATGAGCTACCTCGCCGTAACACAGTTTTCAACTAGCACGGAGGTATGTTCCTATAAACCTCATAGTGCCTACGCTATTCTTAGTTCTTAATAGTTGTTGTAACCTTAAAATATATAGGTATGCACTTTTTACTATTCCACCAAGAGCACATATCAATGTTCGCTTGCATTGGAATTGCATTCATGGAATAGTAAAAAACAATAAACTTTTTAAATGAATAACGCTAATTACCACTATTTTTCGTCACTTTGACGAAGACTTGCATATTTGCGCCTTTTGAGATCCTCAGTTGAATGTGCCGCCACACCGGCTCTAACTGATGTCCCGGACAAAGATGATATGGCGCAAGGGTATCAACGCATGTAGCGTCCTACACCAAAGCACAGAATATATACACCAAAGTCCATTCGTGAAACAAAAATTACGCACTTCGAAAAATTTCGATGTAAACCTATTTGCTAATTAGATCGCCAAAAATAGTGTCCACGTCGCCACCTAAGGCTCCGTCATCCAAATACCAAACGTTTAGTTTGGATTGGATGCGTTGAACAATCGGATGGATGGCAAAGTTTAAACTGGCCGGACCCAAGAGGGTCACCCTGCTGACAGACCAAATAATATTGTTCCGATAGATCAATTTAGAAGGTGAGCAAACGCATTGCCTGAGAAATACAGAGTAGGTAAATTTCAGGAAATTTGTCTGTAATTTATTTCATAAGAGAAACAGATATATAAAAAAAACACAAATATAGTAAAATATATAATGGTCGTGATTTAAAATTAAGTTTATTTGCAATGAGATGAAGTACGGAGACATAAAAACATTGTACTTTCCTCAAACAAAGATAGAAGCTAAGCCTGTTTTTGCGTGCGCGCCGCCACCGCGCCCACTAGCCAACAAATGTTATTGTAAAATGACGAATGTGTGTAAAAAACACCCTCCGCCACTTACTGAATGCAACGCTTAACAACAGAGGGCCTAGTACATGATTATAATTTGGAATAAAGAAAACAAAATGTTTATTTTCTTATAGAAATGAGTACATTCATCATTTCTTTATTGCGGGTATGTGAAAGTATTTTTTCGACTCAGGGATACGTTTACGATATATTAAGGTTTAAATTACCCCTCTGCCAGCTAAACGGTTGTTTTTTGGTGTGAAAATATTCACGGCACTCGTGTAGGTACATAATGAAGTTAAAAATAAAACTATCACAACTAATGAATATGAATGGTATGAATCCAGAATAATAATTATTACTTTTAGCTCGTGGGATGAATTTCTGGGATCAATACGGATGCACCCCTAAGTAGGCTTTAAAAGTTGACGAGTAATATCGACAAATTATAAAATGTAATTAAAGAAATAATAAGAACAATTTCATAAAATTCCATTGAAAATTACTTGCATTATGATGTTATTATTAACATTTATTTACAGAAAAAATAATACAACTAATACAAGTAGGTATATATGTACAATAGTTAAAAAGTTTTTTTTTGTTTATTCTACTTTCAATGACGGATTAAGCAGATGACCCACCTGATGTTAAGTGATTATAAACCTGTTCAGTTTACTGTTTACGAATTTGAATCAGCGAAAAAATCCTACTTATTTTAGACGAGGTCACACCCTATTGGAACATCTCATCCACCTACGAGTAGATACAACAAGACCTGGGATCGGTAAAAAATGCCCAAACATTGTATTTTACTACCCCAGCCGATGTCTGCGAGGCACTCACGAGCATTCAACGCACGCCTGCTCACTTCTATGATAACAAGAAACACTCGTAAATGTCTATCAATAACCCGAGTAAGTAGGGGATTTCAGAGGATTGCAACGTATGTCAGTATATGGGTAAGAAGCATGTACCTACTCTGCTGAATGTTAGGTACCGATAAATCATTAACGATTCATGATCAAGTCGCAACGAATTAATCAATTTCGATGAAAGGAGCGGGGCAACCGCTGACCCAGGTCAAAAATAAATGAACCTTCATGGAAGTAATTAGTACGGATCTAAATGTTGTTTTTTGTCAAAAATTTCTAAAGAATGTGTATATGACTATCTCTGTGGCGCGGTGGGCGAAGCTTGGCCTGCGACGCAGGATGTTGCGGGTTCGATTCCCGCTTCGGAACAAATATTTGTGCGATCGCAGATATTTGTTCAGGGTGTTCTGGTTATTTTCTATCTATAATAAAAAATATCTATCTATGTAATGTATTGTATTAAGTATATCAGTTATCTAGTACCCATAACACAAGCTCTGCTTAGCTTGGGGCTAGATAATGTTGTGTGAACTGTACAGCATTATTTATTTATTTTATTATATTTAGAAGTTAGGAAGCAGAAGTTTTATTTATAAATAGTTAGATACATCAACTCATTGCATTTGCGAGAAACAAAACGCAAAAGCTTCATTACTTTCCCACAACTTCTACGCAAGAAATTAAATTAGCTTTTTCATTATCTTATCATATATTATCAATATAATATAATAATATTATATTACCAAAAGCAACTTTACGTTACGTTAGTCAAAAAAGTTGGGTCAAACAATGTATGGGGAGTTGCCCATGTTCTTGGGTATCCATGCGTAGGTAAGTAGATAAGTACTTACCTTTTAAAAAAATTATATAATTTTTTTAAATTATATAACTATAAATTATATAATTTATAGTTTTTTTTTAGGTATAGGCTTAGGTTACTTTAGTACTTTAGAAATTACACTG
The DNA here is from genome assembly GCA_932527175.1 of Operophtera brumata. Lineage (NCBI taxonomy): Eukaryota > Metazoa > Arthropoda > Insecta > Lepidoptera > Geometridae > Operophtera > Operophtera brumata. Next base: position 14,948,036 of record OW052234.1, on the reverse strand, counting down.
GCGCTAGTGTAAGCCGCGCCAAACATCTACTCACTTCCACCAGATCGGTCTCACTCGCGCTAATTACACTGGCGCTAGTGTAAGCCGCGCCAAACATCTACTCACTTCCACCAGATCGGTCTCACTCGCGCTAATTACACTGGCGCTAGTGTAAGCCGCGCCAAACATCTACTCACTTCCACCAGATCGGTCTCACTCGCGCTAATTACACTGGCGCTAGTGTAAGCCGCGCCAAACATCTACTCACTTCCACCAGATCGGTCTCACTCGCGCTAATTACACTGGCGCTAGTGTAAGCCGCGCCAAACATCTACTCACTTCCACCAGATCGGTCTCACTCGCGCTAATTACACTGGCGCTAGTGTAAGCCGCGCCAAACATCTACTCACTTCCACCAGATCGGTCTCACTCGCGCTAATTACACTGGCGCTAGTGTAAGCCACGCCAAACATCTACTCACTTCCACCAGATCGGTCTCACTCGCGCTAATTCAGCACGAATTTACCAAAGCTCTCAAACGTTCGAACATTCGAACTTTACTGCGTCTTTTCTATTATAATGAAAATAAATGACTCTTGTTCCGTGGGAGAAGGGAAGGCCTTTGGTGTGGGACGCTACTTGCGTTGATACCCTTGCGCCATCTCATCTGTCCGGGACATCAGTTAGGGCCGGTGCGGCGGCAGATTCCGCTGAGGACCTCAAAAGACGCAAATATGCAAGCCTCGACAGAGCTTACTTAATTGAGCCTTTCGGGGTCGAGACTCTGGGTTCGTGGGGAACGGGGCCCTTCGCGTTTTCAAAATTCTTTCAGGGCATCTGATAGAAGCGACGCGTGACCCGAGAGCTGGCTCTTATCTGGCTCAATGCATTAGTATTGCCATTCAGCGTGGCAATGCAGCCAGCATCTTAGGGACGCTTCCGTCTGGTAGTGATTTGGATCAGTTGAGCTACCTTTAGGTAGATCGCTAGCAGCGGTCTTCAGGTAGCACAACTGTTTCATATATAATTTTCACTAGAAACGGGATATTTACCATGATTTTTGAGTTTTATATGTTCCCGATATTTCGGCACAGTTGCATGCGCCATGATCACGGGAGAACTGACTAAAGTCTTTGCGAGTAGATGTTATTGGCAGATATATCGATCTACCCTCTTTCTCACTCTTTTATTACGAACGATACCACTACCATCGGTTTCATTGTCACAATTCACACCAACTCGACACACAACACTAACGGTGTCCGGACGCGTAGCAGGTACCACACTTTTTTGATTCTTACACATTCTTACCACAGGCTTCCATACTCCAGATAATTGAAAACCATCTTCTCTATTGAAGTTTCTGTACTTAGTAATCTCAATTGCCTCTTGTACCATTCTCGGTATGTAATGTCGCTCTGTCGAGATTACCTGCGGACTGTGTAGCTCGATCCAATGATTTGAGCCAGATTCCAAAAGGTGTTCTGCTATGGCTGACTTATGTATGTCCCTGTTCTTGACCGCTCGTATGTGCTCCTTAACCCGACACGCTATCGTACGTTTCGTTTGGCCAATGAAAATTACTGCGGGAAAAAAAAAAAAAAAAAAAAAAAAAAAAAAAAAAAAAAAAAATATGTTAAATTATTTTTGTTGAAAATTATGTACATAACCATGATAGTTTCAAAAGTTGTTTCATATATATTTTGTACATACCTTGTATTATTCTTTCTGTAAATAAATGTATTATTTATATTGAACAATCATGATTGTTCAATATATTGGTAATTGAACAATCATTATTGTTCAATATATTTTTTGAACTTTGTCCTCAATGGCATTGTATCGCATTGAAATAAGCAGTTGAGCTGAGCTCAGTTTATCTACACTAGTTAGCAACGAGTAGTGGGGGTAAGTGGGAGGAGGGGGAAACGGATGTGATATCTACATCCGGCGAGCCGACTGTTGCCCAATTACACAGATAATAATTGGTGTGATGTCTGCGATGCAATACTATCTAGGTATTGCTTCTCGACGGACAGACCTATACTTTGGTACAATAATAATAATTTATTGTTAGGTATGTCTTCAGAACTGATGACCGACGAACCCAGGTCGACACACACACGCACACACACACCGCACCCACACGGATATACCCTGCACCCGATCTACACGCTAGACAGATGCACAGTTTAGTTTATCAAAGGCACCATTTATAGGATCACTTTGTTGTCCGTCCGTCTGTCTGTCTGTCAAGACCCTTTTTCTCATGAACGCGTTGAGATATCAAGTTGAAATTCATATCAAATACTCAGGTTTACTGTCTCTTGGAGCTGTGAGAAAAACAAACTTCTAAGCCAACGCAATCAAAAGATACAGCCGTTTATGCTGCAAATTTTTGACACTCGCAAGGGAATCAAACCCTGCAGGGTACTTCCCGTGAACTCAGAATCTTGAAACTTGGTACGAAGCAACGTCTTATAGCACAGATGGAGGAAAAATTGCGAAAAGCATAAATTTGTAGTTTTTTATTATATATAAAAACATTTTTAATAATTTTAAATTTCCTCATGATGATTTCATTTAGCAATATAAATACCCTAACTTTTACTTACAGGTTTGTACGGAACCCTCGGTGCGCGAGTCCGACTCGCACTTGGATGGTTTTTTTTTTAATTATCATGTTATAACCTAGATAGGTACAAGATACTTCCTGATGGTTGTTGTAGGTATTCCCAATGCTATAACCCTTCATACAGCCTTCATCAAGTCTTCCCAACAGAGAAACTTCATTAGGATCCAAGCATTAGGATTTCTAAGCGTTTCGGTTCCACCTTTGTAATGCGAACAGCTAAGGAATGGAACAAGTTGCCATCGTCTGTTTTTCCTGAAAACTATAATATGGGTCTCTTGAATAGGTGCCTTCTAGACCTTCGTGCTCCAAAGTCAGCCGCATCGTCAGTTACCAACAGGTGAGATTGCGGTTAAACGAGGGTCAACCCCAGTTAACAAAAAGAAAAAAAAAGGATCCGCAACCAATTCTATAATATGATGGGCGGGCCGTAACGCCGCGCGGCGCAGTGCGGTGGTAGGCGCGATGAGTGCATTTGCGTCGGTAATTCCACCGCGCGAGCTCGGTGCAGTCGCGGGTAATTCCACCGCGCGAGCTCGGTGCAGTCGCGGGTAACGGTACCCCACTTACCCAAGCACACTTAGGCTCGTGCACCAACATCCAGTAATTGATGTTTAAACCAACATCACAAACTTCATTTTGACGCACACATGTGACTTTGTTTATAAATAATAAATAAATAAATAAATATTGCTGGACAGTTCACACAACATTATCTAGCCCCAAGCTAAGCAGAGCTTGTGCTATGGGTACCAGACAACTGATATACTTAATACAATATTTTACATAGATAGATATTTTTATTATATATAGAAAATACCCAGAACACCCTGAACAAATATCTGCGGATCGCACAAATATTTGTTCCGAGGCGGGAATCGAACCCGCAACCTCCTGCGTCGCAGGCGAACGTTCTCCCGCCGCGCCACAGAGGTCGTTTGTTTCGCCATCACCTGATTAGCACGATGGGTGCAAACGTTTTTTTGTTATACTGCTTGAATGCCGGAACAAGCAGATGGCCCACCTGATGTTAAGCGGTAACACTCTGCCTATGAACAGTGCATTCTCACAAAGGTCACGTCCACCTAGGACGCACCCTATGTGGCATTGCACTGCGCCCGCCACCCTGAGACATAAAGATGAAAAGTTTCATGTGCCTGTAATTTCACCGGCACCCTTACCATTCAAACAGGCACACAGCAATGCGAGCACTACTGCTTTGCGGCAGAAATAGGTATGGTGGTAGTGCTTCCCCGGACGAACTCTTTCACAAAAAAGCTCTACCATTACTAAACGTAGAGCAGTTGTAGCCAAGTGTGTTCTCGTTCAAGTCCTCACAGCACGTAAACTATAGTTTTTCCACCAGGTATAATACGATGGTGCAACCCACTGTGAAAAGTGGCCCATTGAGGCTCTGCAAACCCTTTCGGGGAAAAAGGCGTGCTTCTATACCTATATGTATGTATGTATAATACAATGTTCTAACCGGTGACAGAAAACACCTAATGTTCAAAACGGTTCCTCTTTAGAGCCAAAAGTTGAGGTGCCTTTAACGTGTTCATTCTGCGTAGTGCGGATATTACAAGGATATCAAGTTACCAAGGTGAGGGGTTGAGGTTATCACCATGTTGAATCTTCGCAAATACAAAACACAGATAGATTTTGGTTGTTTATTTTTCAGGAAGCAAACGATTCACATCATTGGTGGGATAAAGAGGTCTAACAACACTGGGCCGAAACATTCATTTTCCTGATATATATAAGCAGAAGGTACAACAGCTTAAGTACCCAATTATATAATCGTGGGAAAACAATATTATACACAGCTATATGATACTTAGTAAAGCGAGTTTTTTTTTATATTACATGATTTATTTGCACTACTGGTGCAAGATACTATGGCAGCCCCGGCAAAGGGCGCCGGGTGGGCTGCTAGTCACACACACGAGAACATGCACACTCTGCATGCATTATCAATGTTTGTATATTTGAAACAGTTTGCCTGAGTTCATGAGAATCGCACAAAATTACTTCGCAATTTTCGAATGGAACTCTGAGAGCTTTAGCAATGTACGAGTACTTTGAATTAATAAAGGAGAGATTGCGGACGGTAGGTGCGTCCGTATTCATCCCATGAATTCATCCCACGAATATTAATTTCCGGATTCTGCCCAAGGTGTAGGGCTGTCCGCCCGCGCCAACATAATGAAAAATATATTTTTATTTTTGTTCTTTTATAATATATTATTCTATTATTTTCCTCACTAAAGTTAGTTAGGTAATATCAATAGTATAAGCTCGGTGTTCCCATTAGTCGAGGTTCCACTTTAATATAACCATTATTAGAAACCTATTATAAAGAAAAAAACACAATGCTGCCTGTAAATTTTGGCTAGATTCTATTGATTCTCAATATGGTGCAGATTACTGGCTAATTTTTTTATGAAACTAATAGGCAAACTAACTTACGGCCCACCTGATGTAAAGTGGTCACCGTTGCTTATAGATACCGGCAACCCCGGGGGTATTGTCGATGCGCTACCTACCCTGAAGGAATTTATGAAAAAATTTCTTGAAGCAACACATGTCGTAACCAAGCGGGAAATCCTCAGATGGAAGCTCATTCCATACATACATACATACATACATAGACACACGCCTTTTTCCCCGAAGAGGTAGGCAGAGCCACAATTAGGGTTACCAGATGAAAAAATCAAAAGTCCGGAGAAAAGGCCTGATTTCCATGGAAAAGTCCTGAGATTTTCTACAGCTTGAAAATTTTCTCTCAAAAACGTATTATTATCTTGCGCACGCGTTTTACGCGACGCGTTACAAGCTTGTATGTACATCGCACTCAAAACAGCGGGGTGGAGGGAGGAGGAGGACGCCAACAGGAAGAAGCATTTTTTGACGTAATGCGTTGTGGGCAAACATTTTCAAGACAATAGGTATTTCACCAGGCATACTGCAGAGATACTGCGTATTTGTCAATATATATTTGCAATAACAGCTCAGAATGCAAACGTAGAAAGAGTTTTTTCTATCATGGGAGCTCAATGGTCGAAAGAAAGAAACCGACTAAACGTGTCTTCAGTTCGAGCTCTACTTTTAGTTCAATATAACTTGAAGAGTTTAACTTGTGAGGCATTTTATAAATCAATAATCAAAGAAAAGAACTTACTTATAAAAGTTTCTTTAAATATTAAATACGACAAAACTAATTAAGTACCTATTTGGATAAATAAGTATTGATTTTACCTGCAATTGTTACCAGAAGATGATTATTTTTAGTTTGTTTTTCTTTGATAAATAAGGATTGATTTTAACTGCAACTGCAATTGTTACCAAAAGAAGATTATTTTTAGTTTGTTTCACTTTAATAAATAAGTATTTATTTTAACTGCAATTGTTACCAAAAGAAGATTATTTTCAGTTCGTTTTACTTCGATAAATAAGTATTGATTTTAACTGCAATTGGTACCAAAAGAAGATTATTTTAAGTTTGTTTTAAATTAATACATAAGTATTGATTTTAACTGCAATTGTTACCAAAAGAAGATTGTTTTATTGAAAATCCTGAGCTATCACTAGATTTGCTAAATCCGGCCGGAATCCTGAGAAGAGTCGAAAAATCCTGAAATCTCAGGACAAATCCTGAGATATGGTAACCCTAGCCACAATAGGCCTCTTTTCACAGTGGGTTGCACCATGTTTGTAATAATATCCATACAATAAAATCGAAAGGGTTTTTGGAATTATCGAAAGTTTACGAGATATTAAAATGGCTTTTTATAGCGGCGCGTGCAATGGTGTTGTTTTGTATGAAGGTTTCTGCCAGGGGGCGGCGCCAGCTCAGCCAAGAGTTCAGCGCCAAGCACAGGATTATAGCGCTCTTATCTTTGACAGTGGCCAAACAGTTATTTCCATCTGCCTGTTATCAGCGCGGCGCGCGCGGGCACGCGACGCGCGTAGGGGGCGAACCCGCGTCGCCGGCGCGCGCCGATAGCGCGCACGCGCCGCGTACCTAAATACCTAACTACCTAATGTCGCTCGCTTATCACCACGAAAAATATACTATAAATATCAACTATTTTTGGATATTAATTCTGCCAATCATGATTCTATTCCTCTGACGACCTCTGTGACGTGGCGGGCGAAGGTTCGCCTGCGACGCTGGAGGTTGCGGGTTGATTCCCGCCGAACAAAAAATTTTACGATCTGGATTAAAACGTATTTCTTGATATTTTTTATTCAATTTCACATGACAAACCATGTACCTATGATAATCGTATTCTCACAGATCCCATGATTTATGGAATAATAAATAGCAGTCGAATAGATAACCTCCTGCTTTAGTGATGTAATAAAAAAAAAAATAGTACGCTTATGCTGTGATCAGAGGCATCAACGAGTCAGAATAATACCTACTAAAAACCTACGTGTCCGCAGATATAGTTACAACTACCGAGTATTACGGAGACCCTTCATTCTCACAAACAGTTCGGCCTAGCTGGTCCTGTTGTAAGAACTCGTCGTAGCTATGATATCTACTGTGTGTCTGTGCAACGTGCGTCTCGGCGGTGATTCAATGGTTCTAGTCTGGTTCTAGTAGTAAGATCAAAGTCCACAGGATCATAGCCAAGGTGCATCCAGCGGCGCCGACGGACGGCGCGGCGGCACACTAAAGAGCAACTTCTCACGATACTTACAAATATCCCGCTTTATTGGGGTATTATTTGGTAGCCAACCACAGAATACACAAAGTTAGTACGCAACAACCTGCTTATTCGTTGTTTTGAGGGTTCCGTACCCAAAGGGTAAAACGGGAGCCTATTACTAAGGCTCGGCTGTCCGTCTGTCTGTCTGTCTGTATGACTGTCCGTCTGTCTGTCCGCCTGTCACCCGGCTGTAGTATCTCATGAATCGTGATATTTAGACAGTTTAAATTTTCATAGATGATGTATTTATGTTGCCGCTGTAACAACAAATACTAAAAAACAGAACAAAATAAATAATTAAGGGGGCTCTCATACAAACAACCTGTTTTTTTGCCTTTTTTTATAAATAATGGTGTCAGCAGGCGCATCTCATGAACCGTGATAGTCAGACAGTTAAAATTTTCACAGATGATGTAGTTTTGTTCGCCGCTATAACAACAAATACAAAAAAATAGAATAAAACAAATATTTAAGGGGGCTCCCATAAAACAAACGTGATTTTTTTGCCGTTTTTATAGACCAGGCTGTATCTCATGAACCGTGATAGTTAGACAGTTAAAATTTTCACAGATGATGTATTTCTATTGGCGCTATAACAAAAATTAATAAAAAAGAGAATAAAATAAATATTGAAGGGGGCTTCCATACAACAAACGTGTTTTTTGCCGTTTTTATAGATTCGGAATATTATATTATAGTTCTTTTATAGAATTAATAGTTCGGAACCCTTCGTGCGCGAGTCCGACTCGCACTTGGCTGTTTTTTTGTGTATTCGTAACGAGCATTCCCTTTAACGATGATTTTACGCTTTTTGAGCCCGAGTCCGTAATAACTGAATATCCTGCTCTAATGGAATTGTTTCCCATCACGTGAGCTCCATGATTACTCTACACAACACACCGAGCATATTTCGATTCAATTATTCGTGATCAAGACATAGTTATGTTCTTTCAAAGCCAGGACTATTAAAATGAATGAAATAGCAGACACCGCCGATCCATAAAAAGGCCAAGGGATCTAACAGGACGATCAAAGTCCAGAGGAACATAGACAAGGGATCAATGAGGAACTAATGAAGGTTTCCTAAGACATTACGGCTGTTGTATTATGACAATATAGTAGGTTAGGTAGGCAAACTATAGTAGGTATAATTGAAAGAGCGAAGCGAGTTCTCTGAGTGAACTTGGAAGAATCAGCTAGAGGGTACTTCCACTAATCCTACAACGCTGAAATTTGGTATTTTTGTAGCTTTTATGACACAAATACAAGACAATAATAAAGAAATATAAGACAAGAATTTAACTCTGTAAAAATTTTAAAAACCCTCAACGCAATGAAACGGCTGAACCGATTTTGATCAAACATAGCTAAGCACACTCCCGACTAATTAAACTTTCAAACATAAAAAACGGTTCATCCGTTCGGGAGCTACGTTGCCACAGACAGACACACACACAGACACGTCAAACTTAGAACACCCCGTCGTTTTTGCCTCGGGGGTTAAAAAGTCTAAAATTGAAGAATTTTGAAACTTGTACCGGCTCTATAAAACAATAACCAGTATAACATCCATTGTTGACCTCCCGTTTCTAGGAATTTGAACGTTGTAGGTCTATCTGTTCGAACCACACGTACTTAGATATTTTTTGGTAATAAATAAGGTAACCTACCTAAATCGCGTGTATTCGCGAGGTCTCAGTTCGGGGCGAACCACTAGTATAATAACTAGATAACCCAATAATGAGACTCGAAGTAACTGCAGAATCAACAGATTTATAGATGGAGTGTCTTGATTTGTCCTGTCTGAAAACCAGCGCTGCAATAAACCTAGGTTTGGTGCAGCTTATCCTGAGACAGGGACCTATTTGACCCCACACAACACACATCGATGCCAATCTACTTTTTAATGCAAGTTTTTATTTTGATTTCATTATATGTTTTTTTTTTCTTGTGTTATGTTTATGTGTGTGTGTGTGTTGTGTCCATACATATACATAGACACACCCCTTTTTCACCGAAGGGGTAGGCAGAGCCTCAATGGGCCGCTTTTCACAGTGGGTTGCACCATCGTGGAATATAGACGTGACAAGTGGTGAGCTCATCGCCGCCATTGCTTCCCACGACTGACTAAGCTAACGCTTTCTTCCAGTAATATCACATTCCATAATAAGCTAGCAGCCAGGACAAATCTTATACCAACGAATCTTACTAACAAGTCCGGGTAATCCCTTAGTCGGCTTTAACGACATCCATGGGAGGAGATGGAGGGGCCTATTCTTAGGCCCTGTTGTGTGTTGTGTCCTCTTGGGGAAAAATAAATAAATTTTCTTTCTTTCTTTCTTTTCTGTGGCGCGGCTGGCGATGGTTCGCCTGCGACCCAGGAGGGTTCGATTCCCGCCTCGGAACAAATATTTGTGCGTTCTGCAGATATTTGTTCAGGGTGTTCTGGGTGTTTTCTATGTATAATAAAAAATATCTATCTATGTAATATATTTTTCATCCCATCTATTCGAAAAGGACGACTGGGTTCGCCTTTAAGTGCACCCAACAATGGTGTTTTCTATGAGAAACTTTTAGCGGGCAGTAATGAGTTTTCCGGCGCACTTATTAAGTTCCTAATTCAAAAAGTGCGCGGCAAAGATAATTGCGGCGCACTTATTGTATTTGGAACCAGCGCCAAATAATTCGAATGTAAATATTGTTTGAATAAATACTGGCTGGTACGACGGCCCAAAACCCAAAACAAAAAAACCCAAAACACACAAAAAACACAAAACACAAAAAACACAAAAAAAACACAATACACACAAAAAACACAAAACACAAAACACACAAAAAAACAAAAACACGCAAAAAACACAAAAAAAAACAAAACACACAAAAAACACAAAACACAAAAAAAACACAAAAACACAAAAAAAAACACAAAAAAACACAAAACACAAAAAAAACACAAAAAAACACAAAAACACAACAAAAAAAACACAAAAACACAAAAAAACAACCATTTGTTTTATTAAATAATAATATTACAATAACATATGAGGCGCCTTTTATTTTCTCATAGTGGGTGATGAAAAGCAGAGTGTATCACACGGGCGCAACATATATTTTTGGCTCGGGCGACGTACTTTGAATCCCTCGCTACGTTCAGGATTCTACTAAAGAATCTCTCGCTACGCTCGGGATTCTACTCTAGAATCTCTCACTTCGCTCTGGATTCAAAAAAGCGCCCTCGCCGTAAAAATATTATGTTGCTCCCTTATGATACAATCTACTAATATTAAGTATATCAGTTATCTAGTACCCATAACACAAGCTCTGGCTTAGCTTGGGGCTAGATAATGTTGTGTGAACTTGTCCAGCATTATTTATTTATTTATTTATTTCTTTATGTGGCGCTCCGTTCAATGCGTAGGCGCAATATCTAACTCATGGACCTTTAGTTTATTCGTCATTCGTAGACATGTGCTCCTCATTTAGCCGAGATTGGCGCAAAGATCGTAGAACAGTTGTGATTGATACCGTTTAGCGATTTCACTTGGTATCTTCAGAGTACGGTACTCGAGTAGTGATGCATCAGCTAAGAGACTTCCTGAGATAGCGGCGACCACCATCCTTACCTTTGAGACCTCGTTTATTAAACGACTTCAAAAAAGGAGGAGGTTCTCAATTAGTTTTTTTGAAAGCTACGTTTTTCCAGAATGTCGGAACTTTCTGATTCTGAGAGCTATGGATAGATAGAAAATTATGTATTGCACAAGACGAAAAAGCAGTACATATAGGCGAACTTAATGCTTAATGCATTTTCCTTCTACGTTTGTTTATAGTATAGTATTTTGGTATACTATTATTTTATTTGTGGTGTAGGTAACCTTTGTGTAGCTATGTCGCTAATCTTCAGCTTTCTGATTCTGAAAGATATGTCGGTGATCTTCAGCTTTCTGATTATGAGAGCTATGTCGCTAATCTTCAGCTTTCTGAGTCTGAGAGCTATGTCGGTAATCTTCAGCTTTCTGATTCTGAGAGCTATGTCGCTAATCTTCAGCTTTCTGAGTCTGAGAGCTATGTCGGTAATCTTCAGCTTTCTGATTCTGAGAGCTATGTCGCTAATCTTCAGCTTTCTGATTCTGAAAGATATGTCGGTGATCTTCAGCTTTCTGATTTTGAGAGCTATGTCGGTTTTCTTCAGCTTTCTGATTTTGAGAGCTATGTCGCTAATCTTCAGCTTTCTGATTCTGAAAGATATGTAGGTGAGCTTCAGCTTTCTGATTCTGAGAGCTATGTCGGTGTTCTTCAGTTTTCTGATTCTGAGAGCTGAGAGTGACCTTTTTTTCTATGGATCTCCTTATCTCAGATTCTATCAAGTACCTACGTAGTGAAAAAGCGGAGACTTCAATTATTTATTTGAAATAAGATTAAAAATTTAGTACCTACGTCCTCCTACGTCCGTCAAATGCTGGACACCGCTCTTTTAGCAGCGCCTAGCAGCGACCGCCGACACGGACACCGAGACGTGTGCTGACTCACTCGAGCGCACTGTGGGAAGCAACAACACTACTCATCACTCAATAACTACATATAGAAAGAAAGGTGATAATAATATAAGATTGGAGACATACATACATACATGAACTCCACGCCTGCTCCCGACGGGCTAGGCAAAGACCACTGATTTCCACATGATACGATCCTGATATACCTATTTTGCTTCATTAGCTCGCATCACATTCTTCATTCATGCCCTGGCCTTTTTCCAGATGAATACGTCCGCTGAGGTCTCCCTCTGTCCCATTCATCATCGTGTCATTTACCCGTTTCGTCCGTCTACTTGCTCACGAGTGTAGTATCTTTTTTGCAAAGCAGTAGTGCTCGTATTGCTGTGTTCCGGTTTGAAGGGTATGGTTGCCGGTGAAATTACAGGCATAGGAGACTTTTCATCTTTATGTTTCAGGGTGGCTGGCGCAGTGCACCCACATAGGGTGCGTCTTAGGTGGTGTGACCTATGTGATCATGCACTGTTCATAGGCAGAGGGTACCGCTTAACATCAGGTGGGCCATCGGCTTAATCCGTCTTTTTTTTTAATGCTGGACAAGTTCACACAACATTATCTAGCCCTAAGCTAAGCCAGAGCGTGTGTTATTCCAAGTAGTATACAAAAAAAATGTGTATGCATATAATTTATAGTACTCGTAAATAACGATGACTACACTATGGAATTAGGTACACCCTGTAATGATACTTGTTAGTACAATTAAATAAATAAATAGAGCATCTAGTCGTGTTGGGTTTGTTTCAAGTTTACACGATGTATTAAGTGTATCAGGAATTTCCCTCCTCTTGTAGAGGGCGATAAACAACGCTAACTGCAGCTTCCTCGTGTAGGTTCATTGAATTCATTATACGCATTGGAAATGGAGTGATGGCGCACCGACGCCGCTCGTAAACTGAACGTGAAACTAACCGCAGCTTAGGGCGATAAGTCGCGCAGTCAGCACTAATCAGGCGGATAAAGTACGCGTGACATCTCGAGGCGCATATATTCACGAGTCGAGGTGCGAGGCTCGCCAGTTAGCCTATTTACCGTGATCTGCGCGCTAAGCCCGACACATCACTCGCAGTGTTGACGGTGATGCAGCTCCGTGCTGGTGGAGGGGGGACTACATGATTATTTTATTAGAGATTATCCATTCGAGATTTTAAATGAGGGCTTTTCATTTTCGAAAAAAAAAGAAAAAAGAAGTTCAATTTGGCTCGATAGATGGCGCTGACTCAAGTATGCTTGTCAAAATTAACAAATGCATTGTCTGTGCTTTTGTGTGATAGCTCAGAAGAAGATATCATCCGAGTGTGATAGTAACAAAATACCACGAAAATATTTAACTACGTAGTTGTTTTTTTTTTTTTTGCCTTCTAGACCTTTGTGCTCCATCTTCGGCCTTATCGTCACTTACCAACAGGTGAGATCGTGGTCAAACAAAAGTCTATCAATGTTAAAAAAAAAAAAAAAAAATTAAGGCTTGGTTCAAAGCAGCTCCATCTATTTAGCGCATGATTTGAAACGTTCGTGAAACCCCTCATTTCGAGGGTATCTATTCGAGATTTTCCATTCGTTCTGATGTCCGCGTATCATAATGTTACCGAGCTGACTGTACAAAAGCAAGCGATGACGAATTTACCCTACATTTTTTCAGTGACGAATTTACCCTATAACGAAAGAACCCTAACCCAATGATTGCTCTCGACGCGATGGTTATTCATGAGTGGCATCTTTGTCTCACTGTGCAGGTGCAGACGTATCATGTTGGCGGCTCTCACATGGAGCGTGCGATGTGTGTCGTCAACTCGTCACTAGGGTTACCATCTGACCGGATAAGTCCGGTCTTTGACCGAATTTTAAGGGTATAGACCGGACTCCGCCTGGATTTCATTCAAGACTGGATTTTTAGTCATGTCAATAAATAAATAATAGGGTTTTCACATAAGACTGCACAGTGGACGAAGGAGTGGAACACATTGTCTGTTGATTCAATACGCCTACACGTGTCTAAATAATAGTCTAGTCTAAAAGTGTTTTTTTATATGTATGTTAGTTTTCAAGGTATTTATGTTGCTATGGGCTTATTGTTTAGGTTTTTGTACATTTTCCAATAAGCCTGAAATAAAGATATTTGATTTGAATACGAGCTATAGGTACCTACTACTCACACAACAGAAATCAGGATTTTATTTTTTAACACTTGCTACAACAGAATATATAATAGTATTTTCACTAGAAACGGGATATTTACCATGATTATTATTATGTACATAACCATGATAGTTTCAAAAGTTATATCGCGAACCGGTACGGGCCGGATATCGTCATAGGGAACATATAAAACTCAAAAATCATGGTAAATATCCCGTTTCTAGTGAAAATTATGTACATAACCATGATAGTTTCAAAAGTTATATAATAGTATGTTGCAACCGGCTTTTCGATTTAAACCTAAACCCTGGTAACCTTAGTCTTCCGGGACACTAGACAAATCTCCATTAGTCATGTCTGGCTATCTGCGAGCAGACGCCAGATCGCGTCCACATGCAAATTATGGTTATGACAATTCATACAAATTGATCACACAACATTACTGAACATGCGACAAAGCAAATATAGATTGCACCAAAAGAACATGGGCAACTCCCCATACATTGTTTGACCCATCTTTTTTGACTAACGTAACGTACAGTTGAGATACTTTTGGTTATTGATAGATAATGAAAATCTCATTTAATTTCTTGCGTAGAAGTTGTGGGAAAGTAATGAAGCTTGTTGCGTTTTGTTTCTCGCAAATGCAATGAGTTGATTTATTTAATTATTTGGAAATACAACTTAAGCTTCCCAACTTCCAAAAATTTACAAGTTCTGTAGAAAATTTTGACAAAAAACAACATTTAGAACCGTACTAATTACTTTACTACAAGGGTTCATTGGGGGTACATATCAAAAAGCATAAATTCAAAATACATACGTTTAAAATACATAAGTTCAAAAGCCATAAATTTAAAAAACCTAATGGTGAAAATAAATATGTTTTATAATCGATAAAGTTCTATATGTATAAATTTTGAAGTTCTATATGTATAAATTTTGATACGTACCCGTTCATTGGTTGGTTCATTTATTTTTGATCTGGTTCAGCGGTTGCCCACATTCTTTGACATATTTTACAGTATCGGAACCTCTAAGAAGCTGGTAATAAAGTGTACTTTATGAGGCGCACTCGGTGGTAACGGACTGCTGATCGTCGTCGGCAAATAGCGCTAATTTGGTACAAATCGTGTTCCAGATCACACACACGCAGCGGATGTGGCGGCATTACACACAAACGTGATTATTCTAAAAGTGAGACCGACTTTCTTCTAATTTTTAATTACCAACTTAAAACATGAAAAACTTGTTGTAAGAGTGGACTAAGTAGGCTAAATTGCTCTGTTTGTTTTTCAACAGTAAATATAAATAAACTCAAAACAGAACTCTTTTATGTGTGGTACCTACGTCACAATATTATAGTAAGTACCTACCACCAACTTACCTTTACAAAGTAAACTATCCTACCCTATTCTATGAGATAAGTACCTACTTACACCTTTTTAGGGTTCCGTAGTCAAAGACAAGGAACCCTTATGGATTCATGTCTGTCTGTCTGTCTGTCTGCCCGTGTATGTCACAGCCTTTTTTTTCCGAAACTATAAGAGCTATATTGTTGAAACTTGGTAGGTAGATGTATTCTGTGAACGGCATTAAGATTTTTACACAAAAATTGAAAAATAAAACAATTATTTTTGGGGTACGCCATACTTAGAAAAGGAACTCAAAAAAAAAAAAAAACCTATACGTGTGGGGTATCTATGGATAGGTCTTTAAAAATGATGTTGAGGTTTCTAATATCATTTTTTTCTAAACTAAATAGTTTGCGCGAGAGACACTTCCAAAGTGGTAAAAAGTGTGCCCCCCCCCCCCCCCCCCCCCCCCCCCTCCCCCCGTAACTTCTAAAATAAGAGAATGATAAAACTAAAAAAAATATATGATGTACATTACCATGTAAACTTTCACTCAAAATTGGTTTGAACGAGATCTAGTAAGTAGTTTTTTTTTAATACGTCATTAATCGTAATCCATCCAAGAACTTTACTTGTTACTGTTACTTGTTTACTTGACCTTGTTACTTGCTGCTACGGAACCCTTCATGGTCGAATCCGACTCGCACTTGGCCGCTTTTTTGAATACTTTTCCAAAGATTAGTTCACACTCCCGCCATGCGAGATTAGTCCATTGTTTTTTATTTTATTTATTTTTTATTTCATACACTACACAGTTAATTAAGATATTGTACCTTAAAAACATCCAAAGGTTTGACTAGGTACTCACAATCGTCAAAAAGTAGGCGCACATACAAATTCATCAACAACAAACTATTACCGATATGCACTCACGCAAATTCAATGTACCTATGGAGAGCCACCTCTATTTTTTTAAATGTAATTTCTCTATTTACACCTCTGTATAGCGGTTCGTAGAATATAGTTACCTACCTACTAAGCCTTCGATCATCTGTGATCGCAGACTAAGCTGTCAATAGTCTAATGTCAATAGCCTCCGAGCAGAATGGCTATGACAGATTGATAATTTGACGAAATTATAAGGGTTCCATATTTTGCCTTGAGCTAGGGAGCCCTACCAAGACTAGTTTCATATTTTTATTGCAAAATTATTTTCTATTGTAATCCCTGTTATTCCTTATTCGCGACATATTGAGCAACAATAACCGCGCTTAGAGACGCGCGGGCCCATCTGTGACCCGAGGCACGAGTGAAGTAACGCTACAATAATAAATAAATAATGCTGGACAGTTCACACAACATTATCTAGCCCCAAGCTAAGCAGAGCTTGTGTTATGGGTACCAGATAACTGATATACTTAATACAATATATTACTGATATAATAACTGATTTGGATCAGTTGAGCTACCTTTAGATCGCTAGAAGCGGTCTTCAGGTAGCACAACTGTTTCGTGTGTATTTTGTACATACCTTGTATTAGTAGTATTATTCTTTCTGTAAATAAATATATTTCATAGATAGATATTTTTTTATGATATATATAGAAAATACCCAGAACACCCTGAACAAATTTCTGCGATCGCACAAATATTTTGTTCCGAGGCGGGAATCGAACCCGCAACCTCCTGCGTCGCAGGCCAACCTTCGCTCGCCGCGCCAGAGAGGTCGTCAAAACTAATGGAAAAAAAACTACAAAAAAAAACTAAAAAAAACAAATCAAAAAAAATAATGAACTTAATGGTGCCACTGGTCACCAGCCCAGTTTCAAAGGATCTACTGCACAAACTTCAACCTAATGGCACCTACCGAGATGTGATAACGAATGCCTCCCAACGTTCGACCAAAATAAATGTTTTGTTTTTTTTTGTTTTTTATACAATTTTAGATGGCGAAACAAGTAGATAGCCCACCTGACGATAAGCGGTACCCTCTGCCTATGAATAGTGCTTTATCTCATAGGTCACGTCCACCAAGTTCGCGCCCTTTGTGGCATTGCACTGCGCCCGTCACCCTGAGACATAAAGATGCAAATTCTCATGTGCCTGTAATTTCACCGGCACCCATACCCTTCAAACCGGAACACAGCAATGCGAGTACTACTGCTTTGCGGCATAGGTATCGTGGTAGTACTTCCCCGGACGAACTCTTTCACAAAAAAACTCTACTACTCACAATTTTGGTCGAAGCTCCCAACAGATACCTACAACACTGATTATACACACAATACATAACATCATTTTACTTTGACAGAACACATTTAACAACCCCTAACTAAAGCATTTAGAATAAGGAAAATTATTATATTCAAAAGCTGACATAACGCATGCCCCTGCGCACCCCTTGTTCCCAGCAACACATCCCTCGAATAACAAACCACTGACAAACGGGCACTTGTCGCGTCGCCGCTTGTTGCCATGTGTCTGTTTCGAACCACTTCTGCAGAGTTTTTTAGCCATCTGGTATAATTCTGGCATTGTTTGTTAATTAGACCAACTATTGAGTAGAGGATAACATGATATTTTGATGAAGTGTCACTGAATCTGGTAAAGCAGATGTCATGACACACTTTAGCTGCTTCTGTTTTACCTAACTCACTTTTTGACAGGTAACCAAATGTCAATGCAATGCCAGTTGAGTTGATTCAATGCCAATGGAAGTAGTTGTTTTACGTAGTTGTTGTAGTTGTTGTTTTCAAAATCAACCATTCAGTTGCTAACAAACTCAGGACTAAATCAACCTATGACTGATCGAATGCTTGTTACCTGCACCGGACGGACGCCATTTGCAAACCAAATGTATAGCGATGGAAATGTTTCATCTGGGGATTCTCATGATTATAACATATTTAGACTGATCATATTCATTAATGTCAAAGGAGGTGGGCAATCGCTGACCCAGATTTAAATAAATGAACCAGTTAAGTAATTATCATGGAATCGCTTCATGGAAGTACGGTAGTATGGTAGTATGGTTCTAAATGTTTTTTTTTTGTCTAATTTTTCTAAAGAACTTGGTACATTTTTTAGAAGTTGGAAGCAAAAGTTGTTTCGATATACATAAAACACAATAAATGTCAGCTCCGACGCGCGACGAGTTTACTCCAGTACAGTTCAGTATAAGATGCGCGAATATATTGCGCAGAGGGAGAACATAACGGACTTCACTTTTTGTTAATGCTCGATTTATTTGACTCCACATCTATTTTTTTTTTATTTTTATACTACTGAATGACGGAACAAGCAGATGGCCCACCTGATGTTAAGCGGTAACCTCTGCCTATGAACAGTGCATTACCTCATAGGTCACGTCCACCTAGGACGCGCCCTATGTGGCATTGCACTGCGCCCGCCACCCTGAGACATAAGGATGAAAAGTCTCATGTGCCTGTAATTTCACCGGCACCCTTACCCTTCAAACCGGAACACAGCAATGCGAGCACTACTGCTATGCGGCAATATTTGCGTCTTATATGGAAAAAGATTCTTGAGGACCAAACTCCAAAAAATATTTAAAAAACTGTCGACCCGGAACGATGACGCCACAATCTAGCATTTCAATTTAGGGGTCCGAACCTAGGTGTAGAGAAAATATAGTTAAACTGAACAACTACTCTGTGAAACCAACTTTTACTGCGGCGAATGAAAAACGCACAAAAACGTAAAATAACACTGAAATCTGACTGAAATGTGAAACTTTTTACAAGCTTTTATTGAACATGCAATGTATGTCCGGGTGGAATATCGCAACTGAATTTTAAAGCAGTTATCCTCAAACGATTATGATGATATTTTGTATACCTGTCAAGTTATGACAATGCAATATGATGGTGACAGCGAGCTGATCTGATGATGGAGACGGAAGGTGGACAACGGAACTCATCGAGAGATAATAGTAGACTGGCCGTGTTTAGGCTCATTTTGATGTGCACACTGTTACGATCACTAATTTTATAAAAGCTTGTATTGATAAATATATTTTACACAATTTTTTTTTTTACAAATATCATGATATTTAACACTTAATGGTGGGACCCTCGGGGTAACACAAAACGTTACCCTGACGCGGTGTCGATTACGTCAACAATGGATAACACACGTAATGGCGTATCATCATCCAATAATATTTGGTGGTTGGGCAAACAGTTCGTCTGCATACGTTGTGTGGGGGGGGGATGGTGGCGAGGAGGGAGGCTCGAGTGCTCGACAAACTGAGCGACCGTATGTTTGCGCGGAGCACACAGCGGCCGGCGCGCGGCGGTCGAACCCTGTTGTTTTCTCAAACGACCAGTTTTTTCAAAAAGTTTGGGCTTGCGTTAATTGAGGCTCGTTTTTCTATTACGAGTTGTATAAACACCGGTCGCAGGTGGACTGCTTATACCACGCTCCGCCGTCTGGCTCGCCTGTTTATACCATACTAGGTGCCTACCTTCTCTTATACCACGCTCCGCCGTCTGGCTCGCCTGTTTATACCATACTAGGTGCCTACCTTCTCTTATACCACGCTCCGCCGTCTGGCTCGCCTGTTTATACCATACTAGGTGCCTACCTTCTCTTATACCACGCTCCGCCGTCTGGCTCGCCTGTTTATACCATACTAGGTGCCTACCTTCTCTTATACCACGCTCCGCCGTCTGGCTCGCCTGTTTATACCATACTAGGTGCCTACCTTCTCTTATACCACGCTCCGCCGTCTGGCTCGCCTGTTTATACCATACTAGGTGCCTACCTTCTCTTATACCACGCTCCGCCGTCTGGCTCGCCTGTTTATACCATACTAGGTGCCTACCTTCTCTTCTCTTGAGGAGTGTCGCCTCTATTAGCTCTATAAAAATGGAAAGTTCGACAACTAGATATTAAAATTAATCGTTTGGTTGCAGACGAAGCTCAATGGATGTTTATAGTACAGACTCACTCACGTAGTTACGATTACAATACGATCAAGATTGCTGTCGAAGTTACACAAACAATGGTCAGAATTAACGACAAAGTTTGTTGACTCTATGTTTTAGTTTTGACCACTTGATGTATAAAGGTTTTTCCAGCTTAGGTATAATGCGCGTCATGTAAAAAGAACGCTGGCAGTCAAGCTTCTTCAGGCGATCCAGCGTTCTTTTACATGACGCGTACTATATCTACTAATTTAAGAGATGTATACCTATGCATTGAATGAGTGCCTACCTAGTTTACTACAAATAATGTACAATTATAGTATAACAATGTACAAAAAGAACGCTGGAACGCCTGTAGAAGCTTGACCGCCAGCGTTATTTTTACATGATTCGTGCTATACCTACTTATTTAAGAGATGTATACCTATGCATTGAATGAGTGCCTACCTAGTTTACTACAAATAATGTACAATTATATTATAACAATGTACAAAAAGAACGCTGGAACGCCTGTAGAAGCTTGACCGCCAGCGTTCTTTTTACATGACTCGTGCTATACCTACTTATTTAAGAGATGTATACCTATGCATTGAATGAGTGCCTACCTAGTTTACTACAAATAATGTACAATTATAGTATAACAATGTACAAAAAGAACGCTGGAACGCCTGTAGAAGCTTGACCGCCAGCGTTATTTTTACATGACTCGTGCTATACCTACTTATTTAAGAGATGTATACCTATGCATTGAATGAGTGCCTACCTAGTTTACTACAAATAATGTACAATTATAGTATAACAATGTACAAAAAGAACGCTGGAACGCCTGTAGAAGCTTGACCGCCAGCGTTATTTTTACATGACTCGTGCTATACCTACTTATTTAAGAGATGTATACCTATGCATTGAATGAGTGCCTACCTAGTTTACTACAAATAATGTACAATTATAGTATAACAATGTACAAAAAGAACGCTGGAACGCCTGTAGAAGCTTGACCGCCAGCGTTATTTTTACATGACTCGTGCTATACCTACTTATTTAAGAGATGTATACCTATGCATTGAATGAGTGCCTACCTAGTTTACTACAAATAATGTACAATTATACTATAACAATGTACAAAAAGAACGCTGGAACGCCTGTAGAAGCTTGACCGCCAGCGTTATTTTTACATGACTCGTGCTATACCTACTTATTTAAGAGATGTATACCTATGCATTGAATGAGTGCCTACCTAGTTTACTACAAATAATGTACAATTATAGTATAACAATGTACAAAAAGAACGCTGGAACGCCTGTAGAAGCTTGACCGCCAGCGTTATTTTTACATGACTCGTGCTATACCTACTTATTTAAGAGATGTATACCTATGCATTGAATGAGTGCCTACCTAGTTTACTACAAATAATGTACAATTATAGTATAACAATGTACAAAAAGAACGCTGGAACGCCTGTAGAAGCTTGACCGCCAGCGTTATTTTTACATGACTCGTGCTATACCTACTTATTTAAGAGATGTATACCTATGCATTGAATGAGTGCCTACCTAGTTTACTACAAATAATGTACAATTATAGTATAACAATGTACAAAAAGAACGCTGGAACGCCTGTAGAAGCTTGACCGCCAGCGTTATTTTTACATGACTCGTGCTATACCTACTTATTTAAGAGATGTATACCTATGCATTGAATGAGTGCCTACCTAGTTTACTACAAATAATGTACAATTATAGTATAACAATGTACAAAAAGAACGCTGGAACGCCTGTAGAAGCTTGACCGCCAGCGTTATTTTTACATGACGCGCACTATAGGGAAGCACTATAAAATGCGCTTATTTACTTATCCAGCACTTGAAAGTGACATTATTTCTCTTCAGGTCCATCACAAGTCACAACAAAGACTCTTGACTAGCGAACGTTTTTTTTTTTAACTGCATTTGACTCTAAAAAAACGCCTGAAAGGCGACAGACACTACAATATTTACACTGTTTAAAATGTGTAAGAAGGATCTTTACACTGTTTAAAATGTGTAACAAGAATCTTTACACTGTTTAAAATGTGTAAGAAGGATTTTTACACTATGGACTGGCGGAGGGCGGACGAAGGATGGACGGCGCAGGCGTTGGCGTGGCCGTCCTTTGAGTACGGAACCCACCTCGCTGACGACGACTCCGTCCACGCCGACTCACGAGGATTAGGGCATTGTTGGCCGAGTGTATGTGGTCACGGGGGATAATCCGCGCATGCGTGGAAACTGGAGACAGAGGACATGTCTGTTTTCGGGTGACCACACGTTGTCGAGATTTGTAACGAGACTAATGGTAAATATTTATTCCACTGGTGGACTAAGTTCCAAAACTTGTGAAAAGTACATATTTTTACTAAAATGACTAACTAAATAAATGAGGAAAGTTTGTCGGAAATGATCGCTGTCAGCGATGATGCCGCCCCTTTTTAACCCCGACTCAAACACGACGGGGTGTTATAAGTTTGACGTGTCTGTGTCTGTGTGTGTCTGTCTGTGGCATCATAGCTCCCGAACGAATGAAACGTTTTTTTTTTGTTTTTTTTTTTTGTTTGAAAGGTGAATTAGTCGGGCGTGTTCTTAGCTATGTTTGATCCTTCTAAAGAACATGGTGGTGATGTTAAGCGGCCCGTGCGTGACGCCACTCACCTCACAAAACACTTATATCACCCCAATATCATCAAAATTATCTCAACCATTGACCCAACAGAGATTGGTCCTGAGTTCATGCAAAAATCCCATAGAAAAAAGCACCTTCAGCTTTTCCCGAATTATACAAATTTCCAGGCAACTTTTCCAAAAAAATTCGTTCTTAAAAACTTTATTCGGACTATAACGAACAATTAAAAAACCAGACAAGTGCGAGTCGTACTCGCGCACGAAGGCTTCCGTACCAATAACTATAAAAACGGCAAAAAAATCACGTTTGTTCTATGGAAGCCCCTTTAAATATTTATTTTATTGTTTTTTAGTATTTCTTGTAAAAGCAGCAACAGAAATACCTACATCATCTGTGAAAATTTCAACTGTCTAACTATCACGGTTCATGAGATAAAGACAGACAGAAAGACAGACAGGCAGACGGACGGACAGCGGAGTCTAAGTAATAGGGTCTCGTTTTACCCTTTGGGTACGGAACCCTAAATATGAGCCAAATCGCTCCAACCGTTCTCAAGTGATGCGCTTACTAACGAGCAAAATCTCATTATATTTTTAAGTCACTTTCTTGTTTGACTGTCTGTCTGTCGTTCGATAGAGCAAAAACATCACGTTTTTATTTTTGCATTTCATTCTAATGGGGTTTCACTAACCCTAAAAATTACACATCGATTGAGAGGTTCGCAAACCTGAAAACATAACCTAACAGAAAATGATAAGAACAAAATATTTAATGTTGATCAAAAATTAATTTAATAACCACGTTTTTATGCGCCTTAAGGTGGGATATAACTAACGTGACCATTTATATATTTTGTCAAACCGGGACACATCTGCGGCTCTAAACACAAAAAAGTTAATTTGGCATGACTTACTAACTAAGCCCCCAGTATTGGCGTGACTTCTAAAGTCGTATTTTTGAATATGTCGGCTGAACAATGATTTCTTAAAATATCGGGTCTTGTTTTTAGATACGTGTTTAACTCAGTACATGACTATACCATCGTTGGGTCTGCTTGCAAAACCGGGACTACGTTGGGTTTGCTAGGGACACCGGGACAGACGGCCTGAAACCGGGACTGTCCTGCCCAAACCGGGACGTATGGTCACGTTATAGGTATAACGCAAAATTACCAATCTTAGATAAGATTTCTAAGTGACTAAATCAAGTACAATATTCAAATAAAAAATACGCATGGATACTACATTATAATACCGAGGACAGAAACAAGATAGGACAACATTTTCTCGATAAAAAAAACACAAAGTTACCTCTAACTTTTGTCAAGATTCGATTGTTTGTCAATATGGTAAAGATTAGTTAGTAGTTAGTTTTTGTTAGTAGTAGAGCTTTTTTGTGAAAGAGTTCGTCCGGGGAAGTACTACCACCATACCTATTACTGCCGCAAAGCAGTAGTGCTCGCATTGCTGTGTTCCGGTTTGAAGGGTATGGGTGCCGGTGAAATTACAGGCACATGAGACTTTCCATCGTTATGTCTCAGGGTGGCGGGCGCAGGGCAATGCAACATAGGGTGCGTCCTAGGTGGACGTGACCTATGAGGTATTGCACTGTTCATAGGCAGAGGTTACCGCTTAACACCAGGTGGGCCATCTGCTTGTTCCGTCATTCAGTAGTATAAAAAAAAAAAAAAAAAAAAAAATTTGCTCATAAATTTGATAAATAAGATCAATACAATAAAACGGAGGGATCAATAAAGGGTTTTTTTTTTAATTATTTTTTTTCACGAGATATTCAATAAAAACCGCTTTTTCGAGCGGTGCGTGGCGTTTTTGTTGTAAGAAGATTTCTGCCTGGTGTTTGCGCAGTCAAGTGACCCCGATCTGTTATTATTGGCACCATTGTGTCCCGCCGCCGCGACTGGGTATCGCTGCGTGCATACATCTGCCTGATCGCTAAGGAGAGTTGTTGATCTGTCAGCACGCGCGTCGCGCGCCTCGTGAATTAAACGCTCCACTAATCCACAGTTGACTCCAATTAACTTGGAGACAATGAGCCGCAACAGCTGCGGCAGTTACATGCAAGCAGCGACTGGACAGACTACAGCGGACTGCGATCCGGCAAACATAATAATAGTCCAGCGAACTTAAATATGAAAAGGGGGTCGTTCTTGCAAATGTTCCGGTCACGCTGAATTTTTTATATGTTGTTAGGACCATAACCAATATTAAAAAACCAGATTTGCAATTTTCCAAGTGCTGTGCGTTCAGCGGTGTGACCAAAAAACCATGAAATTTTAGTTTTTTTTTTTAAATTTTTGCTCTATATCATAGTGAATGAAAGGTCTGACCGGTATAAATACTATGCATATTTCTTAAGTAAACTAACTTTGCTACAATTTGAGACTAGGGCAAACTTTATACAGCGTGTCAAGTTAATACATACATACATAGATACACGCCTTTTTCCCCGAAGAGGTAGGCAGAGCCTCAATGGGCCTCTTTTCACAGTGGGTTACACCATCGTGTCCAGTGAATACACACTCTTAAATTATTGCACAACGATAAATGTATTTAACATATTCAATACTGGGCATTGAGATGAGTCCGGGAGATGGATTTCATCTCAGGATGAAATCCTAAGCACATGACACAAAATGTAGTACCTAGGTACTCGTGAATGCTGATTAACCTCATAGGTTCTAGATAATCTTCTAAACCCTGTGTTGTTCAATTAGCTGGTAGATAAGTACTGAATGAACGTCTACTCGCGTGTGACGTGTGACGTGACCGTGACGCGTCGCTGGATTACGAGTCACTCCTCTCGGAGGAGGTAATTAAGCGAGTGATAGCGCTCGGGCTCGCTCTAATGAGATTATCGTAATCCCTCCAACGACATGCGACAGTGCTGCCACACAGCTGTCATATTTATTACATACTAGCGACTCGTCCCGGCTTCGCACGGGTAGTTTCAGGATGAAAAATATATTCATCGAATATATAATATATTATTACTGTATATTTCATCGAAGATAATAAAGCACAAGTTCAGGCTAGTATGGAGTACTGCTGCCACGTTTGGGATGGCTAGGCCAAACACCAGCTTGGCCTGTCCTTTGCCACTTGTAAATTCTTGATTCTGAGAGCGCCGAGACCTTGCTTTTTTGCAGATCTCCTCATTTTGGATATGATCATGTAGTGAAACTTTGAGCATAGCTCTCTCTACAACCGTATAGATGCCACTGCGTGATTTTGAGCTAGTGTATCTACACTAGCTCATTCACTGTTTTTCTAATCGTGGTCGCTAACGTGGCGTTATATCTACGAGTATAACGCCATTCGTTAGCGACCACGCCTCATTTTCGAACATATAACTATTACCTACTATTGGCTTAAACTCAGTGGCAACAGGTAATTTTAATTCTTGTTTTTCCTTCAATCCAAATTCGGGGACAGGTTCCAGGACAAACAGGAACTACTCCTCAGTACTGTACATCATGAGGCAACATGCACATTACTGCTCTCAACTTTAACGGAGTTCTGACCGCTCCCTAAAACAGCTACTAATCAATTTGTCAAGTCAAGCCCTCTCATGAATAATTTCATCAAAGCTCACAGGAGTTTCACTCGAGAAACCGAAAGGGTCTAAAACATCTGGCGACGCAACACAACACAGCTAACCATCAAATTATCGGCCTCGTGTTATTTGGCTCATTCGAATAACTGAAGCGGTCGAGAGTATCAAACGCACGGTAACGAACAGGTAGGAATGAAGGAGATTCGTTCGACGCAACCTGTTAAGTTAAAAATAAACAGGCTATGGCGTGTGGAGCCTCCGAGATTGTATCCCGACGGGTCAAGTCGGCGCAGGCGCAGGTGGGTGGGGGGGTGCTCATTAAACCGGTCCGCTCGTCCAATGGTCGCTCGACGGCGGTCGCGCTGGGAACCGCGCACAAAGCACCCATAAACGATATTGCTATGGTTCTGTATGACGCCTGGAATGCGCAAATGATGGAAGCGATGGAAACAGTGGGAGCCGAAACGACTCGAACTAACAATAAGGAGAAAACTGCATGTCTGCAGCCTGCAGTTCATAGCACAGCAGAAGTACGTACCTACTCGCTTACCTATTTTGGATAGCAATCATTTGCGCACCAAACTGAAAATAAAGATCTACCTATTAGCCAACATTTTTTTTTAATTAACCTTTTGTGTTCCTCGAAGGTCTCAATCGTCAAATAACAAATAAATAATCTAGACTCGTAGATACAAATAATCTGAGTACTAAAACTATCCATTACAGTAATGAATCCCCCAAATCACAAAACTACTTCCACCTCATAAGTTAGACTAATGAATAACATACAAGCTCGTCTGTTCAATGAAGCCAAGGGACTACCTGTAAGTAGATTTAGGTAGTAATAATGTGCGTACACACCGGCAGCGCCCGCGGGAAGGCGAGCGAGGTGCGTCGTGCGCGCGGCTCCGCGCGGAGCTCGCCGCCCGCGGCTGTGGGCCACGCAGCACAGCCCGCACTGTGGGAGCACTGCACGAGGGATGCTCATTCATATCGGATAGCTTGCACTACCACGTCACATAGTCCACTTATGGTACAAATGTTATCAATTTACACATCCCTGGATTATTATTAATGTAGGTACAATTTTTAAAAGGTGCTTGAAAACATTCTGTTTATTCGGGAGCAGTTTTTAACCCCGATGCAAAAACGTCGGGGTGTTATAAGTTTGACGTGTCTGTGTGTGTGTGTGTGTGTGTGTGTGTCTGTCTGTGGCATCGTAGCTCGCGAACGGATGAACCGATTTCGATTTTTTGTTTTGTTTTAAAGGTGAATTTGTCGGGAGTATTCTTAGCAATGTTTGTTCAAAATCGGTTCAGCCGTTTCATTGCGTTGAGGGTTTTTTTAATTTTTACAAAATTAATTACTTGCTATGTATGGTTCAGATTAGTTTCTCAACAATTCCGCTATCATTATTATTATTACTTATCATTTTCTGCTTACAAAAACGTAATTTTGGCTTGCAATTCGGGTTTCGTTATTCCGAGTGGTTCTAAATTACGAACCTGTTTTAGTCCTGAGTCGTTATTATTTATTCTATGCCTATGTTTGTTATGTCACCTATCTCGACAACACGGCTGTACCTTTTAGGCTGCGTCCCCAGTACTACCACCAGTTATACAACTGGCCCAGTACTACTGGACTAGTAGGCAAACTGCTCGCCGCTGACTGAGTTAGTGGCGTATCGGATTAGTACGCCCTTTCATAAAAGCCTTGAATATGACCCAACCAAATTAAATAAAAGAAGAAAAGATATCATCTTAATTAAAACTAATGTAAAATCAATTTATGCATCACGACATTACTTTAGACAATCTTCTCGTTTATACAATAAAATAAATAAACTTTTAAACATATACGCCTTAAACAATCATAAATGTAAAATCGTTTTAACCAAGTGGTTATCGTCTTTAAGCTACTATGATGTTGAAGCACTTTTGGAGGTTATAAAATAAAATAAAAATTAATAACAAACAACGAATAATAGGACGTCTAGTGGCACCACTCAATCCCACTAACACACACTCTTCCACACATACGCCATATTCATATGAGGGCTACTCCTGTGATACTCAGACTCTTAAGAGACTGGTGGTAACAGGAGAGCCCTCCCACTGATAGGGATACACACCCACCAAAACACACACACACACACACACACACACAGACATACAACCACACAAACACCCACACATACCCACACACACACACACATACCCCCCCCCCCCCCCACACACACACACACAACATCCACTACACACCATTTCATAGTTATATTATATTATATTATATTATATTATATTACACACCCATACATATAGTACACCTAGGTATATTTTATGTTCTTTTCAAATCTTTATTAGTATTATATCACCATGTAAAAGTAGTTGGTAACTATACAATTAGACCTAAGCAAGAGCGAGATCTCCTATGACAAGTATTTTTTACTTAAAAGGAGATTTCATCGTTGTTTTTAAATTAAGTATCTTTTGGAAACGCAATAAACATTTGTATTTGTATTGTATTTCATATTTGAAATGGAGTGTTCAATGTTTGCTAGTTTTACGCGTAACGCTGCAAACTGCGTAGAGT
Organism: Operophtera brumata; assembly: GCA_932527175.1. Taxonomy (NCBI): domain Eukaryota; kingdom Metazoa; phylum Arthropoda; class Insecta; order Lepidoptera; family Geometridae; genus Operophtera; species Operophtera brumata. The sequence continues at coordinate 14,918,889 of OW052234.1, read as the reverse complement.
GAGCGCAAAACTAGCAAACTGTGAACACTCCATTTCAAATATTATGGAAGGGCGTACTATAAACGATACGCCGCTAACTCAGTCGTCGGCGAACAGTTTGCCTACTGGGGACGCAGCCTTACCTTTTGAGTTTAACAGAGTGTTGTTTCATTAAGAACAGGCAAAGTCCTTTAATAAGTAGGTAGGTCCGCAGCACCACCACCGAGGCAGCGTGGTCAGTGCAGCGAGGCGCAGGCGCAGCGGAGTGGCCACAGACCGTTCTAGGAACTTGCGCTGCCGTAATTTAGTTAATTCGTTTACCTACGTGTGTTGCACGCTCCGTGCCGTCTCGTCCCGCCCGCCGCGGTCGTACTGCGTGCTGCCTGGCGGCACGGTGTGAATGACCTGTATGCGCTGCACTTGCACTCTGCACATTGCGCTGTCTCCTTGCCCTGCATAGAACGAGTCCGAGGCGGAGAATCAGTAGTGACGGTCACACGCGTTCGGGTCGCTCTGCGCAACTTCTCACGCAAATTATATCCAATTATAACGGGAGCGAGTGCGAATTAATCGCGCGTCGTATTGGCTAATTAGCGCAATCATCGTGTGACTGCGCAAGTTTGGTCGGCCATGCCAATAGACGCGAGCGCACGCATAGCGCACAGCATGGCGCCTGCGCCTGCCCTTACTGCGCAGGAGATACAAGCTGTGCTACGCGGTACTTTCCGCCGTCCGTCCCTAGGGCACAAACACAGCACAGCACTGTACAGCAGGAACTACTCTTCCTACCTGATGTGAACAGAGAACAGAGAGCTGTTATTTTGCTACGATTCATCAAATCAGGGAACACACCACAATCAATGCATCCGCGGGTCCAATGATGTCAATTAATGATTTTACGACACTAACAGAAATGCCCCAGAGGTCTGTAGTCTTTTCTTCAGACTACGGAACCCTTAAAATGAGTAGTTCGCCTGAACGTGACCTCATTATGTAGTGTATATCGACACTATTCGACACATCGCGAGACCTCTTGACCTTGCTCGAGTACTGCACAGATACTTACAAACATACATACAAACAAACGCCGCATCCTGCAATAGACTCTGCAAGTGACTCTGGTCACTTCACTCGGTCAAAGATTTAAAAAACCGTGGACACCATATGGAAATATGGCAAGTCCCTCCATTGCATCCTAAAGGGGAGTGCTCGCCCAGTAACGGCGGACTTCTAAATACTGCTCGGTTGATCGGTTCGGCTGCCGACATAGAGCACTCCGGTACGGAGGCCGCAATGCTCTAAGCTCTGCTCGGCTCCCGACATAGAGCACTCCGGTACGGAGGCCGCAATGCTCTAATTACTTAGATTAATTTTTTGGATTAATTTTCTGTGAATATACCCAACTAGAACGTTATAATATCCAAGAGATCAGGATTCACAATGAATAGTAACAGTGAGTTAATGTGGAGTCCTCTGGAGTGGCTGAACAAAAAGTCGCGTTAATTATACTATTATCAAAATAAAACCAGAAGCGTTTACGTTATTTCGTACCTACGGCTGAATTGAGGTATTCTTGCGTGAATTGGCTTGAAACAATAATTAACTAATTTAAATTTTGTTTTGTTTATAAAGAAACGTTCAAATTGAGTGTGACTAGGGCCCAGATTCGAGATACCGCAGCCGAGGGGAGTGCGTGTTGCGAGCTCGTGCAGTCTGCGCGGGCGCACCGCAAACCACCACGCTGCTAGAGTCTCAGCCCCCAAATCTGGCTCTACATTTTATACAATTTTATAATCAATTGAATCTTCGAAGTTCGAACACTGCTAAGTTCGAGTGAGACTCATGTGCTGAGGGTGCCGAATGCCGATCCGTAAAGGAGGTAGTTCGAAATCGTCAGAGCTCTTTTAAAGTTTCAGCTACTTTTTCCTACAAACTTCACTGAAAAACATCACCATTTTAGGGGTAAAATGGTCGAAATTATACAGTTTTAGACTTTTTCCTTTATTTGTGTCACAAAGACTCCCATCAAAAAATTAACCTATAAGCTCACAGACCTATGTTTGGTTGAATTTCAGGTTGATCCTTTAGCCATTTCTGAGAAAAAGGTCTTGACAGAAAGACAGACAGACAGAAGAAAAACAAACCGATCGTTTATCGGTTTGTTATAGTTGGTTCCTACCTCTCTGGTAGGAACCCATAAAAACAACGATTTTCTATATCGAATTATGCATAAAAATGAACATACAATCGTGGAACCTGCAAACTGCGCAGGGCTCCATGCGGTCGCACGCGCAGCGCAGGGCTCGTCTGCAGGGCCGCGCGGGCCTTCGTCCCTCCGCCCCGCGCTGCCGCATGCAACTCGCAATAAAAATAAATCAATGCTTCGCGGGATTAAAAGCTCCGCAGGGAGAAGCAGTGGGGTCACGGGGCGCGGGGGGCGCGGGCCGCGCGAGGCAGTCCCAGCAGAGCGCCCGCGGCAAGCGCACGCGACCCTCGTCATAGCCAGTGCCTATCAGTGAACGCGCCCGAGACAGCGCCGCGTCGTCAGCACAGCTCAGTACAGCGTAGTGGTCGGTGCTGCGGATCAGTGTGTGGACGGTGCGGTGCAGTGCAGTGCCTTCGTAGCGGCATGCGCTGGCGCGCGCCGCGGCGGCGCCCCGCGCTGCGCTGACCCGATGCGGCGATGCTGGCCGCTGACGCTCGCCCTCGCCCTCGCCTGTCTGCTGCATGTACGTCTTATTACCGCTAAATCACCTCACACTACCACTACACCAGCCGTGGTATTCGGGGCCGCGTGAAGCCTCACGTGAATATTCACGATTTGCGCAGTAAGAAATCTGCACTCGGTAAAGTTCGGCGTGTTAACGCGTATCGCGCAACGCGTGAATTAGATGACACAACATATGAAGTTAATTGGCTCAACTCACGGTACCCCGAATACCATAGCAGTAGTAGTAGAGCTTTTTTGTGAAAGAGTTCGTCCGGAGAAGTACTACCATATCAATTTGTGCCACAAACCAGTAGTGCTCGCATTGCTGTGTTCCGGATTGAAGAGTATGGTTGCCGGTGAAATTACAGGCACATGAGACTTTTCATCTTTATGTCTCAGGGTGGCGGGCGCGGTGCAATGCCACATAGGGTGTGCGTCCTAGGTGGACGTGTCCTATCTGATAATGCACTGTTCATAGGAAGAGAGTACCGCTTAATATAAGGTGGGCCATCAGCTTGAACGATCATTCCATGTTGCAAAAAAAAAAAACTGTCTGTCTAGTTACTCTTACAAAACCAGAGAAGGAAAGGGTCCATCCAGGGTCTTGATGTGTTTCGAGTCGTGATGAGGTGTTTAATAGTCGTCGATTGTTTGTATGCTCTCTAATCATTTTGAATATATTTCGCGAAAGGGTTCCATAATACGGAGCAATATTCCAGGTTATGACGTAGGTAGGTAATAACCAATCAAACAATTTTACTTTCGTTTTGGAGGCCTCTAATTGTTTACTAATACGGACAAGAAGAATTGTAAACTTTTAGACGTTTTATAATAATAATAAATAATAATAAATAATAAATAATGCTGGACAGATCACACAACATTATCTAGCCCCAAGCTAAGCAGAGCTTGTGTTATGAGTACTATAAAATATATATATCTGTCTTTATTGGATTGTAATTCCAACTCAGATAATTTAGTATCTGTAAGTGACATTGAACAAAAAAGGACCAAGTGGAAGCGCTGATGAAAACCAGAAGTGGCAATAAATGGTTGAGAACCATGCCCACCTACCACTACTTTCGATGGTCGATTTATCAGATAGGAAGAGAACCATACCAGGGGTGAATCAGACTGACTTGTTCTGAGAGTTTAGTGAGCAGCAGTTAGTGATCTATTTTATTTTATTTATTTTATTTTATTCGGAAAACAAACAGCATATATACCACAATTATAAAAACTAATCACCATTAACCTGTTTTCACATATAAGAATTTAGAAAAAAAAACTTGTTCACCTTGAATACTTAACAATTAAATATAATAATCCAAACTTAAAAAAGAGAAAGAAAAGTTACACTACATTACACTAAGTTACATTAAAGTTATAAATATAAATATAAAGAGTTATCAAACCAATGGTCAGAAAGCACGCGCCTGAAGTAGGCTGGCTCAGAGTCAAACAGATCTAGTTCAGGAAAGTCAACCAGTTTTTTGTAGCTATTTGCTGATCTAATGAAAAAGGAATTCTTTCTATAATTTGTGGCACTAAGCGGAACGTAAGGCGAGAGAAAAGGTTTCCTCATAGATCTTGTGGGGACGCAGAATTGTATCAAGGAGAGAGAAAGCGTATCAGGAGATGCGGAGAATCTATAGCAGACTGCACTATTTTAACTATAGTACATATGTCTGCTATTGTCCTTCTTTCCTGGAGTGGCAGTATGTGATACCTTCCATATCTCGCCTCGTAATTCAAATCATGGCTTTTACACTTGTACTGAAGGAATCTCATAAACTTGCGTTGTATGGATTCAAGTCTACTACTATGGGTTCCAAATCTGAGAACAGTATTCGAGGGTGCTCCGCACATATGAACAGTATAGAATTTTGTCATTTTTAATGAATAATCTACTTTATCAAATGCTTTGCTAAAGTCTGTAGATTAAATCTACGGTAACGCGTTAATCTAAAACTGTGAACTCAAAACTTCAGTGGGGACCACACATTGGCAATATTGCAAACAAACTTAGTTCTGCAGCTTTCGCAGTGCGCAAGATACGTCAACTGACAGATAATGCCACTGCACTTCTCGTCTACTTTAGCTACTTCCATAGCGTCATGTCGTATGGAATACTGCTTTGGGGAGGAACACCTGATGCATAAGCCGTTTTCATACTTCAAAAAAGAGCTATCAGAGGGCTATTTACGGACTTGGCTCGCGAGTTTCCTACTTTTTAAAACAATTGCAATTGTTTATTTATAATGCATAGTTAATAAGTTGACTACACTATTGAATTAGGTATAACCTGTAACGATAGTTGTTAGTAGAAATAAATAATGATAAAAATTAATATATTAACAATGTCATCCCCTTGTATTATGTATATGAATATAATGCATATAAATATATATGTGATAATTAGACAGTTGAAATTTCCACAGATGATGTACCTATTTCTGTTGCCGCTATAACAACAAATACTAAAAAAAAGAATAAAATTAATATTAAAGGGGGCTCGTATACAACGAACGTGTTTTTTTTGCCATTTTTATAGATAAACGTACGAAGTTACGTGCGCGAGTCAGACTCGCAATTCAAATTCAAATTCATTTATTTCAGGCTGATAGCTCATTATTACACACAGACATAATAAAGACACATTAATAAATTTTAAAAACACACAAATTACAAACAAATTCAAAATTGCAATTGGCCGGTTCTTTTTTTCTAAAAACATTTCCGAATATGGCTTAAATTGATACCTATATAGGGAGGCCTGTTATTGGAAACTTTGTCAAAATCACCTGACTTTGATACGGGAACCACTATTGTTTGCAGAGGGGCAAGTCCGAGTTTACACACACCATCGTAACGATGATCGTAACGACGAGCGTACGTGTATTGTGAAATAACTAGCCATTATTCTGTGACGTTTTTTTGCACAGATTAATAGCTAGTTGTTATGTTATACACTTACGATCGTCGTTACGTTCATCGTTACGATGGTATTTGCAAAACTCCGACTAGGGCATCTGGTGTTCGTAAATAAAAGTAAAGTAAAGTAATTTTTATTTGCTCAAATAGTTGGCGGTACATTATTAAGGTTTACACATAAACAAATACAAATAGCTTATTTAAGTAGCTTTACATTTTATACAGCGTTACCAACAAAAATTAAGGTAGTACCAATTTAAGCTCTAATCCCCGCACTACGTCTCCACTGTAATTGTAGGGTCATAGTTACTCGCTTCGGACTCTATAAATTTTTATAAACTCGAAATATAATATTGCTACGAGATTTTACTTGTATTAGTTGCATTATTCTTTCCATGAATAAAGATTTTCAACTTATTAATAACTATTAGCTATTTTTAATAGCCCTTGTGCTATAGATTTGTTGATAATAATTTCAAGAGGTTCAGTCAGTGCAACAGCGCATCGTGCGTCGAGACAATTTCAGTATTTTACGATGTCATCAGAACTAAATGAGAGCTTGCAACGAGACTTGAAAACTGACGAAGATGAGTTGTTATTTCCTTTTTGAATGAGTGGAGCACCGGTGTCGGTATTTGGACTACATGCTTAAACAAAGCTTGCGTAGGTCATCAGCAGATGTCCTCACCGTTGTCAGCTATGTTGTTCAAATGTTCCATTTCAAACGGATTCTATAACTTAACAATTCATAAATATTGTTTTCACACCACCTGTTTGACAATGTCCAATCACATAGTCATGCAACCTCAACGTAAAGTAAAACATTATCTCCCGAGGGATATAAAGTTGTATGAAACTCCCTAGGCAATAAAGTGATTTGAATTTGGAACGTCAAATTCAAAAAAAAAGCCCATATGGCATTGTAAAGAGGTTTGTTCGAAAATAGAACTGGCCACCATAAACAGAACTTTAAAAAAAAAAAGTACGTTTACAAAGAACACAGACCAAGATGTACCTACTACAAAGAATGTGAAACAAAAGACGGTGTTTGGTGCTGTGATTTTCAGTGAATTTTTATTTTCTCGCAGAAGGTATGAAAAGTAGAGTATGCTCCTCTGGAATAAAGCCTGTTATCGTCTTGGGCAGCTTGAACCCCACGCTTCACTCAGGACTCTATATAAGTCAACTGAGTTAGGTAGTTATAGTTAGTTAGAGCTAACTGTAGAGTCCCTCGTTACACTCAGGGTTCAATATGCCGACGTGAGACACTGCTTTATTCCCATAGTGCATAATCTACTATTACTAGCTAGTTAGGTAGAATGAGCCTCCGGCAAACCCATCCTCAAGCACTCTTCGCATAAGAACTTCGAACTTATGGTTTTCTTAATTATACCTAGGTACCTTTTGTTTGAGTGTCCCTACATAATCTGCCTTAATCATGGTAGGTGGTAACTACCAACTACTTAGCTCGTTATAATCGGGGACTTATCAGCGGACAGTTCGCTGTTTTGCAATGAAAGCGATAACAGTCTGAGTGAGGATACTGATACCGATGTATCACATCCCGTCCACTCACCGCGCGGCACCACCGGCCGGGGCCGCCGCGGTGCCGCAGTCCACAGTCCACAGTTTTACAATCAATAGTAAAACTGTGCCACAGTCGTGTCACGTCACTGCACTATTATGTAGTAGTAGAGATTTTTTGTGAAAGAGTTCGTCCGGGAAAGTACTACCACCATACCTATTTCTGCCGCAAAGCAGTGTTCTTGCATTGCTGTGTTCCGGATAGAAGGGGTTGCCGGTGAAATTACAGGCACATGAGACTTTTCATCTTTATGTGTCAAGGTGGCGGGCGCAGTGCATTACCATGTCACATAAGGTGCGACCTAGGTAGACGTGACCTATGCGATAATGTGCAGAGGGTACCGCTTAGCATCAGGTGGGCCATCTGCTTGAACAGTCATACCAAGATGTATTAAAAAAAAAACGTTTATTTATGGCTCAGTCTCAAAACGTCCACTTCTTATAATGTACACCGCACTTTTTCTCAAAATGACCACTTCGCAAAATGAACACTCGTTTTTTTCGCATAACGTACACTGTAATTTTTCCCAAAATGACCACTTTCCAAAATGTACACTGGATTTATCGCAAAATGTTCACTTCTCAAAACTAATTCAACTTCGACCTTAACTTTTTTTTTGGCTTTTTACTTTTATCATATTATTTATTTTGTGCTTTTATACACTTTTAGCTTTTTTTTAAATGTTTACTGACTAGCGTCCGCTCACCGCCGCGCCGCCGCGCCGCCGCTTGCATGTTACTGGGATCTAAAGTATTCTCCGCTCATAATTTAATTGTATACTGCGAACTAAATAAGAAACAAACGAACTCACAAACATCCAAACGTTCATATTTATAAGAATACTAGCCTTTTGCTCGCGGCTTTGCATGCATGGTGTCGGGATCAAAAGCAGTCAGGCACAGGCGCTTCCCACTTAGTAGTAAGGATCATCAAATAAAGCCAAGCCCTAGGTTGGGTCGCGTTGGAACAGGAGTAACTTTATTTTATAAGACGATTTAAAACGATCCTTGTGATTTCAATGAATAAAATAAATAAATAAATAAAAACAAGTATCGCGGGGCGTTCCGACCGGTCTACCGGCACGATATCAGGCTTATTGGCAACAATAGTCCTGTCTGTGATGATAGACCGATGCCAGTAGAGCGTGGCACGGACATTTTCAAGAACCGGCTGAGGCACGTACTTATAGTATGGTACGTTAGGTCCGACAAGGTCGTATCGGAGAGCAAGTTGCTGGTGGATGATCCTGGCTATTTGGTTGTGTCTGTGTAGATACTCAGAGTTAGCAAGATGCGAACAACCCGAAAGCACATGCCTGAGGGACTCTCCGGGGCGGTAACATGCTCTACAGATATCAACTGTCCCATCCTTCATGATGTACTTTCGATAATTGTTCGTCTTGGCAATCTCATCCATAATCGCACAGACAAACCCTCGGTTTCCCCAAAGTGGTCATCGAATCGTAGCCAGTTCACACTAGCAAGCAGATATCCACATCGGGCCCTATTAGGGCCTTGTAGAACCTTATTATTTTTATAATGCATTAAATAACCATACCCAGTTTTTAAGGAAATAACTCCTGAAAATCTACAAAATGCTGCATTGTTGTTGTAGTAGTACACATAATATGTGCCATCTTACGGTGAACGGTCCGGCTCGTTCACCGTAAGATGGCACCTGCCATGGAGTATGCCCATAGACGTAGAATTTTCGCTACGCTGAGCATGCCAGTATGGAGTATGGAGTGGTGCCATCTTACGGTGAACGAGCTGTAGGTATCAGACGTAAACGAATCTATTTTGAAGGTTTGGGAATATAAAAGTAATCAGTTCGTATGCTATGCTAATATGGTGGTTCGGTCGCGGCGGTATTTACAGAGCGGTCGTCGTCAGCGCGACGCGGCGGGACGTGCTCGCCGTACTGACGAGACAAGTCTCTTGTCACGCGGCGCACGCCCGACCACGAACTACATACCATGTTCATTGTATACGTACCTACAATTCATTGATGGCGGAATTGGCGGATGCTCCGATCAATAGCTTCACAAAATCACGTCGTTCTCATTATCAAACGTACCTACGCTTCCAGTCCAAGATTTTTGGGTGTTGTGGTGGTCATATATTGGCACTTGTACGATACTTACGATATAGGGAATCCTATCATGTGGGATCAGGACCTATGTATCCTATGTAAATTGTTAAATTTTTGGAATTTGAGCATATCTACCTTACTTTTAGTACTTATTATTCTTGTTATTAGTTTTCTTTATGTTAGTGTGTTGTTGTATAGCCGTTGTGAGAGGTTAGCCGTAACGCCAACAAGTGGTTCTGCCGGAAGACCAGCGTTGGTTGCTAGCTTGCTGTCAACCAACTCATGCTGAGGCAGAGCCTTTTTGTTTACATAAGTTTACTTTTTGCTATTTATTTACATATATTTTTTTTACTTTTTGTTTACCTCATACCTTCATATCCGTTTCTTTTTAGCTTAAAACGTGTTTTTGTGTAGCTAATTCATACAAATAAATATATATTTCTGTATAAATATATTTTCCTATTCTTTCTTTCTTTTTTCTTTCTAACCGTTAAGTGCGTTTTACTATTTTTTATTATATTCACAAGATAATTGAGTGTTCAGCTTCTGGTTGTATTCTGGCCTCTATTCGCAATTACCATAGGAGATTCTTCGTCAATAACGTGTGACGTCATAATGTATTCTAAACGATGATTCCACGTCCGCGCAGATATCTTAACGAGCCCGTTACGTATGGTCGAATATAGCGAATATGGGGATAGGTTCCAAGGTGTGAAATTCCGAAAATAATATTTTTAATATAACATAACATAACACCCAACAAGTAGAGAGTCCAGCCGGCCTAGCCAAACGGCATTTGCTACGAAGCGATTCCATTTCTAAAGTCGAAAAGCTGAGGCCAAACCAACGCGTTTAGCCGGCATCCTCAGTGGCGTGCACGGTGGCGATCAATGGTAAGACAATGGTGGATCGCCACCGCGGACGCGGGCTGAACGCGTTGGTTTGGCCTTAGCTTAGTACAATACAATAGACCACGTGACATTTCGATAGTTTACGTCAATCTCATACATTGTTGGCGTTTCTACTAGCGTCAGCGTTAACTAAGAATAAGTAAGCTAAGTAGAATGTTAACTTACTTTGTTTAAGGCTGCGATATTCTTGATCGAAGGTTTAAGGCCTCCCCGCAATAGGATTCCCCGTGTCGTGGGTATCAGGATCTACGAGTACCATGGTACCACAACACACAGACCTGGAAAAAAACTAAAAGAAACTAAAGCTTTGCCACCCCTCTTTAGCCCTTTTTAAGGGTTATTTTGAAAAATACTGGAATATTTATAGACTAGAATTATTTTTAGAATGGAATAGTATTACTTCTATATGTAACAACACAGATAGGTAAACAAAAGAAAACATGGAAAAAACACAAAATGATAGTTATATTATTATATGCTGTTACAAAAAGTTCTCTAACTCAGCATATGCTGGTTGTAAACAACCTGCGCTGGTCTTCCGTTAGAGCCTTTTCCTAAACAAAAAATAGCAGACTTGTATCTGAATGAGTTCAATTATTCTGTATTTGATGTACCCATACCAAGTTTCAAGCAAAAAACGCGATAAAAAGTTCCCATACAAACATTAACACCCCATTCAGATCTAACTTTTAAAACGTAGACTTTCCAAGAACTTTAGGTATTTTGCGCTCAGCCCCGTACCAGATAAATGTATGGCGGCCGTGGCCAATGCCGCAAAATTCCTAATCTTAGATTTGATTTTTAACTGACTAAATCAAGTACAATATTCAAATTAAACATTATGCATGGATACTATATTACGAGTATAATTACGAGGGATCACTGTACCAGATACACGATACGACAATTTTATTTTCTCGATTCAAACAAAGTTATGTCTATTTTTCACCTAGATTCAATTGTTTATTAAAATTGTGCATATTGGGTAAAAAATTCGATAAATAAAACCAATACAACAAAGCCGAGGGTTGACTGCAGGGGTTTTGTAAAATTATTTATATTTTACGAGATATTCAATAAAAACCGCTTTTTCGAGCGGCGCGAGGAGATTCGCATTTTTTAGCTGTGGTGTTACAAAACACAGCTCATATCATCCTAATTTATAAAAAGTGATGTCAAATCTCGATGTGAAAATTATCAGTCGATAAGCATATTAACCTGTTTTGCCAAATTATTGGAGTCACTTGTATATAATAGTCGTTTATAAAACTGTCACATAACAGGGGTTATTAAAACACGAGTTTGAGTTTAAAAACTGAGCCTTGGCGAAGTATTGGTGGTTATTTGTAGTTTCATACAGTACTTTATCTACACTCATTCAATAAAACAGTTACTTGACCAAAAATAACATGAAAAACAATATCATTCGCCGAGCCCTTACCAGCGTTAACATTCCAGCCATTCTAGAACCGAATGGTCTGTTTCGTGACGATGGTAAGCGGCCTGACGGCATGACTCTTGTTCCGTGGGAGAAGGGTAGGCCTTTGGTGTGGGACGCTACATGCGTTGATACCCTTACGCCATCTCATCTGTCCGGGACATCAGTTAGGGCCGGTGCGGCGGCAGATTCCGCTGAGGATCTCAAAAGACGCAAATATGCAAGTCTCGACAGAGCTTACTTATTTGAGCCTTTCGGGGTCGAGACTCTGGGTCCGTGGGGTTCCGGAGCCCATCGCGTTTTCAAAATTCTTTCAGGGCATCTGGTCGAAGCGACGCGTGACCCGAGAGCTGGCTCTTATCTGGCTCAACGCATTAGTATTGCCATTCATCGTGGCAATGCAGCCAGCATCTTTGGGACGCTTCCGTCTGGTAGTGATTTGGATCAGTTGAGCTACCTTTAGATCGCTTGTAGCGGTCTTCAGGTAGCACAACTGTTTCATATGTATTTTGTACATACCTTGTATTATTCTTTCTGTAAATAAATGTATTCTATGTATAACGTAAATAAAAGGTGTTAAATAAATAAGCAAAAGAAAAGACACGATTGTACCGATAGAAGCCGATTCTACCGGAATGGAGTATGAATCCTCCTTGGTCCGGCCGTAGTATATTATAATGAAAAAAACTTTATTTTATAACATTATTTAGTTACAGAAAAAGTGTTATAATGTGATAATATTTTTAAATTTAAATTTTGGTGTAGGTATAAAGTATGTCAATATAATAACTCGTTTTGAAGTTTATAATTCGAATTTTACTTTATGAGAGTAGATAATAGTATATTATGCAATTAGTCAATAAAGAACGGATTTAAAGCGAGGGCCATAGATGAATCACGTGCAAGTGAATGATTCTAACGACTGAATCACGACCGTAGGGAGTGATTCATGATTATTCAAACACCAAAATCGTGATTAAAAGTGCTTAGATAATGTTAAGATAAGATGTGTAGTGTTAAGATTTTTAGAGGGGGAATGCTAAGCACGGTCAATTCGAATCCATCAGATTATACAGACTTTTCCAAGGCTTTTGAGCAAGTCAGTCTTATAACTACTTTGTCGGAATCGTGCATTGTATGGTGTGGAGACCATTGAAACTTGTATCGCTGGTTATGCTCATACCTTGACAACAGAAATATGTTAGTGCCTTTGAAAGGCTTTGTTTCTACGCCTGTGGTGGTTTCTTGTGGGGTCTAGCAAGGATCCCATTTAGGACCACTTTTTTTCGTTATTTTCATAAAAGACCTGATTCATCGCTTAACTTGTAATTGTCTTTTATACGCAGACGACTTCAAGATATTTAACATAATTTCTGAAAACGATGATTGTAAAACTCTACAGAATGATCTAGGTATATGCTGTGTCTCAATGGTGTAAAAGCAATATAATGTTTTTAAGTTAAAACAAAGGTATACGTCACATTGTTAGAACTTTCCGTGCTACATAAGCGCAAAACATACCCGGCATTATAACAAAAAACTAAATTATTACCTACAGGTTTAAACCCGGACTATGTAGTCTGGTTTGTCACGGTATTAAAGTTATAAACAACTTAAAAACAAAAGCAGATGGTTTGTTTACTGAAATACATTTTTGCACTATTACACATATTTCCGACGCGTCAAAGTAAGATCTTGTATGAGAGTGTCACATCACAATCGAGGTGACGAACTTCTATCCTCCAACGATGCCTCCAACAAGCAATCATTTGTAGACCATTGTTAAACTAGGGGGCTGCCTGGTTTGAGAAAAACCAGTGATATATTTTGTAATTTTTGGCATAACATCAGACTATGTAGCTCGAGAGTTGACTTCGGAAAACAATAAAATTAAATGCTAAATCACATGTAGGAGTGTACTTAGTTAATTGAATAGGTTATCTTTCGTTAGAAATAAACAATATATAAAATGTAAGACATCTTAGATGTAAGCAAATATCAAATATCATTATTTCAGGCTTATTGAAAAACGTAAAACCTAAACAATAAGCCTATAGCAACATATTAGGCTTCATTATTCATTCATTCATTCATTGTTCAGGGTGTTCTGGGTATTTTCTATGTATAATAAAAAATATCTATCTATGTAATATATTGTATTAAGTATATCAGTTATCTAGTACCCATAACACAAGCTCTGCTTAGCTTGGGGCTAGATAATGTTGTGTGAACTGTCCAGCTTTATTTATTTATTTATTTATTATTTATTGTTCAATTCCCACTCAGTATCAATATTCCTCATCAGCATACACATTATCCTTTGATTTGATGTAGGAAGCATAAATGTTAATGTTTTATTGTTCACATCAAGCCCAAATATTACCGGCAATGTTGTTGGAATTGAACACTATACCTACACATTTTATTCATACATGCAATGGCTGTAGTGTTGTCGGTTCAAAGTAATATATCACAGTGCCTACATGGCTGTGCAAAGCATTTTAGTCCAAATGAAGCAGCTAAAATAGTTCTTCTAGCTGATTAATTAAAAGTTGTTGTTCTGAGTGTGAGCATAAATCTCCAACGCTCTCATCACTGCAGTAAACTCCACATACAGTCAAAGAGCACCTGAAAATACCAGAAATATTATTATTTGGAAGTTTATATTATGGGACCACCACTTCAGGACAGGCAAAATATTAGAATTCAATTCCATTGTGGCATAGTAATAGTTATCCTGATGGTGTATCAAGACCAAATATTTTCCTGTTTCAATAATTTTAGTATAATATACAAGACCATATGGAATGGCTGGGCAAGCTGCTATTAATATTAATGCTATTATTGTGATATTAGCACATTGAATATGCTGTTCTATTCCTATTCCTATTCTATTTCCTGTTTTTTAATTTAATAGCAATAGTATGTTTCAAACTTTATGATTTTGCAATATTTGAGGTTTATGAATTTTAACACCAAGGCGTACAAGATGTTATAAATATACATATTTACAAAGTTTTTACTCAAAAACTAACATATACATATAAAAAACACTTTTAGACTTTAATGCGACGTATGAGGCAACTGCGCGGTGTTTCGTGTCAAGCGTCCGAAGAACTTCCTGAACTTGACACCTTTCGGCCAGAACTCAAAGCGTAGCGGTAGGGGCGTGCCGCCGGGCGGAGACCGGCACAGGGCGGGGCGGAGGCTCCGCCCTGCGCCTGTCTCCGCTCACACCCCCCTCGCTGTAACTCGAGCGGAACACCCCACCTTGTAAACATTGTCACTCGCACGTTCGATTGTGATCGGGAGCCCTTCGCCTGTTTCAACGGCACATTCTCAAAACTTCCACTTCTCATAATCAAAATTGAAATTTATATATTTTTAAATCAACAAACATTACAAAAAAACGGTAAACAAACAAAGTTATATTATAATTATCTTATAGTAGGTAATACATAGTTTGACAGCATTGGTACCCAAAGTAGGATTACCTACCAGGCAGAAATCTTCACACAAAAAAAACTCCACTCGAAAAAGCGGTTTTTATTGAATATCTCGTGAAATATACATAATTTTTAAGAACCCCTCTAGGGTGATCCCTCCGTTTTATTGTATTGATCTTATTTATCCAATTTTTGACCCAATAATCTGTAACATATTGACAAACAATCATATCTAGCCAAAAGTTAGAGGTAACTTTGTGATTTTTTTATCGAGAACTTTTTTCCTGTCGTATTTCTATCTGGGTGATAAAATGTAGGTATTATGTTGGTATGTGGGTATTATAATATAGTATCCATGCATATTTTTAATATTAATATTGTATTTGATTTAGTCAGCGTTATACCTAGTAAGCGCCGTACGTCCCCGTAAGGTGGGGTAACGCTATAACGAGCTATAACGATCCCCCCCCCCCCCCCCGATTTGAACTTAAATATTGTAGGTTCGTTCTATTCAATGTTTGAAAGAGAGGCACTGTGAAAAATGAGATCCCTTGGTTGGATTTCGGAAAATTCCGCTTCTTACTTGCGAAACGGCAATAAATGCGCAAAATATTCTAAAAACTTGTTCCAGGACGTACGTGTTTTTGAGAAAATCTTACAAGTTTGTGAAAAAAAGTTTGTAATTTAGATTCTACACAACATGGGCCAGATACCCCGGAAGCTCTTTTTTTTTACTTTTACAGTTTATAAGTACATTATGAACATCCAAAGTTCAGGTAAAATTGTGCAAAGGAGATTCTAGTGAACCGATGAGTTCACTGGGATCCCCTGGGGGATCAGGTTAGGGGATCCTGGTGGCCTCACTCGATTTTGAAGGCTTATACAGAATTAAGTGGTAAAAGAAATAAAAAAGTTTCATCACGTATCTAGGATATATTCTTCAAGATACATATTTGTCCAAAATATCTCACGAAAAATTGTTACAACTTCATAATCACGTACGAGCTGAGCACCAGCGTTTTTATCGAAAGTACTGGTGTTGGCCGCTCTTATAACGAGGAATCAACAACAAGGCACTGGGAATGAACGAAACATCACACATCAAACATCAAACATCACAGCTGTTCCTGGTAGAGTAGTACCTATCTGACCTAGTACCTACTTTTAAATCATGCAATTGAGTTATTTAAGTCCGCAAGATCAATTCAATTCAATTTTTTTACGAGTGGCTTGGAGTGGTGTTGCCACTAGGTCCGCAAGATCGCCAACGGATCTATTAATAATTACCTATATAATTTATCGAAAGCCTTTGATCGAGATAAATAAGATTATGAAAACAAAAAACCCTGAAAATGTTATGTTGTACCTACTCAATTAGGTAGGTATCAAACCATAAAAACAACAAAGCATAAAATTAATAAAAGGTACCTACTTACCTGAGCATAAAACCTACAAAAAAGTGAGTAGGTACATTAAGTAAAACTAAGTTAGTATGCATAGGGGATCAAATTAGGTACTACAATTTCTAAGATTTCATATTTAAATAACCATTAATTCTGGGACATAAATAACTTTTTTTTTTATACTACTTGAATGACGGAACAAGCGGATGGCCCACCTGATGTTAAGCGGTAACCTCTGCCTATGAACAGTGCATTACCTCATAGGTCATGTACACCTAGGACGTACCCTATGTGGCATTGCATTGCGCCCGCCACCCTGAGACATAAAGGTGAAAAGTCTCATGTGACTGTAATTTCACCGGCACCCTTACCCTTCAAACCGGAACACAGCAAAGAGAGCACTACTGCTTTGCGGCAGAAATAGGTATGGTGGTAGTACTTCCCCGGACGAACTCTTTCACAAAAAAGCTCTACTACTACTAAAAAAGGTAACAAAGGTAAGGTAGTACCTACCTACTTGTAAACTTCTTTTAGCATAGAGTTTTATTTTACCGGTTCGAATCTATCAAAGTTTAAAAAAACCGGGTAAGTGCGAGTCGGACTCGCGCACGAAGGGTTCCGTACCATTATCTATAAAAACGGCAAAAAAACAAATTTGTAAAAAAAAAAAAAAAAAAGCACGCATATAGTGGTCACCCATCCAAAAACTGACCTCGCAGATCATTGCTTAACCACCACACCGGCCTCAAACGCTCATGCCTGGAGACCCCCCCGAAACCCCCGGCGAAAAACGAAGGGGTGTTATAAGTTTGACGTGTCTGTGTGTGTGTGTGTGTGTGTGTGTGTCTGTCTGTCCCATCGTAGCTCCCGAACGTATGAACCGATTTCGTTTTTTTTTTGTAAGGTGTATTTGTCGGTACTGTTCTTAGCTTTGTTTGATCAAAATCGGATCAGCCGTTCAGCGTTGGGGGTTTTTGAATTTTTACAAAATTACTTACTTTTTTACACGCCACTTAACTAATACCTCCCGACAAACAACTAAATTAGATTTCTTCAAAAAAGTGTAAGCATTTGTATAAGTTGACTCATAAAAATTGCTTTATTATATTCTCCATCGCGATCCTAAAGACTGGGGAGCCATTGCCAGCAGTGGGACGAATAAACCATTCTATAATCCGAACGCGCTGTAGATCCGAACGGGGGTTAATTTTCGGGTGTTCTGCTGTAGGTTCGAATATAATTATCATAACTGTTGGGGACATACGCAACATATAGCCGCGTCTCGCCGATCGCCGCGCGCGCGGCCGCCCCTCACTACACTGAGAGCGGGCCAGCGCGCCACAACACCGCCAGCACGGGCCGAATAGGCGCGCGTTCTATATATTTTATTTATTTTATTTTATTTTATTCGGAAAACAAACAGTATATATATCTAATAAATTACAATTATAAAAACTAATTACTATTAACCTGTTTTCACATATAAGAATTTGGAAATAAAAATTGTTCGCCTTAAATACTTAACAAATTAAATATAATAATCCAAACTTAAAAAAGAGAAAGAAAAGTTACACTACAAAGTTACATTAGAGTTATAAATATAAATATAAAGAGTTATCAAACCAATTCAAACCAATGGTCAAAAAGGACGCGCCTGAAGTAGGCTGGCTCAGAGTCAAACAGATCTAGGAACAGACAGATTCAGGAAAGTCAACCAGTTTTTTGTAGCTATTTGCTGATCTTATGAAAAAGGAATTATTTCTATAATTTGTGGCACTAAGCGGAACGTAAGGCGAGAGAAAAGGTTTCCTCATAGATCTTGTGGGGACGCATAATTGTATCAAGGAGAGGAGATGCGGAGAATCTATAGCACACTGCACTATTTTAACTATAGTACATATGTCTGCTATGGCCCTTCTTTCCTGGAGTGGCAGAATGTGATGCCTTCTACATCTCGCCTCGTAATTCAAATCATGGCTTTTACACTTGTACTGAAGGAATCTCATAAACTTGCGTTGTATGGATTCAAGTCTATTTATGTACACTTCGTACTGTGGGTTCCAAATCTGAGAACAGTATTCGAGGGTGCTCCGCACATATGAACAGTAAATAATTTTTACAATTTTAATATTGGAGAATTGAGAGCAGGATCTCATAATGAATCCCATAGCCTTATTGGCTTTCTTAGCTATATGATCTACGTGCTTCTCATAAGAAAGTTTCGTATCATGAATGACACCAAGATCCCGAACTTCATCTAATTGCATAAGCTTAGATCCCTTAAGGGAATATATGTGCTCCATAATATTAATTTTACGTGTAAATGTTATCGAGTGACACTTAGAGACGTTGAGGTCTAGATTATTACGCTGACAATACTCTTCAAATCTAACAAGATCTTGCTGTAATAGATGACAGTCGTTCAAAGAGGTAATTTGTTTGTAAATTTTCATATCGTCAGCGTATAGAAGAAATTTCGAATAAAGAAGCACGAGTTTATGTCATTAATGAAAATATTAAATAACAATGGTCCGAGTAATGATCCTTGGGGAACCCCCGAGGGGACTGTGCGCCAAATCGACGCATAGCCATTCAATGCGACAGCCTGAGATCTGTTATCTATATATGAAGCAAACCACCTGAAAAGATTACCATGGATTCCTGCAGATAGAAGCTTTTGTAAAAGTATTTTATGGTCGATGCGATCAAATGCCTTACTATAGTCTGTGAATATACAGTCTACCTGGCCACCATTACTTGGCCACATGAATACTTAATTATTTGCATATTTACGGCTTATTTAGAAACTGCCAAACGATTGTACAGATTCCATTTATTTGCAAGCTTTTATAACATGGCAACTTGTTTTAGTGCGTCTGCGTGTGTGTTGGTATGGCTTAGCCATTTAGTGCGTCTGCGTGTGTGTTGGTATGACTTAGCCATTTAGTGCGTCTGCGTGTGTGTTGGTATAACTTAGCCATTTAGTGCGTCTGCGTGTGTGTTGGTATGGCTTAGCCATTTAGTGCGTCTGCGTGTGTGTGTTAGTATGACTTAGCCATTTAGTGCGTCTGCGTGTGTGTGTTAGTATGACTTAGCCATTTAGTGCGTCTGCGTGTGTGTGTTAGTATGACTTAGCCATTTAGTGCATCTGCGATTTTTAGCTCGTAATCTGCTGCTTTCCCCGCAGTATGATACCGTATGACATAACACTATGGAAGAGGCTAAACTAAACTAGTCTAGCTGTAGCTTCATGAGCAAGCTGCCTTATCATACGAACTGCATATGCAGCGGAACTTAGTGTAATCAAGTGCCCCAATTTGAGGTCCCCACTGCAAACTTGCATTAATATAACAAACGAGTAATATTTTTTGATAGACCGAAGGTTATCGTTGCACAAACATAGGAAGTTCTTTTTGGGTTACTAAAAAAATCTTAGAATTTCCATCACCATAAAAAGGTATTATTAAAACGTAGTTTTAAGAGAAAAATATAATCGGTTCACTCTCAACTCTACGTTTGAATACTTTGTCTATTACTCTACAGTTTGCTTAACAATCATTACGGAGTGAATGTAGACTATTTAAAATCTATTTACTAATGTTTTAATATTCCAAGTGCGTTAGGGTGAATAGCACCTAATTAAATCAGCTAATGAGATGTGTTGTGTGTGCATGCGCAGTGCGCGGCGGGGGCGGGCGTGTTCGAGCTGCAGATCCTCGAGTTCTCCAACTACCGCCTGGAGCTAGCGTCGGGCGCGTGCTGTGGCGGCGACGTGCACGCGTCCCCCTCGCCCGCGCCCTCCCCCGCGCCTGGGGGCGCCGCAGGCTGCGCGCGGCCCTGTCGCACGCGCTTTGCACTCTGCCTGAAGGAGTACCAGTCGGTGGCGGCGCCGGGCGCGTGCTCGTTCGGCCGCGAGGACTCGCCCGTGCTCGGCACCGATTCGTTCACGCTCGCCGAGCCGCTCTACACGCTCGCG
Organism: Operophtera brumata; assembly: GCA_932527175.1. NCBI lineage: Eukaryota > Metazoa > Arthropoda > Insecta > Lepidoptera > Geometridae > Operophtera > Operophtera brumata. Next base: position 14,898,416 of record OW052234.1, on the reverse strand, counting down.
CTGCCATTCACCTTCCGCTGGACGGTGAGTCTCCTCTCCTTCATCGATAGACGTTGCGTCTCGCTACTCGGCGCTCCTAACATGTATGATTATGTTCACAGCGTTCCTTCACGTTGGTGCTGCAAGCCTTCGACGAGTACGAGTACCCTGAACCCGGTGAGTGTCTCGCGCGGTGTCGTCGTGTGAGAGACGTAGCGCTGGAACTGACCGCGGACTCGTTGCAGAGGGCGCGCTGATCGAGGAGGCGTGGTGGTCCGGCATCGTGGAGCCGGGCGCGGCGTGGCACGCGCTGCGGTTCGCGGGCGCGCGCGCCGCGCTCGCGTACCGCGTGCGCGTGCTGTGCCAGCCCAACTACTACAACACCACGTGCACCACCTTCTGCCGGCCGCGGGACGACAAGTTCGGACACTACGCGTGTGAGCCATCCGGCAGCAAGCGATGCCTGCCCGGCTGGCAAGGCGACAACTGCGAGAAACGTGAGTGTATTCTTACTGCACCTAACAAGCGCTGCCTGCCCGGCTGGCAAGGCGACAACTGCGAGAAACGTGAGTGTATTCTTACTGCACCTAACAAGCGCTGCCTGCCCGGCTGGCAAGGCGACAACTGCGAGAAACGTGAGTGTATTCTTACTGCACCTAACAAGCGCTGCCTGCCCGGCTGGCAAGGCGACAACTGCGAGAAACGTGAATGTATTCTTACTGCACCTTACAAGCGCTGCCTGCTCGGCTGGCAAGGCGACAACTGCGAGAAACGTGAGTGTATTCTTACTGCACCTAACAAGCGCTGCCTGCCCGGCTGGCAAGGCGACAACAGCGAGAAACGTGAGTGTATTCTTACTGCACCTAACAAGCGCTGCCTGATGCCCGGCTCGATCTGTGTCTCCCTCTCAAGAAGAGGGAGTGTTTCTATATACTATTTTATTGTAAGTCTGTCTTTTCTCATCCTACAAGTGATACAAGACGGAGCTTTCTTTGCCATTATTTTTTGCCTTCTTCTAAGGGGACAAATGGTGCATGTATCGTTAAACGACGATCTAATGGTTGGACCGACGTGGCAGATGGATCCCAGACATATTATTAGGCGTTGGCATAGACACCCTGTGGTATTACTTAGTCGCAGATTACCAAAAATTTAGAGAAAATTTACCACCTTTTTGTCAGCTTCTAGAACATTTGTCAGTTGCAAGGAATCTTATTTGACGCGGAACAGTCCACGGTGGGCAGAGCGATAGTAGAACCTGTGATGTATTCGATAGGACATAAATAAAGCCTCAACGATATGTGATACGAATGCACAGTTTATTCCGACTGCCAAGTTATCATAATCTACCCACCACCATATTTTATAAACTACCTACATTATTTATTCTAATACACTACACTCCTCTACACTTAATTATTACATAGCTCTCATTTTAGTTTAATAACTTACAGGTGCATAACTAATATACTTAAAATGTTGGCAAAAATATAACCTCAACGTTTACATATTTTTCTATAGCGTATATAAGGTATTATAGCTACTTCTCCAAACCGTTATAACAATAGATACCCACTAACTTAACAATGTTAACTACTTATATATTAACAATTACTATAAACCTAATGCCTGAACTAAGTCTTATAATTAGGTTTATTCAGACGACATTTACGTGTAGGCCGTGTCAGCTGCAAGTCTTTATCCAGTGGCTGGTCTGGAAGAGGTTCACTAGGTTCTGGTTCAGCCGAGCAAGTAATCGTAGGTGAATCTATCTGCTCCGTCATTCGCTGTGGAACATCGATAGATGTGCCCTGTTGCTCCTCAGACACTGTGGTGTCCCTAGAATCCGGGCAGACCAAGGAACTTCGTGTCCTACGCTTTATCTGGTCAATATGACGATGAACCTGATTACCCCCTTCACCTAATACCTTAAAATTGGAAGGACCTTCTTGACTTCCTACGCGTCCAGGCAACCACTTTTCCCCCTTTAAAAATTGTCGATACCATACGTCATCCCCGGGGTCGACCGCCCGCTCCGCGCCCCCCGCGCACTCGACCTGGCGCCGCTGCACCCGCCTCATCCGCGACTCCAAGTCTGGCTTCAACGTATCTAGCCGAATTCGCAGAGGCCTACCTAACATTAACATAGCAGGACTTTCACCCGTGGACGCATGTTCTGTGTTTCGATAAAATAATAAGAACGTGTGCAACGCCTTCGTTATATTTTCTTTTTCAAAATCAGCCTTTTTAATTACGCGCTTCAACGTTTTAACTGCATTTTCGGCGGCTCCGTTAGACGCCGGATGATATGGTGCCGAAAACGTGTGTTCCACTCCATCGGACTTGAGAAACGTCGCCAACTCGTTACTCGTAAACGGTGGCCCGTTATCCGTTACTATCTGTTTCGGTATTCCCCACCTACTCCATAACTCCCTTAACCTGTCAACAGTGTGAGAAGCCGCAGTACTAGGTACGTAAAAAATTTCAAGCCATTTGGACATAGCATCTATCACCACTAAATATGTCTTACCGAAAATGGGACCTAAAAAATCGAGATGAAGCCTCGACCAGGGTTGGCGCGGCCACGGCCACGGGCGCGGCACCTGCCGCGGCGGCGCGTCCGCCTGCGCGGCGCACGTCGTGCAGGCGCGGCACATGCGCTCGACGGCCTCGTCGATGCCTGCCCACCATACGTAGCTACGCGCCAAAGCTTTGGATTTTACGATCCCCATGTGGGGTTCGTGTAACATTTTTAATACCCTTTCCTTACACCTATCGGGAATCACTAACCGATGACCCCACATGACACAACCTAGCTCCTCGTACAGTTCATTTCGCCTATTATGATAGGGCTGCAGTCCTACGATCTCGCATTCTGCGGGCCACCCGTTCCGTATAAATCCTAGTACCCTACTTGTGATCGGGTCCCTAGCGGTGCTATTTTTAATCTCACTATAATCTAGTAACATTGCCTGTTGAGCGTGATGTAAGTGAGTCTGCTCGGGTAACACGTCCGGAACCGGTTTGTTATCTGGCAACGGCAAGCGAGACAGTCCGTCCGCACTATTATTGTCCGTTTTAACATATTCAATATCGTAGGTATACGCGGATAAAATAATCGCCCATCTCTGCATCCTGCTAGCCGTCATCGTAGGTATACCGGTATTCGGTCCGAAAATCGACACTAGCGGTTTGTGATCGGTCCTAAGGGTAAATCGCCTGCCAAAAATGTATTGATGGAACTTTTTCATGCAAAATATTATAGCCAAGGCTTCTCTATGAATCTGGGAATAATTTTTCTCCGCGCTCGTTAGTGTACGGGATACGAACGCCACCGGCCGCTCCGAGCCGTCTCCGCGGCCGCTCGGCTGCGACAGCACGCCGCCTAGTCCCGCCGCGCTCGCGTCGCACGTCACCGTTAGGGGCTTACTTGGATTATAATGCGCTAGAACTTTTGAACTTACTAAGTCTTTCTTTATTGATTTAAATGCATGTTCACATTCCTGTGTCCAATTCCAGTCGATTCCTTTTTTCAACAGATTATAAAGCGGCACCAACCTCTGACTAAAATTATTTACAAACTTACCGAAAAAATTGGCAAGACCTAAAAACGATCTTAATTCTGGTACGTTTTGTGGACTTGGAATTTTTACTACCGCTTCTATTTTTAAAGGATCCGCCTTAATGCCGTCTTTCGACAAAATGTAACCTAAGTACGTTACCTCCTGCACCAAAAATACACATTTAGCCTTCTTTAATCTAAGACCGCTGTCCAGTAGCCGTTTGAAAACTGTTTCTAACGCTTTCAAGTGTTCCGTCTTGGTTTGCCCCCCAATAATGATGTCATCAATGAACACCGCTACATTTGGTATACCCTTAAGCAGGGTGGTCATAATCCGTTGAAATATCCCCGGGCTGGAAGACAATCCATAACTTAGGCGGTTATACCTAAATAGACCCCGATGAGTATTTATTACCGTGTACCTTTTTGATTCATCTAATTCTATTTGATTATATGACTGAGATAAATCGATTTTGCTAAAAAATTGAGCCCCATTTAAAGCAACTAGTACGTCGTCTATTTTCGGAAGTGGGAAACGATCGACCAGTAAAGCGGGATTCACCGTACCCTTGTAGTCTACACAGATCCTGAGCGTACCGTCTGACTTGTTGACGGGAACGAGCGGCGAGGCCCAGTCGGAGCAGTCGACGGCCTCGATGACACCCGCGCGCAGCATCTGGTCAAGCTCCGCGTCTACGCGCTCGCGCAGCGCGAACGGCAGCGGCCGCGCGCGGTGGAACACCGGCGCCGCGCCCTCACGCACCCGCAGCGTCGCCTTGCCCCCCGTGAACCTTCCCAGACTGCCATCGAATAACTGCTTACACCTGTCCGCCAATATACAAATATCATCATTTATATGAACATTTTTAATGTTAAAACAATCAAGAGTGGGAATTTTTATTTTTAATTCTGTGAGCCACTGTCTTCCCAAAAGAGAAGTGGTCCCTCCATCGATTACAAAAAGTTCTAACTCTCTTGATATGCCCTGATGTTCCACTGAAGGTTTAATGAACCCTAATGGTCGAATCTGTGACCCATCATAAAATTTTAAACCCAAATTGTATGGCTGTATACTAATATGCCTAAAATACCTATCGTAGGTACTTTTACTGATACAAGATATAGGCGTGCCGGTATCTACTTCCATACGTATGACTTTACCATCAATGTATAACGGCAAACTCACCGCCTTATAGTCCCTCAAACACAGTTTATGTAGATGAAGCTCCTCCTCCGGCTCCCCGTCTGATTCCGAATCGTCTCCGGCCGCCTGGCCGTAATGGAAGCCCCGATCGCGCCCTCCCGGACGCACTGCTCTGCTTGCTCCCTCGTCTGGGCACACCCGCCGTAAATGACCCGGCCGCTTGCACCGGCTGCATATGTAGTCACGGAATCTACACTCTTTGTAGCCATGACCCGTCGCACCGCAGCCCCGACAATTCCCTGGTGATCCGCCGCCGGCGCCGACGCCGCGCTGTGCTGACCCATACTGTGAGCCGCCGCGCGCTGTGCCCCCGCTGTTGCCGCCGCGCGCTGTGATGACCCCGCCGCCGCCGCCGCGTATCGCCCGAGCGCGGCTCGCGCGCGTTCCCCGCGCGCTTAAAACGTGCACATCAACGCTGCCTCCACCCGCGGTTCCCTGACCCTTGACTTCCACCGCAGCCGCATCGCGCTCCGCTGCCTCCAGTGATATCGCCAGTTTTACCGCCTTTGAGTACGTTAAACTGTCATCCTCCGCAAATAACCGTTGCCTGATGACGTCACTTCTCAACCCACATACAAATTGGTCGCGCAAGTTATCTTCCAAATTTTCTTTGAATACGCAGTGACGCGCCATCTTTTTCAACTCAGCAAGGTATTCTCCTGCGTTTTCATCTCCTTGTTGCCTCCGCTGGCGAAATCTATAGCGTTCCGCGAGCAATGACGGCCTAGGTTGAAGGTGATCACACAACATGACCTTCGCTGCGCTGTAGGTCAACTCTGCCGGTTTAGCCGGGCTTGCCAGGTTTACAAGCAGCTCGTAAGCCTCGTCCCCCATCAACGATATCATTGTAGGCATTTTTAACTCTTCCTTGATGTCATTTATTTTCAAGTACATGTCGAGTCGATCCACGTACGACATCCACGATCCCGTTTTCACATCAAACTCCCGGATTTTACCGATCGACATGATTTTTAATTGTTATTATAGTTATTGCACGCACAGGAACCGATTTAACTCGTTCGCCAATGTGATGTATTCGATAGGACATAAATAAAGCCTCAACGATATGTGATACGAATGCACAGTTTATTCCGACTGCCAAGTTATCATAATCTACCCACCACCATATTTTATAAACTACCTACATTATTTATTCTAATACACTACAGAACCTTCGCCCGCCGCGCCGCAGAGGTCGTCATAGAGCGTTATTTACTTGCCACGCCTGTCCTCTTTTCTCTGTTCTTCACCTTGTTAGAACACTAATAAGAGCAAAAAATATACTACCTATTAACATAGGAATAAGAGGAAATATTAGGTTTGTTTCGGAGCTGCACACACAAACTTTGTATATAATAACTATAGGTCACCGTCCACAGATATTAGCTCAGATGGCCTCTGGTTATCCCTATTGTATTCTGTGGCGATTAGATACGATAATTATCTCTGATCCGCTCTCTATCTTCCAGCCGTATGCAAGGAGGGGTGTCATCCGACTCACGGGCGGTGCGACAGACCTGGAGATTGCGAGTGAGTCACCGCTTTCTATGCTTTGTGTGTTTAACTGAAAACTAGTTTGTAAACTCGTCAGTAACTGTTGCGTTGTTGATTCCAGTTGCCGGCCGGGGTGGCGTGGGGCGCTGTGCGCGCAGTGCCAGCCCTACCCGGGCTGCAAGCACGGCTACTGCAACGGCTCCTCGTGGGACTGCACCTGCGATACCAACTGGGGCGGCATTCTCTGCGACCAAGGTATGTATGCGTCCGCGTGTCACGTGACGTGGTTATACTCAGCTCGCCCTCTCACCGTCGCGCCGCTCTCTCCCGCAGACCTGAACTACTGCGGCACGCACGAGCCCTGCCAGCACGGCGGCACGTGCGAGAACACGGCGCCCGACCAGTACCTATGCCGCTGCGCCGAGGGCTTCTCCGGAGTCGACTGCGAGCGCGTCGACAACCCTTGCGCACCGCAGCCATGCGCGCACGGCGCCTGCGCACTCGAGGGGGGCGGCACTGGCTTCAGCTGCGCTTGCGAGCGAGGCTGGGGCGGCGCCCTGTGCGACGTGGATCTAGACGACTGCGCCAGCGCGCCCTGCTGGCACGGCGCCACCTGCCGCGACCACCTCGACGCGTTCACGTGCGACTGCGCGCCCGGCTGGAGTGGCGCCACCTGCGAGGAAGGTAGGTACTCATCGCGCTCGTCGCACCACCGCCCACGTCTCACGTGGAGCACACGTCTCTACCCCACGTATCTCCCCTTGCAGATGTGGACGAGTGCGCGTCGAGCCCACCCGCACGCGCGGAGGGCGCCGACGCGGCCACGGGGCCCTGCGTGAACGCGGCCGCGTGCAACAACACGCCCGGCTCCTACTCGTGCACCTGCCTCGCCGGCTGGACGGGGCGTGACTGCGACTCCAATGTAGACGACTGCGCGGCGGGGCCGTGCCTGCACGGAGCCACGTGCATCGACCTGGTGGATGACTTCCATTGCGCGTGCGCGGCAGGGTACGCGGGCCGCACGTGCGCGCTGGACGTGGACGAGTGCGCGCCGCGCCCGTGCCTCAACGGCGGCGAGTGCGTCGACCTGCCCGATGCGTACCGCTGCATCTGCCCCGTCGGCTTCTCCGGCGCCAACTGCGAGGTGAGGCGCGCTCCTCGCTCGTGCTATCGTCTCTACATTTAACGCTTAATAATACTACTAATAATAACCTTCTTTACCCGGCTAGGTGTACCCGTTTCGCTCTTACATAAACTAACCGACTTCTGCTTTTAGCTGACCTCCTGTTCTGGACGCTACTGCCCGGTAAGTTAACTGCCATCCTACTGCCTGCTACTACTTACTGTTACTCATATAACGTTTATACTATTTTAGTAGGTAGACAAAACTACAAAAAGACCCTTGAACCTGTAGACTCGTACCTATATGTATCTGATCAACAGGGCACAAGCGTGGCCTCATGGCTCAAAATTTCCTATCCATTTAAATTATACTGACTGGAAGTTATATACGTCAACACGATTAAAAAGAATATGAACGTACGGGGGTAGGCAGAGCCTCAACGGCCCTCTTTCCACAGTGGGTTGCTCCATCGTGGAATATAGACGTGAGCAGTGGTAAGCTTATCGCCGCCATTGCTTCCCACGACTGACTCTTGCTAACGCCTTCTTTCAGTAATGACACATTCCTTAAGTAAGCTAGCAACCAGAACAATTCTTAAATGTATTCTGTGTTCCAAAGAGACTTTTTGTGAGGTGACTATACTAAGCGCACGCCATTATGAGTGAAAATTAATTATATTTCATTTATTTCTCTGAAGTGTATTAGACTGTTATTATAAGCTTTTATTTAACTTATATGCATATCTTGCAATATAAAAAGGTATGGCAATGTATCTGGGTGGAATCTTGCAACTGAATTTTAAAGCAAATCTCCTCAACCGATTGAGCTGAAATTTGGCATACCTGTCAAGTTCCGATGAAAATACAATATGATGGTGACAGCGAGCTGATGAGCGACTTTCCGTCTCCATCATCATCTGGTGAAAAAGTGCATGTCATATGGTGACGGGGCCTGACAAGGCATAATATAATATAATCGTATTTTTATCAACATATTCAACACGATGGTAAGCTGTTTTTATTATAAAACACACATAAATCATAATTCATGGTTCCGGAACCATGAAAATAAAAAAAATAAAAAAAACAATCTAGCACCACTGGGCAGGTTAAATACCATTTAGGCACAAGTTGTCACAGATATTATGGTATCAACGCGTTCAGTAAGATCTCCTGAACACAAATTAAATATACTGGACGACAATAGCGCATACTGTGGGGGTACAAACTGTGACGTTACAAAGATGGCAGTTTTTTTTTTAATAAACATATTATTTGCGGTATTAAATGAACGGGCTTTTTGAGTAGATTACAAATATATAACATACTATAAAATTTTGACTACCTACTTGGTTAAACAGATTATTAGAAAACCTTTGAAAATGCCACAACTTGGAACTGCTGTAGATAGAAAAAAACTGGATAGATTTTTAACAGACTTCAAAAAAAGGAGGAGGTTCATTATATTAGAAAATTACAATACATGTATCCTTGTATGTATGTATCCTTCCTAGTTTAATAAGCTGTTTGTTTTCCATGAAAATAAATAAAATAAAATAATATAAAATGTGTATTTTTTGTATTTTTTTTTATACATATTATAATATCATTTATTTTAACCAACAATTGGATCATAATTGTGTTAATTGGTTTCTTATCCTGAATAAATAAATAAATAAACATCACTCTAAACATTCTGGTAACATTTTGAAGAATATGTTTTTTTTTTGTTATGCCTACTTTATGGCGTCACAGTTTCTACCCCCACAGTCTGCGCGCTAGTATCTCATATATTTTGTATTGAGGAGGTCATACTGAACGCAATGACACCAGATGACACCATATCCGAGATGACTTCTGAAAAGTTCTGTAACCTCATTTTGCCGGCCTTACTATGTGTAGAACGAGCATTTGTCACGGTCTATGAAAATGTAGCTAGTAATATTGTGTTATATTCAGGATGACCGCGACCACTGCGCGGGCGCACCGTGCGGCAACGGCGCCGCGTGCTACACCGCACAGAGCGACTACTACTGCCACTGCGCGCCCGGTTGGCAGGGCAAGAACTGCACGCAGCGCGCCGCACCAGCGCCGCCGCCCGCCGCCTGCGCGGGGGGCGCGGCGTGCGTGCGCGGCCGCTGTGCTCGGGCGCCGCCCGCGCCACCGCGCTGCGCCTGCGACCCCGGGTACACCGGAGTGCTGTGCGACGAACGTGAGTACGAGTACCTGACCTACTACTGCCACTGCGCGCCCGGCTGGCAGGGCAAGAACTGCACGCAGCGCGCCGCGCCGGCGCCGTTGCCCGCCGCCTGCGCGGGGGGCGCGGCGTGCGTGCGCGGCCGCTGCGCACGCACGCCGCCCGCGCCGCCGCGCTGCGCCTGCTACCCCGGGTACACCGGAGTGCTGTGTGACGAGCGTGAGTACGAGCACCTGACTTCCACCAGTTGTGATACACATTTATTCTCGCGTTCGTGAAGAACTAAAGCAGACGTAATATTTAGCCGTGATCAAGAGTTGAAAAAGCTGCTTATAGGTACATACATACCGTTGTTGATCGATATAAGTAGTAACCTGTAAGTAAGTAGCTAAGCCTTCTCCCTTCTCGCCTTTCAGAATCAAACGAGTGCGCAGACGCGCCGTGTCGCAACAACGCCACCTGCATCGACGGCGCCGCAGACTTCGCGTGCGTGTGTCGCGACGGCTGGACCGGTGAGTGAGCTCTTGCTTCTTCATTCTACTTTAAACCTCCAACTACAAAGAGAGGTGTTATACAAGTTTGAGGCCACAGTGTGCGCAATTCGGTTTTCGTTATTCCGAGTGGTACCAAATTACAAACCTGTACCTACAAGGCCCTCAGGTAAACCCCCTTCTAAGCGATGTGTGATAGGCTACTACGGAACCCTACAATGCATGAGCCTGAAACTTACTTGGCTGCTTTTATTTGCAATGCAATGTGCAATGTAATTATAGCAATGTGTACCTATATAATGCGGGTAAATATTTTGAATAAATAAATATGTTTCATCTTAGAAAAAACCAAGTTTAAATTTTTCATTACAAATTTGCAATATAACATAGGTACTTAGAAGTAGGATCTTCTATCGAAGTTGCCATCTTACGGACTGTTCGAGGGGTTGTGCAAGTGGGTCGCTAACTTTTTGTCCGGCAGAAGCATAAGAGCCGTCGTTGACGGTGGTAGCTCTGATTGCATGGACATCAATGCTGGCGTCCCGCAAGGCTCTGTGCTGTCCCCAACGCTGTTTTTGCTGCATATCAATGATACAATTGACGACGTTAATTGCTATGCAGACGACAGTACTGGTGACACTTTTTACACGGACCGTGCCAACATCCCTCGCCAAATTGTAGAGGAAAGCCGAAGGCAACTTGTGTCTGACATTGAGGGTATATTAACCAGAGTCTCCGATTGGGGAGGGCAAAAACTGATTCAGTTTAACCCTACAAAGACACAAGTTTGCGCGTTCACTGCTAAAAAAATCCCATTTACTGTGGCTCCACAATTCCAGGACATTCCCCTCACCATCTCTACGAGCATTGGGATTCTAGGCATCGACATCTCTAGCGACGTCCAGTACCGTAGTCACTTAGAACATAAGGTCAAGCTGGCTGCTGTAACATCCCCCCTAATATAATTTTTTTATCTAAATTTTTCGTCTCTATACTACCTAAGCTTTTTCGTTCCATCTCTTTGGCAGCATCACAACCGATTGTCGCTCTGTGACGCTAGACGCGTACCTACATTCGTACTTATTGGCTCCGCATATATTTTTAAAATAGATCTATTCTTTATTATAACCTACTTCATTTTCTCTATTTACTCAATAAATCCTAGGTATTATGTTCTTTCACGTGTTACGATATATTTACCTGCTTTTATTTCCTAAATTGGTCATGTGATCGTCTAGTTTCATTCCTACGTTGTGTGATGTAATAACTCAAATTCTTTTAAGGCATTTTTGTCGAGTCCTGACGTAACCTACCTACATAAAATATACCTACTTTTTACCTAGCACATTGCATTAGTTGGTACTAACTCTGATAAGAATACCTACTTAGATTTTCTAGTATGTCTGTACACTTAGGGACAATTGTAATAAAAGGAGTTTACTCCAGGATTTTATACTATTCTATGGATTATTCATTCCTTTGATAAATAAGTACTTTAAGGGAAATGACAAGAAATTACTTGTTTTAATTAATTACTTCCTTAACAGGATTTTTAAGTTATTTTTAACTGTTTGGATGGATGAGTCCATTATAAAATTTACATCCTGGGATAAGCTACTTTGGAAAACAGCCCCAACCTCGCTGCATCGATGGTCTTCACCCTACGTTTTTGGTCAGACCCCTCTCGCTTGGACTTAGGTAAAATACCTAATATTGTCCGGGAATTTTATCCAAATGATATTCTAATGCAAATCAGTTCTTTTTACTTTATTGCAAGGGACTTCAGAGGCTCGAGAAATTACTTCTGTCGAGAGTAAGTTTGTTAGTCAATTTCGTACATTCTTGGGAATTTACATTTAATCATTAATGCAAATACTATCCACATTCATTCATCACCTTTGGTTATCTTTGGGTTTCCCTAGGGCTTACTAAAGCCCTGAAAATACCCTATTCGGTTTAGTTTCCTACTTACTGATAATTCTAAAAACCCTCTGTAGGGTAATAGAATTCCTATTTGGATTATCCAGGCAGGAATAATCACTTACAAAAGTCAAATCTATATTTTAATTGCTTTATTCTCTCATGAACGTTAATTCTCAGTTACAAAATTCTCTTCCTACTAATATTTGAATTTGTTTGATAATTTATCAATCCGTACATTTTTGTATGAATGTTAGAAAAACTAATTTTTATTTCCGGTTTAATTTTATAAAATGCCAATTTGTAAGATTGGACTATGAACGCACTAGTACAATGCCTATATAAGTGTCCTTAGATACCTGGCTAAATTGGATGTGTGTAAATCAAATCTTGAGAAACCGATCTCATTTTTTTTTAATGTGAAAGTTAATTGTGCGTGTCTCCTGACGAAGTGCAATGTCAGGCTACCTATTTTGAAACTACTAAGGTGGGGATGCCTGTTGCTGTGTATCCTAAAGCAACAGACGGAAGTCTAACATGCAAGGAAAATAGGTAATGGATTGGGGTAATTCTTATCTGATTAGCGGACTCACTAATCACTCACTGATGGCGAAAGGATTCCTGGCCGACAAGAACAGACACCTGAAAACATTAAAACAGAAGAGAGTATATAGACTCCTCTAGTCTATAATTCCCTCCTTACGGCGAATGAACACTTTTCTACAAAACTAAACAATTTCTACCCCATTAACATTGAATATTTTAAATCAATTTTAAACCAAAAGGAACTAGTTAATTCCTATAATTTTGGCGATTAAATATTCACTTTTATATTTCACCAAAACTTAATCTTTCACTCAATTTCATTTAATATCACTTATTATGGACTATTCTAATTTCAAGAATCAGTCCAAATATTTAAAATTTAAATCACAAGCTTCTAAAGTAAGCTCCAATATCACTCCATAACGTAATTATCACGAATTTAATGATTTTAGTCAAATATTCCTTGAGCAGACGTGTGTCTTACAGAATTTCGCTCCCAAAATGATCCCGAATGAGGGGAAATCTGCAGTATTTATGCCTTGGTGGGGGGGGGGAGCCGAGGCTCGGTGAACAGGCGTGGCCTAAACAAAATATTCTGCTAATAATTAACCTTATTAGCATGACGACACAAAATCCGTTAATTACATCATCTTCTCGGGACTTCCCGATGAATGGTTGCCTCCGATTCTTTCTAAATTGAACCTTATTCTCATGACGTAATATTAGCCGTTACACATCACGTGTTTTAGCCACGTGCCTGCATAATTCCGAGAATTGTTGTATAACTACCGCGTAGGTAGGTATATAGATTAATCCCAAGGGAGCATTCCTTAAGTAGTATGAACATACAAGCCCCTTTTTTATGCTTTGGTTGCTATGCATCGAGATGAGTTCCTATTCATTCTTTTTGAAGAAATATCTACCATTTTTATTTTAGTATTTGTGAGTTAATAACGAATTAAGTAATTACGGATCGGTGCACTGCCAAAAAGCTTGGTGTACTTAACAGAGCGAAGCTGTACTTCACTGCGGGGCAAAGGCTGCTTCTCTATAAGTCGCAAGTCCGGCCCCACATGGAGTACTGCTGTCACTTCTGGGCAGGAGCACTTGGCTACCAGCTTGGACCTTTTGACTCGATTCAAAGACGTGCAATGAGAATTGTCAAGAATCCCAAGCTCACGAACGGTATTGAGCCCTTAAGTCTGAGGAGAGACTTTGCCTCTCTCTGCGTGTTCTACCTTTTGTATAATGGGTTTTGTTCCGAGAAATTGTTTGACATGATGCCTACAGCAACCTTTTTTCACCGCACCGCTCGCCATCGGCAGAGGATTCATTCGCACACCTTAGAGCCAGGTTGGTCCTGGACTGTGCGGTTTCAGAGAAACTTCCTCCCGCGAACGCTCAGGTTGTGGAATGATCTCCCTGCTGAGGTTTTCCCGAGCGACTACAGTATGGGGTTCTTCAAAAGGGGTGTTTGGAAATTTTTAAAGGGTCGGCAACGCGCGTGTGATGCCCTTGGTATTGCAGGCGTTCATAGGCTACGGTTACCGCTTACCAACAGGTGGGCCGTAAGCTTGTTTGCTACCTTGGTAGTATAAAAATAAATAAAAAAAATGGCCGATTTGTAATGAAAAATTTAAACTTATTTTTTTCTAAGATGTAACATATTTATTTATTCAAAATATTTACCCTCATTATCTATACATTGCTGCCTCCTAAACGGAAGTTCATTTATGCCTTTACGATAGAACTCTGGGAATTATTACAGACTGAACAGAATGTTTATTTTTATTTGCTACGAGGCAGATGATGCTCGGTTGAGTAAGGAGAAAGTTACTTGATTCGTAATCGTGTGAAAAATTGGCATGACCTAGTGCCATAAATGACTTTGCGTCGGCACAGAATAAATACTGATTCGTGCCGTATCCTAAACGTGGACAGAGTCTCCTGCCCTGAACAGAGCGGTTAATAATACAGCCGAATTGAGAACCTTCTCCTGTTTGTCAGTTATTTTTTAATGTAGAGCTAAAATGTAAGAGTTTCTTCGAATAGGTATATATTGTAGTTTTTGGAATAGGTAACACGTTCGTTGCTATGGATACAAAATTCACTACGTACAAAATGTATGGGAAAATGTTTTTTGAGTTTTCACAATATTTTACGATTTGAGGTAGGTTACTTTTGGTAAATTATTCCTGATGAAAGATAGAGTCAATTAGCCCAACCTGTCATTTTGAATCAGGCTGACTAACTTTTAATAAATCTAACAATGCAGTTATAGTTTTCTTCAAAATTCCTAATGACGATCTCTGTGGCGGGGCGGGCGAACATTCGCCTGCGACGCCGGAGGTTGCGGGTTCGCTTCCCGCCTCGGAACAAATATTTGTGCGATCTGCAGATATTTGTTCAGGGTGTTCTGGGTATTTTCTATGTTTAATAAAAAATACTATCTATCTATGTCATATATTGTATTAAGTATATCAGTTATCTAGTACCCATAACACAAGCTCTGCTTAGCTTGGGGCTTGATAATGTTGTGTAAAACTGTCCAGCATTATTTATGTATTTATTTTTATTTATTCTAAGAACAAAGTCTAACTGCAACAGAAATGGTACTTACCCTGAGAGTACCATTATCATGTCCCAGTAATACCTAATTGAAAACCACCTCATAGTCTCCTGTTGGAATTGATACGGCTGCGGTCCGGCTCACCACAGTCCAGGCTCGCCACAATTCCGGCTCCCCACAGTCCCTGCTGGACAGGCTCGAATTAATTTAAAAAATACTATTTTGAATGATTATTCTTTATCAGGTAAAACGTGCTCGGTGCGAGTGGAGGTGATTGACCGATGCCCCGAGGGCGCGTGCTCGAACGGCGGCACGTGCATGCGCGAGGCAGGGGGGTGGCGATGCGCGTGCACCGCGGGGTGGGGCGGTGTCACGTGCGGGGCGCCCTTGCCCCCCGCCGCCTGCCCCTGTACGGCGGGCGGGACCTGCGTGCCGGCGGGCGACGGTGCGGGCGGGTGGGAGTGCGCGTGCCGCGCGGGGCGGGGCGGCGTGCGCTGCGAGCTGGCGCTGGACCCGTGCGCGTCGGCGCCGTGCCGCAACGGAGGGCGCTGCTCGCGCGCGCCGGCCGGCGAGTGGTGGGCGTGCGAGTGCGCGCCGGGCTGGGCGGGCGACGCGTGCGCCGAGCCGGCGTGCGAGCCGCCGTGCGCACCGCCGGCCGCGTGCCGCGCCGACGTGCTGCGTCCGGCCGCGCCGCCGCGCTGCCTGTGCCCCGCCGCGCCGCCTCGCGCCGCGCGCCGCTGTCTCGAATGTGAGTACCACTTGTCACTCAATTACTTGTATGGACTAAAATTTCGATGTTATTTTCGCTATTAGTCCACTGTTTTCTTCAACCAAATATGGTTTGCCGCAAATAATGACCAATATAAAAGCCAACAACAGTCATTTCAGTGTAAAATTATACTCTGTTCGCCCATATTTGTGCAAATACGTTTGTATGTAAAAGCAACCACCTTAAGAGA
Organism: Operophtera brumata; assembly: GCA_932527175.1. Taxonomy (NCBI): domain Eukaryota; kingdom Metazoa; phylum Arthropoda; class Insecta; order Lepidoptera; family Geometridae; genus Operophtera; species Operophtera brumata. The sequence continues at coordinate 14,882,373 of OW052234.1, read as the reverse complement.
ATCGATTTTCTTACAAAAGGCCCACGGTACGCAAAATTATGGGAAACAAAATCGTAAAAAATTAAGTCGGCTGTGATGCGAGAGTCTGCCCGTTCGATTCCCGCCGCGGGACAAATGTTTGTATAATCTGCAAATATTTGTTCCGGGTCTGAGTGTTGTTCAACAACAGGAACTCCACTGGCTTCCAATGATTGTGGTGTACAAAATGTGTCATGTTGTATGTATTGAAATGAGTAGGCATCTTGTGTTAACAGCACTAGCGGGTCTCAGCTCCGAGGGCTCGGACGGCGACGCGGAGGGGTCGGGTGCGGGCGCGGAGGGCGCGGGCGGCGCGGGCGGCGGGGCGGGAGGGGGCGCGTGCGGCGCGGACGGCGGCGCGTGGTGGTGGGGCTGCAACGCGTGCCGCTGCGCGCGCGGCGCGCCCCAATGCACGCGCCTGTGGTGCGGCGTGCCCGACTGCCTGGCGGCCGGAGCCGCGCCCTGCAGGACCGACGAGGTACGGACCAACGATCGACCTAACCTAGACTAAATAAAAAAGAATTTATTTAATCAAAATATTTACCCTCATTATGTAGGTATTACCACAGAATATATACAGTGAATACCTACAGAATATGTATTACATTGAATGAATGAATGAATGAAAATACTTTATTGCACACCTTACAAACTAGATAAAATGAACACATAATAACTAAACACCTTGGGTTTTTTTTTTACTGTTTCGTAAATTTTATCTGACGATTCATATGGTTCACTGTTCACTGTTCACTGTTCATCGTTTATCTTTTTTTTTATTTTGATTTTGTTTTTGTCTTTTTGCCTAATGTATCTGTTGTACTTTTTATGTTAAGTATATATAAATATCTTTCTCGATCTACAAGTGAAAACTGTTTAAGGCTTAATTGTTTTACATTTCCATTATGTATCCTTCCTAGTTTAAAAAGCTGTTTATTTTCCATGAAAATAAATAAAAATAAACAAAAAACTAAATGTACCATGGGCGGCATTGCATGGCATTGCTACCATCTAAACGGAAGTTAATTTGTTCCTTTATGATAGAACTCTGGGATCTAGATTCGACAAACTGTGTGAAAGCATTTTGTACTGCCTACTGTGTTTTTTTTTTATCACATAGAAAATTGTCCAAATCTCGAAAAAAGTTGTTAAGAGAGGTTCTCTCGGGCGCTCAATGACAGGACCCCGTGACGTTGCAGGTGTGCGTGCCGGCGTCACCCGCGCTGTGCCTGCGCGCGCCGTGCGCGCCACCGGGCGAGTGCCGGCGCGTGGCGGGGCGCAGCGTGGAGCCACCCGCGCTGCCGGCCCCGGCCGCGTGCTGGCCGGGCGCGCCGCTGCCGCCGCCCGCCGGCTGCGCGCGCGCGCGGCTGCAGCTGGCGCGCGAGCGGCTGGCGGCGGGCGCGCACGTGGAGCGCGCGTGCGCGGCACTGCGGCGCGCGCTGGCGGCCGCGCTGGCCCCGCGCGCCGCGGCCGCGCCCCCGCTGGCGCTGCTGTGTGACATCGCGGCTGATGATGACGATGCGTTGGATCTTGCGCTGGTGAATTTAAATTTTTACTGTTTTTTACTTATAAGGCAGAAGCTGTTTCTTTTTATTTTTACCACAGAATATATACAGTTTTTACTAGCTTTTATTTAACTTGCAATGTATGTGTCCGGATGGAATCTTGCAACCGAATTTTAAAGCACTTAACATCAACCGATTGAGCTGAAACATTTAGGCCTGATAGAGATTAGCTTTAAAACGAAATAAGCAATGTGGTTCTAGACATTAGACATAGGTTAAAGAAAATTTAATTTTGCCATAACGCGACTTGCACCCGTTTGCTAAACATAAGAATAGCCTAAATTATTTTCTAACTTGGCTACGCATTGTTGGTCCGAGTCAGCCTTGGTTCAACAGGTCTTGCGCTAATTCTGTTGGTAGCAAACTTGCAGCATTCAGGATCTTGTCCAAGGCGCGTAAGTGCAAGGAAACTAATGCTTCCATTTCGAGTAAAAAAATTAATGCTGCCTCCAGACACAGCAAAAAAGTTATAGCCACAGCAAAGAAGCAACACGTAAGCAGAATATGGGACCAACTGGCGGAGTATCCTTCTGAAAGTAGGGCATTCTGGTCTCTCGCCAAAGATGCCGAGGGTAAATTTTGACAGTCTTCTCTGCCACCTCTACTGTAGCCGGCTCTATGGCCAATAGTGCAAAGGAAAACCCTCTGGCAACGTGGTCATAGCTGACCTTCTTGGATTTCTCTTTGCCTCCAACTCGACTCTCCATGATGGGGGTGCCACGTCTCCAACAATACCCCAGTGTTCGAGCTCCATGCCGGAAGTAATTTTTTTTCAAAAAGTGGCACGGAAGGATCTCTCGTCTCTTGATGTCAGAAAGTCGAGTGGGCCAGATGTAATTATGACTGTTGTGCAGAAAAAGTGTGCTCCTGAGCCATGTTCCGTTCTATCGTACCTCTTTGATCTGTCGTACACCTCTGGTATCGTGCCGACTGCGTGGAAAATAGCCCATGTTCATCCGGTCCCCAAAAAAGGCGATCGAGCCAACCCGTCCAACTATCAGGCCTATTGCGATAACCTCTCTACTCTGTAAGGTGATTGAGCGAGTGATAAACACTCGGCTTCTGGGATACCTGGAGGAGCACCAGCTGATCAGTGACCATCAATACTGCTTCCGTCATGGGCGATCGGCTGGTGATCTTTTGGTCTATCTCACTCACCGTTGGGCTGTAGCCGTCGAGAGTAGAGGGGAAGCCCTGGAGGTTAGCCTCAATATCGCTAAGGCTTTGGCATGGGGCACTTCTTACGAAATTACCATCTTACGGCCTTCCAGTGGGGCTGTGCAAATGGGTTGCCAGCTTCTTATCCGGGCGGAGCATCAAGGCTGTTGTTGATGGATCATGCTCATACCCGAAGCCTATCAATTCTGGTATTCAGCAAGGATCAGTGCTGTCGCCTACGCTATTCATTATGCACATCAAAGATATGCTGCAAATTACTGGTCTTCATTGTTATGCAGATGATAGTACGGAACAGGCGAAAACTTGTGTCTGAAGTTGAGAGCTCCTTAGAGTAAGTTTCCGATTGGGGTGGCCGGAACCTGGTCACCTTTAACCCAACGAAGACAGGTTTGTGCGTTCTCGTCCAAGAGGGCCCCGTTCGATGTGTCGCTGCGATTCCAAGACATTCCCTTATCCATCTCGGCAAGTATCGGGATTCTGGGGGTCGAGGTAACTAATGAGGTCCAATATGGGAGTCATCTGGAAGCAAAAGCTGCACTGACTTCCAAAAAACTTGGAGTGCTAAACCGTGCTATGCAGTATTTACGCCGAATCAACGGCTGTTGCTTTACAAAGCACAAGTTAGGCCGCACGTTGAATTCTGTTTCCATATATGGCACGGGGCACCCAAGTACCAGCTGCTTCGCTTTAACTCCCTACCACAGTATATATACAGTCCCTACAGAGAAGAGCCATTAGAATCATTGGTAACCCTAAGCTCTCCGATACTCTAGAACCGCTTAGCCAGCGCAGAGCCATTGGATCTCTTTGTGTGTTCTACCGTCTCTACAACGGGGAATGCTCTGACGAGCTTTTCTATCTCATCCCCGCATCGAGATTTTACCATCGCTCTTCCCGGCACCGTGACAAAGCTCATCCACACATCATAGATCCCTGGGTTTCTCGTACGACTCGTTCCTCGAGATCATTTCTTCCCCATACCTACAAACTATGGAATGAGCTTCCATCTGAGGGTTTCCCGCTTGGTTACGACATGTGTCGCTTCAAGAAAAATGATCATAAATTCCTTCAGGGTAGGCAGCGCATCGACAATACCCCCGGTGTTGCCGGTGTCTATAAGCGACGATGACCACTTTAAATCAGGTGGGCCGTAAAAAAAAGAATATATAATACCTAGTAGAAGTATGTTAGGCTAGGCTGTTCTTAGGCTTAGGTGTATCGTAACTAGGACAAGCCTAACCTTATGGTTAGTGCAAACGGGCATACGTACGTCCCTCTTCGCATTAGGTACAACGATCTCAAACGTATTGGTATACCTATAGCACAGTCCCTGTGTCCACAGTGGATCGGGCCGGAGGTCGGCGGCGGTGAGGCGCCGGGGGGAGCGGGCGCCGAGCTGGCGGGCGCGCTGCGCGAGCTGGGCGAGCTGGTCGCGCGCCGCCGCCTCGCGCGCCACGCGCTGCTCGGCGCCGCGCTGCGCCTGCGCGTGCCCGAGCCCGCGCCGCACGCCGCGCCCGCCGCCAGCACGCCGCCCTCCACGCTGCTGCTCGCGAGCTGCGCGTGCGTAGTGCTGGCGGCGGCGGCGGCGGCCAGCGCCTGGTTCCTACTGCGCCGCCGCCGCACGCGCGCCGCCGCCGAGCGCGACCGCCGCTGCGACGAGGAGAAGTCGAACAACCTTCAGAACGAGGAGAACCTGCGCCGCTACGCCAACCCGCTGCGCGACGAGCCGACGGGCGGGGGCGGGGGTGCGGGCGCGGGCGGGGGCGCGGTGGAGCTGCGCGCGCACTCGCTCTACAAGGCGCAGAACGCAGACGCGCGCAACGACACGCCGCCGCGCGACAAGGAGCTCACGATGCGTGCGCTGCCGCCGCCCGAGCCGCCGCCCGCGCGCCGCGCGCACGCGCACCCCCCGCCTGAGCGGCTCACGGTGCTGGTGTGACCTCGCCCGCGCCCCGCGCCCCGCGCCCCCTCTCGTGTGATACTAGTGTGTAGTCGACGCGACTCGCTCGCCGTCCCTATTTATTGTCCCGGCGCGTGCCGCCCTCGTGTACATAGTTTGTATATTTTGTAAATAGCGTTGACCCGGAGTATTTTATATTCAGATCTATGAAGATGTGTATTTTTGTAAAAAGGTTATACCTAGGTACCTAGAGTGTAGATATAAAGATGGAGCGATTGTTGAAATTAAAACTTGCCGATTTTATGAACATTATTTTATTTGCATTTTGTTCAGTCCGAGCTCACTCCGGTGTCTCCGGTGGGGCTGAAGTGCTCAGCTCACATGAACTTAGTAAGTAGGAAGGTAATCACAGCTGCAGGCTGCAGCGTCATTTTGTTCAGTGCGAGCTCACTCCGGTGTCTCCAGTGGGGCTGAAGTGCTCAGCTAACATGAACTTAGTAAGTAGGAAGGTAATTACAGCTGCAGGCTGCAGCGTCATTTTGTTCAGTCCGAGCTCACTCCGGTGTCTCCAGTGGGGCTGAAGTGCTCAGCTCACATGAACTTAGTAAGTAGGAAGGTAATCACAGCTGCAGGCTGCAGCGTCATTTTGTTCAGTGCGAGCTCACTCCGGTGTCTCCAGTGGGGCTGAAGTGCTCAGCTCACATGAACTTAGTAAGTAGGAAGGTAATCACAGCTGCAGGCTGCAGCGTCATTTTGGTGGCATAAATCTGGAGTCTTCGTGAAGATGCATCCCAGATTGTTTGGTCGAGTAGGTACCTACCTATAGTTGGTCTGATCTAGCTAACGCCAGTAATGTTGATGATGATATTCTTATAAAGTTGTACGATAACCACGCTCCCTTGAGAACAGTTAAAATAAAGCAAATTCCGGCACCATGGCTGACACCCGAAATAAAAACTGTTATGCATAGGACAAACGCAGCAAAGTTCAAATACAAGTGTCGTCCAACGGATGATAACTACATATAATAAGAGAGCGCTGGAATCACTGTAATAAGGTGTGTGGGGACGCACAACACCGTCATATTCACAAATCCGTTCATAATGTTGATCCTTCCAACATTGACAGAAAAATATATAAAAAATACTTTATTTGAGACCCACTAATCAATAATTTGGTTAGTAACAAATACAGCACCTATGAAAATATTATTAGTAGTAGTAAAGCTTTTTTGTGAAAGAGTTCGTCCGGGGAAGTACCACCATACCTATTTCTGCCGCAAAGCAGTAGTGCTCGCATTGCTGTGTTCCGGTTTGAAGGGTAAGGGTGCCGGTGAAATTACAGGCACATGAGACTTTTCATCTTTATGTCTCTGGGTGGCGGGCGCAGTGCAATGCCACATAGGTACAGGTACAGGTTGGAGAGTGGGGTTAGGTAGGGGGGGTTGACTTCGCCGAAGCTTTTCAATCTGTACATAAATGCATTGATAGAGGAGCTCAGCAGTGTTCGTGTTGGCTGCCATATTGACGGAGTTTGCGTCAATAATATCAGCTATGTAGACGATATTGCGCTGCTGAGTGCCTCTGCCTGTGGTCTAGCAAGGCTGCTAGATATTTGTGAAAAATATGCCCAAGTCCATGGTTTAAAATACAATGTGAAGAAAAGCGAATGCATGGTCTTTCGGGCCAGGGGTCGTCAGTGTCCATCTTCTATACCTCCAATAAAAATGTATGGTACACCTCTAAATAGAGTGGAAAAGTTTAAGTACCTTGGGCATTGGATAGCCTCTGACCTGAAGGATGATGCAGACATAGAAAGAGAGCGTAGGGCGTTGTCTGTGAGAGCAAACATGATTTCCCGCAGGTTTGCTCGTTGCTCAACAGATGCGAAAATCTGTCATTTTAAAGCGTTTTGTACTAGCTTCTACACGAGCAGCCTGTGGGTTGATTACACTAAAAAACAGTACAATGCACTACGTGTGCAGTACAATAACGCGTTCAGGGTGCTGGTGGGGCTACCCCGGTTCTATAGCGCATCGGGGATGTTCGCTGAGGCGCGAGTGAACTGCTTCTACACCACCATGCGTAAGCGGTGCACGTCTCTGGTGCGCAGGGTCCGGGCCAGCTCCAACAGCATTCTGAAGGTTTTCTCAGACAGGTTTGACAGTGAGTATCTCAGCCACTGCTGTATGATCCATTTTAATAATAAACTAAATTATTTATTCTAGCCGCAATGACATTTCTAATTTTCTATTATTCAATTCAATTTATATTTAATTTTGTAAGATTGGGCATATTAATTATTTCTTGATTATTTCTTCTTTGTATCAGAATGTTTAGAGTGACTAACCTAGGATAAGAAAACAACTAACACAATTATGATCCAATTGTTGATTGAAATAAATGAATTTATTTATTATTATTATTTATAGGTTGCGTCCTAGGTGGACGTGATCTATGAGGTAATGCACTGTTCATAGGCAGAGGTTACCGCTTAACATCAGGTGGGTCTCTTGCTTGATCCGTCATCCAAGAAGTATAAAAAAAAATAAAAAAAAAACCTGCAACTAACACAGTTGATTTTATTATTCTAACTACTAGGCCAAAATGCACTCTGTAATATGTGTTGGCCATAACTGAATGCATCTGGGTCCAGTGCTGAGTGAGGAGGGCATCTGGCCTGTCGGCTAGCACGCCCAGGAGGCTGTTGCGGCTGGCGCGCACTCTGCGCAGCGCAGCGGCAGCGCGCACGCGCAGGATCGCCGGGAAGCTGTCTACGTGTGCGTCAACGAACATGCCCGACGCGCTGCACCAGCGCGGCAGCCACATGAACGCCTTTTTTGAATTGAACCCGTAGGGCGCCCACAGATGTTTTCCTATATTTTGTCCAGAGGCTTCAAGTGTATAGAGAGGTACAAAATGCACGGAACAGTGTAATTTTAACCGGAACTGTACACTTTCTTTAGGAAGTGTCTGTGAAGTATGTTCCTTTTTAGTTTTTTGTTTGTTTTCCTTTTTTTTTCTTTTTTTTCCTTTTTTTCTTTTTCCAATATATGATAGCTCATAGGTTTACCTATATAAGCTATCATATTGGCTCTGGTCACGAAAGAGTCACTCCTTGCAAAACTAAGTTTGCAAACCGTCACTCCTACTTCCTGGGAGCCTACTCAGCCTACGTCTATAATCAATTAAATTAAATTCTATTCTTTTACCCAGAGACTGTCTTTAAATGTAAATCCATGGTTCAAAACTGGCTATTCGACCTTGACTATTCAGAAACTGAAAAAATTCTAGAATTTTTGTCTTAGAACTTAATTACTTTACAAAACCACATACTTTTTATTCAGTATATACATACAATTATGTGTACACACTCACTCACTCACACACCCACCCACACACCCACACACACACTCACGCCTGGGTGTCTCCTGTAATACCCAGACTCCTAAGAGACTGGTGGTAGCAGGAGAGCCCGCACGCACATTTACCCTCACGCACTAATACACCCTACACACCACACACACTCTCACGCACCCATTATCAACCATAAATTTTTCTAACCTTAATTAGTTACTTAGGTATCTACCTAAATACTTTGTAAATTCTTAAATTTTATTATATTGTGAAGTACAAGTTATAATTAAGCTAAAAATCTGTTATCTAATCCGTTCAATGTTCGGCGGAGGGCATAGGCACAGATAAAATAATACTTAGGTATGCCATCTCACAGGATTTGTCCTAGTTTGGATACCTATGTTGTCCCACCCAGGAATAACGATTCTAAGAACACTGAATCTGATGTACACTATAATGCATTTGTGACGTTTGTTATTGAATAAAATACTATTAGGTACTATTACTATTACTCTGTCTCTCCCAACTCGAGCTACTAAAGTACCAGGCGCTTTTTTGTGGCGCTAAATTGTCTAAAGGTCGTATAGTCGAAGTTATAGTGTTTGCCGTTTGGATCATCAATAGTTCAGTGCACTGAGCAAGTGAAGGTGAGTGTTATTATCCTCCCAGACTCACAAGTTATTCTTCAACCTGTTGTGAGAGCAATTTTTTATTTTTACCTAACGGCGCTGGCTCCTTCCTGACAAGTTCCGTAACGCCTTGATAAAGTTAAGAGCAACGTCACGTATTATCCGTCAATTGTGGTAGCAAAGTCCTAAATTACAACATGCCTCTAAGTAGAAGACCTCCAGAGCAGGCATCAGATAAAACAACAAAAGTTCATAAACCCAAACCTAAGAATACTCTGCAGCCACACCTTGAGCCAGATACCACCGTCAGCAACACGTCTGAGGATGAAGATCGACCTTCGTTTCGATCCGAAAGAGCGAAGCCTAAGTTGGAGAGTACCTGCCGTTGAGCTGGCAATATACAGTCTGCCGTTGCCGAAATGAGAGTGCTGTTTGCGAACATGTCAAAATCATCATCCTCTGTCTCTCCCATCTCGAGCCACTAAAGTAGAAACATGAAGAACAGTTTGGCTCTCTGCAGGCCTCGATTGTATCTTTTAAGTCAGATATGAGTGACTTGGCTGGGTCAATTGAGTACCTTACGCAGAAATATGATGCATTTCATAATAAAATTGTGAAGCTAGAATCTGAAAGGGCAGATAATCTCAAGCAGATACGACACGTCCTGGACAGCAGAGTAGAGTTACAAGAACGTAAGTCTCGACGTTCTTGTGTAACCATTATTTATTCTGAGGTAGAGCTACGAAACGTACCTAAACTTAAGCAGACTGAGGACAAGACACACCTCTACAACATGATGTCAAATCTTGGAAGTGCACTACGTATAAACATACAAGAACAGGACAATTCTGCATCTTGAGGCTGCAGAGCCTCAAGATGAAAGTCTAACCAGTGCATGTTGCCAGTGATGACTCACGTCACTGAGACGTGATCACCAACTTTGGCCTCATACACAGTCTCAAAATCGCGCAGCGGGCTATGGAGAGAGCTTCGCTCGGTGATTCAGTACCTGTACCTGAATCCGAAACGAACAGATCCGTTGAGGGCTGCAGTGGGATCACAGACATAGGTCTCAACTCAATATTAGCAAGTTGAAGTGGTCAGGTCATATAGCTACGGAGGACCCTTAGGGCAGGTCATGTAGCTACGGAGGATCCTTAGGGCAGGTCATGTAGCTACGGAGGACCCTTAGGACAGGTCATGTAGCTTCCCCCCCGAGGGTTCCCGCCTTGCCGTGGCGGGGGGGCTTAGTAACCGTGGCTTGGTCACCCGCGGTGAAGCGAAGAGGGACCCGAGGTGGACCGCTCCTCTGGGCTTTGCCTCCAAGCCCTGAACGGAGCGGTACTAGTAGGTTGCGGTGCTGTATGGGCAGCATCGCAACTGAGGTGGGCCGCGGTGTTGTATGGGCAGCACTGCGGCTGAGGGATGGAGGCCGCAGCGGGAGAGGAGTGCCGGTATTGCGGTGAGCCGCTCTCCCTACCTGCCGCGGCCTTGGCGGGGTCGCCACCGTTTGATGGCGGACGCGGTGGGGCCGCAGTGGAAGAGGAGTGTCGGTATTGAGGTGCGCCGCTCTCCCTATCCTCTGCGGCCGAAGTGGCAGGCGATGGGGCCTCTGACCTGACCCGTCGCATAGGGACCTCGAGCGTCCAGACACGGGGTCGTCTGGCGCTCATTGGCTTGGTCCCGTGGTGGTTGCGGCATGCCATGTGGCTTACCGTAACGGGGGGCATCCTGGTCGTGACTGTGGGTGTCATTCCCGGGATGTCCCCAGAGAGGGGTCCGGAAACGGACGGCCGCGGCGGGTTCGCGGAAGAATGCGAAAGCGTCCCCGTGTTCCCGCCACCAAGCGGCAGTGGTGGAACCCGTGGAGTTTTAGTGGGTTGGAGTCCCACATAACCTTGTTGTCTCCTCGTGGCAGCAAGGTATGCGTGCGCATTTCTCCACGTCAAAAAAAAAAAAAAAAAAAAAAAAAAAAAAAAAAAAAAAAAAAAGGTCATGTAGCTTGCAGAGTGCAAGGTTAGATGTCCGTGGACTCGTTGCGCGGCGGCGCGCGTAAATATCTCGACGCGACGCGACGACCTCTGTGGCGCGGCGGGCGAATGGTGGCCTGTGACGCAGGAGGTTGCGGGTTCGATTCCCGCCTCGGAACAAATATTTGTGCGACCGCAGATATTTGTTCAGGGTGTTCTGGGTATAGATTATCTAAGTTCTGGGTATTGTCTATGTACAATAAAAAATATCTATATATGTAGTATATTGTATTAAGTATATCAGTTATCTAGTACCCATAACACAAGCTCTGCTTAGCTTGGGGCTAGATAATGTTGTGTAAACTGTCCAGCATTATTTATTTATTTATTATATGCGCACGCACACATGTATTGTCTTGTCGAAAGGTACTTTGAACGCTCTCTGATGCTAACGCGTTCATTCTCCGGGGTCGTCGCTCGCTGTGGACGAGTCGACCCGTGCGCCTCGCTCACTCGTTCCATGTTCAGGTGGGATGGGATGTGCGCGGACGCCGCCGGATCTACAGGAATACGAATAAATCAGTAAAATTATAAAATAATGAAAATAACAATCTATTTGTTTACAAAAGTGATCTCTAAGAGTTTTATTCAAGTGTAAACGTGCCTCCTGTGTAAACAATAAATAGTACGTACGTAGTAGTACTGTGTAGCTTGTGTATCTACTCGGTGTGTCGCCAAGATCTTTGTCTTGTATTCGTGGAGAGCACAGCATGGCGGTAAGTTTTATCCTACCCTAACTATTAAACGAGCAGTTAGTACTGCTCGTTTAATAGTAAGGATACAAACATACATAGACAGACGGACGAACAGCGGAGGCTGTTCCGTTGACAACCTTTGGGTACGGAACACTAATAAGCAAGATGCTCTAAGGCATATCGGTAATGACGGAGATATGCGGTAACAAACACATCGGTAATGACGGAGATATGAGGTTACAAACATATCGGAAATGACGGAGATATGAGGTAGCAATAATATCGGCAAAGAAGGAGATATGCGGTAACAAACATATCTATAATGCCGGAGAATGACGGAAATATGAACTAAAATTTTATTTTATTTTTGTAAAATAAATATGCAAACTAGCGTACCTGATGTGAAGACCGTCGCTTATAGACACCGGCAACACCTGGGGTATTACCACCCCTGGTACGCTGCCTACCCTGAATAAATTTATGATAATTTTTCTAGAAGCGACACTTGTCGTAACCAAGCGGGAAAACCTCAGATGGAAGCTCATTCCATAGTTTGTAGGTATGGGGAAGAAATGATCTCGAAAAACGAGTCGTTCGAGAAACTCAGGGTCCTATGATGTGCGGATGAGCTTTATCACGGTGCCGGGAAGAGCGATGGTAAAATTTCGATGCCGGGATGAGATCGAAAAGCTCGTTGGAGCATTCCCCATTGTAGAGGCGGTAGAACACGCAAAGAGATCCGATTGCTCTGCGTTGGCTAAGCGGTTCTAGAGTATCGGAGAGCTTGGGGTCGCCGATGATTCTCGTGGCTCTTCTCTGTAGGGAGTCAAAACGAAGCAGCTGGTACTTGGGTGCCCCGTGCCATAGATGGGAACAGTATTCTACGTGCGGCCTAACTTGTGCTTTGTAAAGCAAAAGCCGTTAATTCGGCGTAAAATACTGTTTAGCACGGTTTAGCACTCCAAGCATTTTGGAAGTCGTCCAGCTTTTGCTTCGAGATAAATAAATAAATAATGCTGGACATAGTTCACACAACAACGTGGTTAGGGACCTCGGTGTATTGCATGACTCTAAACTTCTATTTGATGAGCATGTGGAAGCGATAGTTTCTAAAGCCTCCAAAGCTTTGGGTTTTGTTATGAGAAGCTCAACTGACTTTCATCGAGCTAAGACATTCAAGATCCTTTACTGTACATTCGTCAGAAGCATCCTCGAATATGCGTCTCAAATTTGGAACCCTTGTTATGATAAATATATCAATAGAATTGAACGCATACAAATGAAATTCATTAAATATCTTTGTTTCCGCCTTAGAGTTCCTTATAGTTCTTCCGAATATATTAATCTTTGTAGGAAATTCCATATTCTTCCCCTAGCTAAGCGGCGTGAAGTCGCTGATCTATCATTTTTACTGAAAATAACCTCGAACACTATAAGCAGTCCCGAGCTATTGAGTAAAATCATTATCAACGTTCCAACGATATGTACAAGATCTTATTATCCGTTATATACTCCTATTGTTAATACAAACTATAGGCAAAATGCATTTCTTCAACGTGCAAGCATCAAATTCAACAAGCTGTGTAAACCGATGGACTTGGATCTATTCTCCACGAGTGTAAGCTCAGCCCGTCAGCGGCTCAGCAGAGTCTTTTTCGTAGTTTAGTTTATTTTGTAACCGTACCTTAGTTAATTATGTATTGATGTATCTTCGTTACTGTTGACTAGTTTCTATTATGCTATCTACACGTGAAAACCTGTAATTGGCTTTTTGTTTTTTAACTCTGTTTTTTATGTATTTATATATAGCTGTTGGTTTTCCTACTAAATAAATAAATAAATAAATAAACATTACTCCCATATTGGACCTCATTAGATATCTCGAGCCTGAGAATCACAATACTTGCCGAGATGGATAAGGGAATGTCTTGGAATCGTGGCGACACATCGAACGGGGCCTTCTTAGACGAAAACGCACAAACCTGTCTTCGTTGGGTTAAAGGTAACTAAGTTTCGGTCACCCCAATCGGAAACTTGCTCTAAACATATCGGAAATGACGGAGATATGAGGTAACAAACATATCGGAAATGACGGAGATATGCGGTAACAAACATATCGGTAATCGCGGAGAAATGCGGTAACAAATATATGGGTAATGACGGAGATATGAGGTAACAAATATTTAAAAACAAACAACTGAATTCAAATTCTCCTTTTCTGAAGTCGGCATTTATGAAAATGATACCATTCATGCGATAATAGCTGACACTGAACTTCATAGTACAGGCTCTAAAATGATACCATTCATGCGATAATAGCTGACACTGAACTTGATAGTACAGGCTCTAAAATGATACCAATCATGCGAGAGTTATCGAAAAGTGATGCTAGGAGTTACAGGCTCCATTTTGAAAATAATAAGTTCTATCACAGAATACACAATAGTTCAACATTAAAAATATTTTTTTCTGAAAATGTAAGTTTTTTAAACATAATATGCCTTTTTGTGTTCTTTGTTTGATTACCGATGGACATGATGCATAATTTTATTCAAGTTTGTGCTCGCTCTACTGGTCTATCGCAGAACTACTAGTGTATATCATTGCTCTACGGCTGAAGGCGCTAGGCTCACCTCACTCGCCGGCCGCAGTATAGAACCGGTTATTGCGTAATGAGGCTTGGCGCTAGTGATGTAACATGAAAAAGAAAAACTTTGTTTTTTTTTACAATATTGAAAAAAAACGTAGTACCCTTGTCTTTTTCTAACTTTTTTTTCAGAAATATAATCTATGGGAAATTAAATGCAAATGTAATTTAATTAAGATGCTCACGTTCTCTCTAACTCTTGCTCTTCTCGACCAGAGTTTTCCATCTACCTGCATGATGCCATCATTCCACCTTGTGTTTGGTCTTCCTCTTTTCCTTTTTATGTTTAGGGGTATCCAGTTAGAAATAATGAGTTAGGGAAGACTGGCGAGCCTTGGAGGAGGCTTAAACCGCCAAGGGCGGTCTACACTAAAAAAAAGTGAACGTGAAAAATTTATTTTGTGTAGAAAAAAAGCTCTTTTTATTTTTATTTTTATTTTTAGATGCTCACGCTTGAGGCGCGAAATTCAAATTTGTTGGTGTTTTTTGCCCATTACAGCTCATCAATACTTCTTCAGATGGCGAAAGTTGAGTTCGCGAGAACTAGAAAACTTAACACACATGTTTTAATTGATAGTATATCTCATAAATACCATCAGTTTAGCTACCGAACATACCCCCTAAACACATTTTTACAGTTTTTCTTTTGTTTAGGGTTATTGTAGCTAAACTGATGATATTTATGAGATACTATCAATTAAAACATGTGTGTTAAGTCTCCTAGTTCTAACGAACTTAACTATCACTATCTGAAGAAGTGTTGATGAGCTGTAATGGAAAAAAAACACAAAAAAACAAACGCGCCGCAAACGTGAGCATTCACCTTAAATATAAAAAAACACTTTGAATAGTACAACTAAATAACCTGTTATTTACACTCTGTATCACTCAAGTAGAGTCATGCTTCAACTACACATAAACCGAACGGGGATTTCTTGCCAATATATTCATGTAAACTTGGTACTATTCAACGAAATAGGTATAATATATTTATAAAAAAATGCTGAACAGTTCACACAACATTATCTAGCCCCAAGCTAAGCAGAGCTTATGTTATGGGTATTAGGTTACTGATAGATTTAATGCAATATATTACATAGATAGATATTTTTTATTATACATAGAAAATACCCAGAACACCCTGAACAAATATTTGCGATCGCACAAATATTTGTTCCGAGGCGGGAATCGTACCCGCAACCTCCTGCGTCCTGCTTTATAATATTATAAATAAATAAAATAAAACTAATATTAACTGTTAAGTATTATCCTTTAAGGAAAATAACTTATTAATTTTGAATCCTGTCCTAAACAAACAGGAAATAAACATGCTCTAGAAAAAATCGTGTTTTAATTCATGGTTTTTTTTTCACGAAATAAAACAGTTTTTTCGCAACACTACCTGTCGCGCGACGTCGCGGTTACAATGACGTAGCACTCAGCTATTGTGGCTCCGAGAATGTTAATATAACGATCTGTTTCAAGGACACACCCAAAACAAGTTCGGTTGGTTCAAGAAAGCAGCCAAGCGAGCTGTGCTCACAACTTATTAGAGGGTTCTGCCGAAAAATTCCATAGTAGAGTTCAGTGAACTGCAGCGCCATCTCCCGGGCCAGCTGTGAACATCCAGGGACCCACACGTTCAGTGACATACACACCTGCACAATCCTACTACTTAATAATATTATCCTATTAATATTTTAAACGCGAAAGTTTGTAAGGATGGATTTATCTTTGTTACTCTTTCACGTAAAAACTACTTGAAGGATTTGGATGAAATTTGGAATGGAGATAACTGGACACATAGGCACATTTTTATCCCGATATTCCCCCTGGATCGCAACTTACGCAGGTGAAACCGCGGGGCGCTGCTTGTGTTATAAATGCGAAAGTTTGTGTGTGTGTGCGTGTGTTTGTTACTTCTTCACGCTGAAACCGCTGGACGGATTTGCATGAAATTTGGAATGGAGATAACTGGACTCCCGGAATAACACATATGCACATTTTTATCCCGATATTCCCACGGGATCGAGACTTGAGAGGCGCTGCTTGTCATATACGTGGTAGAGAAAGTACCCAAAATACTGTAATTTTACTCAAAGGAAACATTTCTTTACGTAAAAAAAGGAAAATTGCATTTAAAGATTTTTTTAAATACGCTTGCCACGTCTGCGAATCGAACCGGCTAAAATCAGACAAAATAATATATTTGTCTGTTTGTTTCAATGATGGGGTCAATCATAGAGCATTGCGGCCTCCGTACTGCTCGATGGGGTCAATCATAGAGCATTGCGGCCTCCGTACTGCTCGATGGGGTCAATCATAGAGCATTGCAGCCTCCGTACTGCTCGATATTTGTTCGAAGGCGGGAATCGGACCCGCAACCTCCTGCGTCGCAGGCGAACCTTCACCCGCCGCGCCACAGGCCGTCAATTCCAAATCAACTCCTATCTAATGCCAAATCAACTATTGTCTAATGCCAAATCAACTCCTATCTAATGCCAAATCAACTCTTGTCTAATGCCAAATCAACTCTTAGCTAATTCCAAATTAACTCTTATCTAATTCCAAATCAACTCTTGTCTAATGCCAAATCAACTCTTATCTAATTCCAAATTAACTCTTATCTAATTCCAAATCAACTCTTAGCTAATTCCAAATCAACTCTTAGCTAATTCCAAATCAACTCTTAGCTAATTCCAAATTAACTCTTAGCTAATTCAAAATTTGTCAATTTGTACCTTGTTGTTGGTTCTTCTTCGGGCGGGACTCTAGCCACGCTTATTGTCAATACGCGTTCGTACCTATTATGTCACTGGCGAAAATAAAATGATGTGACCTTGGACCGGCCTCCTGGTCCGTGCGCGGCACTGGTCCTCTCTTGGTCACCTTGCGCCAGCTCTGTGCTCTTGCGGCATTATGGTGGCGCGGCCTGTGTCGCGTGCTCGCCAGGTTAACTAAGCTTGCCAGGGGAACTGCTAAGGAGTGGAATACACTACCGTCGTCTGTCTTTCCTGAAAACTATAATCTGGGTCTCTTCAAGGCTAGAGTGAATAGGTGCCATCAAGGTCTTTGTGCTCCATCTTGGCCACATCGTCACTTACCGACAGCTGAGATCGTGGTCAATCAAAGGTCTATAGAAGTAAAAAAAATATTATATTTATAGTTCCACTCTCTCCAGTCGTCAAGTCATGCTGGTTGGAACGCAGTGTCACTTCTACTAGAACAGTTTATAGTTCCACTCTCTCCAGTCGTCAAGTCATGCTGGTTGGAACGCAGTGTCACTTCTACTAGAACAGTTTATACTTCCACTCTCTCCAGTCGTCAAGTCATTCTGGTTGGAACGCAGTGTCACTTCTACTAGAACAGTTTATAGTTCCACTCTCTCCAGTCGTCAAGTCATGCTGGTTGGAACGCAGTGTCACTTCTACTAGAACAGTTTATAGTTCCACTCTCTCCAGTCGTCAAGTCATGCTGGTTGGAACGCAGTGTCACTTCTACTAGAACAGTTTATACTTCCACTCTCTCCAGTCGTCAAGTCATGCTGGTTGGA
Organism: Operophtera brumata; assembly: GCA_932527175.1. Taxonomy (NCBI): domain Eukaryota; kingdom Metazoa; phylum Arthropoda; class Insecta; order Lepidoptera; family Geometridae; genus Operophtera; species Operophtera brumata. The sequence goes on along the minus strand of OW052234.1, from coordinate 14,864,801 downwards.
ACGCAGTGTCACTTCTACTAGAACAGTTTATAGTTCCACTCTCTCCAGTCGTCAAGTCATGCTGGTTGGAACGCAGTGTCACTTCTACTAGAACAGTTTCCACCGCTTGTACGTAAAGTATAGCTAGTCACGCAGTACCACAGACTATATAGTAGTTACTACGTAACTTTTAAGTTGGTAAGTTCCGTGTCTGTTACGTCGTGCGAATGCATGCACACGACATGAACGGGTATTAGGGAACGATAGTTTGGAAGCTTATAAAGTGATGAGCTCACTCACTTCGCTTCAGTCGGTCTTTGTGACGACAACGAGTGACGAAACGTACGTGTGCAACATATGACGGAGACTAAGATCCAGAGTCTCGAGCACTGCCGTAAGGTTGCATGCCTTTCAATCTTCTATAGGTTACATTTCGGGGAATGCTCCCAGGAACTTCACGATCTGATCCCACCATCTCCTTTTCATCATAGGACGAGCGGGCGTACGGCTCAGTACTATCCTTACCTCATTAGTATACCTTCTATTCCGTGTTCTGGGTATTTTATATGTATAATTATAAATATCTATCTATGTAATATATTGTATTAAGTATATCAGTGATCTAGTACCCATAAAACAAGCTCTGCTTAGCTTGGGGCTAGATAATGTTGTGTGAACTGTCCAGCATTATTAATTTATTTATTTATTAATTCGCACTAAACGTTTCAGTTCTACCTTTATACTCGTAATGCGAACTGCTAAGGAATGGAATACACTACCGTCATCTGTCTTTCCTGAAAACTATAATCTGTGTCTCTTCAAGGCTAGAGTGAATAGGTGCCTTGTAGACCTTTGTGCTCCATCTTCGGCCACATTGTCACTTACCAACAGGTGAGATCGTGGTCAAACAAAGGTCTATCAAAGTAAAAAAAAGAAAAAAAAAGTGTGTTGTAGTTGTGACTTATTTTTCACGGACGTTTTGTATGGGTGAGGCATGTCCATACTTTTTTATTTGGTCGAAAGTCACGACCTCTATCTGTGTATGTATGGTACAGTTGAGGTCCGTTAATGTATATAGGTAATGGGTCCCTCGGTCTACAACAGGCTGCCGGACATGATTGGAGACAAAGTTTTCGTATAGCTAATGCTTCCACTAGGTCGCCGAAGGTATCGGTGGAGAGAGCTGTAACGTACTTGCCATTTGTGAAGGGTATAACCATCGAGCAACACGGAGGCCTGCGTTGCTCGAAGGGTATAACGGACAAAATCGGAAACTTTTTGCAACGAAAGTATAGTATTAAAACTATATTCCGACCCCTTACGCAACTGAGGCAAATGACCCGGTCTCCGAAGGACAAAGACCCATTGGGTGTCCCCGGTGTCTACGCAATTCCCTGCGACTGCGGCAAATGTTATGTTGGCGAGACGAAGAGGAATGTCTCTACCAGGCTTAACGAGCATATACGCGCCGTGAAGAATGTCGATGTTGATAGTTCTGCAATAGCAGAACATTCGTTGATTGCCGGCTCGATGCACTACATTCGGTTTGACAAAGTCCGGGTCTTGGCCAGAGAGAAGTTTTACAGTCCTCGCAAGATCCATGAGGCAATCGAGATTGGTCGTCTGCCGAATTTTAACAGGGACCGTGGATGGGCTCTGCCACCTGCCTGTAAATCATGTCTGCTTGGGGCTCACGTTAGTGCGAGAGACGAAGCTGATAGAGACACAGTGACTGGTTGCCTGTCTCTCTGGAATGCCATACGGTGAAGATGGCAGCAGTAGTGACAGCGATGAGGCACTACAATCCATGGCGCCGGCGACGATGACGAAACGAACACAAGCTATATACCTACCCGCGCGCCCCACTACACGAGCCGAGAGGTCAGTGGCTCGCACGGAGCGGATTAGTGCTAAACGGGACGCGAGGGAAGTGCGTCGCGTTCACTCACCTTGTAGTGGGATACTTATAGGACAACACCAATATTTTTGAAATTAAAGGATGAGACTTGGCACACTTATTCCTTAGATGGACCAGAGTGCAAAACGCCCTCCCGGGCGTTTGCAGCGGGAGCCACCCTGCTGGGGGGGAGGGGGAGGGGGTAAAGTTTTCTTACGCCGCGCGTACTGTTGGTCGTTATAACGGCTAATTTATAGCTACTATGACAAGTGAGGTATCATTTTCGGATAAATAAAAGATGGCCAATCATTTTCTGAAACAAACAAAAAACACCTTTACATACAAAAAAATTGAAGAAAATCAATTTTTTTATGAACAATTTTTTTTTCCAGTGACGATAATTTTCGTGTGAGTAAAGATAACCGTTTAAAAAAAATATGGTTAGATAGCCACATTCATGCAAATTTCAAAAATATACGATTTGTTGGAATTACTTATGAAAAAATGTGGGAATAAAATATTTACTACAGCGCGGCAGAGCGCTGACTAACTTTTCTTGGAAAAATATTGACAACAGAAACTACTTTTATAGGTGGTATAGAGTACTGTCGATAGTAATAAAAGCCGGCCAAGTGCGAGTCGGTCTCGTGCACGAAGGGTTCCGTACCATTATCTAGTATAACGACAAAAAAATCTCTTTTGTTGTATGGGAGCCCCCCTTAAATATTTGTTATATTTTAATTTAATTATTTATTATTAAAGTGAATATATAAACAAATATTCTGTGAATATTTCAAGCGTCTGCCTATTGCCGTTATCAACATAAAGCAAAAACGAGCAAAAAATATCACGTTTGTTGTATGGGAGCCACCTTAAATATTTATTTTATTCTGTTTAGCAACAACAGAAATACATCATCTGTGAAAATTTTAACTGTCTTACTATCACGGTTTATGAGATAAAGCCTGGTGACACCATCATTTGACCCCATACATATATTGCTTGAAACACTGCTCGCAGGAAATGCTGGTGCAGAGCTCCTTTTGTGGGTGGTATGTTTTTTAGCAAGTTCGAAGAAGGGTTGGGATGGACAAGAACACAGTGAGTTTGCTGGGGGAAATATGGAAGGATAGGAGAATCACCAAGAGGACCAAAATTAGACTCATCCGGAGCTCATCGGTCTTTTCTATATTCTTGTACTGTGCTCCAGACGGTGCTTGGTGTGCAACCAGACTCTCAAAGCGAAGGATCGCAGACGCGTAGACGCTTTCGAGATGTGGTATTGGAGACGGATGCTGCAAATCCTCTGGACAGCCCGTAGGACGAACGTGTCAATACTCAAGGAACTCAAGATAACTACTTGGCTTTCCTTCATCTGCCACCAGCGAGTCCTTGAGTATTTTCAGACCAGATTCAAAACTCCACGAAGCCGTGCAGCTCGCTGGCAACAGATTAACCTTTCTTCTTACTATGTACAGAACGCTACGCGCTTACGCACTAATATTCACTTTAACAATAAATAATTAAATTAAAATATAACAAATATTTAAGGGCTTCCATACAACAAAAGAGTTTTTTTTGCCGTTATACTAGATAATGGTACGGAACCCTTCGTGCACGAGTCCAACTCGCACTTGGCCGGCTTTTATTACTATCGACAGTACTCTATACCAGCTATAAAAGTAGTTTCTGTTGTCAATATTTTTCCAAGAAAAGTTAGTCGGCGCTCTGCCGCGCTGTAGTAAATATTTTATTCCCACATTTTTTTCATAAGTAATTCCAAATAAAAAAATATTTTTGAAATTTGCATGAATGTGGCTATCTAACCATATTTTTTTTAAAAGGTTTTCTTTACTGTTTCGAAATTAATCGTCACTGGAAAAAAAAAATTGTTCATAAAATTTTAAGTTTTCGGTGGTAGTTAATTTTTTTTATATGTAAAGGTATTTTTTTGTTTAAGAAAATGATTGGCCGTCTTTTATTTATCCGAAAATGATACCTCACTTGTCATAGTCACTATAAATTTGCCGTTATAACGACCAACAGTACGCGCGGCGTAAGAAAACTTCACCCCCTCCCCCTCCCCCCCAGCAGGGTGGCTCCCGCTGTTTCCCGGGCGTTTTCCACTCTGGTCCATCTAAGGAATAAGTGTGCCAAGTCTCATCCTTTAATGTCAAAAATATTGGTTCCCATACATTGAGTGGCTATAAGTATCCCACTATTGAAAAAGACTCTCGAAACGGGTCGAAACAATGTCGTTGCTTACATAGATTTAACGGTACTATTAATGTTATGTTATTCTAATTATATTTATTATTACCTTTATATTAAGTCAATATATTAATTTTTATATTGAAATTTTCTGACCTGTAACTTGGCGTTATCAATAAATGTTTTGTATTTGTATTTGTATTTGAAGGAGCAGCGAGTAACAGACGTGGTTGTGTACGTTGCAGGGAATGAACGTGCGGTTGGCGTTCGCCATCGTGTCCTCGGCGTGCTGGTCGGCCTTCCAGCACGGCTACAACACGGGCGTGCTGAACACTCCGCAGAATGTAAGCGCACGCGACGAGTGTTTTTTATTTTTTTACTACTTGGAATGACGTTGACGGGAGATGCTCACCTGATGATAAGCGGTACCTTTTGCCTATGAACAGTGCATTACCTCATAGGTCACATCCACCTAGGACGCGCCCTATGTGGCAAGGAAACATTTAATTCCCCTGACGAACTCTCTCAAAAAAAAGCTCTACTACTACTAAAATGGATGGGGGCGGATTGCCATAATCAATTTGGGTTTAGGCCAGGGCTGTCAACAGATACAACTATTTTGAGTTTGAAGCAGACTGTCAAGTACTATACTGATCGTAAAACTCCTATCTATGCATGTTTCCTGGACCTTTCGGGCATTTGACCTGGTTAGTTATGACGTTCTGTGGCAGAAGTTAACAGAACTTAAATTGCCACCTGAACTTAATGACATATTTAAGTTCTGGTATCATAACCAGGTCATTGTTGTGCGATGGTCAGGCGCTTACTCGGAGTCATACAAGTTGGAGTGCGGGGTGAGGCAGGGGGGGCTGACTTCTCCAAAGCTCTTCAACCTGTATGTGAACGCGCTGATTGGTGAGCTCAGCAGCACGCTGTCTGCGTCAACAACCTTAGTTATGCAGATGACATGGTTCTGTTGAGTGCATTAGCCAAATTGCTAAGCATTTGCGAGAGGTATGCTAACGAACATGGCCTAAAATACAATGTTACTAAAAGTGAGTGCATGGTATTTCAAGCCAGAGGAAGTTTTCCAGTGTCCTCTATACCACCCATAACATTATATGGAGCACCTGTAAAGAGACTCAGTGAAGTTAAATACCTGGGACATTTCCTGACCTCTGACTTGAAGGACGATGTTGACATTGAGAGGGAACGGAGGGCGCTGTCTGTAAGAGCGAACATGATAGCCCGCCGGTTCGCACGCTGCTCTAAGGAGGTAAAAACAACGCTTTTTAAGGCTTACTGTTCGAGTTTTTACACATGCAGCCTGTGGGTGAATCATACGCGAAAACAGAACAGCGCCCTTCGTGTGCAGTACAATAATGCGTTCAGAGTGCTGATGGGGCTGCCTCGTTTCTGTAGCGCTTCGGGGATATTGCTGAGGGGCGCGTGGACTGTTTTTACAGCATCATGCGCAAGCGGAGAACATCTCTGGTGCGCAGGGTCCGGGCCAGCTCCAATGGTATTCTGAGCATATTCGCAAATAGGTTTGACTGCATATACATATATCAATGCACTATGATGCCTGCTCTCACTAATGACAATCACTTTAAATATGACATTTATAAATAATTTGAATAATTATGTGACCTGACATGTATTGACATTTGGTGACATTTTGGCTCGGCTCAATTGTATCGCTCGGGCTCGGCTCACTTGTATCGCTCGGGCTCGGCTCACTTGTATCGCTCACTCGTCGCCTGTTCCAGGTGATGTCTCGCTGGCTGCAAGAGGAGGCGCTGCTGGAGACGAACGCGTCGCTGTCGGCCCTGGAGGACCCGCGGGTCACCACGGTGTGGTCGATCGCCGTGGCCATCTACTGTGTGGGGGGCATGGTGGGGGGCCTGCTGACGGGCGTTATAGCAGACAGGTCAATACAACACTATGGAACACAGGTCAGCTATGGTATTCGGGGTACCGTGAGTTGAGCCAATTTACTTCATATTTTGTGTCATCTAATTCACGCGTTGCGCGATACGCGTTACACGCCACCGAGCGCAGATTTCTTACTGCGCAAATCGTGAATATTCACGTGAGGCTTCACGCCAAAAACTACAATATGCTTCACGCGGCCCCGATTACTATGGCAGGCGTCATTCAAACATAATATTAACGTGAGTTTGTCTAGTTAATATGTCTACTTAATAGTGTAAAGAAAAAAACTTGATCGTGTTTAAGTAAAAAAAAAACATATATTTCACTTAAAGTAAGCCACATTATCCCTGAGCGCTAATAAGCTTTGTTTTATTAGCTTTTTGAATTGTAAATACTTGTTGTTCCAGATTCGGCAGAAAGGGCGGTCTGCTGATAAACAACGTGCTGGTGTTCGCAGGCGCCGCGTGCGAGGGCTCCGCCAAGCTAGCCAGCTCCGCCAACCTGCTCATCGTCGGCAGGTAACTCAGCGTCACACCCTGTTCCTGTTCCTGTTCCTGTTGTTAGGCCTCCAAGGACGGAGCCCTGTGATGCAGAGGGCTTTATCGAGGTGATAAGGAAGAAACGGAAGCCCTCTAGCCAGAACCAGTGTGGTACTCATGTATCCAGTGAGCAGCACTTGCGAGCGGAGGTACCCACTACGCAGATCTACGTGTCCCGCGTCTACTTCGACGTGAAGGCCGTAGAGGTGGTGGAGTACATCAGGAAGAAAGCCGGAGTGGGTTTGAAGGTCATGAAATTGGACTCTCGTCATAATGTGAGCTTTAGCTCATTTATGGTGAGGGTCCCTACGGAAAATGTGATGACTTACTTGAGCCCTGACTTCTGGCCGAAAGGGGTGAAGTTCCGGCGGTTCAAGGGACGCCTGTCACGTGATCCCCCGGGCCGCGACGCGTCGGCGATCACACGTGTGTTAGATTAACTAATAAATAAAGTGTTTTTTTTATGTGTATGTTAGTTTCTAAGGTATTTATGTTGATATGGTCTTACTGTTTAGGTTTAGTGCATTTCTCAGTAAGCCTGAAATAAAGATTTTGAATTGAATTGAATTGAATTGTTCTCATTTAGTTACTAATTTCTAGAGCAGAGTTGAAAAACTTGAAAACCCTTGCTTAAAACGGTCTAAAAGAATCATCAATTACTTTTAATATACCTACTGTGGTTCCAGGTTACTGATCGGTATGAACAGCGGGCTGAACGCGGGGCTAGCTCCGCTGTACTTGTCAGAAGTGTCACCCGTGTCTCTGCGCGGCTCGGTGAGTTCATCCCATGCATTTCTTATACTACCTATTGTAATCGGAGGCTCGCTCAGACAAAAACTTTCCAAATATGATACCAATTTTCCATCATTTATTTATAAGAAACGTGACGTGTCACCAATATGGCGTACTGCGATACCTAATATGGCGGGCTCAAAATCCAATATGGTGGACTTGAAATCCAACATGGCGGTTTGTTCTATGTTTTTCCATAATCGAGTTTTTTATGATTTCAGATTGGTACCGTTTACCAGCTCGTGATAACGATGAGCATCCTCCTCTCGCAAGTGCTGGGGCTGGAGGCGGTGCTGGGCACGGAGCGCGGCTGGCCGTACCTACTCGCGCTGACCGCGCTGCCGGCGCTGCTGCAGTGCATGACGTTGCCGCTCTGCCCCGAGTCGCCCAAGTACCTGCTGCTGAACAGAGGGCAGGAGCTGCACGCGCAGAGAGGTGAGTAGTGCTAGTAGAGTCAGTCTGCACGCGCAGAGAGATGAGTAGTGCTAGTAGAGTCAGTCTGCACGCGCAGAAGGGTGAGTAGTGCTAGTAGAGTCTGTCTGCACGCGCAGAGGGGTGAGTAGTGCTAGTAGAGTCAGTCTGCACGCGCAGAGGGGTGTGTAGTGCTAGTATAGTCAGTCTGCACGCGCAGAGGAGTGAGTAGTGCTAGTAGAGTCAGTCTGCACGCGCAGAGGGGTGAGTAGTGCTAGTAGAGTCAGTCTGCACGCGCAGAGGGGTGAGTAGTGCTAGTAGAGTCAGTCTGCACGCGCAGAGAGATGAGTAGTGCTAGTAGAGTCAGTCTGCACGCGCAGAAGGGTGAGTAGTGCTAGTAGAGTCTGTCTGCACGCGCAGAGGGGTGAGTAGTGCTAGTAGAGTCAGTCTGCACGCGCAGAGGGGTGTGTAGTGCTAGTATAGTCAGTCTGCACGCGCAGAGGAGTGAGTAGTGCTAGTAGAGTCAGTCTGCACGCGCAGAGGGGTGAGTAGTGCTAGTAGAGTCAGTCTGCACGCGCAGAGGGGTGAGTAGTGCTAGTAGAGTCAGTCTGCACGCGCAGAGAGATGAGTAGTGCTAGTAGAGTCAGTCTGCACGCGCAGAGGGGTGAGTAGTGCTAGTAGAGTCCGTCTGCACGCGCAGAGGGGTGAGTAGTGCTAGTAGAGTCAGTCTGCACGCGCAGAGGGGTGTGTAGTGCTAGTAGAGTCAGTCTGCACGCGCAGAGGGGTGAGTAGTGCTAGTAGAGTCAGTCTGCACGCGCAGAGGGGTGAGTAGTGCTAGTAGAGTCAGTCTGCACGCGCAGAGGGGTGAGTAGTGCTGGTAGAGTCAGTCTGCACGCGCAGAGGGGTGAGTAGTGCTAGTAGAGCCAGTCTGCACGCGCAGAGGGGTGAGTAGTGCTAGTAGAGTCAGTCTGCACGCGCAGAGGGGTGAGTAGTGCTAGAGTTAGTCAGTCTGCACGCGCAGAGGGGTGAGTAGTGCTAGTAGAGTCAGTCTGCACGCGCAGAGGGGTGAGTAGTGCTGGAAGAGTCAGTCTGCACGCGCAGAGGGGTGAGTAGTGCTAGTAGAGTCAGTCTGCACGCGCAGAGGGGTGAGTAGTGCTAGTAGAGTCAGTCTGCACGCGCAGAGGGGTGAGTAGTGCTAGTAGAGTCAGTCTGCACGCGCAGAGGGGTGAGTAGTGCTAGAGTTAGTCAGTCCTAATCAACCATTCTGGAATTTTGACGTGTAAAGCGGCTTTATGAATAAATTATGTTATTGTATTACCCTTCGACCAAAGTAAAATTACCTACGTACTGCAAACCTACAAACCTACTTATCTACCTACGTACCTATCTACGTACCTACCTACATACCTAACCACCCACCTACATACCTAACTACCTACTTACCTACCTGCCTACGTACCTAAATGCCTACTACCTACCTACGTAGGTACCCAACTGCCTACCTACGTTCCTAACCGCCTGCCTACGTGCATACCTACGTACATAACTACCTTCCTGCGTACCTACACACGTACACCTGAGCACGTACCGTTGTAATTATCTGTTTCTCAGAAAAACTGTGTTGTTTTCAGCTCTGAGCTGGCTGAGGGCGGACGCAGCGATACACGGAGAAATGGAGGAAATGCATCAGGTATATTTTTCAAGTCTCTGGTGCGGCGGGCGAAGGTTCGCCTATGACACAGGAGGTTGCGGGTTTGATTCCCGTCTCGGAACAAATATTTGTACGATCTGCAGATCAATTCAGGGTGTTTTGGGTATTTACTATGTATAATAAAAAATATCATCTATGTAATGTATTGTATTAAGTATATCAGTTATCTAGTACCCATAACAAAAGCTCCGCCTAGCTTTAGGCTAGATAATATTGTGTGAACTGTGTCCATCATGTCCGGGGATAGATCGCTTCAGGTAGGGTTAGATACGATGGTACAATCTTCATTTACTGGGATAGATAGGCTTAGATAGTATTGGTGGGGTTAGATAGTATTGGTACAATCTTCATGTACTGGGATAGACAGGCTTCAGGTGGGGTTAGATTGTATTGGTACAATCTTCATGTACTGAGATAGATAGGCTTCAGGTGGGGTTAGATAGTATTGGTACAATCTTCATGTACGAGGATAGAGAGGCTTCAGGTGGGGTTAGATAGTATTGGTACAATTTTCATGTACGAGGATAGATAGGCTTCAGGTGGGGTTAGATAGTATTGGTACAATCTTCATGTATTGGGATAGATAGGCTTCAGGTGGGGTTAGATAGCATTGCTACAATCTTCATGTACTGAGATAGATAGGCTTCAGGTGGGGTTAGATAGTATTGGTACAATCTTCATGTACAAGGATAGATAGGCTTCAGGTGGGGTTAGATAGTATGGGTACAATCTTCATGTACTGGGATAGATAGGCTTCAGGTGGGGTTAGATAGTATTGGTACAATCTTCATGTACTGGGATAGATAGGCTTCAGGTGGGCTTAGATAGTATTGGTACAATCTTCATATACGGAGATAGATTGGCTTCAGGTGGGGTTAGATAGTATTGGTACAATCTTCATGTACAAGGATAGATTGGCTTCAGGTGGGGTTAGATAGTATTGGTACAATCTTCATGTACGAGGTTAGATAGGCTTCAGGTGGGGTTAGATAGTATTGGTAAAATCTTCATGTACCTTGTTAGATAGGCTTCAGGTGGGGTTAGATAGTATTGGTAAAATCTTCATGTACGAGGTTAGATAGGCTTCAGGTGGGGTTAGATAGAATTGGTACAATCTTCATGTACGGGGATAGATTGGCTTCAGGTGGGGTTAGATAGTATTGGTACAATCTTCATGTACGAGGATAGATTGGCTTCAGGTGGGGTTAGATAGTATTGGTGCAATTCGTATGTAAGGTTTTGAGCTAAATCGGTCGGGGGTTGTTGAGCCAAGAGATAAGAGATAGGAGATTAAAATACTAACATGTTTTTCACAAAAATTTAGACGATGATTAAATACCTAATATGATCCTTGTGATAATAATAATTCTAATATTATCCTTTTCGGGGTCGAGATTATGGGTCAGTGGGGTACCGGGGCCCTTCGCGTTTTCAAAATTATTCCAGGGCATCTGGTCGAACCGACACGTGACCCGAGAGCTGGCTCTTATCTGGCTCAACGCATTAGTATTGTCATTCAGCGTGGTAATGCAGCCAGCATCTTAGGGACGCTTCCGTCTGGTAGTGATTTGGATCAGTTGAGCTACCTTTAGATCGCTAGCAGCGGTCTTCAGGTAGCACAACTGTTTCATATGTATTTTGTACATACCTTGTATTAGTTGTATTATTATTTCTGTAAATAAATGTATAATTCGTTATGATTGTAATGGGTTTGTGTGACGAGGGATGCTCGTGTGTCTCAGGAAGCGGAGAAGAACAAAGTGAGCAAGAAGGTGACCCTGCGCGAGCTGGTCTCCAACCGCCAGCTCCGGCAGCCCCTGCTCATAGCCGTGGTGGTGATGGTTGCGCAACAGGTACCTCGATCTTCTACACATTTCACCTCAATCACAGAATAATTAATAGTACAACCTCAGTCACAATTAATTGTCATAATTAAAGTATTCATTGTAATAAAACATGTGATCTGTTTTATCAAACAGCTGTCTGGAATCAACGCGGTGGTGTTCTTCTCGACCGACATATTCCGCAAAGTGAAACTGAGCAACACGCACTCGCAGTACGCTAGTCTAGGTGAGAGAGGAGCAACACGCACTCGCAGTACGCTAGTCTAGGTGAGAGAGGAGCAACACGCACTCGCAGTACGCTAGTCTAGGTGAGAGAGGAGCAACACGCACTCGCAGTACGCTAGTCTAGGTGAGAGAGGAGCAACACGCACTCGCAGTACGCTAGTCTAGGTGAGAGAGGAGCAACACGCACTCGCAGTACGCTAGTCTAGGTGAGAGAGGAGCAACACGCACTCGCAGTACGCTAGTCTAGGTGAGAGAGGAGCAACACGCACTCGCAGTACGCTAGAATAGGTGAGAGAGGAGCAACACGCACTCGCAGTACGCTAGTCTAGGTGAGAGAGGAGCAACACGCACTCGCAGTACGCTAGTCTAGGTGAGAGAGGAGCAACACGCACTCGCAGTAAGCTAGTCTAGGTGAGAGAGGAGCGAAGCGAGCTAGTCTCGCCCCTGCAGCTAGTCCGGAGCGAGCCCTCAATCAAATGTGCGTGTGAAAGTGGCGCAGCGAGACTATCAATAACAAGATATTATCAGCTGTTGGTCTCCTGAATACAGCGAGCGCTTAGAGCATTGCAGCCTCCGTGCGGCTGCAATGCTCTAAGCCTGAACATACTCGTATATAAATAACAGAAGATGATGAAGCGAGATAAAGTACGGTGGATAAAGTAGTCTGTTTCAAGACTCGTCTAATGAGTTCGTGGTATAGAATCCTATTTGATCATCAGCTGAGATACTAATTTGTCCCGTCAGGTATGGGCGCCATGAACGTGCTGATGACAGTCATCAGCTTGCTGCTGGTGGAGCGCGCTGGCCGCAAAACGCTCCTACTGACCGGGTTCTCGGGCATGCTCCTCTGCAGCGTGTCTCTGTGTATCGCCAACTTGTATGTGAGTATGAACGTGCTGATGACAGTCATCAGCTTGCTGCTGGTGGAGCGCGCTGGCCGCAAAACGCTCCTACTGACCGGGTTCTCGGGCATGCTGCTCTGCAGCGTGAATCTGTGCATCGCCAACTTGTATGTGAGTATGAACGTGCTGATGACAGTCATCAGCTTGCTGCTGGTGGAGCGCGCCGGCCGCAAGACGCTCCGACTGACCGGGTTCTCGGGCATGCTGCTCTGCACCGTGTCTCTGTGCATCGCCAACTTGTATGTGAGTATGAATGTGCTGATGACAGTCATCAGCTTGCTGCTAGTGGAGCGCGCCGGCCGCAAGACGCTCCTACTGACCGGGTTCTCGGGCATACTGCTCTGCAGCGTGTCTCTGTGCATCGCCAACTTGTATGTGAGTATGAACATTCTGATGACAGTCATCAGCTTGCTGCTGGTGGAGCGCGCCGGCCGCAAGACGCTCCTACTGACCGGGTTCTCGGGCATGCTGCTCTGCAGCGTGTCTCTGTGCATCGCCAACTTGTATGTGAGTATGAATGTGCTGATGACAGTCATCAGCTTGCTGCTGGTGGAGCGCGCCGGCCGCAAGACGCTCCTACTGACCGGGTTCTCGGGCATACTGCTCTGCAGCGTGTCTCTGTGCATCGCCAACTTGTATGTGAGTATGAATGTGCTGATGACAGTCATCAGCTTGCTGCTGGTGGAGCGCGCCGGCCGCAAGACGCTCCTACTGACCGGGTTCTCGGGCATGCTGCTCTGCAGCGTGTCTCTGTGCATCGCCAACTTGTATGTGAGTATGAATGTGCTGATGACAGTCATCAGCTTGCTGCTGGTGGAGCGCGCCGGCCGCAAGACGCTCCTACTGACCGGGTTCTCGGGCATACTGCTCTGCAGCGTGTCTCTGTGCATCGCCAACTTGTATGTGAGTATGAATGTGCTGATGACAGTCATCAGCTTGCTGCTGGTGGAGCGCGCCGGCCGCAAGACGCTCCTACTGACCGGGTTCTCGGGCATGCTGCTCTGCAGCGTGTCTCTGTGCATCGCCAACTTGTATGTGAGTATGAACATGCTGATGAAAGGCGTGCAGCACGCGTCAGTGGGCGAGAGGCCCCTCCCTGTGCATCCCCGTGTGCATCCCCGTTTGCATCCCCGTGTTCACTGAAGCAGAGCGGAGACTTACATGTCGTGCAATTAAATTGGTAAACAAGTATTTTGTTGAAAATATCTTTTTAAAAACCATCTTTTATGAAATTATTGATTGGAAGGTGATCTGATCAAAATGAGCCTAAACACGGCCAGTCTACTACCATCCATCGAGGAGTTCCGTTGTCCACCTTCCGTCGATCAGCTCGCTGACACCATAAATTCTATTGTCATCGGAACTTGACCAGTATGCACAATTTCAGCTCAATCGGTCGAGGTTAACTGGTTCAAATTGAGTTTCAAGACTTGTACCCACATACCTACTTACTAACATACAAAATAAAAGTATACGAAACGAGTACCTAAGCTTTTACAAATATTTGTCAACCACGGAATAGACTTGACTTTCATTCAAGTTTAGACTTGACTGAAACGTTTGAACGTACAAGCTCGGCGCGGCACGGGCATGCAGGCCGGGACTATCCACACACATCCGGGACGGCCGGCGCAGCACGTGACGTTTGAACGTACAACCTCGGCGCGGCACGGGCAGGCAGGCCGGGACTATCCACACACATCCGGGACGGCCGGCGCAGCACGTGACGTTTGAACGTACAACCTCGGCGCGGCACGGGCAGGCAGGCCGGGACTATCCACACACATCCGGGACGGCCGGCGCAGCACGTGACGTGCCCGGAACTAAATGTACCTGGTGTGGTGACCTGTAATACAGTTTTTTCAAACCTACTTCAGGCACCAGTCTCTCACAAAATAGGTTAAAGAAAGAAAGAAAAAATATTTATTGGTGTCAACAAACCATGGAAACAATATTCCACACAAAATGACACACACACACACACACACACACAGAAATTTAAAACTAAGTTGTGCCTCCTAGTACCAGTCACGTAACACTCTGACACAAATTGGCGTCCAGCTCAGCATTTGTTGTGTAGCAACACAACGCTGTAACAAAACAACAGCAATTGCTGTTACATAATTTTAAGTCATAATAATGTATTATGAAACCTTTGTGGATAAATGCTTGATATATTATATTATATACTTATTGCGCTCCCGCCGGAGCTCGTCCCGGGCCCGGCCCGAGCCCCCGCCGGGGGCGGTGCGGTGCACATTGTACTAGCTGTGACTCGTTGCAGACGGAGCACGCGTGGGCGTCGTGGACGTGCATCGCGCTCGTGATGCTGTTCGTGGTGATGTTCGCAGCAGGCCCTGGCTCCATACCCTGGTTCCTCGTCACTGGTACGTGCGCTCGTCTCCTGCAGTCACCCTGGCCAGTGGCCAGAATCCCCCTGCATTGGTTAAAGGAACTAATGGGTCGTTTTTTTCCCACTAGTTCCCTAACGGTACATTTTTTTCCCACTAATTCCTTTGAAATAATCCAAGGAATTTGCCAACTATATAATTTTACCAATAGCATTGAGGTAATATGTATATTACCTCAATGACCAATAGTGGGAAAAAAAATTACCATTATTTCCTTTAAAGGAACTGCCAAAAGGGACTAGTGGGAATAAATCGTTGTGAAACACTGACACAATCGATGCGGTGATAATATTAGGGGTTAAAGTATGAAATTGCCGATTAGTACTGAAAATTTTAAAATAGTTTTTGTTTAATAGGAATGTAACATATTTAATTAATCAAAATATTTACCCTCATTATTTAGACATTGCTGCCATAACGGAAGTTCAATTATGCCTTTACGATAGAACTCCGGGGATCTAGATTCGACAAACTGTCTGAAAGCATTTTGTACTGTCAGGGGATGAATTTTTTTATCATAAAGAAAATTGACCAAGTCACGAGAAAAATGGTTGTCCGTTGGAGCAAGGTCTGGCGAGTACAGAGGATGACGTATGGTTTCTAACTGCAGCTCCTGTAGAGTTACAACTCTCCTGTAGAGTGGCGTTATTCACCTGTGTCTTCCACTTGATTCGTTCTTTAAGTCGAAGTTTCCATTACGAAACCAAAAACGTGTGGTGCGTTCATTAGCAGTCTCCTCTCCAAACGCAGCGTTGATATTGCGAGCCGTTTCTGCCGCGTTAATTCCGCGTCGGAACTCGTATTCAAAATGACTCGGATTTTCAAAGTAGGTAGGTATCCATCTAAGCTGAATAAAAAAACAATTGAAAGTCGAAAATCGAATGATGCTCATTTTAAGAAGAACCTCAGTAGGTATGTTTGTCTTATGTGTTAAATGTTTCACACGAAAATCTCACACCATGAAGGTTTTATGTCAATTCAACTATACAACGGCAATTTCAAGTGCGCCTTGCAGATAGATTCCTTACAGACACAAGAAGTGTAGGTACAATAATTGTCACGAGATGGTACCGAGTTGTAAAACATCCAGTTTCTTATCTGGTGATGTTTTATTTCACCGTTTGAGAGCAGTAGCAAATGTATAACCGCAATTCCACCACCTTCGGTTTGCGGGCTAGGGAGAGAGCCAAGAACATCGACATAGCTCTCAAAATTAGCAAGTTAAAGATAAGATAAGATAACTGTTTATTTCAGATTTCACACTTTTTTTTTTACATGTCTTCCATTTTGTTAATAAATCAAATCTTATAATTAATATTAGTTAGAATACAATAATAATAAAAAGTACAAACAAATAATATGAAACATAAATGACATTGAAATTGGTAAAAATAAATTAGATTATTTAACATTAAAATTAGTCGATTAGAAATTAATTAATCGAGTAATAACGGTGATGGTTTAATCGAGTAATAACGGTGATGGTATTCATTAATCGAGTAATAACGGTGATGGTATTCATTAATCGAGTAATAACGGTGATGGTATTCATTAATCGAGTAATAACGGTGATGGTATTCATTAATCGAGTAATAACGGTGATGGTATTCATTAATCGGGTAATAACGGTGATGGTATTCATTAATCGAGTAATAACGGTGATGGTATTCATTAATCGAGTAATAACGGTGATGGTAGGTATTCATTAATCGAGTAATAACGGTGATGGTATTCATTAATCGAGTAATAACGGTGATGGTATTCGTTTCGTTTCGTTTCGTATGAGGTAGTGCTGGCCTCTGGTAATATTTTAGTAATAAGTATGTAATTATATTATATATTTATATTATACATTATTATTTATTTTTATAATATAATATTATGTTACTTACATATCTTGTATTGATATACTACTTAAAGGACTTTTTTTTTCTTCTCCTTATTACGTTTTTTGTGCAATACCTCCATAAATGTATCCACAATACACAAAGGTTAGCTGGTAGAGAATGCTTCTTAGCATTAAGTTCGCCTGTGTACCTACATTGTTTGTTTTGTGCAATAAAGAATATCCTATTCTGTTCTATGGTGTTGTGTTGCAGAGCTGTTCCAGCAGAGCGCGCGGCCGGCCGCCGCCAGCGTGGCCGTCGCCGTCAACTGGCTCGCCAACTTCGTGGTGGGTCTCAGCTTCCTGCCGCTCTCGGTGAGTACACTTACCTACTACTTAGAATGGCGGAACAAGCAGATGGCCCACCTGATGATAAGCCTATGAACAGCACTATGTATACCCTCTGCCTATGAACAGCACATTATCACATAGGTCACGTCCACCTAGGACGCGCCCTGTGGCATTGCACTGCCCCCGCCACCCTGAGACATAAAGATGAAAAGCCTCATGTGCCTGTAATTTCACCGGCACCCTTACCCTTCAAACCGGAACACAGCAATGCGAGCACTACTGCTTTGCGGCAGAAATAGGTATGGTGGTAGTTCTTCCCCGGACGAACTCTTTCACAAAAAAGCTCTACTACTACTAAACGGTACGGTAAGGTACGGTAGCTAGTGGCACCTAGCTACCATAGCATGGCTATCAAACTAAAAAACCCCGCCTCGTAACCCTACCTAAGTGGAGCGCGCCGGACTGATCACCCAAACCAACGCCTGGACTGGATATAATTGTGATGTCTCAGAGCATTGCGGCCTCCGCACACACAAACAGTGCACTGGCCTCCGTGTGCTCGATGTATGAGGCCTAAAAGCTAACACGTTAAAGAATCAATATCAAAAACATTGCGTGACTGACTGACTATCAACGCACAGCCTACGGTGTTGTGTGTGTACATTTACTATTTTGGGGGATACGTTCCTTTTGTGGTCTAGGAGTGTACAAAGAAAGGAATTCCAAAAACTCAAGCGGGGTGTTGTTGTGTGGATAAACTAAATACGGACAAAGTCGCGGGCGTTGCACTAGTAACTTATAATGTTTTACAAACCGAGTTCAAAGACTGCTTCAGTCGCGATCGAACACTACTTCTATGTGATTTCAATGAAATAAACTTTACACACGACATTCCGCGTTCTACCCCCGTATGCATCCCCGTGTGCATCCCCGTGTGCACTGAAGCAGAGCGGAGATTTACATTTCGAGCAATTCTATTGCTACCTTTTAATAAACAAACTTGTACCTATGTAATTAGTGATCGGAAGGTGATCTGATCATAATGAGCCTAAACACGGCCAGTCTACTATATACCATTCATCGAGGGGAGCCGTTGTCCACCATCCGTCTCCATCATCAGATCAGCTCGTTGTCACCATATATTGTATTGTCATCAGAATTTGACAGGTATGCACAATTTCATCTATATAGTCGAGGTTAACTGCTGTAAAATTCAGTTGCAAGATTTGACCCGAACATACATACCTACTACATACAAACATTGCAAGTTAAATAAAAGCTTGTAAAATGGTGTGTGTGAGCTCCGACGTTTGCAGTTCAATAGACGTGTTGGCGACGCGAATGGAAAAGCAACAGACATACATACGGACATACATAGGAAACATTAAAAACTGTAAAGGGAGCGTGAGGGGTGCGAGGCAGGGGCGCGGAGAGGGACTCAAATGTAGTCAGTCGACCCAAAACGAATAACTGCATGCACCGCTAACAAGACGGGTGTTGCAGATGGTACTCGGCGGCAACGTGTTCGTGATCTTCGCGGCGCTCCAGCTCCTGTTCATCCTGTTCATCCACGCGAGGGTGCCGGAGACCCGCGGCAGGACCACCGAGGAGATCAGCGCCATGTTCCGACAGCACCTGTAACCGCCAGACTACTCGACGAGACTGTGCGCACAATCACATGCAGCGTGCAGCACGTATAGACGCCAGAATACTCGACGAGACTGTGCGCGCCATCACACGCAGCGTGCAGCACATGTAGCCGCCAGACTACTCGACGAGACTGTGCGCGCCATCACACGCAGCGTGCAGCACATGTAGCCGCCAGACTACTCGACGAGACTGTGCGCGCCATCACATGCAGCGTGCAGCGCATGTAGCCGCCGCCAGACTACTCGACGAGACTGTGCGCGCCATCACACGCAGCGTGCAGCACATGTAGCCGCCAGACTACTCGACGAGACTGTGCGCGCCATCACACGCACCGTGCAGCACGTGTAGCCGCCAGACTACTCGACGAGACTGTGCGCGCCATCACACGCAGCGTGCAGCACATGTAGCCACCAGACTACTCGACGAGACTGTGCGCGACATCACACGCAGCGTGCTGCACATGTAGCCACCAGACTACTCGACGAGACTGTGCGCGCCATCACACGCAGCGTGCAGCACATGTAGCCAACAGACTACTCGACGAGACTGCGCGCCATCACACGCAGCGTGCAGCGCATGTAGCCGCCAGACTACTCGACGAGACTGTGCGCGCCATCACACGCAGCGTGCAGCACATGTAGCCGCCAGACTACTCGACGAGACTGTGGCGCGCCATCATACTACAAGAATGCCACAGAACTGTATCGAGCCGCCTCACTCCACCGACTTCCAGCGACCGTTACAGTGTCATTGGTTCCTACACCGTGTCAACGGGCTCGTGGTCGCCACTCGAGAACCTTCATTCCCCAACGTTTGTCAATTCTGAGAGCTATATGGCCAGCCCATTGCCACTTATACAACTTGCTAATTCTGAGAGCTATGTCGGTGATCTTGGTTCTACTGTACGGATCTCCTAGTTTCAGATTGTATGACATGTTGTACATAGCTCTCTCAATAGCCTGGTGCGCAACATGGCGGCGTTGTTGTAAACACTGGCTCGTCAGTATAGCTCGACTACGCTACTTTACTTGATACTTGTAATGAAGTCATTATATAATAGTGTTTGTGTTCATTTTGGCTCGCTATTACGAATATGTACTACTTTATACATCATCATCATCAGCCGGAGACTGGCTTTTCTTCTTCAAAAAACTTTATTAACTTCTGAATTCATTCAAAACATTCCGATTACATAATAATCACTGCCAAGTACGTAGTTAAGAGATGATCAGAAAGTACCTTCCTATGTTGTACTTAGTAAGTTCCACCGTTTGCCACCATCGAGGAGGTATGGGCCCTACAGTGGCTACAGTTTGCCACCATCTAGGGGTATGGTCCCCTACAGTGGCTAGTTTGCCACCATCGAGGTGGTATGGGCCCCTACAGTGGCTACAGTTTGCCACCGTCGAGGGGTATGGGCCCCTACAGTGGCTACAGTTTGCCACCATCGAGGAGGTATGGGCCCCTACAGAGGCTACAGTTTGCCACCATCGAGGAGGTATGGGCCCCTACAGAGGCTACAGTTTGCCACCATCGAGGAGGTATGGGCCCCTTCAGTGGCTACAGTTTTCCACCATCGAGGAGGTATGGGCCCTACAGTGGCTACAGTTTGCCACCATCGAGGGGTATGGCCCCCTACAGTGGCTAGTTTGCCACCATCGAGGTGGTATGGGCCCCTACAGTGGCTACAGTTTGCCACCGTCGAGGGGTATGGGCCCCTACAGTGGCTACAGTTTGCTACCATCGAGGAGGTATGGGCCCCTACAGTGGCTACAGTTTGCCACCATCGAGGAGGTATGGGCCCCTACAGTGGCTACAGTTTGCCACCATCGAGGAGGTATGGGCCCCTACAGTGGCTACAGTTTGCCACCATCGAGGAGGTATGGGCCCCTACAGTGGCTACAGTTTGCCACCATCGAGGAGGTATGGGCCAACGCTAAGTTACGCGTACGCTGAACTAAGAAATATTCATGTGAAATCGAAACAGTAATGCTCATCTATTTACAATATGTATGAAATAACAGCAATGTGCAATGTGTACTTAATTGCTTAGTATTCCTTTATTATTTCATTAACAATCTTGGAATCAATAATGTTTTTATACCTACCAGTAATTTGCTTATCTAAAATGCTAAAATATAATGGTACTGGTTGGAACTATTTTAAGAACCTTTTAACTCTATTTAAAACAAATAAATGATTTGATTTGATTTGATTTAGGTACACCAGCCACCACACTGTATAAAGACAGTTTTCATAATTTTTCAATTTCCGTCTGATGTTAATTGGTAACCACTGCCTTTAACAATGCATTAACTCATAGGTCACGTACACCTAGGACGCGCCCTACGTGGTATTGCACTGCGCCCGCCACCCTGAGACATACAGATAAAAAGTCAAATGTGTCTGTAATTTGCCACGCTTTAAGAGTCCCGTCACTTGTTTTATGTATGTGTTGGTTGGTTTGTTTTAAACCTTTAGTTCGGTAAGTAGGGTATGCCACCGCAAGGGGCCGCTAAACGAATCTCGACTATTATAGGTTAAGTGCTTTGAACAAATAAGTTTTAAAATGTATTCATGACCATGTAGGTATCCCAACGACATGTCGCTAATTACATTATAAATAAGCTATAAAAGAAAATATTAAAATTTTATTGGGTTTTCATCTAAATAACACACTCCCAACAGTCACGTGCACAGTCCTGATCCCACACTAGGATCCCTGTGTCGTGTGTATCAGGAACTACGAGCACCATGTACCACAACACACAGACACGGAACTAGTATCAGCAGATTATGCAAGCAATTGTCCCGCAGCGGAAATCGAACCCGCACCTCTCGCATCTCAGCCTGCTACTCACACGCAGCAACAAGTTTAAATCGTTTGCTTTTCACCATAATTCAATCATTGCCAATCGGCATTGGCAATCTGTTTCACTGAGCAAGAAATTTGTAAAAAAAATACAAGTTAATCGACATCCTTAAAGGTCCTGAAGTTTGCGGTACTCCGCCTCTACTTGTCAATGGCTGAGGCTCTGCTCTGCCTCTACCTCTGTCATTATCATGAACAGTTCCTTAACGGCAGGAGATTTTCCTGATGAATGGGAAAAGCCAAAATTAGACCTCTTCATCAAACAGATGATGTTAGCAATATTAAAAACTGTAGACCTGGAGGGCAATTCTCGTGCTTTAGAGATTAAATCGAATTCGACATATGTCGAAAAAAGATGGCGAATGTCGAATAAAATCTTAATTTGCTATTCTCGTGATGTCACAAATAGACATAAGTCGACCAAAATTATTCAAATCGAATACGATTTGATGGTTATTGTGACATTTTCGTGACATTTTTTGTAGACATTCATGCTTCGACTTTATCTCTAATTTAGAGATAATCTCTACAATCCGTGAATTGCCCTCCTGTCTCGATTTTATCATGTTATTCAAAGTTATTCGAATGTATGGTGTGTCCTGTATTATCCCGTTATTCTGACCATATTCTCTCTGCGCATCAGCATGGTTTCAAGTCAGGAGGGCAATTCTCGGATTGTAGAGATTATCTCTAAATTAGAGATAATGTCGAAGCATGAATGTCTACAAAAAATGTCACGAAAATGTCACAATAACCATCAAATCGTATTCGATTTGAATGATTTTGGTAGACTTATGTCTATTTGTGACATCACGAGAACAGCAAATTAAGATTTTATTCGACATTCGCCATCTTTTTTCGACATATGTCGAATTCGACTTAATCTCTAAAGCACGAGAATTGCCCTCCAGGTCGATCCGTAGAAACAAATGACGTATCAGAATTGTCAGAAGATGCGGACATAGGCTGTGAAGTTACACAGTGTACAAGACTTCAGCAGTGCGTTCGACAAAGTCAGTCATTCCATTCTAATAAAATTTAAATAAACGATATAGGCATACATGAACCCTTTCTTAGTTGGTTTAAAAAATAAAAAAAATAAATAATGCTGCACAGTTTACACAACATTATCTAGCCCCAAGCTAAGCAGAGCTTGTGTTATGGGTACTAGATAACTGATATACTTAATACAATACAATACATAGATAGATATTTTTTATTATACATAGACAATACCCAGAACACCCTGAATAAATATCTGCAGATCTACAAATATTTGTTCCGAGGCGGGTATCGAACCCGCAATCTCCAGCGTCGCAGGTGAACCTTCGCCCGCCGCGCCACAGAGGTTGTCAAAAGATTTAGATCCCATTTGAAAGGTAGACAGCAGGTCGTTTCGATAAATTGCTACGAATCTAGAACATATACACTGCCAAGTCCGGAGTACCACAGGGTTGACACTTGGGGCCTGTACTCTTCTCAATTTTCTTAAACTTCAATCATTGTAAGTAAATACAAATTGTTCGCTGATAATCTGAAGATTCACAGGCGTGTCGACTCTGACATGGATACTCAAGTCATTCAGAGTTACATAATAAGCATTAAGTTATGGTTTGACGAAAACAATGCATCAGAAGTGCTTTTACATCAAATACACTCGCAAAAAGTTATCAATAATGCAACATACACTCTGGACGGGATCAATATACAGGAAGCTAATGAAATACGCGACTTGGGCGCAACATTCGACACATAATTAACTTTGAAGACACACATCGATAACATTGTTAAAAATCTGCTAAGCTACCTACTTGGACTGCTAATCTACCATCTAGATGGTGTGCAAATGTCATAGTGGTTTCATAAAAAATGATACACTTAAATTGCTCATTAAAACACAAAATGTCATGTCACAAATTATTGGAAAAGTTCATAAATTAAAAACAATGATCGTCTAGCCATTTCGTCAGCTTGCTTTACAACATAGTAAAATCCTATGGCAAATCCTTAAATGAATTTGGTAATTTATTAAAGACCCGTATGACATTTACTTATACATTTATCTTATAAATCTGCAGTTTAAGTTTAGGTAAATAAATTTAGAAGCTGTCCTGGTATAAAGTAACGCTTTACCTTATTCAGGATGCCTAGCTTCATGGCAGCTGTTTTTGCCTTAAGACTCGATGTAGGAGCCAAAGTTGAGAGTAGGCGTGAGCGAAACACCCAAGAGCTCGAGGTGATCTCCTATAGGTACAGGTACATCTCGTAATACAGGAACTTGGAGAAACTGACTTTTTTCGCCGAAAAGAAACAAGCCTGTGTTTAGATTAAATTTCTTAGTAATATAATTTGTTCGGAAACTCGTTAGATGATATTATTTTAGAGCTAAGAACTCGTTGAGAGCCGACATGTACTGCTTTCTGGAGGCGGCGAGGTTTCGCTGAGCGCAGTACGCGAGGGACGGGTCGAGCGACGGGTCGTGCGACGAGTCGAGCGACGGGTCGTCCGACAGGTCGAGCGACGGGCGCCACGCGCGCAGGAACGATAACAGCTGCAATCACGAGGAGACAGTTATAGATACTTCATTTGAATGCAGGCCGAATATAGTTAAATGCGCAAACTGATTCAAGTCCGAATTAGTTTAAATATTAGTAGTGATCGGAACGGTGTGGCGATCAATGTGAGCCCAAAGACGGCAGTCTACTATTATCCATCGAGGAGTGCCGTTGTCCTCCTTTCGTCTCCATCATCACATCAGCTCGCTGTCACCATAATATTGTATTGTCATCGAAATCGGTTCTAATCAAGGCGCAGGGCGCGCGTCTCGTGCCGGTGGGTCCTCTGACCTGGTCCCTGGTGGCGCGCTCGGCGCAGTAGACGGCCATGTCGCGCCGCCCGCCGCCACTCAGCTGCACGCCCAGCAGCAGCGCGACGGAGCACCCGCGGAGCGCCAGGGCCGCGGCGACGGCCTCCAGCGCGCCCGGCCGCGAGAGGAAATCCTGGAGACGAAATGATGTCAGCGTCAATTGCGACTCGAGGTCTATTCAGACACGACAGCGACGACCGAGCCGCCGGGAGGTGCCCGCAGAGGCACCAGCGTGTGCCGACCTGCCTCACGCGGCCGGCAGGCGCGCCGCGTGCGCACGCGCCGTCACGAGCCGCTACAGGTTAAGCTTCAGTCTCGCGATCATAACGCACAACACTACGGTATGCGGTGTCGGACACATGATTTTATGAAAAACGTCTAGAATGGTCTCTTGTTCCGTCGCAGTATGCGTCAGCGGTGAGGAGTAAGTCATGACGCTGCGGTGGAGCCGCGTACCGCAGCGTTGTGCGTTATGATCGCCAGGCTGAGGCTTTCATCAAATCGTCGTGAGGCTAATTTAATTCAATTCAATTCATTTAGTTTAGGCAACAGTGAAGAATTAACATTGTACCTAGACAAAGGCCCATAGTAAATATATACCTTACAACTAACATACATATAAAGATATTTATAACTTAATCTAACACACAAGTGATCGCCGATGCGTCGCGGCCCGGGGCATCACGCACGTGAAAGACGGCCCTTGAACCGCCGGAACTTCACCCCTTTCGGCCAGAAGTCAGTCAGGCTTTATATACCGTGACCAGTAGAGGCAAGCTCGGCACCAGTATGTGTGCGACTTGCTTCACGTCCTTCCTCAGCAGCTGCGCGGCCGACAACGCGCCACGTGCGCACGCGCCGACACGAGCCGCTCCAGTGTACATACCGTGACCAGTAGAGGCAGGCTCGGCACCAGTATGTGAGCGAGTTGCTTCACGTCCTTCCTCAGCAGCTGCGCGGCCGACAGGCGCGCCACGTGCGCACGCGCCGACATGAGCCGCTCCAGTGTACATACCGTGACCAGTAGAGGCAGGCTCGGCACCAGTATGTGAGCGAGTTGCTTCACGTCCTTCCTCAGCAGCTGCGCGGCCGACAGGCGCGCCACGTGCGCCCGCGCCGACACGAGCCGCTCCAGTGTACATACCGTGACCAGTAGAGGCAGGCTCGGCACCAGTATGTGAGCGAGTTGCTTCACGTCCTTCCTCAGCAGCTGCGCGGCCGACAGGCGCGCCACGTGCGCCCGCGCCGACACGAGCCGCTCCAGTGTACATACCGTGACCAGTAGAGGCAGGCTCGGCACCAGTATGTGAGCGAGTTGCTTCACGTCCTTCCTCAGCAGCTGCGCGGCCGACAGGCGCGCCACGTGCGCCCGCGCCGACACGAGCCGCTCCAGTGTACATACCGTGACCAGTAGAGGCAGGCTCGGCACCAGTATGTGAGCGAGTTGCTTCACGTCCTTCCTCAGCAGCTGCGCGGCCGACAGGCGCGCCACGTGCGCCCGCGCCGACACGAGCCGCTCCAGTTTTTCTTTACTGAGGATAACAAGTTACTGAATTAAATAACGATAATGTGTCAGTCGAAATAGACCCCTTGGTATCCTTCCCTGGATGTCGTAATAGTGTACAATTACAGTTTTTTTAAGCTTCTTGAATAACGGTTCAAGCATATGGCCCACCTGACAGCACCATCTCCTCGTCGTGGTGGGTCCCCTTGTTCACTATCAGTGTTAGTCTCACCATCTCCTCCTCGTGGCGGGTCCCCTTGTTCACTATCAGTGTTAGTCTCACCATCTCCTCCTCGTGGCGGGTCCCCTTGTTCACTATCAGTGTTAGTCTCACCATCTCCTCGTCGTGGCGGGTCCCCTTGTTCACTATCAGTGTTAGTCTCACCATCTCCTCGTCGTGGCGGGTCCCCTTGTTCACTATCGGTGTTAGTCTCACCATCTCCTCGTCGAGGCCCCCTTGTTCACTATCAGTGTTAGTCTCACCGCTCCGCGTCGTGATCGGCCGGCAAGAGGACAGCCTCCAGGAACAGCACCATCTCCTCGTCGTGGCGGGTCCCCTTGTTCACTTCCTTAGAAAAGTTCACGGTGTCCAGAATTATTGTAGCTGCAAGGACATCATCGAGTTTTAGTATTTAGTTAGTGCGGGACAAATCTTGAAACTGAATTAGAACCACTTCTTGACATCCGGTTCAGCTGAAATTTGGCATACCTGTCAAGTTCCGATGACAATACAATATTACGGTGACAGCGAGCTGAGCTGATAATGGAGACGGAAGGTGGACAGCGGAATGAAACCTCTAGTGTACTTCCAGCAATCCCACAACCCACAATACGGAAAGAACATGGGCAACTCCCCATACATTGTTTGACCCAACTTTTTTGACTAATGTAACGTACAGTTGAGATACTTTTGGTTATCTCATATATAAAAGGCAATGTCCTGACTGACTGACTGACTGACCGACCGAGGTCCAACGCACAGCCTAAACCGCTGGTCGTAGACTTGAAATTTAGAGGGTGTGTTCGTCTCGATGCGTAGGGTTGTACTAAGAAAGGAATTTTGAAAATTCGCATGCTAAGGGGTTCAAAATGGTATTCTAACGTAAAACAAAAATGCTCTGTATTTCGGAAATCGTTAGTAGTAGAACCTTGAAATCTAAGAAGAAGATTACTCTAATAAAATAAAAAAACACATATTTCAGCGATACCTGAAATTTTCCAGAAAAAAGGGATTTGCACGTTTACTTTGTAAAAAAATAAAAAAAAACATTGGTTTTTAACGTGCAGGCTACACAGCTGGTTGTAGAGACTTGAAATTTGGAGAGTGTATTCCTTTTAGGGTGTTAAGGTGTACTTTGAAAGGAATTTGGAAAGTTCGCCCTCTTAGGGGTCCAAAAAGGTCTTTTAATGTATACACTTTGCGTTTTGCAACACACAGCCTAAACTGCTGGACCAAGATACGTGAAATTTGGAGGATGTATGCTTTTTTGGGTGTACGGGTGTACTAAGAAAGGATTTTGGAAAATTCACACTGTAAGGGGTCCAAAACGGCTTTTAATGTAAAACTAAAATGCTTTGTATTTCGGAAACCGTGGGTAGTAGATACTTGAAAATTCACAGGGAGCTTCCTTAAATAAAAATAGCCAACTTAAGTTTCAGCAGTACCTGATATTTTAATGAAAAAAGGCATGGGAACTTTTTCATTGTTAATAAATACACTTTACGTTTTAGCCAGATTGCAGCTAATTTCGACGATAAATGAACGAATCCGAATTTTTTCGAACTTAAAAGTTGGTTTCACGGTGTAGTTATTGAGATCAAAATATTTTCAGAACCTCAAAGTTAAAATAGGACCCCTGAATTGAAAACCTTGAGTATGGTGTCGTTTCAAATGTCGTTACACGGTTTAGAGATCAAAATATTTTCAGGAACTTAAGGTTAAAATGGGACCCCTACCTTGAAAAACTTGAGTATGGTGCCATTTCAAAGGACGTTTCACAGTGTTGTTATAGAGATTAAAATATTTTCAGCACCAGGTTTCAGGTTTTTTTTTCAGGTTATAATGTAACTCCCAAATTAAAAAACTTGAGTGCGGTGTCATTTCAAAGGTCGTTTCACGGCGTGGTTGTTGATGTTAAAGTTGTTGTCTGAACGCCGGGGCAGTTTTCTGAGTACGCGCGGACGAAGTCGCTCGCGGGCCCTCTAGTTGTTAATTTATGTTAATATAATGAAAAAGTTGCTTTAATTTCTTGCTTAGAAGTTGCGGGAAAGTAATGAAACTTGTTGCGTTTTGTTTCACGCAAATGCAATGAGTTGATTTATCGAATTATTTTGAAATACAACATTTGCTTCCCAACTTCTAAAAATGTACAAGTTCTTTAGAAAAATTGGACAAAAAACAACATTTAGAACCGTACTTTTTTTTTATACTTCTGATTGACGGAACAAGCAGATGGCCCACCTGATGTTAAGCGGTAACCTCTGCCTATGAACAGTGCATTACCTCATAGGTCACGTCCACCTAGGACGCACCCTATGTGGCATTGCACTGCGCCCGCCACCCTGAGACAAAAAGATGAAAAGTCTCATGTGCCTGTAATTTCACCGGCACCCTTACCCTTCAAACCGGAACACTGCAATGCGAGCACTACTGCTTTGCGGCAGAAATAGGTATGGTGGTAGTAATTCCCCGGACGAACTCTTTCACAAAAAAGCTCTACTACTACTAAATTACTTCCATAAAGGAAGTAACCTGTCGCGAACCCTCGGTTCATTTATTTTTGACCTGGATCAGCGGTTGCCCCCCTCCTTTGGTATGTTGGTAGCTTTTGTGACACAAACACAGGGATAAGTTTAAAAATTAATTCTTTAGTTACAGTGTGAAATGGACGATCCATTCCAATCGTTTACAGACGTTGAGCTAACAGGGAGTTGTTTATTAAACTTTACAAGGCATATCTGAGGCCATTATTAGAATGCATTCCAGATTTGGCGCCCGTACTTCAAAAAAGATATTAACCTTCTCGAACGAGTACAGCGTAGGGCTACGAAAATGGTGCCTAGTCTTAAAGCACTTACATATGAGGAACGACTTCACGAACTTGAATTAACTACCCTTCAGCAACGTAGAGAGTGTGGAGACCTAATAGAGACCTACAAGATCCTAAACAACCACTACAGTATACCAGATTTATTACAGACACTGATACCATGAACAATAATATAGGACTCAGAGGACAATCGCTGAAGCTGCAACGCGGGCCAAGTACAAGCAATCAGAGGATGCACATATTGTCCAATAGCGCCGTGCGCACTTGGAACCGGCTACCAGACTCAGTGATCAGTGCCCCCTCAGTGAATTCGTTCAAAAATAGACTTGACAAACATTTAAAGTGCACTGATAAGAACTAAAATATACACGCATCATCTCCGAGAGCTGCCTGTGTATTATAAATAAATAAATAAAATAAATAAATACTTACAATGTAACATATCACAGCAATCCTTATTCGCCATAAAGAAGTCAATATCCTTAGCGAACAGCGCACTCAGATCCTTAATGCGCTGAGCAACCAGTGTGGCGCACGAACCCACTCTCTCTATGGTGCTCCTTGTGTCTTCGTTGTACCCCCACTGGCTCTTGTCTAGGGGCCGATGGTCTATAATCTCTGTGACGTGCGGCGTTAGATGTTGATCAGCTAGGGCTAGCACGTGGTGATCAACTAACACGACGTGTGCGTTCGACGACGAGACCAGGGTTGGCAAGTCTTGATCATCTCTGGAAGAGAATCATTTATTTAGAACTAGTAGTTCTGCGAACAGTAGCCCTCGCGAGCACAAACTTGTATAAAACTATGAATCATGTCGATTTATAATGATCAAATAAGGAACACAAAACGGCATATTTTAGATTTAAACTTTTGTTTTTCAGAAAAACTAAAAATAAATTTCAACTTGTTTTAATGCAGAACTTATTATTTTCAATATCGAGCTTGTAACTCCCAATATCACTTTTGGATACACGGTTTCAGACTTCGCCAAAACCTCTTGACCAGTTTTGTTCAAAGTCAAAGTCAAAAAGTGTTTTATTCATTGAAATCACAAGGATCATTTTGAATCGGCTTAAAAAAAAAATTACATTTACTCCTGTTCCAACGCAACCAGACCTAAAAGAATCAGGCAACAAACACTGTCTGTATGTAAAATTAAGAAAACTGATAGCTGTAGGCCATACTTCACTGAACTTAAAATACTTACATTACCCTGTCTTTACATCTATGAAATTTCGACATTTGTAAAAAATAATATGGACCTTTTTATAAAGCGTAAAAGTAAACGGCACATCAATCAAATATGTTTTCCTTTAAGCAAAACATCTCTGTATAGCAAGAGTGTAGTTTGTATGGCTGTGCGTGTTTATAATCATCTTCCTAAATCTGTACTAGATGCTCCCAGTCTTAATGTGTTCAAGGGAAGACTGAAAAAGATGCTAACAGGAAAAGCTTACTATAATGTACACAAGAATTCCTTGGTGATAAAAATGTTAATGACTAGGAATAGGTGACTAAATAGGACTAATTATGTGATTTTTAATTTTTAATCTAGTTATTTTTACTGATTTATGTATATTTTGCATGCGTTAAACGCCGATTATGGCTGAACATTTAATTGTAGCACTAACCACCAGTTACTAACCCATATATCGCAATAAATTAATTTGAAATTGAATTTGAATTTGAATTTTGTTTTTTTTTGGATGATCCTTACTACTATGTGGGGAGCGCCTGTGTGGTGCCTCGAGAACAAGTGGAAGCTGATTCAAGGAAAAAAGGAAAACCAACTTAAAAGCCTTACTTAGGTAGGCAGTCAAAAGTAAGATGATAGAGAGAATCACCAAAAGTTCATAAAGCAGCACACTCTACGCTTGATAAATAACACATCAATAATAAATTATATGTAGGTACAGACATTGCAAATTGACAAATTAGTTCATATCCGAAATTCTTGTTTCGAATTGACTACCTACCTAATTTTTCTGCCAAATATTATCAAAATCAGCCGCTAAGGCGCCGCAGCAAACTTCCCCCCTTTTTGGGGGAAATACCACTCCAATAAAAACAACCTATGAAATTTTAGAACCCGTATATCAAGCTTCGTCAAGATTAGTTGATAAATACGCCCTGTACGCGAGTACCGACAGACATACATACATACATACATACATACATACATACATACATACATACATACATACATACATACATACATACATACATACATACATACATACATCCGGACAGATGAGAGTTGCCAGTTGTTGCAAGGGATCACGTACTTTATACAGGCGTATTGATAAATATATTTTTCAACACACTTGGTCATAAAGTGGCTCTAATTTCACCGCAACTAGGCTCATAATAACACCTGTAATCAAACTGTGACTTTTTCATTGCTATTATAGAGACAGTTGAACATTTACACAGTGTATTTCTGTTTTATTATTATTTTCTTCACAGGTGTGTTGTAAAACGTCGTATGATACACGTGTTGTTTCACGATTACCGTTCTCGGCTCTCTTAAATTTATCTAATTCTTGTTTTGGGCTCATCATGCCCTTGGAAATATATGAAGATTAACATATTTTTTTGTTGTTTACATAAACTGTAGATTTTGCTAATGGCGCCTCAGCGGTAATCACCAACATCACACACTAGTACCATAATGTACAATTTAAACAAAAACTTTTCCGGTTTGAAGGGTAAGGGTGCCGGTGAAATTACAGGCACATGAGACTTTTCAGCTTTATGTCTCAGGGGACGGGTGCGGTGCAATGCCACATAGGGTGCGTCCTAGGCGGAGGTAAACTATGTGATAATGCATGTTTAGTTTCGTTCTGGAAGTGTTACTATTGTGTAGTCATTAATATCAAGTACTAACTTACTTAAACACCAAGTTGTCTGCGTGTATCCCATGCCCGCGCAGGCAGAAAGCCACCTCCGTCTTTATCTCGTAGTCTGCGCGCGCCACGTTCAGTACGGGCACGAATATGTCGTCCTTCGGCGTGTCCGTGCGCTTCGTCCTGACAACAAGCAGTCATCTCACTACTAAACATAATGCCTTTCGGCTGAACGCCACCAACAACCTAAAGAGCTCTTACAAGCGGGGAAGAATTCACTGAGGGGGCACCGATCACTGAGTCTGGTAGCCGGACACAATGACGTGATGATTGTAACATGACCGTCATGGCAGATATGAAACACCATGCCATGACAACGTCACGCCTCCATTACCCTTCAACCTGACTCAGACAGTCAGTTGCAGTTACAGTTTGCACAACATTATACCATATTTTATTTATTTATTTATTTATAATACACAGGCAGCTCTCGGAGCTGATGCGCGTATATCTTAGCCCTTATCAGTGCACTTTAAATGTTTGTCAAGCCGAATTCACTGAGGGGGCACTGATCACTGAGTCTGCTCTGAGTAGGCTCTGGTTTTACAAAATTGCTGATTTAAACCAGATTTGACCAAACCTCAGTCTATCGCTGGATGTTCTAAAATGAGGGTGGCCTCCGGCAGTCCTCTATGTGACATCGGAGAGCTCGTTGGAGGTTCCCAATAGGAGGTACCTCGTGCAGACTTTACATTTGATCCGTTCATGTTGCCAGCCGAGGAAGGCCGCGTACACGACCGCACACACCGCAGAGTCCAGGTCGCAGCTCTCGTTGCCCAGCACTATGGTTAAAACTTCATAGTTCTTTGCAATCTGAAATACAAGTAAGATGCTAGAGAAATACTGCGCCCAGTTCCTCTGGAGGCGTGCATACTGCCGACACTCGATAGCATGTCGGCACATTACGCACCGCTTCATGGAAACTAGTACTCCAGGATACTGACAGATCTGAATGATGGGTCCGATGTTCTTGGCATTACAAAATCTTTATGCATTCTACTTGACATCTTCATCACGTCTACAGCTGGAAAGAGGCCTTCCCCATAGAATGCCCCCCACCCGGTACCCACTATTCAAACCTGGATTTAAAGGTTAATTCAATGTAGTTTTTTTTTTTCAGTTTCTCGTGTCATAGCACCCTTCTGCCTTCTAGTCTGCCCCCTTACCGACACTCTGAACGTGACGGGCGACGAGGGCGGGCGCTCGGGGCCGGAGGAACAAATATACAAATAATAATTTACCTAACATAAATCCTAACCTACATACCAGTTTCTCATGCGTAGTTTTCAGATATTCGTTCATGTTGCTCAGCAGTTTTGTAATGTACTTACAGTTTGATTAGTACAGCGAGCTTGGCTAACTAACTATTCTAGGGAGCTGGTAGGTAATCACGAAACTGCAAAGAAATTATAGTTCGAAATAATTACAAAGCCAGCCAAAAATCGGCCAAAATAAACAAACATTTTTTTTTTTTTTTTTGGTTGGCTTCTGAGTAGTTCTGAGTTCTGAGTAATTTTACCAAAAGCTCGTCCACAGAACAATAATACTCTCTCTAACTAGAGGGAGGATTCACCGGCTCACCGGAGACTGCAATTCTCTAAGATCTCCGCTGACCGAACCGAGGACTGAAAAAATTGGTATTTCGGCACAGAATAAATAATAGTACAAGTAATTTCGATGGTATTTCGGCTCCCTCATTCCAACAATATCTTAGAGCATTGCGGCCTCCGTAACGCAACCATGGACTTATTTACTTAAGTTGGCACCTGCCATGGAGTATTTACAGGTGCCATCTTAAAGTGAACGTGCCGGACCGTTCACCGTAAGTTGGCACTGCCATGGAGTATTTACAGGTGCCAACTTACGGTGTTCCAGCTGTAGTGCTAAAGTAAGTTTTATATAAAGTTAGGTATAGACTGCATGAACCATACGCAAGAATTTAAATGGAGACACGATTTTATAAGATGTTTTGTAAAGTGGTAAAGTGGCAAGCAAAAGAAAGATCAGGAGATGGGGCATAATTAAAATAATAATATCCAATAGCAGTAGGTAGGTAATAGAAGCAATATTAATACTTTTATAGTGCCACCAACTTATCTGTAGAAAGGCCAAAATGGAAACTATTGAAAACGTCACTTCGCTGTCAGTGGTTGTAGTGTGCTCTCAGAAGAAGAAGTGTGCTGCCGCCATGGACTTAGATACAAAAAGACTGAGCATTCTAATAAATTATAATACCGAAACAAGACCTTATTTCATTAGGTTAAGACTCAATTTAGATTATCGTCATATATAGGGGAAAAACGAGCTAAGAGAGATAGGTAGAATAGAGTCAGTTTGTCCCTTTCTAACACTTGAAATGATAGCTTTACGATAGCAAGGGTACTAGTATAGTATTCTTTTATCTGTGGCAAGGGTGACCATGACCTTTGTATAGGTAAATACTAAGAGGTCATCGATACTACAAATCTAAAAGTCGGCCGTCGCGAGACGCCCGGCAGACGAGAAACATCACGGCATGGCTGCGTCACGAGTCATACCGTTTGCCAACACTGAACACTCGGTAAGTAATCAGTACCAAGGTTCGATAACACTTTCTATTAGAAAAAAAACGTGTTTCCTACAAACGCAAGCCCAGTCCTGAGTCATCTATTAGGGGAGGTCAACATTTAATTTTACGAAATTAACAAAAAGTGTTATCGATTCGTGATACTGATCACTTACCAAGCCTCCAGAATGAATCTGGCTGCATAAATAACTGTGATAAATAATTAGAATTAAATACTGTTTGTTCCACTCCACGTGCATAAGTGTCTATGGAAAAAGTCTCCTGGACATGACTTTATTTAGACACATTAACTCTATAGTTCATAATCTTGCTCGGCTCGTTTTTCAGCTGCCAGCCCTCAGTCCTTTTGTATACTAAGTCGATGGCTGCCGCTACAGAGCAGTGTTACAAGATTATTTTTAAATAAATTCCCGAAATCGTTGTTTTTTTTTCTGATCCTGTGTTTGAAGTTGATACCTTATTTGCGCAACATGGTCACAAATGCTAACGACTGCCAGCGTATCATTGTGACCTAAATCCCTTACTAGGGTATCCTTAATCCTGTTATCGAAACATTTATATAAGTATCAATCTTATAGTAATGAATAACTAAAAAAAACAATTTCTTCAGGTCCGTGTAAAACCATGTTTATACCGACTGCAGCAAAATATTTAATAGGGTGGCCAGCCTTTTCGATGGTGGCGCCCTCGAATTATTCTACAAATAAGTTGGTGGCACAGTAGAGTACCTACTTTTGTTTAAGGCATGGTAACATTAAAAAGACAAAGTAGGGTCTCCTAAAAAAAATACCCCTATGATCTTAGGCCGAGATTAGATCTTACCTTGTTTAGCATTATCCCTGTCACTTTCACGCACATGTCAAATCACGCGAGAGGGACAGAGACAATGCTAACACCCGTTTGCACTAAACGTAAGAATCACTTTCCTAACTTGTTTAGACTACTCCTAATGATAAATTTGCTTGCACTAACCCTAAGCCATTCCTTTGTCCACCTATGCTAGGCTGTTCTTAGGCTTAGGTGTATCTCAAGTAGGACAAGCCTAACCTTATGTTTAGTGCAAACGGGAATAAGTCTATTATCTCAGCCAATAAAATACCCCTAGATAACTCTATAAGCAATATTCAAAAGTCCTATAATGTGCATATTCAAGGGTATTTTATAAATTAATTGAATTTCCCGTTTTATTATGGTAACTATAATATAGTAACTTTTATGTAGGAACCTACTATTATTAGCACTTATTATAGCTAATTAATTAAAAATCTCCATTGTCCATTCCTGTTAATACCTAAATCAAAGTCCCTAAATTATTCTTATTACTCGTTTTGGTCAGTTAAATATTACTGATGCATGAAATATTATTTCTGCCTCCAAAAATAGCCCAATTTTTATCCTATTTTTATTGCCCTAAATTAAGTCCAATATACTTAAATATTTCCGCCCTATTCAAATAAGCCCTAAGATAAGTTGGGACGTCTGTATTAAAGCTGTAAATAAATAAATAAAATATTGCTGGACAGTTCACAAACATTATCGAGCCCCAAGCTAAGCAGAGCTTGTGTTATGGGTACTAGACAACTGATATACTTAATACAATATATTACATAGTTTTTTTATTTTATTGTACATAGAAAATACCCAGAACATCCTGAACAAATATCTGCGCATCGCACAAATATTTGTTCCGAGGCGGGAATCGAACCCGCAACCTGTTGCGTCGCAGGCAAACGTTCGCCCGCCCCGCTACAGAGGTCGTCAAATAGATGTAACATTGTCTATTTTTTTTTTATTGCCAAGATAAGTTTAAGATAAGATAAGATAATTTTGATTCGTTCCTTCAAACGTACCTACTACCTATACATAGGTTACAAACACATGCATAAGCACACGCCTTTTTTCCCGAAAGGGTAGGCAGAGCCTCAATGGGCCTCTTTTCACAGGGGGTTGCACTGTTGCACACTATCGTGGAATATAGACGTGACAAGTGGTGAGCTCGTCGCCGCCATTGCTACCCACGACTGACGTACCTATACAAAAAATAAATCGTTACTTTACTTAGGTACTACTTACATTTTGCAAAAGTTCACCCTTTTCTGATGAAAGTGGAATGCGATGGACGTGTTCTAAATCTTCGAGATACCTACGCTAACAGGTTTACAAATTTAGCCAACGATTATGTGAATTGGATCTAAATAAAGCACCTAGATACCTACTCTGATCAAAAATTGATTGGATTTCAGTTCTCTCAATAAAAAAGTCATAAAATAACTTCATGCAATCTTGGCGGGACGCGGCGTTATCAATTGAATTACCTAGTACAAAACAATGCTGAATTCCGGACTCGTGTTTATATTACTTGGTAGGTAGCCTTACACAATTATATACCTACAGTAAAGTCATTTTTTTTTTTTTTTTTTTAATATTTATATTTATTTAGTAGGAAAACCAACAGCTATCTATAAATACATAAAAAACAGAGTAAAAAACAAAAAGCCAATTACAGGTTTTCAAGTGTAGATAGCATAATAGAACAAACTAGTCAACAGTAACGAAGATATATAAATACATAATTAACTAAGGTACGGTCACAGAATATAATATATATCGGTACAAGTACGGTTACAAAATAAACTAGACTACGAAAAAACCTCTGCTGAGCCGCTGACGGGCTGAGCTTTCACTCATGGAGAATAGATCGTAGTACATTGGCTTAGGTACACAGCATATTTAAATTGATGCTTGTACGATGTAGAAATGCATTTTTCCTATAGTTTTTGGGCCCCTTCCCCCCCAAGCCAAAACAGGCTCCTCAAGGTCGTAAACTGAAATTCCACACCTCACACTATCCCCAAACAATATCCCATTTAATTAAATTCTAAATTGTAGATCTGTCGGCTGTACTAAGGTCTAGCGCTTAACTGAGTCAGTCCCTGAGGTATGGGGGCGGTACGGGAGGGGTGTTTTCGTCTCTCAAATTATCAGATGACATGAAACCACGCTTCATTTTGAAGTAACGAAAACACCCCTCCCGTACCGCTTCACTACCTCAGGGACTGACTCAGTTAAGCGCTAGAGCTGTAGCGCTAGGCTGTTCAAAGCTTCAATTTCAAACTCTTTGAAACTGTACCGATTCCAGCATTTAATTCTGCATTATCACTGAAGAAAGATACAAGACTAGAGAAGAAGGCGTTCTTCCCGAGGCCGCCATCTTGTGCAGTAATGAAGTGCCCGGCCGTGGAGCAGCCGGTCTGCGCCAGGCTTGAGTACAGGCACCACGGGAACAGAAGCGTGCACGTTGTTATGATAAACAAATGTGAAATGAATTATGTAAAGTGCCATCAAGGTAACTATATTTAACTATCTATTCTGGAAACGTGTTAACATTTATACGTACTTAGGTACCTAGGTAGGTAGGTACTTACATTTTCTCAAACATGCTTGGTCCATACATTGTTTCGAGATAAATCGACCTTGCCTAGGCCGGCAATATTAGTATGAAAATAACATAGATATCTGTCGTACTGAGATATTACAGTAATATCCGTCGTGTTGTCACAAAGGTAATTTCACTATGGTAATGTGGAACCACTCTCATTCTTATTCTCACGTTGTCCATCCTCGTAGGTACGCCTGAGGACCTAGTACATCCTCGTAGGTACTCCTGAGGACATCCTCGTAGGTACGCCTAGTACATCCTCGTAGACCAGGTACGCCTGAGGGCCTAGTACATCCTCATAGGTACGCCTGAAGGCCTAGTACATCCTCGTAGGTACGCCTGAGGGCCTAATACATCCTCGTAGGTACGCCTGAGGACCTAGTACATCCTCGTAGGTACGCCTGAGGACCTAGTACATCCTCGTAGGTACACCTGAGGGCCTAGTACCTACATCCTCGTAGGTACGCCTGAGTACATCCTCGTAGGTACGCCTGAGGGCCTAGTACATCCTCGTAGGTACGCCTGAGGGCCTAGTAGGTACAGGTTTGTTTAAGTTTTACATTCGGTATCCCGATTATCGAATTGCGAGTCGATATTTGTTTCTGTGTATAGTTTGAATGAGTTTATCAACAAGTCCACTAGGCGTGCTTATCATTTCTCCGTACAAAAACGACATTACGACTCGCAGTTCGGTTTTCGTTACTCGTATAGGTACCTACCGAGTTGTAACAAATTACAAACCTGTGGTAGGGCCTCTGATGCCGCGGCTGGACGGCCGCTATACTTAGCTATAGGTACTTAGTATAGTAACAGGTGTAGGTATTCTAATTTACGAGCTAAATACATCCGCCACATTCCACTGTTCCTATTGGGGCAGCTGAGATTGTGTTCCCAACCCAGGGAGATGTTTCCCAAACCCAACTAGGGAGGAAGGGATTAATTTTGTACGCACAACAAGCGCCCAACAATACTTAATTGTTTTAAAACAGTATTGGAAGCAATTGTCGTACCGATGAAGAAGTGTCGCCATGCAGATGTTCTGAAAGCAGGTATGAATCCAGCGCGCCTCGCTCACGAGACCTCGCTGTAACTATGTGAGTAGGTATATCGTGTACAGTCTAGTCTAGGCAGATTCTAGGTAATAATATATAATGCTTACAAAACAAGATATTTTTCAGGAAACAAGCGATCAAAAAGAGAACTTGAGAATGGTAAGATTCAAAAAACAACGCTTATTCCATTTAGTTTTTCGACATTAGTTTAGTCATTTCATTTAGTTTCGATTCTATACGTTTCAGTTCTACCTTTCCTTTGCGTCTGTCTTTCCTGAAAACTATAATCTGGGTCTCTTCAACACTAGTGCATAGGTGCCTTCTAGACCTTTGTGACCTTTGAGATCGAGGTCAAACAAATGTTAAAAAAAAACTGTACTTCAGTCTTGTAAAATTGTGAAGGCAGACAGTATTACAAGTTCACTAAAGCGGCCAAGTGCGTGTCGGGCCACAGGGTTGCGTAGTTGCCCTTCACAATAAGCGGACTTAGAAGGGGGCTTTCCTGATTCTTTTTACAAGCTTTTATTGTTAGTTAGTGCGAGACAAATATTGAAACTGAATTTTGAACCAGTTAACCTCGACCTCGACAGTTGAGATTAAATAAATAAATAAATAATGCTGGACAGTTCACACAACATTATCTAGCCCCAAGCTAAGCAGAGCTTGTGTTATGGTTAGTGTACCCATGAACCTACAGTGCACCTAACCTAACGTAGGTAGGTACCTACAGGTCTAACGCTTAACTGAGTCAGTCCCTGAGGTATGGAAGCGGTACGGGAGGGGTGTTTTCGTCTCTCAAATTATCGGATGACATGAAGCCACGCTTCTTGACATAACCACAGAATATATAATAGTAACGTAACGAAGACACCCCTCCCGTATCGCTCCCATACCTCAGGGGCTGACTCAGTTAAGCACTAGACCTAACTTATATTCTGTCCACCCTAAAGAACAGCAGGCCTCTCACGACGTGGGGATATAGATGTATCATGGCATAAAGTTATACTTACATTTGAAAGTTTAAGAGAACCTTCAAGTTTCGGGGACCAAAGACAGTAAAACAGTACTTTTCGCAGCGCAAACCTCTCAATAACCATTTAGATATCTGGTACTTTTCACAATCCACAGTTAGGTATACCTACTCGTATTTCACCTATTCCAACAAGTCTACGAATTTTCATTTTATCACGTCGTCTTATAGGGCATTTAATATTTTAAAAGGTAACCTACCATTTAAAAACGTGTTACACCAAAAACTCATAAAAACTGTAATCGTTAGAATACATATCGGTTATGATATGAGTTATTGTTATTTTCATTATATTCTTACGTGTGATGGTTTCGCGCACGGTTTTATTGAGTTTTTTCAGTTTGGATAAAAAAAATAGGGTACTATTTCAATAAACTTTAAAATAATATGTATATCGTACACTTACCTAACAGCTAATGTACTAATATACCTACTATATGCCCAGTACCTGATTTTTCTCAGATTGATGATTTATTCCCACTAGCCCCTTTTGGCAGTTCCTTTAAAGGTACTAATGGGATATTTTTTGTCCCACTAGCTCTCGCTACCAGTTGGAAAACGAACAACTCAAATATAAAATTTCAGGCTTAAATCAGTTAATGTCCCGATTGCTTTCAAAATCGATATCTGACAGTCCCTGAATACGAACCTGTAGTCAGAATTAGAAAAAGTGGCCGCCATTTTGAACTTTTTTGTTACTGGACTGATTGCTTTCAAAATCGGTACCAAGGGTCCATGTGGTAAGAAAACAGGAATAGGACTTCCAGTAGTCGGGCAGTAGTTTATTCAACTTTCCACTTATTTTATTTTGAAATCCAATTTATATTAAGTACTTACCTACACCTTTCTTTTACCTACAGACAACAACATCGAAGAGGATGGTACGTAAAACAGGAATAGGACTTCCGGTAGTCGGGCAGTTTTTTCAACTTTCCACTTATTTTATTTTGAAATCCAATTTATATTAGGTACTTACCTACACCTTTCTTTTACCTACAGACAACATTGATGGAGACGGTACGTAAAACAGGAATAGGACTTCCAGTAGTCGGGCAGTTTTTTCAACTTTCCACTAATTTTATTTTGAAACCCAATTTATATTAGGTTCTTACCTTATCTCTCTTTTACCTACAGATAACAACATCGATGAGGACGGTACGTAAACCTACATATTATTGAACGATCGAAGCGATCGGCGTTTGTAAATAATATTGAATTCCTGAAACATTTTACCAATCAAACCCAGGGTCAATGGCATGCCAGAGGGGAGGGGTAGTCCAAATCGGCTCATTCCCTGTTGATACTCCCACCGCTACTAATCGTAATGTCCTTATTCCAGTGAATGAAGAAGAAATGAACACGGACTGTCCCACTAGCTGCCCGTCGCGAGACGTGATGGTGTGTGCCGCGTGCCAGCACGGCGTGTACCGCACCTTCCTCAGCACGTGCCACATGAGGATGTTCGGCTGCCACCACACGGGCGAGAGTGAGTGCACTGTGGCGCCACGTGCGCGCGTGCGTATGCTGTCGGCGCCGTATATACCTGCAAAAGGCGGCGCACGCGCCGGGCGCGGGCCGCTCGCGCGAGCCGAGCGACGTTGAATGATCTGAATGGTCGCAGGTCTGCAGCTGGTGTCGCGCCTGCCCTGCGTGCTGTCGGCGCCGTACCTGCAGGAGGCGGCGCACGCGCCGGGCGCGGGCCGCGTGAGCGAGCCGAGTGACACAGACCGCGTGCTGAGGTTCATACGCTGCAGGGAGCTCTCGGACTCCTCCAGGGCAGGTACTCACCCACATAGCGCAAGCCAGAGGCCCGCACCCGCTGCGCTTCACAAGTTGAAGGTGGTGGTCGGCACTGAGCTGTAATCAATATACCTACGCAGAATAAGGACATTGTCACATTGACAAGGTCACTGTCAAAATCTTTCTTCCCCTCTTTCCCGACGGTTGTTAGTTCACCTTGTTGCCCATTGCCACTTCAGCTTGCTAATTCTGAGAGGTGATCTTGGTTCTTCTACGAATCTCCTCATTCCGGATTGTATCACGTAGTGAAACCCCGAGCAAAGCTCTCTCCATAGCCCGCTGCGCAACTATATGTAAATCTTTTTACGTTGTTTTATTTCAGAAGACAGCCGATGCAACTCTTAGAGACGACAAGATACAAGACCGGCGGCGGACACACGCTGTCCTAGAAGGACCATCATGTTAATTAAAACAAACAAACAAATTAGTTCCTTTTTGCATTAGCCTATACTATATTATACCTGCACAACACTAGCGACCTGCCCCGCCTTCGCACGGGAAGCACAACAATTATCTGTTGATGCGATCTGTTACGCCACCCGGAGATTATAGGTTTTTAAAAAAAAGGCGTTTTAAGGTGAATACGTTTATTCACCGAACAAAATGATAAGGAACTTAAAATATGATAAACTTAATGAAA
This sequence comes from Operophtera brumata, assembly GCA_932527175.1. Lineage (NCBI taxonomy): Eukaryota > Metazoa > Arthropoda > Insecta > Lepidoptera > Geometridae > Operophtera > Operophtera brumata. The sequence goes on along the minus strand of OW052234.1, from coordinate 14,822,393 downwards.
TTCGGTAAAGACAAGTGTCGCGCTCGGATGTTGGTACTGAACTGAAATGCAGGTGGGCTGGTTCTCGTGGGAATCGAGGAACAGCTTATAATGCATTTTCGTAAGGTAGAAATTAAAGTGATTATTAGACAAAATTGTCAGCAGAGCTACTATCATCTAGGGGTTATAACAACCCCCCCGATAAGATGAAACTTACACGGTTTAAGAAAATCGTGAAGTTTCAGGAAGAACGAAGACGTGGAAGCGGAATAGCGTCGTCATTATTATCGCCGTTATCGTTTTGATTATCAGGAGTCGAGGGAATAGTAAAAACGTGTTTACCGAATTTCTTTCTTAAAAGATACAAACATATAAGAAACATTAAAATAAGGGTACAAATCGTTACGATAGGATAACTAGAATGATATTCCAATAGATCCTCTGGCTCATCTAATATTTTATCAATTTTAGGGATGAGTTGATTTGACATTAAATCGAAGTTATTTAATTTTTCTAGATTTATATTTGTCAGTTTAACAGGAGCAATATTGGAATATCTTGACAAAAATATTTTAGTATTACAGCAAGAATTGTTTATTAGATTAAAATCTGATTTCACTTCATTCACATAAATTTCAGTTACAGTGGAACTAATCATTTCTGTATTCTTACAAACAGCTATGCAGTTGTTAGGCAGGTTTAATATGCCAGTACCAATGATATTATTTTCCGTGGTAACAGCACCACATTCTACAGTTAACTTTGTAATTTCAGATTGAACGAAAATATAGCGATTGTTTTCTAATTTTTGCCAAATATCAAGATCGCCATGTATAATTCTTGGTATGCATGATTCTGGTAATTTATTATTTAATACTTTCAGCATGAGGCTCACTTCACAAATTGAGTTGCTAGCCGTAGAGTATTCATTTTGTTTTTTACAAATGTACAAATTGTTTGGTATGATATTACATGAGCTAAGAGAGTCGATTAACACATAGGTAAACCTGTCTTTGCTCACGCAAATATATTTATTAGAAGGAATCAATAGCGTAAATAGCTTAGTGTTTTCCACGGAATGTGGAACAGGCACAGGAATGCTTTTATAAAGGTTATACATTTTATGATGTAAAAGTGGAATTTTCGTAACGAAAACAATTTTGTTATCTTTATAGTAAACACTTAATCTACTTATGTCTAGGATTACATGAATATTATCTAAATCTAAAGTAACAGGAATCTCCTGAGATTGAGATAGATGCCGAACATTTTCTACAAGCTCAGTAAATAGCTGTTTTGGGGTAAGTACCGATGAATGTAAAACATGACTTTTTGCAAACATTATTGCATTTTGTAAGTCTTCAATTTTAAAGGAAAGTGTGAACAAGCTAGATGATAAACTATTACATATTTGGTTTATTTTTGACATGAATAATGTTCTATCAGTTAAGACACTTAGGTTTTGATATCGCATAGAAATAGCTTCGACAGCGTCATTTAAACGAGCTTCATTTATCGAGACTGATGTTATTGTTTCATTATAGTTTTCTAAAGCAGTTTTAGTTAGTAATATATTATCTTTTAATAAAGATGCCACATTTTTATTCTTAGTATAAAGGGTTTGAACGGCGCTGTCATATTTTAATGCATCATTTTCATCCATTGTGCCAAAAATCTGTTTCAAAATACTACCTCCACCAGCTATCCAAGCAGAGCGGGTTGACCTCAAGGGTACTAAGTGAGATATAGCTGCATAATCTTTTATTAAGTCATTCAATCGTGACGTAAGAGGTTCAAGGATGTTATGACACTCTGCGTCATCGATATTATTCAATTGTTGACATAAAAATCTAGTTGTTCCTAGAACACTGTTGATGTTGTCTATGTGTGGTTTTATGTATGATATATCGACGGGAGCAAGAACGTGTAGGTAATCATTGTAGAATTTTATACGACCTATGGGGTCAAAGTACATGCCTGGGCTCTCGGTCACCGGCTCGATCAGCGTTTTCTGAGCACTACTATTCAGTGCGCCGATTCTGTAATAAGAATATAATATACTAGTTATACTCTAACATACCTATAGTAATGTATTAAGAAATATATTTTTCTTAAATTCTACGTAAACTATAATTAGGGCACTTCTGCCAGTTTAACCGACGGTTGATTAAAACTTATAGAGTGTTATTGCCGTGAAATTTCACGACCTTGAAAGGGCCTTTCCATATTAGGGATAAGGCTTTTCTTAGCCTTAAATGATTTTTAATGAAAACAAAGCCTCCTACTCTGTATTTCTTTGGTTCCGATTTTTGATCGTAGTACTATGTATGTTTGTATTGCAGGCTAACATAGCTGTATAGACGTGCAAGTTATCTACATTGGAGCGCGATTTGTTTTTCTAAGCGCTTTTAAATTAGTTTGACAGGGTAAGCACTTTTTTACGTATGCTTCTATGTCACTGCGCATGTTTTTCCAATAGAATTTTTCTTTAATTATTTTGAGCATGCTAGTTTTTCCGAGATGACCGGCTTTTGGATTAACGTGATTTTCTTTCAGTATTTTCTGGATCTCCGTGAGTGAAGGATATATTATAGAATTTTTGTATACATGAATATTTATACCCGTATTTTTAAATAAGTACATAAGCATATTATATATTTTCATGAGTTGATGGATATCAAAAGGGTTTTTGAAGTCTGTTATTGCAATATCGGTGACAATGTATTTTGCGAGGATAAGCTCGTTTCTTAGATGCTTTATGCTTTTGTAGATATCCTCATAGTCCGATTTGTCAAAATGGTGGACCTTGACAAATAGAAAGTGGTATTTTTTGTTGTCATGACTGAATGATATAGATGAGTTCAAAGTCCGTTCTTTATGAATAATGTCCGAGGTGTCAGTTATGTTGTCGAGAACATTTTGTATGACAGGGTTTGATTCATCCAGGTCAATAGATGTAGGTATGACTATAGTTTTATGCGTAGTCTTAAATATGTCCATGTTATGTTCTTGTATGGTAACATTTGATGAAAAGTTTGGTTCATTAATAGTTTTCAGAAATTTATAATAGGAGTCATCAATTTTTAAGCTATCTAAGGGGTTAGGATTTTGTGTCACTGAAGAGTTTTCAGTATTAGGGTGAACTAATATTGTTTCAGGTACTACGGGGACTTGTAGTGCACTGGGAACATGGACTGTGTCGTTTTTGACCGACATTTGTCCCGCACGACACGTTGACGGGACATCTACTCGTTTAAATCATTTTCAATGAGCTCCTCAGAGTCATCATCAGGAAGTTCTTCCGGAAGTTCATTTTCTTCATCAACGTGATTTACACGAAGGGCACCGGAAGGGAACCTTGGGTCTTGATTAGCCGGGGAAAACGGCTGAGATGTGTTGCCGTGTTTGCGATTGTTTTGTTCGCGAATCTCACATTTTTCCAAAACGTGTCCACTCTTTTTACAATAACGGCAAAAAGGGGACGGTTTAGCGTTATTGGATGTTTGTGCAGTAGAATGGGTATTCACCTTTGGATTGGTTGATTTTACATGTTTGTATAGGATTTGTTGTATTTTTTCTTCCGAAACAGCGAGGTTAATAGCTTGATTGAGACTTGAGGGATCTTTGCATCTCACAATGTTTGATATACGCGGAAGTAAACCTATAGTAAAGGTATGGAGGGCAAGGTCTTCCATACCGGCAATACGACCAATCAGTTCTGATTTCTTGTATTTTGAATTATTTATCTCGGTCATTAATTGTGAGAGACAACTCTCCAGTCTTAACGCAAATTGGTTGACAGTTTCAGCATTTCCTTGTTTACACTCTTGTAAGTCACTTAGAAGGTGAGCAGTGTGCTTCCTCTCTCCAAATTGATTTTTCAAAAATTCTTTTAAACTTGTCCAACTATCAAATTCCTTAATAGAGCACGCGATTTCGGCTTTTCCTTCTAATTGACTCAGGATGTATTTGAAAAGAAATTCTTCTTGATCATCAGAAGCCAAGGATATGGCATTGTTGCAATTATTTATGAAAGCGTTTAGCTTTTCTCTCGACCCATCGAAGGGTTTTACGAATTTTGTCAAAAAACTTAAGCTTAAGGCTTGATCTGCTGCAGGTTTTGCCATTTTATCGGAAAATAAAGCAAAAGCAACCTATTAATTGTACACGTGAAGATAAGCCTTAATTCTTACTCGATAGTAGGTAACTTTACACCAAGTAGGTCAGGGGCACGGATGATAACGATACAATTAAATGCTAGGTTGCAAATATGCAAATGAGAAGTTAAAATAGAATCGAATTAGATTAGTTACAATGTTGTTTAAATTATTATGTAATTAAAATTAAATTGTCCGAGTTCATAAGATTAAACACTGCACTGATTTTTCACAATAATTCTATTTTTGGAAATGTTTGGATTTAGGGGTCACGATTATGTGAACGGGAAAGGGTTCACGAATTAGGGATGAAGAATTAAAAGTATGATCGCGATTATGGGAACACGAATTAGGGGTTCACGAGTTAGGGATCACAACTTAAAGGTAGGTTTAGGAATTACGATTATGTGAACACGAATTGGGGGTTCACTTATAAGGGATGAAGAATTAAAAGAAGGATCACGATTATGGGAACACGAATTAGGGGTTCACGAATTAGGGATCACAACTTAAAGGTAGGATTTAGGGATCACGATTATGCGAACACGAATTAGGGGTTCACGAATTAGGGATCATGGAAAAGTAGGATCACGATTATGGGAACACGAATTAGGGGTTCACGAATTAGGGATCACAACTTTGAAGAAAGGTCTAGGGATCACGATTATGCGAACACGAATTGGGGGTTCACGAATTAGGGATCACTATTCACTTTCTTTGCTTTTACTAGCAGGCACTGTAAACACTTACAGGATAGGCAGGATACTCAGGATCAGATACATCGCGTATCTCCGAAGTAGACTCGATGTAGCTCAGACGTCGACACCAGGGCACCCTCCAAGAGGTGCGGAGACTCGAAAGCCTCCGATGTCACGCAGCTGCCAGGGCTCGGCCAATGCCAAGCCAAGTGGATGATGGATGGAATGAGTCCAGCACCGGATTCCCGAACCAGGGAATATAGGATTGAAGACGCTTCACTTTCAGGTTTTTTTTTCACTAAGTTATCTTTTTAGGATAGAGGCGATCCCGAGACGATTACGGAAGTTTCCCGGGATCCCACCGCTGCCACCAGAATGTTACGCCACCCGGAGATTATAGGTTTTTAAAAAAAAGGCGTTTTAAGGTGAATACGTTTATTCACCGAACAAAATGATAAGGAACTTAAAATATGATAAACTTAATGAAATTCGGTAAAGACAAGTGTCGCGCTCGGATGTTGGTACTGAACTGAAATGCAGGTGGGCTGGTTCTCGTGGGAATCGAGGAACAGCTTATAATGCATTTTCGTAAGGTAGAAATTAAAGTGATTATTAGACAAAATTGTCAGCAGAGCTACTATCATCTAGGGGTTATAACAGATCGCTACCGACCTTCACTTCACCCGCTGGCTTTAACCTGGCAAACGAACTAAACAGGGACAGTCAACGTGGACAACGGGAAGGGATTTTGTGACTTCCCGCCGTCCACGTTGACGTGGACAACATAAGGTGGACAACGGGAATAGAACACAACTCCAAGTCGAACAACTTGTAAAATGTATACAAATTCCATTTAATATTACTTAGATGAAGTTGTTAGTTGCGTAAAACAGGAAAGCTCCCTTCTCAGTCCGCATATGTGGCGGGCAACTACGGAACCCTACAATGCGCCTGGCCCGACACGCACTTAGCCGCTTTTTATTTAAAACTTTGTAGACGTCACCAAACTGGTATTACCGTTCATTTCAGCGTGACACTATACCTACCAGTACAGTCCGACCAGAAAGAGTAGAAAATAAATGAGGGCGCCACTATCGTTTACATGGTATCACCATATACTATGGCGAAATGTTTTGATACTTGATATTTTTGAATATATAAAACACATTGCAGTTCTCATTTTAATAAATTTTACAACAAATATTTTACACTATCTTAGAGTAAACTAAAGTAAAATTTAGTTTTAATATATAATGCATTATTGGTATCCAAACCAGTCCTATGACACTAGGTCCCTACCTAGAAAGAAAGTAAAAATATTTTGTATACTCAGAGGGGAAAAAACCACAGTAGACAATTTTGTTAAATAATAAAGAAGAGAAGATAAGATAAGATAATATTTATTTCTGTAACTTAATGTAACATAGAAATATCCGTAGTTGAGACCACCTTTACCACCTTTACCACCACTAAATAATACATAAATCACTCTAATGACTCAAAATTAAGATACTCAGTGCCCGACATCGATTCTTCTTGTGGTAGAATATAATAAGAAGTTCCTGCCATACCATGATTTTCATCTTCACTCTCAGATTCCTCGCTAGAGCTTTCATCACAGAGTTGTATTATACCAGCTGCTCAATGTTTTGGTACATTGTTCGACTTCGCTCATGGTATTCCTTTTCGATTTGTTTCACATGTTCACAGCATCGCTTCCAGTCAGTTTGAGTAATGGTGTTGAATGACTCCTCAGTCAATTCTTTGATATATGAAGCTCCTACATTGCGTGAGGCTACTTTAGATTTTTCTTGAGCCCATATAAGCTCTATGGGGTTTAGTTCGCAGTGGTAGGGGGGCAGCCTGACCACTGTGTGTCCATACTCCGAGAGCAACTCATCTATTTCATAGACAGGTATCTTTGTTTCTCAGCCAAAGCAAGCAACATTAGTTTCCTTAAATTTTCATCAAAAGGAATATTATTTTCAGTTATCCATAGTTATTATTCTCATAAACAATCCTCCATAAAGTGCTTTCCGATTTTCCTGCAAAAACATAAGCAGGTAAAGTATCAAAAATAAAGAATTGCACTACAAAATACGATTAAATGGGACAAAGATCAACAAAGACTAATTATGATTCACAAGGATTTTGGATGGATTTACACAATTCTTTTAGTAAATTATAACAGTTTACGTCCAGTTTTATTCTTTTTACCAGCTACTTACCGGTCAAATAAGCTGTTCGTTTATAACCGTCTACTAATTCAGCCAGCAGCGTCCCGGCTTGATACTCAGCCAAACATCTCTTATACACTTTGTAAATAATGTCACGAGCCCCACTGCGTATAGTTTTATTCATATTGCTAATATTTTACGATTTATGCGATTTATTTGCTTTTGTTTAGAGAAATAAAAACAGCAACAACAAATCAAAACAAACAATTCGAATACACGCGCTCGACTGAAGTTGCAGTGTTTCCGCTAGCGGAAAATTATTATGGTTAGTCCAAAAAATATTTAAATATGATTTCAAGAAATTACCTTTACATGTCTATTTTTTAAAATTCTGTATATTCTATTGTAATTAAAATAAATCAACATACATAAATCACATCATACCTACCTATATAAATACCAATATGTGCATAATTTAATCTTGCATATAAAAGCTGAATCTGGCAACAAATTCACTACAGCGGCCACACTGGCTTATCATAAAGAGTTGCCAGTTTATAGTAAATTTTAGTTCCTTGATAATTAATTTCTACTCTTTATGGTCGGACTGTAACTCGGTTCTTATCACTGACGGACAGACAGACAGACGAACATGGCAACACCGTATTGGTTCCTTGTCGTTCTTAACATTCAAAATACCTACTTAGTGCATTGATCAAAGCAAAGTCAACGCCTCTAACAAGGTCAACGTGCAGCAAGGTGCAAAGTGCACTGTGCCGCTGTTGAGTGTCGAGTCGGAATATGTCGGCTCAGCGGAGTCGTCGGCCGCCGCCGCCACATTTACACCGAACGCGTGCTCTCGCCCTACCGCCTGCATCTCTCGCACCGCAGAGAAGGTTCCTCCCGATAAAGTGACTACGCTTCTGCAGCGGCTAGCGAGGTGATAAAGAAGAAACGGAAGCCCTCTAGCCGGAACCAGTGCGGTACTCACCATCTATCCAGTGAGCAGCACTTCCAAGCGGAAGTACCCACTAACGCAGATCTACGTGTCCCGCGTCTACTTCGACATGAAGGCAGCAGAGGTGGTGGAGTACATCAGGAAGAAAGCCGGAGTGGGATTCAGGGTCATGAAGTTGGACTCGTCATAATGTGAGCTTTAGCTCATTTATGGTGAGGGTCCCTACGGAAAGTCTGAAGACCTACTTGAGCCCTGACTATTGGCCGAAAGGGGTGCAATTCCGGCGGTTCAAGGGCCGCCTGTCACGTGATCCCCCGGGGCGCGACGCGTCGGCGATCACATGTGTGTTGGATTAAGTAATAAATAAAGTCTTTTTATATATATTTATGCTAAGGTATTTATGTTTATATGGGCTTATTGTTTAGGTTTAGTGCAAATCTCAATAAGCCTGAAATAAAGATTTTGAATTTGAATTTGAAAGTAATTATACCTACTTTAACAAAAATGTATTATTAACCAGTGCCCGCTCGCGGCTTCGCTCGCGTGTTACCACGATAAAAAGTAGCCTATAGCTCAATCCAGGTCATAATCAACTGTGTACCAAATTTCATCAAAATCGGTTCAGCTGGTTTACCGTGATTGAGTAACAAACATCCAAACAACGTATCTTTGACATTTAAGGTGGATGCTCACGATTGCCGCACGATTTTTTTTTTGTTTTTTTTTCCATTGCAGCTCATCAGCACGTTTTCAGATGGCGAAAGTTGATTTCGCGAGAACTAGGAGACTTAACACACATGTTTTAATTGATAGTATCTCATAATTATCATCAGTTTATCTACGATACCCCCTAAACATATTTTTACAGTGTTTTTTGTTTTGTTTAGGGATATCGTAGCTAAACTGATGATATTTATGAGATACTATCAATTAAAACATGTGTGTTAAGTCTCATACCTAGTTTTTGCGAAATCAACTTACGCTATCTGAAGAAGTCTGAGCTGTAATGGACAAAAAACATCAAACAATTTAAATTTCGCGCCTCAACCGAGATCATCCACCTTAAGATATTAGCGGTATAATTGATTAATAAAAAATAAAAAACTCCAAATGCATTGCTCCAAACTCCAATGCTTTTGGCTTTGAAGTTAAAACATTACCTATTCAAAACATGTAGGTACGCGAGCGTTCAAAAAACTAATCTATATAATATATTAAAGAAAGTCGTGTTAGTTACACTATTTATACCTCAAGAACGGCTGAACCGATTTGGCTGAAAATTGGTGGGGAGGTACTTAGAACCAGGAGACGGGCATTTTTAGGATGGGCTGTTTTTCATCCTGAAACTACCCGTGCGAAACCTGGACGAGTCGCTAGTTTTAAATAAAAAGATTATTTCGTTTATTCAACTAGATATTTCGTAATATTTCACTTTAGCTACGTAAGTACCGCCAATACCAACCGAACACCATAAAATTGTTATTACTGTGCAGTAAAACGTTATATGTATACTTTTTTTTTTTATTTCATAAGGAATAATGATTATTTGTTCTATAGTTGCGAGTATGTTAGTTAAAATCATGAATCAAGTCACAAATGGCTAGAACACTCTTAAAAATTAGTTTTTCGTGAAATAGTGATCGACATTGGGATCAAAATGAGCCGAAACACTCCCAGGCAATTAATTATCGAGGATTTCCGTTGTCATCCACATTCCGTCTTTCTTCTTCTTTCTTTTCTTCTTATAATGGCTTCTGAGGAGTGCTCCAAACAATTTCGCCAATGTCAAGTGATATAATTATATTTAGAGTCAAATCGTCGAGAGTTTCCGTCAATTCATAACCCACTTTAAATAGTGGCACAAAACCGAGTTTTTCCAGGTAAAAAAAACATTTCGAAAAGACTCATCGAAGAAATCATGTCTTTGGGTGGGGGACATTCTGGCAAACGAATTTGCGAGCACTTCTCGATACCCGATTGAGCTGAAATTTGAAACACCTGTCAAGTTGCGATGATAATACAATATTATGGTGGCAGCGAGCTGATCTGATGATGGAGACGGAAGGTGGACAACGGAACTTCGCGATGGATAATAGTAGACTGGTCGTGTTTAGGCTCATTGTCATGGTGCAGATCACTAATTTTATGATAGCTTGTTATGAACAAGATATTTTTTTAACAAAAACTTATTTAGTTGTTGCATTAGTTATACACGAAGGAAGTCCCATACTAAATACGGATGAAACGAAAACAATGTTCAAACAAATATTCGTCGAAAACTATTTACGATACAGAAGACAACACGAAAATAACACAAAAATAAAGAAAGTTGATGTGAAGAACATTGTCAGGAACATTTCGAACTCCAAAATAATTGACGATTTAGCAAGTTATTTGACAAAACAACTGGTTAGTCACCTTACTAATCTCATGAACTTGAAAGATAACAAGGATATTGAAGATATACATGAACTTAGAGCGACACGGAAACCGGCCAAAAAACGTGGAAAAGCAGCGATCAGTCGAATTACTAATCGCCTGAAATGGAAAGATAACAAGGATATTGAAGATATACATGAATTTAAAGCAACACGGAGACCAGCCAAAGTACATGGAAAAGCCTGGAAAGATGACAAGGATATTGAAGATATACATGAACTTAAAGCAACACGGAGACCAGCCAAAGTACATGGAAAAGCCTGGAAAGATGACAAGGATATTGAAGATATACATGAAATTAAAGCAACACGGAGACCAGCCAAAGTACATGGAAAAGCCTGGAAAGATGACAAGGATATTGAAGATATACATGAACTTAAAGCTACACGGAGACCAGCCAAAGTACATGGAAAAACAACGGCTAGTCGAATTACTAATCGCATGAACTGGAAAGATGACAAGGATATTGAAGATATACATGAACATAAAGCAACACGGAGACCAGCCAAAGTACATGGAAAAGCCTGGAAAGATGACAAGGATATTGAAGATATACATGAACTTAAAGCTACACGGAGACCAGCCAAAGTACATGGAAAAACAACGGCTAGTCGAATTACTAAACGCATGAACTGGAAAGATGACAAGGATATTGAAGATATACATGAACTTAAAGCAACACGGAGACCAGCCAAAGTCCATGGAAAAGCCTGGAAAGATGACAAGGATATTGAAGATATACATGAACTTAAACCAACACGGAGACCAGCCAAAGTACATGGAAAAGCCTGGAAAGATGACAAGGATATTGAAGATATACATGAAATTAAAGCAACACGGAGACCAGCCAAAGTACATGGAAAAGCCTGGAAAGATGACAAGGATATTGAAGATATACATGCAATTAAAGCAACACGGAGACCAGCCAAAGTACATGGAAAAGCCTGGAAAGATGACAAGGATATTGAAGATATACATGAACTTAAAGCAACACGGAGACCAGCCAAAGTACATGGAAAAGCAACGGCTAGTCGAATTACTAATCGCATGAACTGGAAAGATGACAAGGATACTGAAGATATACATGAACATAAAGCAACGCGGAGACCAGCCAAAGTACATGGAAAAGCCTGGAAAGATGACAAGGATATTGAAGATATACATGAACTTAAAGCAACACGGAGACCAGCCAAAGTACATGGAAAACAAACGGCTAGTCGAATTACTAATCGCATGAACTGGAAAGATGACAAGGATATTGAAGATATACATGAACATAAAGCAACACGGAGACCAGCCAAAGTACATGGAAAAGCCTGGAAAGATGACAAGGATATTGAAGATATACATGAACTTAAAGCAACACGGAGACCAGCCAAAGTACATGGAAAACAAACGGCTAGTCGAATTACTAATCGCATGAACTGGAAAGATGACAAGGATATTGAAGATATACATGAACATAAAACAACACGGAGACCAGCCAAAGTACATGGAAAAGCCTGGAAAGATGACAAGGATATTGAAGATATACATGAACTTAAAGCAACACGGAGACCAGCCAAAGTACATGGAAAAGCCTGGAAAGATGACAAGGATATTGAAGATATACATGAAATTAAAGCAACACGGAGACCAGCCAAAGTACATGGAAAAGCCTGGAAAGATGACAAGGATATTGAAGATATACATGCAATTAAAGCAACACGGAGACCAGCCAAAGTACATGGAAAAGCCTGGAAAGATGACAAGGATATTGAAGATATACATGAACTTAAAGCAACACGGAGACCAGCCAAAGTACATGGAAAAGCAACGGCTAGTCAAATTACTAATCGCATGAACTGGAAAGATGACAAGGATACTGAAGATATACATGAACATAAAGCAACGCGGAGACCAGCCAAAGTACATGGAAAAGCCTGGAAAGATAACAAGGATATTGAAGATATACATGAACTTAGAGCGACACGGACACCGGCCAAAGTACATGGAAAAGCAGTGGTTAGTACTAATAGCATGAACTGGAAAGATAACAAGGATAATAATAAAAAACATAAAGCCCATGAAGGTTCTATTGAACAAATTGAAATTATTCTTGACAGCAACGAAGTCTCTGGACCCGAGAGATTGTAAACAGCTCGGCCTATAACCACTGCACTGCACCTAATGACGACCAACGAATATAAATAAATGGTAAATTTTACAAAACATTCATATTTGGTTTTATTTTAACCACTAGTCGTGAACCCGGCTCCGCTCGGGTAAATACATACATTAGGGTGGCTTGTTGAAATCAAATACCTAACTATGTGGTTCGCCCCAAACTGAGACCTCGCGAATACACGCGATGTAGGTAGGTGTCCCACTTTATTTACCTTTCTAACCAACTTCTAAAAACAATTACTGAGATAACCATTTAACGGGTCCTTAAAAGCCGGTTAAAAGCCTTAGGTAATCGCCTAAAGTTCATAAGACAGCACACGCTACGCTTGATATACTCATAAATGACACATCACTAATAAATATGTAGGTACAGACTACAGACATTGCAAATTGTCAAATTTGCTGTCGAGGTGTAGAGCGACATCAGGCCACGCGGTTTTATCATTAACATAGTCATGTAGAGTTATAGAGTGTAATATGTTTCTTCATTAGATTATTCTTTATGTAGGATTTAAATCTTAAAATCGAAAGTTTAGAAGCACTTTCTGGTAGTTTATTATAGAACCGAACAGAATTCCCAATAAAAGACCCACGTACTTTATTTACCTAATCGAAATTTGGGAATATTCAGTTTTTTTTATTTCTCGTGTTAAAACAATGCACATCACTTTTTTTCATAAGCCTATCTAAGTGTTTATGTGTATATAATAAGGTTTCGTAGATGTATTGTGATATTACCGTGAGAATGTTAATTTCCTTAAAACGCTCCCTCAAGGAGTCACGTGGCTTCATTTTATAAATCGCACGTATTGCCCATTTTTGTTAAACAAATATCGCTTTGATATCTGCTGCTTTCCCCCACAGTATGATACCATAATGACATGACACTATGGAAGTAGCCAAAATAAACTAGCCTAGCTGTATCTTAATCAGTAAGCTGCCTTATCGTACGAACTGCATATGCAGCGGAACTAAGTACACCAGCAAGTGCCTCAATTTATGGTCCCCACTGCAAACTTGTATCAACATTAAGTCCTAAGAAAACAGTAGAGTTTACAAGATTGAGTGTCTCACCATTTACTTTAATATAACTTGGATAATGTTTTACATTTGGTAAAGTGAATTAAATGCTTTTTTTTAGCAACAGATTATTTACAGTGAACCAATCAAGAACTCGCGATAGTGAATTCTTGATTGTACAACACAACACATCATCGTAATTAGCTTTTGTTCTATCAACTTTGAAAATTAAAGAATTATCGTCAGCAAATAAAACTAGTATGTCACATATATATGTCTTTTACATAAAAAGGGAGATCGTTAATGTATACTACAAGTAATAAATTATGTAAAAGTTAAAAAACTCCCAACGCAATGAAACGGCTGAACCCATTTTGATCAAACATAGCTAAGAACACTCCCAACAAATTCACCTTTCAAACAAAAAAAAAAGAAATCCGTTCATCCGTTCGGGAGCTATGATGGGACAGACAGACACACACACAGACACACACACACACACACACACACACACACAGACACGTCAAACTTATAACACCCCTTCGTTTTTACGTCGGGGTTAAAAAAAGAAAAGGGCCTAGTATTGAACCCTGGGGCACTCCCATGTCAATAGTCTATTCTGAAGACCTTTCACCGCCAACGTCAACTTTTTGTACCTAGGTACTCTATTGGATAAGTTAGAATTTACAAGGTTAATCGTCTCATTTTGGATGCCATAATGTTTTAACTAGCGTATCATGACTCACGCAGTCGAATGCTTTGGATAGGTCGCAGAATACTCCGATCGCGTCTTGCGAGTTCTCCCATGCTTGAAAAATGTGTTCCAAAAGCATGGTACCAGCATCAGCTATTGATACAACGGAACAAACGCGCTATTGTATCGCCGCTAAACTCAAAGGGTAACTAAGCAGAGCCGCGCTCTCACATCACACGACGTGTATCTCTGAACAGATTCTAGCAGTTTTGATGTCTCTACTTGTACTTGTCTAGCGATGTAACTTCAAGAACAAACCACGCCCATTTCATCTTCGTTTTGTGAAATCCTTTATAACAGATATACTATAGTTTTATTTGTCAACAGATTTAAATGAAACAAGAACTAAATTTCGTTCCTTCTTATTCACCACTACTACTACTACATACTATTGGCACACTGCTTCGCTGCTAAGGTACGGAGTTATATTTTGGGCCAACTCTACCAATAAAACGAAGGTTTAAGGCACAGAAGAGATGTATCAGACCAATTTTTGGTCTAAGACAGACAGACACGTGTAAGGGTGTTTTCAGGCAATGGAGAATTCTCACTTTTGCCTCGTTGTACACATACGAAGTGGCAATCGTTGTACGGACGAATCATCGACGGTTTGACCAGTACCCGGTTCGCAGTCGCCTGGAGGGCACTCTGCATAATCATGAAAGTTAGGATGCATTTGCATGCTGTCACTGTCATATTAGGCATATTAGGCGGCGTAGGCTTCTTTCAGTGCCTACTGCAAGAACTAATCTCCTCGGACATGCACCATTCACAAGGGCACTTCAGATAGTCAACGAATTATTTAAGGAGGACGATGTTGATTTATTTACTATTTCATGTCGAAATTCACAATAGAAACTGTTAAATATCTTAGCAAGTAGGTTTATCTCTAAGTTCTATTTTTTTTTCTTCTTTGTCGATTTGGTGTTTATTTACAGTAATGACATTGTAAAAAGTGAATAAAAAAAAAAAACATAAACTGAGGATATTCTTGCTCGATTAGTTTTTTTTTTTTTTTTTTTTTTTTTTTAATTTTTCATATTTTAAGTACCCGACTCACCGACCCGAAGTCACTTGCTGTGACTCTGCATTTGTACAGTTTCCTATCATCAGACAATTAAAAGTCCTACCAAAATGTTTTCTGTAAACCGTTAACAGATCCCCACGATACAGGCGTGCCTAGCGTGGAGATCATTATAAATTAATTTAATTGGACTATAGTTCCTCTGTATTAACATATAATTTGTTGTCATACCTAGTTTTATTTAGTAACGTAAGTATTCCCGTGTGTTTGTACTGTAAATAAATATATTTCTCACTTTCATTTAAAAAAATAAACTAACGAAGCTTTTAGAAGAAAAGGTTTATTACTCGATTAATGAATTTCTAATCACACTAATATTATAAAGGTGAAAGTTTGTGTGTTTGTTACCCCTTCACGCTGAAACGGCTGGACGGATTTGGATGAAATTTGGAATGGAGATAACTGAGCTCCCGGAATAACACATAGGCACATTTTTATCCCGATATTCCCACGGGATAGAGACTTACGCGGGTGAAACCGCGGGGCGCTGCTAGTTGACAAATAATGTTAGTCAATCTTATTTATTTGCTACCTATTTCAATGTTATTTACGTTTCATATTATTTGTTATTTTACCTTTTATTATTATTTGACATTTCATAATTAATTTTGTTTTTATTTGGTGTTTAAAATATTGTAGGCCCGGCGTGGCAGACTAGAGTAATAATGTAATGTTACCACCTAGATCTAGCAGCAATAAATAATTTACCACTGAAAACCGTATCCAAATTCGTTCAGCCATTGCTGGAGATTAGCGCGAACAAACGCACAGACAGACAGACAATCTAAAAACTGTTGTTGTAGGCTTGGCTTGGTAGCGTGTCTGCAGTAGGCTGCACTGACACCATTAAAATATTAAAAGTACAGACTCAGTTTTTTTCGATTTTATTATATTTATAGATAACTTACATCATTTACATAATTGTAGACCTAGTACGGTCCATCGCATTCGGCTCCACAGCGGGATGTCTCTGCGCAGTAAGTGCAGGTACAGTAGGTACGTACCCATCTCGCGGACCGACGCAGGGCAGTCCCCTCGTGGGACGCCCACGAGGGCGGGGGCGGGCGTGGGAGGGCTGTGTCCAGCAGTGGACGGGTACTGCGATGGAGTCTCCACAAGTGGGTAGTCCTTCACTCACACCTCCTGGAACAACAAAAGCTTCCTCGTTGCAAATATTTTTCTGTAGCATGATCCGTCGTCCCTTCCGTCTTCTCCCGTGGATGTTGTAAAAGCCGACTCAGGGATTACACCTTGAGGATGGGTACCAGCATCCAACACCATACCTACGTCGGCAATACCAGTCAGGGAACGCAGCGTGGTGTGCCTAACATGGTCGGTTCTCTTATAACCGCGTTCCATTGCCCTCTGGCAAATGTTGAGCCTGGACTTCTGTAACTCAGTCAGCGACCATAGACACGCGCAGACGCGCACCGTAGGTTAGGACTGTCAGGACACACATGTCGATGATAGTTGTACATAACTAAAAAGTTTAACTCTTTATCTGACAGCACACATAGAGCAAAGCTACAATAGTTTTTTTTATTTTTTTTATTCTACCAACGTAGCAATCATTCATACGGCCCTCCTGTTGGTAAGCGGTTACCGTAGCCTATGGACGCCTGCAATACCAGAGGCATCACACGCGCGTTGCCGACCCTTTAAACATTTCCAAACACCCCTTTTGAGGTACCCCATACTGTAGTCCCCATACTGTGCCTGCAGAGAACCATTATCAGCGACTCGGGCACACACGCTGCGGTCTGGTTACCTTAGTGCCGCCTCGCGCCTCGAAGGGCCCCCTGAGCCCGTCCGCGCCCGACAGCATCGAGTCCCCGCCGGCGCCCGCGGCCTCCATGTCTACGAAGGCGGGCTCCGCGCACGCCACCTCGCACTTCACCTCCACCTCCACCTCGGGCTCCGCGCCGCCACCCGCCACGCTCATCGTGTATATCGTTATTTGCTTCTTGGGAGCCATTCGGGTGTCCACGTAACTCTCTATGTCGTTAGGAATCTCGGGAATCTGTCAAAAAACATTTTGACGATGTTTATATTAATAACATATTTCAAAGTGGTAATTTAGCCCGAGGACAATTTAGGCAGAGTTAAGATTTTTAAAGGGGTTGAAGCCCGCGGTCTGAGTTGACTATAAAAAATATATAAATAATTTTCGTAGTGGACATTTCGGCCCGCGGGCTAAGTGAGGTGTCCGCTGAGTTGACCAAAGAATCATAAATAATAATAAATAATGCTGGACAGTTCACACAACATTATCTAGCCCCAAGTTAAGCAGAGCTTTTGTTATGAATACTAAATAACTGATATACTTAACAAAATATATTACATAACATTTTTCTTTGTTTCTGTGTGTGTGTGTGTCTTTTAGTGTGGAATATTGTTTGTTAACTCATGTTGTTGACACAAATAAATGTTTTTTCTTTCGATACATAGATATTTTTTATTATACATAGAAAATACCCAGAACGCCATGAACAAATATTTGCAGATCGTACAAATATTTGTTCCGAGGCGGGAATCGAACCCGCAACCTCTTGCGCCGCAGGCGAACCTTCGCCCGCCGCGCCACAGAGGTCGTCACATTAACATTTAAACTGGATGTGGTTCTGACACCGACTGTCAAATCAAATGTTATTGACACGGCCATTCCCCTCAATTTACCTCAGAGTAAAAAAAGTCTTCCTCCTCTTGTGGTTCCGGGGAGTAAGTCCTCTCCTTCCTCCCGATCCCGTGGAACAGCTCCGCGGCGGACACTCCGCACGCCTCCAGCGCTAAGCTCAGCTCCTTGTGATCAGACACTTTCTGTTGAAACTCTTTAAGGGATCGAGTCATTCCGGTCACCTTTTTCCTGATTCGGTTAAGGCTGGCGTAGAGCGCGTTGCAACGCAGGCGCCGTCGCTTAGAGAGCTTCGTCAAGTTCATGATGCGTTTCTTCAGCTTCCGTTTAACGGGACAGTCGGCGGCGCGCGGCGAATACGCGTCGGCTTTATCCTTCTTGAAGCGCGCCGGGAGCGAGACGTCAACGTGTTCTCTCTTTACATTGTCCAGTGAGTAGTGTTGTCGTCTCTTGCGCGTGTCGTCCGAAGGGTGGCTGCGAGACAAGGCCGACACTAAGGACTTGCTAGATTTGCCTTTAGATCTTTTGGCCCTCTTTTTGGGTGTTTGTTGTACGTTTTCGAGCGCAAATTCAGGAGCGGCATCTTGGATCAGTTTCCTCAGCCCGCTTTTACTGAAGTACATGGATGAGTCTGCGAAGTGGACGGAGCACACAAAGCTTCGTATAGTGGGTTCCCAGTCGGGCCTTCGGATGGCGTCGACCCATTTTCTTAAGAGTTCCTCGTTTTTTGGGAACCTGGAATTAGGAAAAACAAACTAAAGAGGTTAAACAGTAAGAGGTTGTTTATGCGCCACACCGTGGGCACTACCACCATACGTATTTCTGCCGCAAAGCAGTAGTGCTTGCATTGCTGTGCTCCGGTTTGAAGGGTAAGGGTGCCGGTAAAATTACAGGCACACGAGACTTTTCATCTTTTCGTCTCAGGGTGGCAGGCGCAGTGCAATGCCACATAGGGTGCGTCCTAGGTGGATGTGACCTATGAGGTAATGCACTGTTCATAGGCAGAGGGTACCACTTAACATCAGGTAGGCCATCTGCTTGACCCGTCATTCCAAGAAGTCTAAAAAAAACCATGACAATTATTTATTTTGTGGCCATGGTGGTCAAGACACAGCATTTGCAAATTGTTTACTCTCTATGATGTCTGGATGAAATCCTTCCATTGATAAGACTGCCTGACTGTTCTATTCTAAAGTTTCAGAATAGGTGGATACGTTATTTACAAACTTCAAAGTATAGCAAAGTGCGAGGAGTGCTCGTGCACTGAGACTCTGTGGAACTATTTCTTCACCTGAGGGAACAAGTGCGAGTAATGATTGTGCAAAGAGGCCCTGTGGAACCAGAGACTAGGATTAGATAGAGATATAGTAGTAGTAGAGCTTTATTGTGTTCGTCCGGGGAAGTACACCCACAAAGCAGGAGTGGTTGAATTGCTGTGTTCTAGTTTAAAGTTTTTTTTTGAATAATTTGTCTTTTATTTTAACGATACTGCACGCCAATATACTATAGCCTATGTGATATCGAAGTCTCATTCTTCACAAAATGAGTGACAGTCCAACAAGAGAACAGTGATCACCATGAGAGCTGCGAGTCAGCTTAACTCAAGCATGGCCCGGCAGGGCCCGCAGCGAACCAGAACCGACACCTGCACGCCGGTATCCAATAGCCTTTGTAACATCGGAGGATTTAAGCAAACTAAAATCAACGTAATAGGTTAAAAAAACATACTTAACCTCAAAAAATTCAAATTCCTATTTTCTTTACTTATAGGCGAGGGTCTCCCGTTCCTCCCCCTTTCTTTCCTCTCTATCCCCAACTCTCTACAGAGGTGTATCATATATAGCCATACTTAACCTCAAAATGTTATTTATTTTTTCTCGAAAACTATAAGTTCCCTAAAAAGAAGAAGTGAAAAGAGACCCATTTTAGGCTCTGCCTACCCTTACGGGGAAAAAGGCATGTGTCTATATGTACGTATGTATGAGTTTCCTAGTTAGGGTTCCGTAGTCAAAGACAAGGAACCCTTATGGATTCGTCATGTCTGTCTGTCTGTCTGTCTGTCTGTCTGTCCGTGTATGTCACAGCCTTTTTTTTTCCGAAACTATAAGAGCTATACTGTTGAAACTTGGTAGGTAGATGTATTCTGTGAACCGCATTATGATTTTTACACACAAATTGAAAAAAAACAATTATTTTTGGGGTTTCCCATACTTAGAACTGAAACTCAACATTTTTTTTTTCATTAAACCTATTTGTGTGGTGTATCTATGGATAGGTCTTCAAAAATGATGTGAGGTTTCTAATATCATTTTTTTCTAAACTTAATAGTTTGCACGAGAGACACTTCCAAAGTGGTAAAAAGTGTCGTCCCCCCCCCCCCCCCCCTCCGTAACTTCTAAAATAAGAGAATGATAAAACAAAAACAAAAATATGATGTACATTACCATGTAAAATTCCACTGAAAATTGGTTTGAACGAGATCTAGTAAGTAGTTTTTTATTTTTGGGGTTCCCCATACTTAGAACTGAAACTCAATTAAAAAAAACATCAAACCCATACGTGTGGGGTATCTATGGATAGGTCTTCAAAAATGATATTGAGGTTTCTAATATCATTTTTTTCTAAACTGAATAGTTTGCGCGAGAGACACTTCCAAAGTGGTAAAAAGTGAGTGTGTCCCCGCATAACATCTAAAAAAAGAGAATTATAAAACTAAAAAAAATATGATGTACCTACATTACCATGTAAACTTCCAACCAAAATTGGTTTGAACGAGATCTAGTAAGTAGTTTTTTTTTAATACGTCATAAATCGTAATCCACCCAAGAACTTTTATATTATATTACTTGCTGCTACGGAACCCTTCATGGGCGATTCCGACTCGCACTTTGCCGGTTTTTATTTGTAGGGGACGGTCTCCCCTTCCCCTTTCTTCCTTTGTACCCAACTCTCTACGGTGGTGTATCATATCTATAATTTACCCTTTTTTTCTTCAGGTTCAGGTTGTTATGAACGGAAACAAATAATTTTTTAAATCAGTACTTATGTATACTATATATTATTTTGTATTTTCTATAATTACCGATGGAAGGTAACGTTGCTATTTTGTTTAGTTTGCCTTCTTGAGTCGTTTTTGCAGGAGGGCACTGCACAATTCACCATTTCAGCTAGCCAAAACAAATAAAAACATGAAATAAACTTATAGTAAACACTCTATTTATCATATTTATCTATAGACATCACAATCATAGATAATTTTTTTATAGATAGAAAATCACAATCACAGAGTACATGAACGTACCACTGGTTGTCTGTGTGTGGTACTTAGTCTCGGATTAAGAACTAATAGTACACTGTTAGTCTGTATCTCACACAAAGGACTTTTCATGGATGTTTGGTTTGTCCATAGACGTAGAATTTTTTTGGGTTTGTCCATGTACGGTCCATGCATGGGTTCCATGTCGTAGAGCGAGATTAAGTGTCCATCATGGATGTAGTAGTACATTCTTCTGTGGGGTCCTCTAGGAATATGGACTAAATATACCTCCATGGGGGTCCTGCGATCAGAGAACTATGATCTTCTGTATCTGTGATCGAAGGTGGGGTCCATGCATGGAGGTATAATAGTTCTTAATCCGAGAGTCCATGTAATTGTACTGTTATTTATTCTGTGACTTGGCATCCATTATTATAAAAAAAAACTGTTTGCCAATAGTTTTTTAATGTTATTTAATTAAAACAAAATTATTAAATTAAAAAAGCCATTGACAAAATCTACCGACAAAATATTATAGCTTCGTTGTGTTTGTTTTCATTATTTACAAGAACTATAAGCAAAAGGATCGTTTCAATTTCCAGCCAAATAAAACCTCTATCATTTAGTTGAAAATGTCGTCTAAACCCGTGTGTAGAACATGTCTAGCCTCCAACATCAGAATGCATGACCTGAGGAACACCCAGCTTCAAGAGATATTCGAGAGACTTACAAACACTAAGGTATTCTATCTTCTACCCAACTTTTACTTGTACCCAACGTGCGTTGACTTCACGGGTAATGAACATCAATCCAATCCAAAGATCGTCCGTTTGTCTTGTCACTGGCTCTTTCTTGGTCACCTGCGGTCGGTCGGTGACCAGGTTGTGGTCCTGCACACACAGAGCTTGGCTCAAGATTTCAAAAACAAGGGGTATGGGGGGGGGGGGGGGGAGAAGATTGGGAGGTAGACTACCCCTATCAGTACGGAAAAGCGGAAACATAGGATTCAGAGAAAAAAAGGCATTGACCTACAAAGTTAACATTACGGGGAGTTGCGGGGACGGGGGAAGGAGTGGGAGGCAGCGTGGCCCAAAAGGGCCCGCAGCGAACCAGAACCGACACCTGCACGCTAATACCCAATAAGCCTTAAACCAATAAACCATACTTAACCTCAAAATGATCTGTTCTTTTTTTTCTCGAAAACTATAAGTTTCCTAGTTTTTTTATGTATAGGGGATGGTCTCCCGTTCCTTCCCCTTCCCCTACCTCTCTACGGTGGTGTATCGGTATCTAAAGCCATACTTAACCTCAAAAAAATCATTTTTTTTTTTCTCTGAAACTGTTAAAAAGAATAAGTTTCTGCGTTTCCCCATTCATAGGGGGAGTATCCCTCCCCCTCCCCTTCTGCCCCCCTCCCTGTCAAGCCTTATACTAATGGTCGATTTTGGAAACCCCTTCCCTGGGCTTTGTTACCGAAGGCGACTGAACTGGCAGATAAAGAATTGACAGACATGTCACCATGATTGTTGCATGTCCCATTATGTTTCAGCTGAATGCAGATTTCGGATGGACCAAGATATGTTATATCTGTTACTCACAGTTGCAGAGATGCCGACGCTTCTCCGACATGTCTCAGAAAGCACATAAAATGTTCAAGCAAGTTCTGGCCAAAGGAATAGAGGTATATTTAAACCCAGACTTGTTTGTAAGATTCGTTGGTATAAGATTTGTCCTGGCTGCTAGCTTATTTAAGGAATGTGTTATTACTGGAAGAAAGTGTTAGCAGAGTCAGTCGTGGGAAGTAATGGCGGCGATGAGCTCGCCACTTGTCATGTCTATTTCCCACGATGGTGCAACCCCCAGAAAAGAGGCCCAATTGAGACTGCCTACCCTTTCGGGGAAAAAGGCGTGTGTCTATGTATGGATGTGTGTATCTCATATATTTTCTGAAAGCGGGATTGGTATGAAAACTGATGAAAAAGACGAAATCTTTTTTTATTTATTTAATGGAGTACAAAGCTTTCATATATTAGAACACATTGTGAAGTAAACAGCCTAATTTATGATTGTATAACATTTCAGTTGACACCAGAGCATTCAGTGTCTGTGAGTGCACTGAGACCAACAAACAACTTCATAGTGACCCCGGTGGACGCCATGACTCTCCCAGAGCACGCCACGGAGACACTCGTCACTGTCAAGATAGAGCCAGCGGACATCAAGGAGGAGGTGATTGAACTGGATGATAGCGGGTTGCTTGAAGCAGTCAAACTAGAAGGTCAGTTTCTCAAACTCCGCCCCCTTATTATAATGTTCCTTTATTTATGCACTAACTACAAATATGCACAATATGAAGTGCATGGATGGTACATCATGTGAACCTGTGATTATACACTGTGCTGCCATCAAATCTAATGTTAGAGAACTCCTTTTCCGCATTCAAACTATTGGTGGTCCATTGTCAGACTCAGTGATCAGTGCCCCATCAGTGAATTCTTTCAAAAAGTGCACTGATAAGGACTAAGATATACACGCATCAGCTCCGAGAGCTGCCTGTGTATTATAAATAAATAAATAAATTAATTAATTGTGCTCAACAACAGTTGCATCTATCCAGTTTTAAGCCAAACCAACGCGTTCAGGCCGCGTCCGCGGTGGCGTGCACGGTGGCGATCCATTGTCTTACCATTGATCGCCACCGTGCACGCCACTGAGGACGCGGGCTGAACGCGTCGGTTTGAGTGTGACACCTTAACTCATGTACATGAGGTGTTGGTACAATCAGCAGTCATCAGTGTACCTATTTATTTCTACATCTACACTAATATTAGAAAGAGGAAACATTTGTATTTTTGTGTGTGTGTATGTTTGTAATGAATAAAATATAAACTACTATGCTGATTTCAAAAATTCTTTCACCATTGGAAAGCTACATTCACCCTGAGTGACATAGGCTACCAGGGGGGGGATAGGAGGAGGGGGGGGGCTGTTTTTCATCCTGAAACTATCCGTGCGAAGCCGGGACGAGTCGCCAGTATTTTATATGAAGATTAAACTCTTCATTACAAAATAAAATGTACTTCAAATTTTAATTGAGTATTTATTCCAGGGTCTCCTTCAGATGATTTCCTGCAGATAGTTTGTGAACAAGAACCCACGACGGAGAAAATGTCAATCACTGATGAGCCATACATGTGTAATGTGTGCAATAAAACATTTGAGAAACATACAAGTTGGAAGAGACACATCTCAGAAGTTCACAGCAGAGCTGAGTCAGTATATGCCTGCGCAGAATGCCATAAGGAGTTCTCCCGACTCGATTTACTGAAACGTCACAGCATTATTCATACTGGAGAAATACAAGAGGCATATGATTGTGACACTTGCGGTAAAACATTTTCTACAAAAATCATTTTTCAAAGGCATATGAGAAGCCATACGAAGCCATATGCCTGCCACTTGTGCGATAAATCGTTTTCTGAACTGAGTTCCCGCAAGAAGCACGTCGCATCGCACAGTGTGGTCAAGCCATTCATCTGTGGCACGTGTAATAAAGGGTTCACGCATAAATCCTTCTTGGTAATCCACATCAGAACTCACACGGGCGAAAAACCATTTGCGTGCGATGTGTGTGACAAGACATTTGCTCAAATAGGCCATGCAATAAGTCACAAAAGATCACACACAAAGCTGAAACCTTTTTCGTGCAATCTTTGTGAAAAGACGTTTGCTGAGAGGAGTACTGCGAAGAAACACATGAGAATACACACGAGAGTAAAACCATATGCCTGTGAGATGTGTCACAAAACATTTTCTGCAAAATGCACTTTGAAAAGTCATATGAGAAGCCACATGGGAGAAAAGCCATATCCTTGTAACAGATGCGGTAAAGCCTTCTCTACTCGAGGCTATCTGAGGAAGCATGTCAAAGCGCATGAGAAAGAGCCCAATGAGTTCTCTCAGGGGATCGATTTTTGAAACTCGGCGAGTGACTAGAAGTCAGCAAAATGACTATTAGTCACCGATTTCCAAAAGTTCGTATTTTTGGAAATCACCACTGACTAAAATTGTCATACTATGATATCAATACGAGTGGCTCTACCCACTCGATTTGAAATCACTCCGTGACTGTTTTGACACTGACATTTATGAATAGTATTTACTTAATTTTAGTCATTATCTTGTGGCTTTCCTATTCCACCCACACATAATTATTATCTATGGTCCGAACGTAGTACACTGTTTTGTCTGTGGTGAGTGGAACCATGGATTAAGTATAGTGGAACAGACAAACTAATAATGGACAGATACGTCGTATGTCAAAGACAACGACTGTGAAATATTTGCAAGTTGGTAGACAGGGTATGACTTTCAAAAATACGACATTTGGTAAAAAGTGATTTCAAAGTCATCGATGACGTTTTGTCATTCGTGACTTCTAGTCACTTAGTGACTTTCAAAAATCGATCCCCAGGTGTATGTTTGTCCTTTGAATGTCTAGTTTTCTAGGCTCTACTTCTTCTTTTCTCTATGGCTTCTGAGGAAAGCTTTTAAGGTGGTTGCTTTCGCTCGTGGCGCGAAATTCAATTTTTTTCGTGTTTTTTGCTCATTACAGCTTATCAATACTTCTTCAGATAGCTAATACTATGTTGCCGCAAATTATGTGACCTAACACACAAGTTTTAATTTATAGTATCACAAAAATATCATTAGTTTAGCTACGATTGTGCTTCTACGATATTTACAGTGTTTTTTTGTTTCAAGCACATTCATAGCCAAACTAATGATATTTATGTGATACTATAAATTAAAACTTGTGTGTCAGGTCACATAATTTGCGGCAACATAGTTTTAGCTATCTGAAGAAGTGTTGATGAGCTGTGATGAGCAAAAAACACGAAAATATTTGAATTTCGCGCCACGAGCGAAAGCAACCACCTTAATGGGGAGACACACTGCTTATTTATCACGCTAGGTGGCGCATAATCGCTGGTGTTGTTTCGTAGCCAAACAAAGGTCTGTCAATGTTAAAAAAAAACTGACATAAGTGGTCAGTTTTAGTTATGTCAAAAATGGATAATTTTAGCATGAGAAATATAAAAGACAACTAAATGTCAAGCACTAGCGATGGTGGCGCCATCTGAGATTAGTTTTGCCTGTGGCTCCCCATTTTGCAAATGTATTATTTAATTGTGGTAAAATAGTAGCGAAAATTCCATATCTATGGGTAAAAAATGCACAAGATATTACCTAGTTTAAAACTGTGGAATTAAAATTTAACTACACCACACATGTACATGTACCTTAGATATTGTAGGGTGCTAAGTTAGTACAAAATAAAGTGTTTATCAGAAGAAAATTGTTTTTGGTAGACTACTTAGTGAGGCATAGTGAAGCTATGTCTCGCTTTAGTGAGGGAGGGTAATGAGTGGAGCTTCTGTATGTTTGTATGGATGAACCTTCAGAACTCCAAAACTAAATTTTGACAAATGAGGTGTCAATCGCTTCGTCTTTTGGGGGTGATTCCTGTGATTCTTACAATAGGTTTAAAATTATAAAAAATGGCGCCAGTGACGTCTAAAAGGGGCACGACAATATTATTTTACCCGTAACCTATCGTGTGATATATCGTTTGTAAGCTATTTTAAAATCAAAATGAGGTTTCATTGGTGATTTTGCATTTAAGAGAGGGGTTCAAAGAAAACTGAGTAAAAACTGGTGTTAGAACATTGAAGAAAATAGCCGGGGTATATACAAAATTAACTTTAGTAGTTAGGTACCTCAGTGAAAAAACTGTTTAAGGCAAATCCCCTCTTATCCAAGCTCAGATCTGTTTACCTATATACCTAGGCAGACGCATGAAATTTTAGAAAAGTGAGTTGTAGATTGTGTTTCTGCTTGAAGAAATAGTACCTAATCAAAATAAAAAGTTAAAATTAAAGGGGCGTCCCCCATAGAATTTCTATGGCAACGTGCGATCGTGAAACGCTCGACCAAAGTCGAAATGTCTCAGACTAAAGAATTCTAGTCATTGCAAAATGTGGACAAGTCCGCTGTAATTTCAGATGATGATAAAGTTTATGGAGTTGTTAGTACCAAAATATTTTCTAAGTACATTGTTTTTTACAACTATACTAGCATTTGCTGCTTTCGCTAAAAGTTATCTCGGTTCCCTATCAATTTACAGGATTCATAAAATACCACCAATGCTATGTTATGCATAAAAATTTAAATGCTAGGAAATATCTAAGACTTGGTATTTGAATTAAAAAAGAAAACAAAATCGTTCCAAAACACTCCAAGATTTTGATCTCGAGATAACGAAAACAAGCATCTCACCGTTCAAAACCCAAGTGAGAGTGAAACACGAAACGATTATCTTTTTTCGAGTGATTCCGATTACTGTCAATGTGGCCACTCATCATCGCGTTGTTGCAGGAAAACCGTTGTAATCGTGAGTCGGTCTCACGAAACGATCATAGTGAGTGGTTTCTGACTCGTTTTTCGGTAGTCGGTATGACCAAAGAAACCTATATTAACAATTAAGTTCTACAACTTATAATAATAATAATGCTGGACAGTTCACACAACGTTATCTAGCCCCAAGCTTAGCAGAGCTTGTATTATGGGTAGGTACTAGATAACTGATATACCTACTTAATACAATACATTACATAGATAGATATTTTTTATTATACATAGAAAATACACAGAACACCCTGAACAAATATCTGCAGGTCGCGCAAATATTTGTTCCGAAGCGGGAATCGAACCCGCAACCTCCTGCGTCGCAGGCGAACCTTCGCCCGACACGCCACAGAGGTCGTCGTCGTACTTATCTACTAGGGGCGCTCATCGGTGATTCCCATGGATGTAGTAGTTCTTCTGTGGTGACTCCATACACATTTCGAGTCGCAATTCGGGTTTCGTTATTCCGAGTTGTAACAAATTACAAACCGAGGGCTTAGTTAGTATGGGTTAGTAATGAGGGGTTTTCACATCATGTTTATAGCCTTGAAAATACTTTAGCTCTTCTTCTTCTTCTTCTTTTTTTTGGCTGGTCAGCGGACCGGTAGTGGTGCCAGAGGAGCAAGTCCGAGTTTACACACACCATCGTAACGATGATCGTAACGGCGAGTGTACGTGTATTGCGTAGTAACTAGCCATTAATCTGTGACGTTTTTGGCACAGATTAATAGCTAGTCATTATGTTATACACGTACGATCGTGTTACGTTCACCGTTACGATGGTGTTTGCAAAACTCAGACTCACCCTCTGTACAAGCTAAAGTAGCTCTGTCAAAGTAAAGTGAAATGTCAACGTCAGTGATATATTTTCGTGATATTCACACAAAAGCACAGACAACGCATTTGTTATTTTGACAAGTGTACTTGAGTCAGCGCCATCTATCGAGCCAAATCGAACTACTTTTTATTTTTTTATCCGTTATATGAAAAGCCCTCATTTGGAACCACTCGAAATAACTAAAAACGAATTGCGAGTCAAAATGTTGTTTTTGTGTGCAGAAAATGATGAGCGCTCCTAGCGGACTTGTTGAGCTCTTGTTTTATAATTAGTTCCAAGTATAACAATGTCAAACATATATAAAGTATTTGCTAAATTAATTCTCAATCGAATAACAAAGAAACTCGACGAAAACTAACCAAGAGAACAAGCTGGGTTCAGATGTGGATTTTCGACGCTAGACCACATCCATGTCGTGAAACAAATTATTGAAAGAAGTAAAGAATATGATATTCCTTTCTACTGCTGCTTTGTAGATTATTGTAAGGCTTTTGATTCGCTTGAACATGAAAAAATATGGCAAGCGCTCAAGAATCAAGGAATTGAAAAGAAGTATTATAAGGAATATATATAGGAACAGCACTGCGAAAGTAAAGCTGGAAAAGGAAGGGAAAGAAATAAGAATAGAAAGAGGAGTACGCCAAGGTGATCCTCTATCACCCAAACTTTTTTCAGCCGTCCTAGAAGAAATTTTTCGTCTATTAGAATGGAAAGAGTATGGCCTGAATATAAACGGAGAAAACCTAACCCATTTAAAATTTGCGGACGACCTGATAATTATCTCTTCTACTAAAGCTGAATTAACACAAATGCTCAATAACCTAGACAAGGAAAGTCGAAAAGTGGGGCTGAATATGAAAACACTCAAAACGAAGGCTATGACGAACAGAAAAGAAGAGCCAATCACAGTAAGTAACAAAATAATCGAATATGTTCAGGAGTACACGTATCTCGGCCAAGTTATCTCACCAACAGATCAAACTTCGAAAGAAATTGAGACCAGAATAGGGAATGCGTGGAAGAGATACTGGTCTTTCAAAGAAATAATGAAGAACAAAGAAATGAGCTTAAACATAAAAATAAAACTTTACAACACTTGTGTGCTCCCTGTGTTAACGTATGGTCGCCAAACATGGGCACTCACGAAGGCGCACAATAAAAAACTGGAAGTCTGCCAGAGTTCAATGGAAAGGAGTATGTTGGGCATTAGAAAATCACAAAATGTAAGAAACACAACGATCAGGAAAATAACAAAAATAGAGAATGTCACATATGTAATAAGAAAACATAAATGGAGATGGACCGGACACACTCTGCGCGGAACGGAGAAGTGGAGCAAAAACATTATGAACTGGTACCCAAGAAACAGGAAAAGGAAACGTGGGAGACAATTTAAAAGATGAGAAGATGAAATAAAAGCAATAGCTGGACAGACATGGTCCAGAATAGCCAGAGCAAGAGAAGAGTGGAAGAAGTTGGAGGAGGCCTTTGCCAAACTTGGGCAAACAGATTCTGTTGTCAATGTCTAAACTGTGTTTTTATTATTGTAAAGCTTTATGTAAATTAGGAATCTGAATAAAGGCTTTTATTATTATTATCTCACTTATTTATTCTAAATCTCGTAAAAAAATATATATTTTTCACTATAAAGGAATACTATCTACAAAAAATAAATAGTATAAAAAACATTATAGTAAAAAATATAAATCTAAACGGGGAACCACCGACCGCGGAGCGAGGCCCAAACGTTCGGGGGCTAGGGCTGCAGAGAGAGGAACCTCCTGACTATGCGTGCTGAGTCCAGGAGTACCGCCTTCTGGATCTGACCCTTGATCCAACCATTTAGCGAGAGCTTCTTAAGATATTGGTCGAAGCTCTTCGCTATCAGTCCATTTACTGAAACGACTATCGGGACGATAATTGTTGAATCCACATCCCACATGGCGGTAATCTCGTAAGCCAAGTCAAGGTACTTGCTTAACTTGTCTTTCTCGGCCTTCACGAGATTAGCATCATGCGGGATAGTGACATCAACAAGTATTGCCCGGCGTTCCGACCGATCTACCACCACGATATCAGGCTTATTGGCAACAATAGTCCTGTCCGTGATGATAGACCGGTCCCAGTAGAGCGTGGCACGGCCATTTTCAAGAACCGGCTGAGGCACGTACTTATAGTAAGGCACCTCAGGTCCGAAGAGGCCATATCGGAGAGCAAGTTGCTGGTGGATGATCCTGGCTACTTGGTTGTGTCTGTGCAGATACTCTGAGTTAGCAAGATGCGAACAACCCGAAAGTACATGTCTGAGGGACTCTCCGGGACGGTGACATGCTCTACAGATATCAACCGTCCCATCCTTCATGATGTACTTTCGATAGTTGTTCGTCTTGACAACCTCATCCATAATAGCACAGACAAAACCCTCGGTTTCCCCAAAGAGGTCACCGAAACGTAGCCAGTTCACTGAAGCGAGCAGATCTACATCGGGCCCTGTGAGGGCCTTGTAAAATCGCCCATGCAGTTCCTTGCTCTCCCATACGGTCTTGCGGTCCTGAGTGCTCAGGGCTAATGGTTTACGCCAGTTCTCGTTTGCTAAGGAGAGCGGGGTAAAGTTCTTGTCAACTGCAACTACATCGTGATGCATCCCGTACTCAGCGTCGAGGAAGTATTCCCTGAGACTGCACACCTCGCGGTTGTGTAGAGTCTTAGCATTTAAAAAGCCTCGACCTCCACACTTCCGCGGGATGTACATTCTCATTACTGACGAACGCGGGTGTCGCATGCGATGGGTCGTTAACAGTTGACGAACTCTACAATCCATGGCATCTAACTCTGTCTGGGTCCACCTTAATATGTCGAAGGTGTATATGAGCAGGGGCATAACCCAGCCGTTAAAGGCGCGAACCTTGTTGCCACCCGACAAAAGACTGTTAAGTACTTTTGTCAAGCGGCAAAAGAAACGCTCCTTCACCGACTGCTTTATGTCCCTATCTACCATACCTAACGACTCCGACATACCAAGGTATTTGTAGGTTTCGACTTCGGAGAGAGATCTGAGTGACATTGTCTCAGAAAGCTGCAAGTTCGTGGAATTTACAACTTTCCCCCGCTGTACTTGCATGACCGCACACTTATCTACACCAAACTCCATACTGATAGCGTTGCTGAATACCTGTGTGATATTCAACAACGCTACCAGCTCCGGTTTTTTTGGTGCAAAAAGCTTGAGGTCATCCATGTACAGAAGGTGAGAAATGATCTCACCCTCTCTTCGAAGTCGATAGCCTAGACCTGAATCCTTCAGTAGAGTGCTGAGAGGATTCAGTGCTAGGCAAAACCACAAAGGACTCAGACTATCGCCCTGAAATATACCCCGCTCAATCCTTATTAGGTCTTGCGGAGCAGAGGGATCCAATCGGCTACCTGGATGTTGAAGGACTGTTTTCCACTGCCTCATACATGATCCTAGGAAGAATCTTAGAGTTGCATTCACTTTATACAATTCCAAGACCAATTATTATTATTATTTTTTCATTTTCTTTTTCTCTCGAAATATAAATATTTCGGTATCAATGAAACGCACGGGCCTAAGCCAAGTGAGAATCATGAAGTTGAATTATTGTCGTGTCTTCTTGTAGAAATTTCCGTACAATCCGACACGTGTTAAGGATGGTTGCCTTCTGCATAGTAAAATAGGTGTTTTCTGGTAAATCAATTACCTTGAGGGAATTAAGTAAATATTTCGGTATCACTCCCGTACTGGAGAGGACCAGCGGCACGATGTACACCTTATTTAGTTTCAGCATTTTCTCGAAATATAAAACGGCAACACTGGACGTGGGTGGCTGTTGAACAAGTTTCGTGAAGATGGCAGTAATAATCCCTCAGAATAGGGAAAAGGGAAGTCCTTATTTTGTGAATAGTTGCCAGTCTTTTAGCAAAAAATGCTGAAAGTATGAAAATGATGTTTGGAACGTAAATGTCAAATCTGAATTTATGACAAAAAGTGAAAAAAAAATTGAAAATTTCCGTTGGTTGGCGGCTTCTGTTGTTTTCTTCATGTTTCTCTATTTTTAGTTATTTATTTGTGTGATAATCAGTGAAAATGACTTCTTTTGATTTAAATGCAATAAGCTCAGCGCTAGATGATCCAGGGAAGGTTACAAGTGGTGTAGATTTTTCTGGAAAATCCTTAAAACTTGACTCTGCAAAAGATGGTAAATATTGCATTTGTCTGCTCAGTTCCAACAAGCAAACTCGTATAGTAAATAATAGATAGATAGTTCTAGGTGTGTTCACAGACTTCTAGGATGCTAGCGCATCATGTGTTCAAGAACTATCTATATCATATTATGTGTACTAAACATAACCTAAAAGACGGTAAAACACTACACTGTACTAAGTAAATCTCCATATCCCATACAACAGTATGTACAAAAATAATTTCTTCGATGACTTAAAAATATCTTCATCTTTGTGTTTTATAATTGAATGTACAGCATTCTCTTATATCATAACTATAACTAATTACAAACCGAGAGTAAAAAGCGGGCTTTGACCTTTGACTGTACCTTAGAGATGCATCACCAGGGGCAGGGATGTGAAAACATAAATGTGTAGAAAGTTATTCTGTCATCTTCTTACGGTGTTATCATAATACTGTGGGGTCAATAACCACTTTGCTCTCACTTTGAAATTAGTTATACGTAGTTACAATCACAATATGAACTCTTCCAGCCGAGCCGATTGTGGATGCCATCAACGCCTGTCCCAACCTACAGCAGCTCACTCTCACTGGCAACACGCTCGGAGTGTCCGCTGCGGAGGCTATTGCCGGGGCGCTGGAGCAACGTCCCGAGCTGAAGGTGGCACGGTTCTCGGACATGTTCACCGGACGAATGAAGACTGAAATACCACCTGCACTGGTACCACATCTTAATAACTCTGCAGTACAACTGCCAAACTAAAATGTCATATATTATTTATTGTACATGGAAAATATTTACAAAATAATACAAGACACATGTCCAAAAGTGAGCTTAAGCTCAAAAGTTTCTTGCAGTAAACCTTTGAGGCTAGCAAGAGGTGATGAAGTTGGCAGGTTGGTGTACAAATACAGGAAACAAAAGAAAAAACTATTATCTATGATAACCTTCCACTTGTAATCAGAAAATAATTGTGTTATTGTACAGAGTGCCCTCGGAGACGGGATGATCAAAGCCGGAGCGCGCCTCAGCACCTTGGACCTGAGCGACAACGCGTTCGGCCCCGTCGGCGTGGAGGGGCTGGCGCGCCTGCTGCAGAGCGACGTGTGTAGCCAGCTGGAGGTAACCATCATCATCATCGATCACAGTCGGAGCGCGCCTCAGCACCCTGGACCTGAGCGACAACGCGTTCGGCCCCGTCGGCGTGGTCTGATGGCTTAGTGAACGATGCCATCCGCCCATCGGACGGGTGGTCTGATGGCTTCGTGAACGATGCCATCCGCCCATCTGACGGGTGGTCTGATGGCTTCGTGAACGATGCCATCCGCCCATCGGACGGGTGGTCTAATGGCTTCGTGAACGATGTCATCTGCCCATCCGACGGGTGGTCTGATGGCTTCGTGAACGATGCCATCCGCACATCTGACGGGTGGTCTGATGGCTTCGTGAACGGATGCCCATCGGACGGGTGGTCTAATGGCTTCGTGAACGATGCCATCCGCCCATCGGACAGGTGGTCTGATGGCTTCGTGAACGATGCCATCCGCCCATCGGACGGGTGGTCTGCCTCTTGGCCGTGGAGCATCGCTTGGCTACCAACTACAAAACTTATATAAGGCCCTTGCTGGAGTATGGTTTTCAAGTCTGGAGCCCCTACTTTCGAAAAGATATAGACTTACTTGAGAGCGTACAACGAAAGGCCACGAAGTTTCCACAAGCCCTGCGTCGTATGTCGTACACAGAGAGACTCCGCGCATTACGCCTCACTACCCTAGAGGAAAGACGTCTGCGTGGCGACCTCATTGAGACCTTCAAGATCCTCTCTGGCACTTACAATTTGCCTGAATTTCATGAAATCTACATTTTAAAAGAAAGCTCTATGTCGTTGAGAGGGCATAGTCGAAAAATATCACGTGGACCATCCAACACAAACACTGCACAGCACTTCCTTAGTAACAGAGTGGTCCATAATTGGAATGATTTACCTGAAGATGTTGTTACTGCCACATCAATAAACGCTTTCAAGAACAAATTAGATAACTGGTTGCGAACGAACAAACTGTTAACAATTAAAGACATTAAAGTGTAATCAGTGCAGCGAGTGAAACTAAGACATTTCAACACTCTGAAATAGGCACATCAGCGAAAGCTGCTCGTCTATAATTTTAAATAATAATAACTAATGCCGGTTATAGGCAGAGGTTAGCATCAGGTGAGACATAAAACATGATTGTTAACCTTGTTAAATGTGAATATGTTTGTCAGGAGTTGCGACTGAACAACAACGGCCTGGGCGTGACGGGTGGCAAGCTGTTGGCCTCCGCCCTGGCCGCGCGCCCGCGACGCCTGCGCACCTTCATCGCGGGCAGGAACCGCCTCGAGAACGACGGAGCCGCCGCGCTCGCGCTCGTCTTCAGGGTAGGTGCTACTTCGCCTACTCATAGCTGCGGCCTCACTGTATTCAAATGAAACAAGGAGATCCGTAGAAGAACCTAGTTCGTCTCCATAATCAGATCAGCTCGCTGTTACCATAATATTGACTATAAACCAATTTTAGATTTCGACTACGAAAAAGAAGGGTTATGTTTTTGACAGTCATGACGCTTAACATCAGGTGGGCCATCTGCTTGAAATGTTATTCCAAGTCTTATAAAAAAAAAAAGAAGTATGTTTGTATGCATGTGTGTATGTATGTATGTATGTACAAAAAAACACATTTGGAAACAATTTTGTAAAATTTGGTATCTTTGGATTCATGGAATCACTCCGCGTGTCATAGGCTGTCATGGGCTCCAAGGAAGGAGCCCTGTGATGCAGAGGGCTTTAAATCGAGGTGATAAGGAAGAAACGGAAGCCCTCTAGCTGGAACCAGTGTGGTACTCATGTATCCAGTGAGCAGCACTTCCGAGCGGAGGTACCCACTACGCAGATCTACGTGTCCCGCGTCTACCTCGACGTGAAGGCCGTAGAGTTGGTGGAATACATCAGGAAGAAAGCCGGAGTGGGTTTGAGGGTCATGAAGTTGGACTCTCGTCATAATGTGAGCTTTACCCCTAGGGTAAAGGGTAGGCTAGGGTGTGAGGGTCCCTACGGAAAATGTGAAGACTTACTTGAGCCCTGACTTCTGGCCGAAAGGGGTGAAATTCCGGCGGTTCAAGGGACGCCTGTCACGTGATCCCCGGGCCGCGACGCGTCGGCGATCACACGTGTGTTAGATTAAGTAATAAATAAAGTGTTTTTTTATGTGTATGTTAGTTTCTAAGGTATTTATGTTGATATGGTCTTACTGTTTAGATTTAGTACATTTCTCAGTAAGCCTGAAATAAAGATTTTGAATTTGATAGGATATATAGCATTAAAAACAAGCAACAAAGCTGATTTTATAGATGAATTACATAACAAAAAAGTATGTACTTATGATACAAACACTCCCCTCACACTCTGCAGTGAACACTTGTATTAATGAAAGTGTGGTTTATAATGTGTAGAGTATGGGCACGTTGGAGGAGGTCGCAATGCCTCAGAACGGGATCTACCACGTCGGCATATCAGCTCTGTCCGAGGCGTTCAAGCACAACCCGGCTCTCAGCCGGCTCAACCTCAACGACAACACGATAGGAGGCAAGGGTGCCGCGTGCATCGCGCAGGCACTACCTAGGTAACTGTACACATACATAGCACGTACCACATAGTGTATCTAGCACGTCGGCATATCAGCTCTGTCCGAGGCGTTCAAGCACAACCCGGCGCTCAGCCGGCTCAACCTCAACGACAACACGATAGGAGGCAAGGGTGCCGCGTGCATCGCGCAGGCACTACCTAGGTAACTGTACACATACATAGCACGTACCACATAGTGTATCTAGCACGTCGGCATATCAGCTCTGTCCGAGGCGTTCAAGCACAACCCGGCGCTCAGCCGGCTCAACCTCAACGACAACACGATAGGAGGCAAGGGCGCCGCGTGCATCGCGCAGGCGCTACCTAGGTAACTGTACACATACATAGCACGTACCACATAGTGTATTTAGCACGTCGGCGTATCAGCTCTGTCCGAGGCGTTCAAGCACAACCCGGCGCTCAGCCGGCTCAACCTCAACGACAACACGATAGGAGGCAAGGGTGCCGCGTGCATCGCGCAGGCACTACCTAGGTAACTGTACACATACATAGCACGTACCACATAGTGTATCTAGCACGTCGGCATATCAGCTCTGTCCGAGGCGTTCAAGCACAACCCGGCGCTCAGCCGGCTCAACCTCAACGACAACACGATAGGAGGCAAGGGCGCCGCGTGCATCACGCAGGCGCTACCTAGGTAACTGTACACATACATAGCACGTACCACATAGTGTATCTAGCACGTCGGCGTATCAGCTCTGTCCGAGGCGTTCAAGCACAACCCGGCGCTCAGCCGGCTCAACCTCAACGACAACACGATAGGAGGCAAGGGCGCCGCGTGCATCGCGCAGGCGCTACCTAGGTAACTGTACACATACATAGCACGTACCACATAGTGTATCTAGCACGTTGGCATATCAGCTCTGTCCGAGGCGTTTAAGCACAACCCGGCGCTCAGCCGGCTCAACCTCAACGACAACACGATAGGAGGCAAGGGCGCCGCGTGCATATCAGCTCTGTCCGAGGCGTTCAAGCACAACCCGGCGCTCAGCCTGCTCAACCTCAACGACAACACGATAGGAGGCAAGGGCGCCGCGTGCATCGCGCAGGCGCTACCTACGTAACTGTACACATACATAGCACGTACCACATAGTGTATCTAGCACGTCGGCATATCAGCACTGTCCGAGGAGTTTCTGTGCAGAAAGCGATAGAGACAGGAATATGCGGTTCCGGGCGGACAGATGTAGTGTACACTTTTGGCACTGTGTGTGACCTATTTTGTTTCTATTTGTCGCAGATTAAAGAACCTCAAAGAGATCAATTTCGGAGACTGCCTGCTGAAGAGCGCGGGCGCGCGGGCGCTGGCGCAAGCGTTCAGGGATAGCGCGCTGCTCATAGAGGTAACTAGCTGCAGCAACGAACAGGTTATAATACAATATTGAATTGCATTATAAACATTGAGTTTGTTTCAGTCACTAGACCTGAGCCACAACGAGATCGGTCGCGAGGCGTGCATGAACGTGGTGCGCGCGCTGACGGCGCCGCCCGACAGCAGCCACAGACTCGCCAGGGTCGTACTCGCGGGTAAGACCAGCTGAGCCACAACGAGATCGGTCGCGAGGCGTGCATGGACGTGGTGCGCGCGCTGACGGCGCCGCCCGACAGCAGCCACAGACTCGCCAGGGTCGTACTCGCGGGTAAGACTAGCTGAGCCACAACGAGATCGGTCGCGAGGCGTGCATGGACGTGGTGCGCGCGCTGACGGCGCCGCCCAACAGCAGCCACCGACGCTGACCACCTAGATCGCGCGTTGTGTGAGCGGTTAATGCTAGTTATTGAAGTATGGTTGTATAATTGCAGGTAACAGTCTGGGCAGCGCAGCCGACAAGCAAGCCATGAAGGACAAGCTGGGCGGCGCGGCCGACCTCAGCGACGGAGAGGGCAGCGACGACGAATGTGAGTCACTTGCAGTCCGACCCCTGGATTCTAGTTGTTAGCGCTAGGACTGTATACGAACCAAACTGAGCCTCGTTTTATCAATGGATACTATTATGAGTATTCGTATTATAGCTGTTAATTCTGTTTGCTTGTCAGATGTGACGGATGAGTCGGAGGGGTCCGACGCGGAGTCGACGCAGTCCGACGCGGAGTCAGAGCCCGGCGGCGCCGAGCGCTCACAGCCCTCCCTCGGAGACCTAGACACGTCGCTGGACACCTCCGGTGAGTGCACAGTAGTGTTGCAACGGACCTCTGCTTCCGCTTCTGCAGAAGTTCCGCAAATTTTTTCATTTTCGTTTCTGCTTCTGCTTCCGCAAACTTTATAACAGAACTCTAAACGGAAGTCTACCGCGGGGAAAGGGGTGACGTGCGGGGGGCGGGCGATGCGCGGCGGTGTGATTAGCGCAACGGGCCAGCGCGTGCCAATGAAATGATTTACGCGTGTATTTCGAGAGTGAGAGGTAAACAAACGAAAAACGTGTCATAACGAGTTTGTTTATGTTAGTACATATTGTTTTTGCTTCATTACGCCGCCATTAGCGTCACCGCGACACATCCTGTGACGTCGAGCGTACCTAAGCGCTTAATCTTATTTAATTGCTTGTTTTCTTCATTATTACATTTGAGTTTAGTGATTAGTGCAATAATATGAAGAACAGAGAAATAGGCTAAAAGGTGAAAAAGCGGCAAAATTACTTTTTATTAAATATAACTTGCCTTTGTTTAATTTTGAGTACTAGTTAAACTAGGTAATAAAACAGATTAAAAATGAAATTGTATTTTTTTAGTATTAGGACTTCTGCTTCTGCTTCCGATTCCGATTCCGCTTTCGTAAAGACACTTCCGTTGCAACACTAGTGCACAGTGTCCTGCTGTTTTAGTTTTTGAGATATGAACAAAAATTTACCTAAAAAGTGTATCCTTTGGCAGCTGTGGAGGAGGTGCAGACGGAAGTGGGGCGCTTCCTGCGCGAGCCGAGCGCAGAGAACCTGCTCAAACTGGGGCCGCGGGCCGCTGAGCTCATCGACGCACACCTACAGGTGAGGCACGTCATTGTGCGAGGTGCAGACGGAAGTGGGGCGCTACCTGCGCGAGCCGAGCGCAGAGAACCTGCTCAAACTGGGGCCGCGGGCCGCTGAGCTCATCGACGCACACCTACAGGTGAGGCACGTCACTGTGCGGGAGGTGCAGACGGACGTGGGGCGCTTCCTGCGCGAGCCGAGCGCCGAGAACCTGCTCAAACTGGGGCCGCGGGCCGCTGAGCTAATCGACGCACACCTACAGGTGAGTCACGTCACTGTGCGAGGTGCAGACGGACGTGGGGCGCTTCCTGCGCGAGCCGAGCGCAGAGAACCTGCTCAAACTGGGGCCGCGGGCCGCTGAGCTCATCGACGCACACCTACAGGTGAGGCACGTCACTGTGCGAGGTGCAGACGGACGTGGGGCGCTTCCTGCGCGAGCCGAGCACAGAGAACCTGCTCAAACTGGGGCCGCGGGCCGCTGAGCTCATCGACGCACACCTACAGGTGAGGCACGTCACTGTGCGAGGTGCAGACGGACGTGGGGCGCTTCCTGCGCGAGCCGAGCGCAGAGAACCTGCTCAAACTGGGGCTGCGGGCCGCTGAGCTCATCGACGCACACCTACAGGTGAGGCACGTCACTGTGCGAGGTGCAGACGGACGTGGGGCGCTTCCTGCGCGAGCCGAGCGCAGAGAACCTGCTCAAACTGGGGCCGCGGGCCGCTGAGCTCATCGACACACACCTACAGGTGAGGCACGTCACTGTGCGAGGTGCAGACGGACGTGGGGCGCTTCCTGCGCGAGCCGAGCGCAGAGAACCTGCTCAAACTGGGGCCGCGGGCCGCTGAGCTCATCGACGCACACCTACAGGTGAGGCACGTCACTGTGCGAGGTGCAGACGGACGTAGGCGCTTCCTGCGCGAGCTCTATAATAAGAGTTGCAGTGGCTAGTGAGCCGACTTGTGACTCGTGGTAGTGCACCAATCACTTAGCCAATCGAAAATTTATGAAAGAACCAATGTGGTTAAAGAATAAATGCTTTAGAAATCCCGCTAATACTCGTATTATAAATGCGAAAGTTTGTGTGTTTCTTACTTCTTCACGCTGAAACGGCTGGATGGGTTTGAATTAAATTTGGAATAGAGCTAGACTACTGGAATCCTGATATTCCCACGGGTTCGACACTTATGCGGGTAACACCGCGGGCGCAGCTAGTAGAACATACTTTGTTTTTCCGATTTATTTATTTCCGTTTTAGGCCATCAAAGATCCCAGTGACTTCATCCAAGCGTATGTGGAAGCCACTCTACTAGTTTCCGGCCTGCCGACTGCACGGCAAACAGCGACTGCTCTGTACCCGCTGCTGACTGCTCGCGCTGCTCAGAAACACGCTATGCAGTGGCTGCTAGCCGACTGCATACTGAGAGGACTGTCTCTCATCAAGGTATGTACTGTGTACTGCTCCACAAACAGCGACTGCTCTGTACCCGCTGCTGATAGCTCGCGCTGCTCAGAAACACGCTATGCAGTGGCTGCTAGCCGACTGCATACTGAGAGGACTGTCTCTCATCAAGGTATGTACTGTGTACTGCTCCACAAACAGCGACTGCTCTGTACCCGCTGCTGATAGCTCGCGCTGCTCAGAAACACGCTATGCAGTGGCTGCTAGCCGACTGCATACTGAGAGGACTGTCTCTCATCAAGGTATGTACTGCTCGGCAACCAGCGACTGCTCTGTACCCGCTGCTGACTGCTCGCGCTGCTCAGTAACACGCTATACAGTGGCTGCTACCCGTCTGCGTACTGAGAGGACTGTCTCTCATCAAGGTATGTACTGTGTACTGCTCCACAAACAGCGACTGCTCTGTACCCGCTGCTGACTGCTCGCGCTGTCGGAAACACGCTATGCAGTGGCTGCTAGCCGTCTGCGTACTGAGAGGACTGTCTCTCATCAAGGTATGTACTGTGTACTGCTCCACAAACAGCGACTGCTCTGTACCCGCTGCTGACTGCTCGCGCTGCTCAGAAACACGCTATGCAGTGGCTGCTAGCCGTCTGCGTATTGAGAGGACTGTCTCTCATCAAGGTATGTACTGTGTACTGCTCCACAAACAGCGACTGCTCTGTACCCGCTGCTGACTGCTCGCGCTGCTCAGAAACACGCTATGCAGTGGCTGCTAGCCGACTGCGTACTGAGAGGACTGTCTCTCATCAAGGTATGTACTGTGTACTGCTCCACAAACAGCGACTGCTCTGTACCCGCTGCTGACTGCTCTGTACCCGTTGCTTGGTAAACAGCGACTGCTCTGTACCAGCTGATCGGCAAACAGCGACTGCTTTGTACCCACTGCGCGGTAAACAGCGATTGCTTTGCACCCGCTGCCCTGCATTCTTAGGGATCCGTACCTTTAACCCTCAGTACCTGGTGAGTGAGAGACCCCATAAGAGTCCACGAGACTCTTTTCTTATTAATCATTGTGTGAACTGTCCAGCGTTATTTATTTATTTATTATTATTGATTTTGTTTTAAAGAGTCTATCTAGAGGCTATGAGAGGCAGCGTGGTGAAAGGATTATTACAGTTCTTGTTGTCTATTTGTGTTGAATTGTGCATATCTGTCAAGTTCCGATGACAATATAATATTATGGCGACAGCGAGCTGATCTGATGATGGAGACGGTACTCCTCGATGGATAAT
The DNA here is from genome assembly GCA_932527175.1 of Operophtera brumata. NCBI lineage: Eukaryota > Metazoa > Arthropoda > Insecta > Lepidoptera > Geometridae > Operophtera > Operophtera brumata. The sequence continues at coordinate 14,780,224 of OW052234.1, read as the reverse complement.
AGAGAGTGCTGTCAGGCCGCGGTTCTGCTTTGTTAGTTTGTGTATTTAGAATGTGTTATAACAATAAACTAATTATTTTGTAATTGTTATAGTCTGAGAACAAGAAGTTCAAGATACGCTGGTCGCTCCCGGAGTGCTACGGCGCGCTCGCCGCCGTCATCGACGCGCCCTACTTCCCGCCCGCGCTCAGAGACACGCTCAAGTAACTACTGCCATTACACACACCCCCCCCCTCCCGGAGTGCTACGGCGCGCTCTCCGCCGTCATCGACGCGCCCTACTTCCCGCCCGCGCTCAGAGACACGCTCAAGTAACTACTGCCATTACACCCCCCCCCCCCAAGGAGTGCTACGGCGCGCTCACCGCCGTCATCGACGCGCCCTTCTTCCCGCCCGCGCTCAGAGACACGCTAAAGTAACTACTGCCATTACACACACCCCCCCCCTCCCGAAGTACTACGGCGCCCTCGCCGCCGTCATCGACGCGCCCTACTTCCCGCTCGCGCTCAGAGACACGCTCAAGTAACTACTGCCATTACACACACCCCCCCTCCCGGAGTGCTACGATGCGCTCGCCGCCGTCATCGACGCGCCCTACTTCCCGCTCGCGCTCAGAGACACGCTCAAATAACTACTGCCATTACACACACCCCCCCCTCCCGGAGTGCTACGGCGCGCTCGCCGCCGTCATCGACGCGCCCAACTTCCCGCCCGCGCTCAGAGACACGCTCAACTACTGCCCCCCCCCCCCCCCGACCTACTGAATCGTATAAAAATACGCTTAATATTTACTCTTTTTGAAGGAGGGACCTAAAACGAGTTTAGGAGGGCCAATTTAAAAAAATAAAGCTATCGAGAAAAGTTTCACCAATTGTGTTGCTAGTCTATGATTTATTTAGATTACATCCTCAAGTAATTACTGCATTAACATCAAGTTAATAACCTTAATGTCCGTTTGCACTGAACATAAGTTAGGCTTCTCCTAGTTAAGATACACCTGAGTGAGCCTAAGAACAGCCTAGCCTAAGTAGACTAAGGAATGGCTTAGGGTTAGTGCAAGCAAATTTATCGTTAGGAGTAGTCTAAACAAGTTAGGAAATAACTTAGGCGATTCTTATGTTTAGTGCAAACGGGTGTTACTGTTACTGAGAGTGTGTAACGCAACTCCAAAGTTTTAACATAGCGTCTTAACTCCGGTGCGCGCATGGACGGACTACTATCACGAGCCATAGTGGCGCACCAGCTTTTATATGTTGAACGTTTTTCTGTCAGCTTTCCTTTAATCAGCAAGCTCCGCGATTATTATTACCCGTTTATGGGCTAGGGGGGGTGATGTTACTCTGTAAGGGTTTTTTTTTTTATACTACTAGAATGACTGAACACGCAAATGGCCCACCCGATGTTAAGCGGTAACCTCTGCCTATGAACAGTGCATTACCTCATAGGTCACGTCCACTTAGGACGCGCCCTATGTGGCATTGCACTGCGCCCGCCACCCTGAGACATAAAGATGAAAAGTCTCATGTCCCTGTAATTTCACCGGCACCCTTACCCTTCAAACTGGAACACAGCAATGCGAGCACTACTGCTTTGCGGCAGAAATAGGTATGGTGGTAGTACTTCCCCGGACGAACTCTTTCACAAAAAAGCTCTACTACTACTAAAACACCAAATCACCAATCACAGGCCCTAACTAGCGCTCATCTGTTGAACGTGTTTGCAGGTTCTTCATCAACAGCAAGCTGCCGTCAATGCCGGCCGAGGTCCGCGCGGCAGTTCAGCGGCACCCGACACTCCTCACGTGACCCTAACTCTCAATAAACATTGTTCTATTTATAAACACTGCTTTTATTAGGGTTCCATACCCTAAGGGTACAACAGGACCCTATTACTAAGACTCCTCTGTCCATCTGTCACCAGGCTCATGAACCGTGATAGTTAGACAGTTGAAATTTTCACAGACGATGTTTTTCTGTTGCTATAACAACAAATACTAAAAAACAATAAAATATTTCCATACAACAAACGTGTTTTTTTGCCGTTTTTATAGATAATGTTACGGAACCCTTTGTGCACGAGTCCGACTCGCACTTGGCTGGTTTTTTATTTATTTTATCGAGCTGCATGTTAGTTTACCTGTTTGTACAAAGCCATGTAATTACTTATAGGTAGCGATGTGTTAACAAATAAATAACTCCTTGACAGTAGCCGCTTTTTATACAATTATTATTAATATAACAAAAATAGATGGTAGGGTGAAAGTGAGCCTTTATGACCATTCGGTTGACTTTGCAAAATGTTGAAATCCCAAAATGGGTTACTCTACTTTGCAGAAGCCACATATTCAGAATTGAACTGAACTATATACTGCTCATAAAAGAAATAAGATTGGTTCGTTTTATTTCAATTAACAAAACCATCAAAAAGGAGTATCTTGCTAGCACAAGTACTGTAGGTATGAAGCCTAGACGTTCTACTCTCTTGTGTTATGTAGGAGGGCCTCACTCCATGGACTGATGACATTGTACTGGATGGAGGTGGCTAAGGCTTCATTTTGGCATTCTATGGGGGGTCTATGTTTGCCCAAGTCCAAGTAAATACAATTTGTTTTTTTTTAGGTATGTATTATCCTCCGTGCAGTGTAGATATAAACATGATCACATCATTGTCCTTTAGTGAGTAGTCGAGTTCTCCGTACAACTCCCAGTCGGCATCATTTATCAGCACCAGTATGCCGGGCCGGACAGACTCATCCTGAAAACAAAATTATTATATTCATCTGAGATCATTCAACATATTTTTCCAAAAGGCTCCTAGTGTCAAGGCTACTCAACCTCAAAATGTTCTGTATTTTTGTCTCAAAAACTAATTTCCTAGTTTTTTGGAGGTTCTCCACTCCCACCCCTTCCTTTCCTCCCTATCCCAACTCTACGGTAGTGAATCATATCATAGCCAACCCATCCCCTCCCCTCAAACTGTCTCGCCACCTTACTAGCTTTTTCAACAATATTTTTTTTCATTTCATTCTTTACCTCAATATTTACTCTTTTTTTCTCTAAAAACCGCGTACCAAATGTGGCCCCCGTTGCTTCTCTACCCCTCCACCCCAATATACGGCGGGAGGGCCGTTTCTAATGCACACCCTAGGTAAGTCAGCTGAGATGATGACACATTTTATTAAAATATTTCACATGCACTAGGAGTCTCGTAAAATAAGAATAGGTAGCTGTAAACGCGCATAAGACTGATGTTAACTCTTACCTGCAGAAACAGCTCTGGCCTTTCCCTGAGTAGGTTTTCCTTTATCCAAACGAGTAACTCTCTGATAGTCCATGTATCTTTGTTTATGTTTGGTAAAAACTTGGAGAGTGCTGGTAACTCCACTTCCCGTTTCTTTATTTTGTCAAACAGTAATTCAGCGCCCCCACCGAAGTGTATGTTTATTTTCACGGACATTACTTATCTGAAATTGTAGCATCTATAAAGAATTCATTCACATTTCAAGTATGGCACATACTAGCACATAAATAAATCAAATGTACTTATTAAAACAATAAACACACAAACCAAAAAATAATCTCCGGTTTCTATATATAAAAAAATCCTCTCTATGATCTCCGGTAAACCGGACCGTCCGGATCCGTATTTTAATATGAAAAACAAAACTACATGTCCAAAATAAATACTACGTACCTACAAAGAAAAACACAACATACATTTTCCATTAGCCGGCGCCGCCGCCGGGGTAGCAAGCTTCCCACTCGGTGCCGGCCCGGCAAAACTGCACGTGTTGTATATGAATTGTAGCCGTGTGTGTGTTTGAGTGCGCGAGGCGTGTCAGTAATGTACCACTCACCGGGAGTAAACCGGCATCGACCCCGGTGCTATGGAAAAACGAAGCCCCGGCGCCGGTGCCGGTGCGTGCACGGACATGCCGGCGCCGGGCCGGCTAATGGAAAAACACCCTTTCACGGAAGAATGCTTGACGTTTTCTTGAACGGTTTTCCTTTTTTTTTCTATAGTTGGCGTCGCTCTGCTTCTGCATGTCTCATTTTAAGTTTTTTAGGGTTCCGTAGCCAAATGGCAAAGAACGGAACCCTTATGGATTCGTCATGTCTGTCTGTCTGTCCGTCCGTATATCACAGCCACTTTTTTCTGAAACTATAAGAATTATGCTGTTGAAACTTGGTAAGTAGATGTATTCTGTGAACCGCATTAAGACACACACAAAAATAGAAAAAAAAACAATAAATTTAGGGGGTACCTAAATATACTTAAAGTTCATCTATGGATAGGTCTTCAATTAATTGAGGTTTCTAATATATATTTTTTCTAAACTGATAGTTACACTTACAAAGTGGTAAAATGTGTCTGTCCCCCCTGTAACTTCTAAAATAAGAGAATGATAAAACTAAAAAAAAATATGATGTACCACCATGTATTACCATGTAAACTTCCACCGAAAATTGGTTTGAACGAGATCTAGTAAGTACCTAGTTATTTTTAATACACTATTAAAACATCGATCAAAGTTACGACGAACTTTTATATTATGTTACTTCCTGTTACGGAACCCTTCATGGGCGAGTCCGACTCGCACTTGGCTGCTTTTTTTATATTTTCAATTATGGTGGTTGCTTTGCTTGTGGCCGAAAATATATTTTTTCGTGTTTTTGCTCATCACATCTCATCAACACTTCTTCAAGTAGCGAAAACTAATTTGCCGGTAATGATATGACCTAACACACGTATGTATGATATTTCATTAGTTTCTACGATAGTGCTACAATGTTTTTTTTTTTTTTTGTTTCAAGCACATTCATAGCCTAACTAATGATACTAAGTTAAAACGCTTGCTTGCAGACAAATTCTTTTTGTAACTTGATTTGTTTTTTAGTTGTTTTTTTTTAAATATGTTTTCTTTCTCTGTTTGGCTTTATTATTCTTAATTTGTATGTTTAAATTATTATTTTCTTGGTTTGTCGTCCACATTAACTGTATTTTTTGCATAGACTACTTAACCTATCAATGGAAATTTGTAATTGGCCTTCAGCATACATTTATTTTGCATGTAAGTATAAGTTATCGTTTTGTGTACCTAGATGTAAGTTTTCTCAAAATTCAAAAATAAAATAAATAAATAATAATAATATTTATGTGATACTATAAATTAAAACTTGTGTGTTAGTTTATATAATTACCGGCAAATTAGTTTTCACTATCTAAAGAAGTGTTGAAGAGCTGTGATGAGCTAAACACATGAAAAAAAATTGAATGTCGTGCCTCAAGTGTAAGCAACCACATAACGTGGTTTGCAACGTTACACCGTTATTTGAGTCAGCGCCATCTATCGAGCCAAATAGAACCACTTTTTTTTTAAATTCGAAAATGAAAAGCCCTTATAATTTGGATAATCTAGCTAAGTAGTTACCTTTATTAATAAAAAAACAAAAGCGAAAGCGATCATTCTAAGAAGATTATGGATGGCGGGTCAGGTAAACAACAAGCAATGTTTTTAGGGTTCCGTACCCAAAGGGTAAAACGGGACCCTATTACTAAGACTCCGCTGTACGTCCGTCTGTCTCTCAGTCAGTCTGTCAGTCTATCTGTCCATCTGTCACCAGGCTGTATCTTATGAACCGTGATAGGTAGAAAGTTGAAATTTTCACAGATGATGTATTTCTGTTGCCGCTATAACATGTAACGAAGCGTTGCATGAGTTGCGGTGTAACCGGTTTGCAGACCGGCGCAGCATTACGTGAAGTGGGGGGAACCCACCTAGCAGATGCGCGTCGGACGAGTCAGTCGCAGCTAGACCAACTTCGAGGCAGCCCACATCACTTTTACTCAGCAATGCGGGCATTGTAGCCAGTTGTTTTCGACAAAAGTCGGAAAGTAAATTATATATTTAATTCGTGAAAGTGGTTCCCGAACTAGGGTGAGTTTTGAATGGCACCTAAACACCTATAACTTCTTTATCATCTTTATTCTTTTGTATCTACCTTAAACTTTCATTCTTTTAAATTTATTATTTCTTTTTAATCGTTATTTCTTTCATACATATCTAATTTAAATATATTGTCATTGTACATACATCTTGGCCTTCTGCTTTTTTCCCTATACATGTAAACTCCGTTCTGGAAGTAGGTACCACCACGGCAAAACTACGCTACGGGGGAAGTACTTATTCTTTCTTCGTGAAGCCTTGGTGGGCCCCCAGAACGGAAGTTACAGGTACCGAATACTAAACATTCGGTATTCTCGCTTCCAGGAACCAGGTACGAGTTCGTCCCCTGAAGGGTGGAAGACCGTCCAGGGCCGGACTAAGGCGGAGCGCCTTGACCGTTCTGGGGCCGCTCGCCCACTTCCCGCTGTGTGCGCTGTAGTACCAGAGGAAGAAGCCAATCAACCACTTATTGTCTCAGAGGCCACCCACCACCTTCGGCCGGATCACCACAACAAAGGAAGTACTTCTCGAAGGGAGAAGTAGGAACAGATTTTGCGGACACCCACGCTCTACAAACTCTGTGTGCCGTGCATAAGCTGTCGTGGTCAAATAAACCAATTAAAATCCCATTTGGCCACACTCTGGTTTTATTCCGCCCTTCTGCTCCAGACTTAGAATAGGACTAGGGGGGCCATACGGTACAAACAACAAATACTAAAGAACAGAATAAAATAAATATTTAAGGGGCTCCCATACAACAAACGTGATTTTTTGCCGTTATTATAGATAATGGTACGGAACCCTTCGTGCGCGAGTCTACTTGCACTTGGCTGTTTTTTTTTCTTTTTAATTTTACGACACTCGTTAACATTGACACGGGCAGAATCGTAGCAAAAAACAACCTCGGCCGCGGTGCCCAGAGTTGAAGATTGACATTGGCAAAATTGTGGAAACTAAAGCCACAGTAGCCATAAATAAAAGAAGAATTAGTTGGTTCCGATCCAAATCGTTGAGCTTGTCAAAAACAACTGTCAAACGTCTTCCACGAAGTGTACATATTGAACGCACCCCCCACTCACTCACTACGTATACGAAACGTACGTAATCGAAATCGAGTATTAATTAATTATTAGTAGTATAGTAGTGAGTGTAGTGTAAAGTCAAGAGCGTAGCGAGTTCGCGCCTCTTGACTGATTCAAAGAGAATTGAAAGCTACGCTAGTCGCTAACCTTGATTCTTCTTTCGTCGATTGACGCTATTATTCAGAATTTGTAGATTTATTTCAAGGATTTCGATAGAAAGTATTCGTATCAAAGAATATAAATCTACTATTCGTATTCGCCCATCACTACACTAGCAGTACGTGACTTTCCTGCGGTACACCATGGCGGGTATGTAAATAAATTAACTAGTTTTGGTCGAAAACAGTGTAATTTCTAGTCGACCCGCTCGGCATTGTATGAAATTCTTGTAAGAACCAACTTATACATTGAGAGAACAGTTAATCAGGATGTTGTGATTGATAAGTCGTGATAAACAGATAACAGAGGCTCGAAACGTGGTTCCGAGAATGTTTTTATGTCTATTTATTCTTCTGAAACGCATATAATTAACCTTTGGTCTCCGCTGTTCGCGATGTTTACATTAACTTGTTGACTGACACCATAGACCACCTACCTATCTACCGCGGGTCATGGCCCGGGAGGCACTTAAAAAATTTGTATATACCAAATCTAAGACAGTACGAACTATTCCTCTGTAATTATCACACATTATTCAATGAAAATTTCGTTGTGCTAAGTACTTAACAGAAACATGTTAGATACTTACATTTTACATAGGTAGGTACTTACTTTACCAAAAGAGTTTCTTATCAGATTTATAGAACACTGTTATGGTCCCGGCCGGCAAATTCACGCCGTCTCAAGAGAAAAATCGTGTGTCTAAAAGTTCACACAAAATTGTGTGTGTGTTTGTAAGGTTTTTTAATGAATCTAAAGAATCCTTTTTTTATTTTATTTTCGACATCTGGTTTTAATGAAACAAAACCTATGTTCTGCTGCAAATAAAGCTTTGTCCACCTGGGAAAACTACATGAAAATCCATTCAGTTGTTTCAGAGATGTGCGCAAACACACAGACGGACAGAAAATAATTCTAAAAATCGCTGATATGTGTTCTATTATTGTTCTTTATTCCCTTTCTATTTTTATTTTGTTCAATGTACTGGAACACCGGGTTCTACTGTATATAAACATATATAATATGGTTATAATAAACACACAAGGACATGCAGCAATTTGTGCTGCTGACTGTAATGATTTTAATTGTAAGTGGTGAGACCTGCACTGCTGTCCCGCTGTGAGGTGTACTGTGCATCACCCCCTGTGTGTGATGCACTACCCCAGTCACCCCAGCTCCTTAAAGTTTGGAGCAGGATTGATAGCAACACGGTCAAAGTGTGTTCAAAGGCGTTGATGATGGAGAGAAGAATCCAAGTAGCTCCTGCAAACCTGTCTTGGGTTAATCTTCTATCTGATCTGTGGGCAGGAAGGGATAGGGGGGAGGAGGAAGGGGAAAAAGGGGGGAGGGTTTATCCTCCCTGTGCAAACTGTTCTTGTTAGTGATTTGTAGTATTTTCAAATTGAATTAAAATAAGTAAACCGGTTTGTCTTTAAATATTATCTACCTGATTTGAGGGGTGGGGGAGAGGGAGGAGGGTATACCCCTGTGTAATCCGTTCTTGCCGGACACACACAGTATTTTATATAGAGTCACTAACCCACTTGCCATGGCTCTTGAGTGGAATAGCTCTAAAATAGTTTTAAAAAAAACGATAAAAAAGATCACACTTCTCCGGCAAGAACCGATGGCTCAGGGGATCCCCTCCACCGCTCCTTCCCATCCCATCCACCACCTCAAATCAGGTAGATGATTGAAGAAGAAGAAGAATATATATTTATTTGTATACATGAGCTACAGAGAAACACATATTAAACTAAGAAAAAACAGATTGGAAGGTACAAGGTGTAACTCAAGTAACAAAATGGTTCTGCCTCAGCTTGAGTTGGTTGACAGCAAGCTAGCAACCAACGCTGGTCTTCCGGCAGAACCATGCTGATGCTGATGCCAGCCCCGTGTTGCCCTCTAGGCCACCGCCGCGCTGTCAGTGCCCTAGTCCGGCCCCCTGCTGACTCTACCTACGTTATGTTTTCTAGCCACCACCAACCCGTTCGCCGGCTTGCTGAAGACCATCGAGATCGGCGATAAGACCTTCCAGTATTACGACCTCGCTCAGCTTGGATCTAAGTATGGTAAGACGCACAATGTACTCAACCATTCTACTTATGATGTGATGAGTCCAGCCAAAGAATAGACCCCTCCTCTTGTAGCATCACTCATCTAATGCTACATGAGTTGTATTAGTACGTACATTTAAATATTTTAATTTTAAAGGTTGATTACTTATAGAATAATTTAATTTTATTTAAATAATAAAAATATTGATTTGTGGTGACAAAAATATGAAACATTTTAAGAAATATAAAAAATTATTCAATTTGATTTACTCAGGTTTTACTTGTTTTATTTTTTTAATAATATTTAGATTAGTTTATTTTAATTTTTTGTTTCTTTTATTATGAATAATATAATTATATATTTAGATTGGGAATTAATTTCTTTTAATTCTGTAAGAATTGTTTATATCTATTTTATTAGATTGGATATCTTTATTCAACCCTATTACTAAGGCTCCGCTGTCCGTTCGTCTGTCCGCCTGCCACCAGGCTGTATCTCATGAACCGTGATAGTTAGACAGATTAAATTTTCACAGATGATGTATTTCTGTTGCCGCTATAACAACAAACACTAAAAAAACAATAAAATAAATATTTAAGGGGGCTCCCATACAACAAACTTTTTTTTTTGCCGTTTTTATAGAAAATTGTAAGGAACCCTTTTTGCACGAGTCCGACTCGCACTTGGCCGGTGTTATTAATTGATCATCGTAATATCACCTAGTACGAGTATTACCATGACAGAGCTACAAGTATTACGAGTAATGAGTACGAGTATTAGTATGATGACGCACGGTGACCGTGAGAGAACCAGTGTGCGACGAGCAGGTCGCTGACCTATCGACAGTTCAAGGTCATCGCGGACCCGTACGTGGCATTATCTCAAGAAGTTGATAAAATATTATTGGGATAACCACTCTGATAACCTTCCAGATTGGTCCCATTTTTAGGGTTCTGTACATCAAAAGGTAAAACGGAACCATTATAGGATCACTTTGTTGTCCGTCTGTCTGTCGTTCAAGACCATTTTTCTCAGGAACGCGTGGAGGGAGGTATCAAGCTGAAATTCATATCAAATAATCAGGTCTACTGTCCCTTGGAGCTGTGAAAAAATCAAAAGATACAGCCGTTTATGCTGCAAATTTTCAACACTCGCAAGGGAATCAAAACCTATTACTTCCTGTGAACTCAGAATCTTGAAATTTGGCACAAAGCAACATCTTGTAGCACAGATATAGGAAAAATTGCGAAAAGCCTATTTTTTTTGTTACATCATATAATCAAAATATTTGTAATAATTTTAAACTTACTACCCCTTTCCTCATGATGATTTCATTTAGCAATAAAAATACCATAACTTTTACTGATATACCTATAGGTTTGTACGCAACCCTCGGTGCGCGAGTCCGACTCGCACTTGGCGGGTTTTTATTAAAATGGAACTGATGAAGAATACCACAGATGGCCTCCAGAACTCCTCAATGATAGGTATTTCACGGGTGGCAATAAGATATCTCGATTAAAGTTAGAGACTATGACGAAGCAGATTTAAATAAATGGATCTGATGAAAATGGTGCCATCGACCTGATCTGATTATGAAGCTGGTAGGCGCTGGAACTCCGTCATAAAGCAATGTATTCTAGCCGTGGTTGGGCAGATTTTGATGGTGTTTGGTGTGTGGATAGATGGGGGTTGGGAGGGGGGGGGGGGGGGGGGGGGGGCTTTTGATCCCGACACTACATTACCCGAGCGAAGCCGGGAATAACAAGTATTTACATAAATAATAATACAAGTAATACAAGTAGGTATTGTTGTACGACACTTGTTGTATAACTAGTGTTTTTATCTTAACTGATCTTGTGATCTTTATAATGTCATGGCACGTCGAAATATAAGACGATGTGTTAAAAATTTGGAGTCGTTGCGTTACATGCTCACTCAGTAAAACAGTAAAGTTACAAACTTGATGTCAATACAGTAATTACTTGAGGATGTCTATCTATCTATCCAGCCGGTAACACCCAATGCTGAGTAAAGGCCTCTTCTCTGTAAAGCTACTCCTGGCGGTCTTGTAATCTAAATAAATCATAGACAAGAATCACGATTGGTGAAACTTTTCTCGATAGCTTTATTTTTTGAAATTTGCCCTCCTAAACTCCGTTCTAGGTCCCTCCTTTAATTAGAGAAAATATTAAGTGTAAATTTTTATACTATTCAATCGTCGTCGTTTCGTATGAGGTAGTGCTGGCCTCTGGTGTCAGAGTTTGTCAAGCCGCCCGAGGGCCTCTGACATGGCTTATCGACTGCTATTAATCAATAGCAGCCGGGACCGACAGCTTAACGTGCCCTCCGAAGCACAGAGCGATGGAAATCCGCACATAACTTAGAAAAGTCATTGGTGCGGAGCCTAGGATCGAACCCGGTATCGTTGGATTCTGAGTTGCACTATTGAACCGTTAGGCTACCATCGCTCTTACTACTTCTACTATTCAGTAGGTACATTACTTAGATTAGTAGTTTTTTTTGTTATCCTATTGTTTCCCTAGCTGTTCAAAGGTCTCCCCCAAACATTTTCCAGTCATCCCGGCCTTTGGCAGTTTCCCACCACTCCTCGTAAGCTTCGAGATCGTCCCGCCAACGCCTTCTCGGCCGGCCTTGTCGTCGCCTTCCGTCTTCAGGCACCCAAGGGGTTACCACGTTCGCCCACTTTTCGGGGTGCATCCGACTGACGTGGCCAGCCCATTAGTAGTAAAAATAGGAAATTACTTATTTGTATAAAATGCTGCATATCCCTCGACAATAGTTGATTGTGTATTTGTAGTTGTAGCAAACAAGTTGCAGACCGTATCTACTATGTACGATGCTGTAACTGGTTGTTGGCGTAATCGAATAAATTTCAATATAAATGGTGCGCGCGCACATCATTTGAATAATAATTGTAAATATATTTACTGTGACAAGACCCTTTCGCACAATGTCTCCAAAAAAGTAAATCATAAAAACCCTTGAAGCGAGTCCAATACACTGTTACTCCATGATTTTACCAAAACTAGTATCATCACAGGCTGTGGTATGTCCGGCCTAAGAATAGACCCCTCCGTCTCCTCCCGTGGATGTCGTAAAAGCCGACTAAGGGATTACCCGGACTTGTTGATAAGATTCGTTAGTATAAGATTTGACCTTGCAGCTAGCTTATTATGAAATGTGTTATATTACTAGAAGAAAGCGTTAGCCGAGTCAGTCGTGGGAAGCAATGGCGGCGATCTGCTCACCACTTGTCACTTCTATATTCCACGATGGTGCCCACTGTGAAAAGAGGCCCATTGAGGCTCTGCCTACCCCCCTTCGGGAAAAAGGCGTGTGTCTATGTTTGTATGTATGTATGTAGTATCATCACAGCATGTACAGCGTCTACTGCTAGGACTCGAGCCTACTCTCGGCTGGCGAGCGTGCACGGGTCGTAGATACAGCACGACAGCACGAGCGATATAACTAGGCCGCCCTGAAGTGGCCGGCTGGAAAGCAAGAGGTGCGGGTTCGATTCCCGCTACGATTCAAATTATAGCATGATCTGCAAATTGCTCCGCGTCTGTGTGTTTTGGTACCATGGTAGGTACACCAGGTACTCGAAGTAGCTGTTACACACGACACTCTTTTTTTTAAGTCGAATGATAAAACTGTCTTACGGCCCACCTGATGTAAAGTGGTAACCGCCGCTTATAGACACCGGGGGTATTGTCGATGAGCTGCCTACCCTGAAGGAATTTATGATCATGTTTCTTGAAGCGACCCATGTCGTAACCAAGCTTGAAAACCTCAGATGGAAGCTCATTCCATAGTTTGTAGGTATGAGGTAGAAATGATCGAGTAATGAGTCGTTCGAGAAACCCAGGGCTCTATTATGTGTGGATGAGCTTTGTCACTGTGCCGGGAAGAGCGATGGTAAAACCTCGATTGAGACTTGCACTGACTTGTGTTTGGTTGATTGTCGCGGCTATTCGTAAGCCCTAACCCATCCGCTCAGCTCTTGTGCCCGCTGTAAGAACAGGTGTTCCACTGTCCCTTCTTCCTGCCCTGACAGCAGAGTCTCGAGCACCGCCGTAAAGTCGCATGCCTTTCGATCTTCTATAGGTTACATTTCGGGGAATGCTCCCTGGAACTTCACCAACAGATCCCACCATCTCCTTTTCATCCTAGGACGAGCAGACGCACGGCTCAGTACCATCTTCACATCATTAGTATACCCTCTATTCGTACTAAACGATTCAGTTCTACCTTTATAATGCGAGCTGCTAAGGAGTGGAATACCCTACCGTCATCTGTCTTTCCTGAAAACTATAATCTGGGTCTCTTCAAGTCAAGAGTGAATAGGTGCCTTCTAGACCTTTGTGCTTCATCTTCGGCCACATCGTCACTTACCAACAGGTGAGACCGTGGTCAAACAAAGGTCTATCATAGTTAAAAATGAAAAAAGATAAGAATAATCAATTTATTGGTTAAGAAGTTTTTACACGTCAGTCAGGAATTATAAGACAAAACATTAATTAAAAAAAAATACTTATTTAAACAATCCTTACTAACTTAAACCTTAAACCAATTTAAATTCAAACATCATGTCAAATTAATTTGATGTGATGATTTAAACTTGGATTAAACGTGAGTTTTAATTAATTTGATGTGATGATTTAAACTTGGATTAAACGTGAGTTGAGGTCACAGGTCACAGTGTCCAAGTCAAGTCAAGTCAAAAGTATTTTATTCATTGAAATCACAAGGATCATTTTGAATCAACTTAAAAAATAAATTTACATTTACTCCTGTTCCAACGCAACCAGACCTAGAAGAATCAGGCAACAAACACGGTCTGTTTTTCTTTTGATGATCCTTCTTACTACTAGGTGGGGAACGCCTTTGTGGTGCCTCGAGAACAAGTAGAAGCTGATTCAAGGAAAAAAGGAAAACCAAATTAAAAGCCTTACTTAGGTAGGCGTAAGATGATAGAGAGAATCAGCAAAAGTTCATAAGGCAGCACACACTACGCTTGATATACTCATAAATAACACATCAGTAATAAATTATATGCAGGTACAGACATGCAAATTGTCAAATTAGGTGTCGAGGGGCAGAGCGACATCAGGCCACGCGGCTTTATCATTAACATAGTCATGTAGTGTGTAATACGCTTTCTTAATTCAATTATTCTTTATGTAAGATTTAAATCTTCGAATCGAAAGTTTAGAAGCACTTTCTGGAAGTTTATTATAGAACCGAACAGAATTCCCCATAAAAGACCCAATTACATTTTTTTATCTAAATTTGGGAATACTGAGTTTATTTTTATTTCTCGTGTTAAAACAATGCACGTCACTTTTTTTCATAAATTTATCTAAGTTTTTATGTGTATATAATAAGGTTTCGTAGATATATTGCGATATTACCTTGAGAATGTTAATTTCCTTAAAACGCTCCCTCAAGGAGTCACGTGGCTTCATTTTATAAATGGCACGTATTGCCCGTTTTTGTAAAACAAATATTGCTTGGATGTCTGCTGCTTTCCCCCACAGAATGATGCCATATGACGTAACACTATGGAAGTAGCCAAAATAAACTAGCCTAGCTGTAGCTTCATCAGTAAGCTGCCTTATCTTACGAACTGTATATGCAGCGGAACTAAGTCTACCCGCAAGTGCCTCAATTTGTGGTCCCCACTGCAAACTTGCATCAATATTAAGTCCTAAGAAAACAGTAGAGTTTACAAGATTGAGTGTCTTGAGATGTGTTGACGACGGAATCTTTCCAGATCTTATGAAACATAGTAAATTAATTCCTTTGTTCAAGTCTGGAAATGCAAAAGATCCAGCTAATTATAGGCCGATTTCTATATTGCCCGCGTTAAGTAAAATCTTTGAAAAACCTTTTATTACTCAATTATTGTCACACTTTAACTTCCAGAGACTACTTCATAGTCATCAATTTGGATTTACCAAGGGTCGATCAACAGCTGATGCTGGTATCATGCTTTTTGAACACATATTTCAAGCATGGGAAAACTCGCAAGACGCGATCGGAGTATTCTGCGACCTATCCAAAGCATTCGACTGCGTGAGTCATGCTACTCTAATTTTGAAGTTAAAACATTATGCCATCCAAAATCAGGCAATTAACCTTGTAAATTCTTACTTATCCAACAGAGTACAAAAAGTTGACTTTGGTGGTGAAAGGTCTTCAGGATCGTCTATTGTTATGGGAGTGCCCCAGGGTTCAATACTAGGCCCATTTATATTTTTAGTATACATTAACGATCTCCCTTTTTATGTAAAAGACATGTGTGATATAGTTTTATTTACTGACGATACGTCTTTAATTTTCAAAGTTGATAGGTCAAAAGCTAATTACGATGATGTAAATAAATCACTATCGCGAGTTCTTGATTGGTTCACTGTAAAAAATCTGTTGCTCTGTGCTAAAAAAACTAAATGCATTAAATTCACTTTGCCAAATGTAAAACATTACCCAACTAATATTAAAATAAATTTCCTCCTGTTTTATCCTGTTTTATTGCACCATATGCAGGTGACGTTTAGCTGTTATTTATTGTTAAAGGACTACTTTAGTGAGGCTTAGCGAAGTTATGGCACAAACCATGGCTGCCGTGAAGAGTACGACATTTTTATTGCAGCGTAACGATCACACAATACCGGCAAGCGTAGCCGTAGCGCCCCGGAGTTGAACGATGGACGACTGAGTGAGAGTAGAGGAGGGGAGACGCGTGAGGATTCGGCCACAATCATAAAAAACCGGCCAAGTCCGAGTCGGACTCGCGCACGCAGGGCTCCGTACAATTATCTCCAAAACGACAAAAAAAACATGTTTGTTGCATGGGAGCTCCCTTAAATATTTTTTTTATTCTGTTTTTTAGTATTTGTTGTTATAGCGGCAACAGAAATACATCACCTGTGAAAATTGTAACTGTCTGACTATTACGGTTCATGAGATACAGCCTGGTGACAGACGGACAGCGGAGCCTTAGTAATAGGGTCCCGTTTTACCCTTTGGGTACGGAACCCTAAAAAATAACAACAACAAAAAAAACATAACTATCCGGAAAGTTACAAATTTCAACAAAAAAATATATTTACCAGAGGGGTGAGTCTGAGTTTTGCAAACACCATCGTAACGGTGAACGTAACACGATCGTACGTGTATAACATAATAACTAGCTATTAATCTGTGCCAAAAACGTCACAGATTAATGGCTAGTTACTACGCAATACACGTACACTCGCCGTTACGATCATCGTTACGATGGTGTGTGTAAACTCGGACTTGCCCCTCTGATGTCCCTGTGATCACAGAACAGGAATCTGTTGTCAGAATGTAAAAAGTGTCCACCATATTACTACGATTATAATATTGATGAACTCTGTGGCGCAGCGGGCGAAGGTTCGCCTGCGACGCAGGAGGTTGCTGGTTCGATTCCCGCCTCGAAACAAATATTTTTATAATCTGCAGTTATCTGTTCAGTTCAGGGTGGTCTGGGTATATTCTATGTATAATTTAAAATAAAATATTTAATTTAAAATATCTATCTATGTAATGTATTGTATTAAGTATATCAGTTATCTAGTACCCCCCATAACATAAGCTCTGCTTAGCTTGGGGCTAGATAAAGTTGTGTGAATTGACAAGCATTAATAAAATGTGATTAGGTGGTTCTGTGGTCGTGCTGCAGTTCAGTAACGTGCTCTCGTTGATTGCAGAGCGTCTCCCATTCTCAATCCGCGTGCTGCTGGAGTCGTGCGTGCGCAACTGCGACAACTTCCAGGTGTTGGAGAAGGATGTGCGTGCGGTGCTGGACTGGGAGACCCACCAGGCGGCGGATGGCGGCGTCGAGATCGCCTTCAAGCCCGCGCGCGTCATTCTGCAGGTCCGTACTGCCGCGCCTCGCACGGCGCACGATACTGCTCAAACCGTGCTCATAACTAATAGTCATCATCATCAACCTTCTGCAGTCCACTGCTGGACATAGGTCTCTCCCATGACGCGCCACTGAGCCCGGTCCTCGGCTCTCCTCATCCAGTTTCTGCCAGCCACCTCGCGCAAGTCGTCGCTCCACTTACTAAACTTGTACCGTATGGCCCCCTAGTCCTATTCCTAATAGTCTGAAGCAGTAGGGCGGCATAAAACCAGAGTGTGGCCAAATAGGATTTTATTAGATTCTTTGACCACGACATCTTAGTCACGGCACACAAAGTTTGTAAAGCGTGGGTGTCCGCAAAATCTGTTTCCACTTCTACCTTCGAGAAGTACTTCCTTTGTTATGGTGATCCGGCCGAAGGTGGTGGGTGGGTTTTTTTTTTTTTTTTTTTTTTAACATTGTTAGACCTTTGTTTGACCACGATCTCACCTGTTGGTAAGTGACGATGTGGCCGAAGATGAAGCACAAAGGTCTAGAAGGCACCTATTCACTCTTGACTTGAAGATACCCAGATTATAGTTTTCAGGAAAGACAGACGACGGTAGTGTATTCCACTCCTTAGCAGTTCGCATTATAAAGGTAGAACTGAAACGTTTTGTGCGAATAGAAGGTATACCAATGAGGTAAGGATGGTACTGAGCCGTACGCCTGCTCGTCCTATGATGAAAAGGAGATGGTGGGATCAGATCGTGCAGTTCCTGGGAGCATTCACCGAAATGTAACCTATAGAAGATCGCAAGGCATGCAACCTTACGGCGGTGCTCGAGACTCTGGATCTTAGTCTCCGCCATATGTTGCTCACCTATAAGCCTGAAAGCTCTACGTTCGATCGAGTCCAAGGCAGCAAGCTGGTGTTTGGCCGAGCCATCCCAAACATGGCGGCAGTACTCCATACCAGCCCGGACTTGTGCTTTATATAAACTGAGAAGCTGTCCTGGTGTGAAGTAACGCTTTACCTTCCGAGACAATAAGTGGTTGTTATGGTTTCTTCCCCTGGCACTACAGCGCGCACAGCGGGAAGTGGGCGTTTGGCCACAGAAAGGTCCTAGCGTTCACGCCTTAGTCCGGCCCTGGATGGTCTTCCACCCGTCAAACGTCGAACTCGTTCCTGGTTCCTGGAATCGAGAATACCGAATGTGGGTACCTGTAACTTCTGTTCTGGGGGCACACCAAGGCTTCACGAAGAAAGAATAAGTACCTACTTCCCCGGAACAGAGTTTACATGTATAGAAGAAAAAGCAGAAGGCCAAGATGTATCTAATGATGACAATATATTTTAATTAGATAAATATGAAAGAAATAACGATATCTTTAAAAAAATGGAAGTTTACGGTAGATACAAGAATTAAGATGATAAAGAAGTGATAGGTATTGTGTTTAGGTGTGGGTCCACTAGCCACAATGCCCGCACCGGCGAGCTAAAGTGACGTGGACCCGCCTTGATGCCAGTCCAGCTGCGACAGACAGGTGCCGAAGCGGCATCTGCTAAGTGGGTTACCCCCACCGCACGTAATCCTGCGCTGGTCTGTAAACCGGTTACATTGCAACTTCGTATTGCTATGAGTTGTAAATAGTTTTAAATTAAATAATTATCCTACGTTCTAAACTAAATATTACGTTCTTGTAACGCTTCGTTACAAACTTTGGGTTTACATATTTTTAGTAATATTCAATTCAATTTTGATTTATTCAATCAACATACATTAAGATTACACAATTACACATATCCACAGTACATACAAGCCTAACTAGATTTGATTGTCAATAAATGCACAATACAGCAATGATTCCGATACTGACAATCAAACCTAGCAGCAAACATCTTCAGAATGTTGTTATATTGTGAGTTCAATTATAGGAAGTCCCGCAGTTCGGTGTGCGTCTTGGCATGGGCCTCCTTTCCACTGGCTTCTATTGAGTGCTACCCTTCTCTAGTGTTGTCCAGCTTTACTTTTTGGGTCGTCTTCACATCTTGTTTGTTGACGCCCTCTATTGCGCTTACCATCTCTGGGGTACCAATCCTACTGATTGGTACACCTTTTACACCATTTGTCCTGAGGATCTCGGATCATGTGTCCTGTCCATCTCCACTTCTATATAATCTTTATATAGATGAGTATCTAGGTGCATACTTATGACGTGGGTGGTATTGAGGGTGTAGTGATGACGTGCTGTTGCAGGACCTGACGGGTGTGCCAGCCGTGGTGGACTTCGCGGCCATGCGCGACGCCGTGAAGCGGCTGGGTGGTGACCCGGACCGCATCAACCCGATCTGCCCCGCCGACCTGGTCATAGACCACTCCGTGCAGGTCGACTTCGCCAGAGTGTAAGTACAAACTGCCAGGGTGTGAGTACAAACTGCCAGGGTGTAAGTACAAACTGCCAGTGTGTGAGTATAAACTGCCAGTGTGTGAGTACAAACTGCCAGGGTGTGAGTACAAACTGCCAGGGTGTGACTACAATCTGCAAGGGTTTGAGTACAAACTGTCTGTGTTTCCTGGGGGGAAATAACTATAGCAGATTTTGATGTTTTTTTTTTTTGTAACTATGATAGACCCTCGTTTGACCGTGATCTCACCTGTTGGTTAGTGACGATGCAGCCGACGTTGGAGCACGAAGGTCTAAAAGGCACCTATTCGCTCTTGCCTTAAAGAGACCCATATTATAGTTTTAAGGAAAGACAGTCGACCGGTAGTTTATTCCATTCCTTAGCAGTTCGCATTATAAAAGTGAAACCGAAACGCCAAGTGCGAATTGCGGGTACTTATACTGATGAGGTAAGGATGGTACTGAGCCGTGCGCCTGCTCGTCCTATAATGAAATGGAGATGGTGGGATCAGATCGTGAAGTTCCTTGGCACTTTCCACGAAATGTAACTTATAGAAGATCGAAAGGCATGCGACTTTACGGCGGTGCTAGAGACTCTGGATTCTAGTCTCCGCCATATGTTGCTCACCTATAAGCCTGAAAGCTTTGCGTTCGATCGAGTCCAAGGCAGCGAGCTGGTGTTTGGCCATCCCAAACTTGGCAGTATTTGGTGTGTGGATAGATGGGGGGGTTGAGAAGGGGGGAGGATGGTGTTATCCCGACACTAGCTGTGCGAAGCCGGGGTGCGATGCTAGTATATTCTAAGAACACATTACACTGTCCTCAGGCCGGACGCGTTGAACAAAAATCAAGAACTCGAGTTCGAGAGGAACAAGGAGAGATTCCAGTTTTTAAAGGTAACTAAATACTACACACTATCAGCAAGTTGTTGTGGCAACGGGCAGGCCATATAGCTCGCAGGACTGATTACTTTGGGGGAATTAAGGTTCTAGAATGGCGACCACAAACTGGATGAGGCAGAAGAGGAAGGCCTCACTCTCGATGATAGAGGCCGCAGGGAGGTGGTGGATGGAGGCGGCTCGAGAACGAACGTCGTGGCATTCTATGTGGGATACCTATGTGCAACAATAGGTAGTAGAATTTTAGCAGTAGTAGAGCTTTCTTGTGAAAGAGTTCGTCCGGGGAAGTACTACCTCCATACCTGCCCATACCTCCATTCTGCTGCAAAGCAGTAGTGCTCGCATTGCTGTGTTCCGGTTTGAAGGGTATGGGTGCCGGTGAAATTACAGGCAGATGATACTTTTCATCTTTATGCCACATAGGGTGCGTCCTAGGTCCAGTGAGTGTCTGTAGGCTGAATATGCGCTGACTGTGGCCCCCCTATGATGGACGGGGCCTGGTCCAGCACGTGACGTGACGTCTTCTACGTTGACGTTTTCGTCGTTCTTCTTTTACTTGTTTCTTTGAATCAGCTTCCACTTGTTCCTCGAGGCGCCACACAGGCGCTCCCCACCTAGTAGTAAGAAGGATCATCAAAAAACCAGATCGTGTTTGTTGCCTGATTCTTCTAGGTCTGGTTGCGTTGGAACAGGAGTAAATGTAAATTTATTTTTTAAGACTATTCAAAATGATTCTTGTGATTTCAATGAATAATAGTATATTATGCAATTAGTGAATAAAGGACGGATTTAAAGCAAGGGCCATAGATGAATCTCGAGCAAGTCGCAATCTGAGCGACGCGAGTGATTCATGGCTCTCGATATAAATCCGTTTTATTCAAGAGTTGCATACTATACTTTATACCATGAATACGAGATTTAAGCGAAAATAGGCATCTACTTCATCAGTTGAATACATTTTCAATCGATTTATTGTTAAGCAACACACTTTGTGTTCGTACAACTTAGGTAGGTGCAGTATTCAAAATAGTGCCAATTTACTAATCACAGCCAAGAACACAAAACAGTGTTTATTCTAGTGACTCCTTGTCGAAAATGTCGACCAATCAAATCTCGAGGAGTTATTTGCACAAGAAGTTTGTATGTCGAGTTTTCTTTGCACATGGACTTTGTATCGAGTATTTTTTGCGCAAGGAGGTTGTATAGGAGTTGTTATTTGAGGGTGTTGCATTGAGATGGAGGCCCGAGTATATTCGGGTGTTCTAAATTCAAACGCCACAATCGTGATTAAAAGTGCTTTTTATTCACTGCTAAAAAGAAAATATAATCAGTGAATAAAATAAGCTTTTTAGAGGGGGAATGGTATAAAATACTTTTTGACTTTTGACTTTGACTTTGACGTGTGTGGTACATGGCGTTTGTGTGTTGTTGCAGTGGGGCGCGGAGGCCTTCGACAACATGCTGATCGTACCGCCGGGCTCCGGCATCGTGCACCAGGTGAGCACGCCGCGCGTCAGGCCGCCGAGCATTCACCTTAAGCTGAGGCGAAACCAACGCGTTCAGCCCGCGTCCGCGGTGGCGTGCACGGTGGTGATCCATTGTCCTACCATTGGTCGTCACCGTGCACGCCACTAAGGACGCGGACTGAACGCGTTGGTTTGGCCTTAGCTTTAGATAGATGACGACCTCTGTGGCGCGGCGGGCGAAGGTTCGCCTGCGACGCAGGGGGGGTTGCGGGTTCGATCATACAAATATTTGTTCCAAACCTGTTGTTGTAAACCTAATACAAAAGTAGTGGAGGCGCTGATGAGTGATGAGGCAGTTCTTCTGTTATACTCATCAGTTAGGGGACTAAGTATCTTTGTTGCTATCAGTTTCAATTAGTTGCATGCAATGTAGTTTCTATCCGTAAAGAGGCTCCTACGAGTGCTCACGCAGTTTTCCTACAAAGATTGATTGCGTGAATTAGGTAATCGCAGGAACGTCATTTCAAATAGAAACAATACTGAAGCCGATGCAACAGAGCTGCGTAATCGCACCACTTGACGTTGTTAGATATCTGTGCAACTGGCTGTCGCCTGCGGTTTCGCCCGCGTTAGGCTGCGTCTCCGCCAGAGCTGGGCGACGCTATTTTCATAGCTCTCCTAATGCTAATTACAATTATGTTCAACTATGTATTACAGCTTTTTTAGCCTTGTGAAATAAATAATTTTCTATATATCTATCCTCGCACAGCTCCGCTAGCTCGCACAGCTATGGTGGATTCTCCTGAGGCCGCTGTTTTAAAGCCGATTTTCATCAACATTGGTTCAGTGCGTTTAATGTTTTGATCTGTTTGCAGTATAACTAAAGTCAATGAAAACTTTCACTAGCCGTTGGGCCACTTTACGCTAACACTCGCATGCTCCATGCTGTTGTAAGAGCTTTTTAGTGTGAGATTTTGTCCGGGGACCATACCTGGTCTGTTATCGCCGCAAAGCAGAAGTGCTCGCATTGCTGTGTTCCGGTTTGAAGGGTAGGTATAGGCACATGGGACTTTTCCACTGGAAAATTGGGACGTTTTGGGACGGACGAAGCTTGGCCTGCGACGCAAGAGGTTGCGGGTTCGATTCCCGCCTCGGATCAAATATTTGTGCGATCGCAGATATTTGTTCAGCGTGTTCTGGGTATTTCCTATGTATAATAAAAAATATCTATCTATGTAATATATATTGTATTAAGTATATCAGTTATCTAGTACCCATAACATAAGCTCTGCTTAGCTTGGGGCTAGATAATGTTGTGTGAACTGTCCAGCATTATTTATTTTATTTATTTAATCTCTGTCTCAGGGTGGCGGGCGCAGTGCAATGCTGCATAGGGCGCGTTTTAGGTCGACGTGACCTATGAGATAATGCATTGTTACGAGTAAAGGCAGAGGTTACCGCCTAGCGTTAGGTGGGTAACCTGCTTGTAAAGAAACTCATTAAAAAAAAGTTTATCATGGAAACTTGTCAAATGGCTTGTATTGATCAGTGAAAGTGGTCAATAGTCAAAAAGATCGCCATTGTTGCGCAATGTTTTATCTGCGTGTTTAACTGTAAATTAACTACCAATTCTATGGTGCATCTTTTAATGAGGGCTTTTCATTAACGAATAAAACAAAAAGTATTTCGATTTGGCTCGATAGATGGCGCTGACTCAAGTACACTTGTCAAAATAACAAATGCATTGTCTGTGCTTTTGTGTGAATATTACGAAAATATATCACTACGTTGTTGACGTTCACATTTCACTTTACTTTGACAGAGCTACTTTAGCTTGTACAGAGCTGGCGCCATCTATTTTCAAGGCTATAAACATGATGTGAAACGGTCGTGAAAACCCCTCATTAACAAAAAAGTGCCGCCATTTTGAATTTTTTAGTTGAATTTTTTGTGGTTGCAGGTGAACCTGGAGTATCTGGCGCGCGTGGTGTTCTCTGACGGCGCCGTGCTGCATCCAGACTCCGTGGTGGGCACCGACAGCCACACCACCATGATCAACGGGCTGGGGGTCGTGGGCTGGGGGGTGGGGGGTGAGTACACCCGCGCACGCGCCAACCTGATACCATAGACTAACTAAACATGCTGCTAATCTCATACAAGAAAACGTGCATCGATGAATGATTGCCTACAATGACGCTAGATGTCGCTGTTTTGAATCTGTTATAAACGATTGAAATCATTTTTACATGTATTTCGAATAGATCGTAAAAACATGTTTTGCGACCATAGTCACATAATTAAAAAATAAATTAGAAATTTAAATGTTAATTTTTAAAGAGATTAGGTAATTGGTTTAAAATGCTGATTGAATGAATTTGCCAGCGCCGTCTAGAAATAGCCTGAAATTGACCTTTTTTGAGTCACGTTTTCTTGTATGAGATTAGCAGTCTATTGTGTTTAGTTAGTCGATGCGGATACCAACACGAGTACGGACCCAGTTTGCGGACGCGAAATGACGCTCTTGTGATTACACAGTTCACGCAATTTGCCTACATAGCTTAATTGCAACCAGACTGTGAATCAATTAAGTAATCGCAAAAACTTGATCTTAAATAGAATTAGCATTGAAACCGATAGCAACGGAGTTACATAATCTCGCTCATGAACGCAAGCTCGTATGTCGTCTCATTAAAAAGTCTGGTCGAGTGGGGACGTTAGGAGCGTGTGTGGATGACGTCAGACCGGTCATAAAGTGAATGAATGACATAACGCATAAAACTAAAAATAATTGCATAAAAGCAAGTAATTTTTAGAAAATCTTTGAATGCAAAATTACTAAGTTTTAAAAATAAAATAAAGTCTCCTTTCAGTTAAATATCCTATCTACAATATTTAAGGTACTTTCCTTTCATGTCGCATAGTCTTGGAACGCCCTGTATATCCTTTCATCATCGGACACGAGGCCCTTTTCAGGGACATAGAGCCTGGCCCTCTTCAGGGGCATAGAGCCTAAAACTGGCCTCAAAAAATATTAATGAAGATCACATTAATAACTTTTTTAAAGGCGATACATTTCTTCCGTAAAAACATTTATATAGCTCCATTATTTTGCCGCGAAAGGGTCTCGTTTCAAAGGTTGTTAGGTTTTATAAACAGGCTGTTCTTCCCCCTCCAGGTATCGAGGCGGAGGCCGTGATGCTGGGGCAGGCGATCAGCATGCTGCTGCCCAAAGTGGTGGGGTACAAGATGGTGGGCGAGTTGGACCCGCTCGTCACCTCCACCGACCTCGTGCTCACCATCACTAAGGTAAGGGGGGGGGGGGGGGGGGGTATGGAGATCTTCAAGCCAAGAGATCAAAAATCAAAAATCCCTAAACTTGTGTAATTTTTATTTATTTTTTGCTAGTTTAGTGAGGCGTAGTGAAGCTATGTATTGCTTCAATAAGGGAGGGTTATAATATTTATTCAAAAGGTTTCAGGTTCAAATGGTTCTCTAGTTTGATCTACCAAAACCTGCCTTTGCAGGCGTATGTACATTGAAAGCGAAAGCCAAAATTAGTGTATACAATTAAACATATCAAGGCAAACAGAAAGGTCACATAGTTATATAAGTAACAAAACACAACATAAATTAAATTCTATAACCAAAAAATTCATCAACGCTATAAAAGCATTTCTCTGCAAATTATCGTATCAAATTGGGTTTAAATCTAGAAAATCACATGCCCTTGAACTCCTCAGGAATTTTATTAAATGGTTTTTTATTTCATTAAATATATATTAGTTAGTGGTCTAAATAATTTATTTTTATGTTGAGGTTGTAAGCTATAACTGAAATTTCTACTTGCTTGCTGTAGAAAGGAAGGTCTTGCTTGTAGGTCTTTATGCTGGCTGATATACAAATACACCTACATCGAGGACATAGATAGAAGTCAAAGTCAAAATTTTGTTACATTGAAAATAGGGCCTGCATGAGTGTATCATCTTCAAACCAAAAATAGCCCTATCACATCTTTTTGAATTATAAATGCGCGTTCTATATTGACACAGCTACCCCAGATTAGTATTCCGTAGCGTAACGTAAGAGAGAGTTGACATAACCATGGTAAGCTGTAATAGCAGCCTCTCCGGACACTACCTGAGCTGTTCGTCTTAGTGGATACACAAAACTATTTAGTCTTGAACAAACGCTGTCTACCAAGAACATAGACTATCCATAGTAGGTAATGCCCAAAAATTTTATGGAACAGGTATCTTCAATCATTCGTCCATCATATTATGAGTTTAGCCTCTATGTTTGTGTGTATGGATGAACCTTCAGAACTCAAAAACCAAAGAACCGGTTTTGACAAATGAGGTGTCAATCGCTTCGTCTTTCAAAACCGATATCTGAGGTTCCCTGTGATCACAGAACAAGAATCTGTTTCAAGAATTGAAAAAACATCTAATTTTGTTAACAAGACAAAAACTAATAACTTAATCAACGTTTTATTTGTATAATAAATAAATAAATAACGGTTCATATATCTTAAAAACTTCAATGTTATACAATATTCTATGGTATTATGGCCTCCTCGACAATTCTGACACATATATGACGGTGAGAGGTCACCCTAGACTAGCCCCTCAGGCAACTAGAACTCGGTTGGAGGTAAAGTGAGCTCTTGTCGCAACTACCAGGCAGCTATGAGTCGGCAGGAGGTGTAAAGTGCGGTGTGATGTTTCAGCACCTGCGCTCGCTGGGCGTGGTGGGCCAGTTCGTTGAGTTCTTCGGGCCGGGCGTGGCGGCGCTCAGCATCGCGGACCGCGCCACCGTCGCCAACATGTGCCCCGAGTTCGGCGCCACAGTCGCGCACTTCCCGGTCGACGCGCGCTCGCTCGGCTATCTCGCGCAGACCAGTGAGTATTACCAGCACAGCGCCGGGACATTCGAGCAGAGCCTACGCTCTGCTCGAATGTCCCGGCGCTGAAGTGAAGCTGAGGACAAACCATCTGACGGAAGCGGCTTATTGGTATCTAGTCAGTACATTGAATACTATGCAAACTATCGTTCGTAAGACGCGGACGTGACCTTGAGTCGCCCTTGAGCGTTCAGACGTCCGAACCGAATCTAGCCGGCTGGATGTTTGTGCGTCCGCGGACGTTTCGAGTGTCACAAGCGAAACCGCGCCGCTCGCAGAAATTAATTTTGTAAAAATTTAAAAATAAACAATTTATCAACGCAATTAAACGGCTGAACCGATTTTGATCAAATATAGCTAAGAACACTCCCGACTAATTCACCTTTCAAACAAAAAGTAAATAAATCGGTTCATCCGTTCGGGAGCTACGATGCCACAGACAGACACACGCACAGCCACACACACAGAAACACACACACACATAGACTCACACACACAGACACGTCAAACTTATAACACACCGTCGTTTTTGCGTCGGGGCTTAAAAATAATTGAATGTGTTGTGGCCATGAATGCCTATATAACCACAAACTCACTATAAAAATGCTTTTTTTTGGAGGACAACATAAGACAGCTGCCTCTTAATCTACAAACTCGTCCTCTCTGTCGCTGCTCGTCATGTTTCTCGATTGACAAACCTTTAGGAATGATAAAGCCAGGCTTCCGAAGACGCCGTCTCGACTACCGTGCCCACCGCTAAGCCGCGGCTGACAAACGCGTCCGATACTTTGTTCTCAGCTTGAGCGTCGCCAGGTGCCGGACGAACGCCGCATAGGGCGCGTCCTAGGTGGACGTGACCTGTGAGGTAATGCACTGATAAAGGCAGAGGTTACCGGTTAACATCAGGTAGGCCATCTGCTTGCTGTGTCCATTTATTTAAATAGTTTACGGGGTGAGCGAAGCGTCCTTGCAACAACTGGTTAGTTCATAAGACGACTCAAAATGATTCTTGTGATTTCTATTAATAAAATACTTTTGAGTTTGACACCATAGTGATGCATTTCTCCACCATAGTGGTGCGTTCCTCGTCATCTGTTGCACCGCACAGTTCACGAAACACCGCGATTCCAGTCCCCTTTTCTCCGACACAAAAAACGCTTCCTGGTGGCTTGCTTTGTGGTTTTTATTTTTTAATGTTGCGTTTATACGCATAATTGCATAGTTCGGATTTATTTAATAATACTTCAATGTTTGTATTCCACCCTTATAATTATAATTCTTTATTGTACACAGAAAAACATATTACAAATAAAATAAAAACAAAAGATATGTACAAAGGCGAGCTTAACCCTAGAGAGTTTTCTTACAGCAATCCTTTGAGGCAAGAGAGAGATGATAAAGATGGCAGGAAGGTGTACAAATACAGGAAAAAACAGAAAAAAATAAAACAACCTATAAACATACATATAATAATACCAAGCTAATTTTTAAAATACTCTACTAAATATTAAAAGTAAAATATATTTACATAAAATACCTACATCATTACTAAATACACCTTACTCACGTCACTTACAGATCGATCTCAAGAGAAGATAGACATCATCGAGCGTTACTTGCGCGCCACACAACAGTTCAGAGACTACAACGACCCGCGGCAAGACCCCGTCTTTTCGAAGGTACAGCTCCTATTTAAGGCTCCGTGCTCGTCTCGCCCTAACAATATGACTCCTCCTCCCGGGAAAGACGACTGAAAATTACGCCAGGGGATGCGCAGAAGCCTCAATCGGAGTATTAATACTTATCCGCCAGCCAAGCGTAGTGGTTACGGCGATCCCCCCCCCCCCCCCTAATGTATGGGAAGACCTCGTCCGGCAGTGCTCGAGTACTTACATGAAGTTGTTAGTTGCGTAAAACAGGAGAGCCCCCTTCTAAGTCCGCATATTGTAACGCGCAACTACGGAACCCTACAATGCGCCTGGCCGGATTTTATTTCTTTTTAAGTTTTTTCATACAGTACTGCTTTCTGTAAACCGTAACAGATTGGGTCGGTACATGGGTTGATGCACCTGGGTGATTTAAATGCACTACTTGATAGACTTGCTTTACCTGGGCCCTGGGTCTGTGAGGGGTGATGGGCCCTGGGTCTGTGAGGGGTGATGGGCCCTGAGTCTGTGAGGGTTGTTGGGCCCTGGGTCTGTAAGGGATGATTGGCCCTGAATCTGTGAGGGGTGAAGTGTTTTGTCCGTCATAAAACTTAAGGTGGATGTTTTTGGTGTTTTTTTGCCCATTACAGCTCATCAACACTTCTTCTGATAGCGAAAGTTGAGTTCGCGAGAACTACGAGACTTAACACACATGTTTTAATTGATAGTATCTCATAAATATCATCAGTTTAGCTATGATACTCCTAAACACATTTTTGCAGTGTTTTTTTTGTTTGAGGTATCGTAGCTAAACTGATGATATTTATGAGATACTATCAATACAGATAAAATAATACTACTTATACTAGTACTATCAATTAAAACATGTGCGTTAAGTCTCCTAGTTCTCGCGAACTCAACTTTCGCTATCTGAAGAAGTGTTGATGAGCTGTAATGGGCAAAAAACACCAAAAAATTTGAATTTCGCGCCGCAAGCGTGAACATTCACCTTAAATCCTAGAGATCTGGAATTTGGACATTCCTTTTGTGGTCTTGGGAAGTACTAGCATTAAATTGTCCCCCTGCGGCGCTGAGTAACATGATGTGACGTCTACAGGTTGTGGAGTTGGACCTGTCGTCGGTGGTGACGTCAGTCAGCGGCCCCAAGCGGCCGCAGGACCGCGTCTCCGTCTCGCTGATGAAGAAGGACTTCCAGGAGTGCCTCACCAACAAGGTACGTGGGACAAAGTACTTTTTTCTCAATCTATATATACAGGGTGTCCCATATTTAATGGATAATCCGGCAAGTGCATACAGGGGGAGCAAAGCTGCACAGAAAAAAAAAAAAAAAAAAAACGGTCCCGGAAATACAAAACTTTGAAAAAAAAAGAAAAGCTGCCTATGCGCACATTATTGGACACTACAACTACAAATTGAGGAATTATCAATAGTTTTTTTTCTGTGAAATGTTTCTGAATGTTGGGCCTTGCCAACGTGCTACCTAATTCATGACTATACCCTGAAACAGAATTCGAGATATTTTTTGTAAACAAACAAATGTCACCGTCTTAGAGACAAGCCAGTGGTAAAATCATTTTTTTGCGTGAATCATGTTTTACAAGTAACTGACCAGCGGCTTTTCCTACGGTATTAAATTTTTGTAATATCCGCCAGCGGGTTCGCTCGCGCAGTATGTACCTTCAATTTGCGGCAAATAAACGCAAACCCACTACCTACCTAAGTTTATCTGACGAGTCAATGTGTAAACGGCAAAATGTTATATATAACTCTTACCTATTGATACAGTATGACCATTACATTGTAAAACTGTGCGAAAAGCACATTCGTATATGGCAAATGAGGAGAAACGAATGAAATTAACAAAATGGGGACCGGCTTTCAAAACAAAGCCCATTGTTTAGAATCTCTGCAGTGTTCCAAGTAACATGAAATATTTTCTACTAACAAATATATTTTTGCTTGATAACTTTGTTAATAACCGAAATAACTCAAAAATATATACGACAAAATATTGATTACTTTATAGTTCATCAGATCTGAGTTAAAATAACATGTCCGAGCCTGTTTATTGGCCTAATTTAATAAACTACCATAGAGCACCTATTTTATTGCTAGCATCTGTAACATAACATTTTTTGTTTTTTTACAAAATGTTTTAAAAAACCAGAATAGCAAATGTCTGTTTCTAATGTCTAAGTTTGAGCACCTGTGGTGAAAAAAAAACGTGTCGTAACCTGGGTGGCCAACAATTTTAAAAATAAGCCTTCTGCCGTTTCTAAAAAGACACACGATATTTTTATTTGATAATTATTAAGTTATTGCTATGTGACATACTGGTAACGTATTTTTAATAAAATAATTATTAAAAAAAAAAAAAAAAAAACAATAAAAACTACCTAAATACGTTATAAAACGTGGACAGAGGATCGGACGGACCTAGCTGACTAACTTGCTACCTGGGTGCATGACGCACGCACGACACGTGCTTGTGTGAGAGAGATGAACACTATTTGGCCACATGCGAGTAAGAGGGATAAACAGATACGCTTCCCTATTCATTAGTGTGTTTAAAATTTGTTACGTGGTTGACTGATATTTAGATAACTGATTTTAGTGCGTCTCTTGATTTTCTCGACATCACAAGTGCATTTTCGGTTCTCAGTAGTCGTGATATCTTTTATATTTATATTTATTTATTTATATTTATTATAAGGAAAACCAGCAGCACATGCATACAAAATAAATAAAAGAAGTTAAACCAGAAGGCTATTAAAAGGTTTTCACGTTTAGAAATAATAATAGATACATAAAAAGAGAGAACAGGCTGAGTGGACTAAAAATTACTATAAACTACAAACTGGTATACAAAACAAAACACATAGCAGAAAAATAAAATAAAAAATGAGAGATACAAATGATGAATACATACAAAACAGAAAACAACAGTATAACTATAACAGTAAAAGTAAAACAAACAGTATAAATGAAGGAAACAGATAGAAATAATAGTAAACAAAATAATAAGAATAAGAACCAAAAAAGTAAACCACACCGATCTCATGACGAAATTGCATCATCCTCCGCGGAGGGCGAGAAAAAGTCAGAACTGAGCCGCCGCCTCACGGAACCGACACTGGAGTAGAATAGGTCTAGACCTATTTGCTTAGATAATTTATTAAATTGGTTACCAACTCGCCATAAATAGGAGTTTTGGCGATAATTAGTTCTAACTATTGGTACATGAATAATCTCGTTATATCTAATTATTGTACGGGGAACAACAAGTGTTATTTTACTAAGAAGTTCGGGGCAATTAATATGATTATTAGTGATTTTGAGCAAGAAAAGCAGGTCACCAATTTCACGCCTTTTTTTGAGTGGTAGAAGGTGGAATTTACGACAAAGGTCAACATAATTAGCAGAACTATACGGAACCTTAAGGCGAAAGCAAATAAACTTAATAAATTTAGTTTGAATACGCTCAATTCTGTTGATATAGGTATCATAACGTGGACTCCAAATTTGAGAAGCATATTCAAGTATGCTGCGCACGTAAGTGCAATATAAAATTTTAAATGTTTTACATCTACTAAAACTAACGGAGCTTCTCATTATAAAGCCTAAAGCTTTGGACGCTTTAGCAATGATGGAATCGATATGAGAGTCAAAGAGAAGTTTAGAATCATGCAGCACGCCCAGATCTCTCATAACCGTGCAATCCTGCAACCTCTGATTTTTTAATAGATAAACTGATTTGACTACAGTTTTTTTGCGAGTATATGTAATAGTAAAGCACTTAGACGGATTGAGATCCAGTTTATTACTAGCACAGTACGTGTCAAGTCGATATAAATCAGCCTGCAAGTCAAGCACATCCCGAGGAGTAACTATAGTCTTAAAAATCTTCATATCATCAGCAAATGAAAGCAGGTTACTGTTGACAAAACAGGAAGATATATCATTAATAAATATCAGGAAGAGCAAGGGTCCGAGCAGTGATCCTTGGGGGACTCCACTAGGAATAAGAACCCAGCTGGACATATAATTATTAACAACAACAGCCTGCGACCTATTGCAGATGTACGACGAGAACCAACGGAGCAGATCCCCTCTAATACCCATACTAAATAACTTAAGCAACAGAAGGCTATGGTCAATCCTGTCAAAGGCCTTGCTGTAATCAGTATAGATTACGTCAACCTGACGACCATTATCCATTGACTCACTCAAGAACTCGTTGAAAATAATGATGTTAGACACAGTCGACCGCCCTTTAAGGAACCCATGCTGGAAGGGGGAGAAGTGCTGATGAAGCGCTGAATAAATCTGATTGTACACTATCCTTTCAAATAGCTTAGCAACTAAGCATAGCTTGGAGATAGGCCTATAGTTGATAATCTCACATTTAGAGCCCTTTTTATAAATTGGCGATACAAATGCTGCTTTCCAGAGCTTAGGTACGGCACTCAAAGATATTGATTTCTTAAATAAAAATGAAACAGGAATGTAAATTGACTTAGCACACGACTTGAGGAAGACAGGGCTAACGTGGTCTGGGCCAGCAGACTTGGTTAAATCAAGGTTAGAGATCAATTTAAACACCTCATCAGGATCGATCTCAATACTGCCAATATCACATTCCACAGCCTCTGAAGGGACTAATGAGTCAACGTTATAAGAACAGATGCCAGAGGGGACAAGGAAAGTAGAATGAAAATACTTAGAGAATGCTTCGCAGATAGATTCACCTGTAGCTACTGAAGCGTCTAAATAATTTAGATGTGAAGGTATACCATTTGATTTCGAGCGACTTTTTATGTAGGACCAAAACTTTTTTGGATTTTGTTCAATACTATTCTCAATGGATGACATATAATCGGCGAAGCATTTCTTTTCCAAGAGTTGGATTCGATTACGTAAAAGTTTGTAAGTGGCTAAGTCTGTAAGTCCACCATAAGTTTTATATTTCCTATAATGCCTATATTTTTCCTTAATTAATCTAATGAGTGCCCGGCTAAACCACGTAGGGTAAGAGCTGTCACTGACCAACCTAGACGGGACATATTGGTGTTTAAGCTGATCTAAAATCGAATAAAAAAACTCAACTGCTTCCTCGAGCGAACGCGAATCAAATTCAGCATTCCAGTCCATGTCCGCGATCTTGTTGTTAATAGATAAATAATCACCTTTGTTATAAGAATATTTTAAATAGGACTGAGATTTAAGGCAAGATACATTCAGAAAAGAGGCTCTGAGAAGAAGAGGTTTGTGGTGTGGGTCAATTGGCACCAGGGGGTCAAAGCATTCAGCCACTACGATATCTTCATTTGATAAAACCAAATCTAAAATTCTTCCCTTTGAGATATTACGAATATTATTATATTGACGTAGGTTGTGGGTAGAAATTTCATCAACGAATAATTTTTCCGAAAAAGTGAAACCGCGGGTTGGCAAAAGGTGAACCGAATCAGCGCATCTCAACCAGTCAATGCCACTTAGGTTAAAGTCACCTACTATGATAAATTTATCGTCCGGATTTGAAATAATAATATCATTTAACTTAGATAAGTAATTCTCAAGTTGCTGAGAAAAACAATTGCCCTGGTTTTGGTCACATAGGTACAGACAGCCCAAGTGAACATTTAAAATAGATATCGAAAGTAAGCCGTGAGAACCGAAAATGCACATGTGATGTCGAGAAAATCAAGAGACGCGTGTGTCCGTCACAAAGTGTTACTTCTTCTAATCTTGTGCTGGAACGATGACATAATCTGTCAATTATAACTATCACATACCCGTTGAATGACAACATGTCTACTGTGGTTGTAACAGCTAAGTTTGACAGAAAAGTGTAGCTTCATCTAATATTGTGCTTCATCGATGACAGAATCTAACTATTATAACTATCATACACCCAGTGACAGAATCTGAACATGTCTACTGTGGTTGTGGCAGCTAAGAATGACAGAAAGTGTTACTTTTTCTAATCTTGTGCTGGAATTGATGACAGAATCTGTCAATTATAACTATCACATACCCAGTGACAGGATGTGAACATGTCTACTGTGGTTGTGACAGCTAAGAAAGACAGAAAATTGTAGCTTCTTCTTGTTTTGTGCTGGACCGATGACAGAATCTGACAATTCTAACTATCACATACCCAGTGACAGAATATCAACATGTCTACTGTAGTTGTGACAGCGAGGAATGTCAGAAGTGTTAGTTCTTCTAATCTTGTGCTGGACCGATGACAGAATCTGACAATTCTAACTATCACATACCCAGTGACAGAATGTCAACATGTCTAATGTGGTTGTGATAGCTAAGAATGTCAGAAAAGTGTTAGTTCTTCTAATATTGTGCTGGACCGATGATAGAATCTGACAATTCTAACTATCACATACCCAGTGACAGAATGTCAACATGTCTACTGTGGTTGTGACAGCTAAGAATGACAGAAAGTGTTACTTCTTCTAATCTTGTGCTGGACCGATGACAGAATCTGACAGTTATAACTATCACACACCCAGTGACAGAATGTCAACATGTCTACTGTGGTTGTGACAGCTAAGAATGACAGAAAAGTGTAGCTTCTTCTTGTCTTGTGTAGGACCGATGACAGAATCTGACAATTCTAACTATCACACACCCAGTGACAGAATATCAACATGTCTACTGTGATTGTGACAGCTAAGAATGACAGAAAGTGTTACTTCTTCTAATCTTGTGCTGGACCGATGACAGAATCTGACAATTATAACTATCACACACCCAGTGACAGAATGTGAACATGTCTACTGTGGTTGGGACAGCTAAGAATGACAGAAAAGTGTAGCTTCTTCTAGTCTTGTGCTGGACCGATGACAGAATATGACAATTCTAACTATCACACACCCAGTGACAGAATATCAACATGTCTACTGTGATTGTGACAGCTAAGAATGACAGAAAGTGTTACTTCTGCTAATCTTGTGCTTCTAATCAGAAAAGTGTAGCTTCTTCTTGTATTGTGCTGGACCGATGACAGAATCTGACAATTCTAACTATCACACACCCAGTGACAGAATATCAACATGTCTACTGTGATTGGGACAGCTTAGAATGACAGAAAGTGTTACTTCTTCTAATCTTGTGCTGGACCGATTACAGAATCTGTCAATTATAACTATCACATACCCAGTGACAGAATGTGAACATGTCTACTGTTGTTGTGACAGCTAAGAATGACAGAAAAGTGTAGCTTCTTCTTGTCTTGTGCTGGACCGATGACAGAATCTGACAATTCTAACTATCACACACCCAGTGACAGAATATCAACATGTCTACTGTGATTGTGACAGCTAAGAATGACAGAAAGTGTTACTTCTTCTAATCTTGTGCTGGACCGATGATAGAATCTGACAATTATAACTGTCACACACCCAGTGACAGAATGTGAACATGTCTACTGTGGTTGTGACAGCCAAGAATGACAGAAAAGTGTAGCTTCTTCTTGTCTTGTGCTGGACCGGACCGATGACAGAATCTGACAATTCTAACTATCACACACCCAGTGACAGAATATCAACATGTCTACTGTGGTTGTGACAGCTAAGAATGACAGAAAGTGTTACTTCTTCTAATCTTGTGCTGAACCGATGACAGAATCTGA
The DNA here is from genome assembly GCA_932527175.1 of Operophtera brumata. Lineage (NCBI taxonomy): Eukaryota > Metazoa > Arthropoda > Insecta > Lepidoptera > Geometridae > Operophtera > Operophtera brumata. The sequence continues at coordinate 14,744,091 of OW052234.1, read as the reverse complement.
CAATTATAACTATCACACACCCAGTGACAGAATGTCAACATGTCTACTGTGGTTGTGACAGCTAAGAATGACAGAAAAGTGTAGCTTCTTCTTGTCTTGTGTAGGACCGATGACAGAATCTGACAATTCTAACTATCACACACCCAGTGACAGAATATCAACATGTCTACTGTGATTGTGACAGCTAAGAATGACAGAAAGTGTTACTTCTTCTAATCTTGTGCTGGACCGATGACAGAATCTGACAATTATAACTATCACACACCCAGTGACAGAATGTCAACATGTCTACTGTGGTTGTGACAGCTAAGAATGACAGAAAGTGTTACTTCTTCTAATCTTGTGCTTCTAATCAGAAAAGTGTAGCTTCTTCTTGTCTTGTGCTGGACCGATGATAGAATCTGACAATTATAACTATCACACACCCAGTGACAGAATGTGAACATGTCTACTGTGGTTGTGATAGCTAAGAATGACAGAAAAGTGTAGCTTATTCTTGTCTTGTGCTGTACCGATGACAGAATCTGGCAATTCTAACTATCACACACCCAGTGACAGAATATCAACATGTCTACTGTGATTGTGACAGCTAAGAATGACAGAAAGTGTTACTTCTTCTAATCTTGTGGTTCTCATCAGAAAAGTGTAGCTTCTTCTTGTATTGTGCTGGACCGATGACAGAATCTGACAATTATAACTATCACACACCCAGTGACAGAATGTGAACATGTCTACTATGGTTGTGATAGCTATTAATGACAGAAAAGTGTAGGTTCTTCTTGTCTTGTGCTGGACCGATGACAGAATCTGACAATTATAACTATCACATACCCAGTGACATAATGTGAACATGTCTACTGTGGTTGTGATAGCTAAGAATGACAGAAAAGTGTAGCTTCTTGTTGTCTTGTGCTGGACCGATGACAGAATCTGACAATTATAACTATCACATACCCAGTGACAGAATGTGAACATGTCTACTGTGGTTGTGATAGCTAAGAATGACAGAAAAGTGTAGGTTCTTCTTGTCTTGTGCTGGACCGATGACAGAATCTGACAATTCTAACTATCACACACCCAGTGACAGAATATCAACATGTCTACTGTGATTGTGACAGCTAAGATTGACAGAAAGTGTTACTTCTGATCTTGTGCTGTATCGAAGATAGAGTCCGTCAAAAGTGTTGCTTTTACTAATCTTGTGCTGGAATGATGACAGAATCTGACAATTCTAACTATCACATACCCAGTGACAGAATGTCAACATGTCTACTGTGGTTGTGACAGCTAAGAATGTCAGAAAAGTGTTATTTCTTCTAATCTTATGCTGTATCGATGATAGAGTCCGTCCAAAGTTTTGCATTTACTAATCTTGTGCTGGAATGATGACAGAATCTGAAAATTATAACTATCACATACCCAGTGACAGAATGACAACATGTCTACTGTGGTTGTGACAGCTAAGTTTGACAGAAAAGTGTAGCTTCATCTAATATTGTGCTTCATCGATGACAGAATCTGTCAATTATAACTATCACATACCCAGTGACAGAATGTGAACATGTCTACTGTGGTTGTGACAGCTAAGTTTGACAGAAAAGTGTAGCTTCTTCTAATCTTGTGCTGTATCGATGATAGAGTCCGTCCAAAGTGTTGCATTTATTAATCTTGTGCTGGAATTATGATAGAATCTGACAATTCTAACTATCACATACCCAGTGACAGAATGACAACACGTCTACTGTGGATGTGACAGCTAAGTTTGACAGAATAGTATAGCTTCATCTAATATTGTGCTTCATTGGTGACAGAATCTGTCAATTCTAACTATCACATACCCAGTGACAGAATGACAACATGTCTACTGTGGTTGTGACAGCTAAGTTTGACAGAAAAGTGTAGCTTCATCTAATATTGTGCTTCATCGATGACAGAATCTGTCAATTCTAACTATCACATACCCAGTGACAGAATGACAACATGTCTACTGTGGTTGTGACAGCTAAGAATGGCAGAAAAGTGTAGCTGGCTTCTTCGACTCTTGATATTACGTGGATTGATGACAGATGGTTATCGTCGGCCTACACACACATACAAACATAAATACATACAAATGACGCATCCTGCAATTAGACTCTGACTCTTCAAATCGCTCCGTCAATTAAACTAAAAAAAATGCCTTATTAAAACTTGTAAAGTCTTCTAATGGTTCTTCTTACGATGGTGGTGAAAGTCTTCTTAAAGCGACTATTTAAAATACATTGACACTGTCTTCTAATAGCGACCATAACATACCCAGTGACAGAATAGTAAACATGTCTACTGCGGTTGTGACAGCTGTTACTAGTGGACAAAAGAGTTCGTTGGTGTGATGAAAATGTGTCCTAGATGCCGATGAGAATGTCAGCTAATAGCGACCATAACATACCCAGTGACAGAATAGTAAACATGTCTACTGCGGTTGTGACAGCTGTTACTAGTGGACAAAAGAGTTCGTTGGTGTGATGAAAATGTGTCCTAGATGCCGATGAGAATGTCAGCTAATAGCGACCATAACATACCCAGTGACAGAATAGTAGACATGTCTACTGTGGTTGTGACAGTTGTCACTATTCTGTTAACTACATCACACATGTGCTATTTATCCAAGTTACACCGGTTAAAATTACACCAAAATTACACGAAATAACTCGAAAAACACATTAGAATGTACTCGTAACTAAATAAAAACGACGACGTTTCTTTCAAAAATGGCAAATTGAATTCCTTCTACGTTTTCACTTAATATGTTTTATGACATAAAATGACAGATGGTAGAATGATTTTGAGTTGGATCGATGACAGGATCTGTCAATTCTAACTATCACACACCCAGTGACAGAATGTCAACATGTCTATTGCTGTTGTGACAGCTGAGAATGACAGAAAAGTGTAGCTGTGTTTAGTGACAGAACTGACAAATTGGCTGAACCAATTTCGATGAATTTCGATACACACGTTGATTATAACCTGGATTGTGAGCTTGTAGGGTTCTTTTTATCCCGGGAAAACGTGGGTGGAGAAGCGGGCGGGCACTAAACCATACATATTTAAGAAAAATAAATGTAAATGTGGTCCAAATTCCGTTCCAGCGGGACTCGAACCCGCATCTACACCTGTTCGGCCATAGAACGAGCTATGACGCTGGAGATGAAATTTGTGGACACTATAGCGCCGATGGGATTTTTTGGGTCACACTTAAATTTAATACATACATACATTACCCCGAAAGGGTAGGCAGAGCCTCAATGGGCCTCTTTTCACAGTGGGTTGCACCATCGTGGAATATAGACGTGACAAGTGGTGAGCTCATCGCCGCCATTGCCTCCCACGACTGACTCGGCTAACGCTTACTTCTAGTAATAACATATTCCATAATAGAATTGAAACTATCGTGGTTGGGAATCATATTAAAAGATAAACATAATAATTGTTATTCCATAATAAGCTAGCAGCCAGGACAAATCTTATACCAACGAATCTTATCAACAAGTCTGGGTAATCGGGTTTTACGACATCCACGGGAGGAGACGGAGGGGTCTATTCTTAGGGCGGACACATCCATAAAGTGTGGTTTACACTTGAAAAATAATAAACTTTGAATAAAATAATATTGTCAGACAAATTACTTACATCAGGTTCAGCTCTAAGAGTAGAGTAGAGCCTTCAATCCTTTCACTCACTGGTTTTTTGTACGTTCACATCAGACACTGGTACATTTACCGAGGGCGCAGATCACTTTAACCATTTTTTTCTATAAAATTCTACGCAATTCTACAAAATAACGATTCGAAACCGCAAACGTGTAGTTATTTCATGAGACATCCCGACCTGTCTCTCCCGAATTTAAATGTGGTACTGAACAGAGACTACCCCTACAAGTCCTTATATAGTAAGTAAACAGTCTGTGCCCTCCTAATGGTAGGCACTAATGCGTCGAAGCTCATTTACAAATAGGGACTATTTAGGTTATTGTGAAAGGCAAATTAGCTGCTAATTAATTAGGATAATGTAATTAATAACCTGTGTATTAGTAATCCCGGACTTGTTGATAAGATGCGTTGGTATATTATTTGTCCTGGCTGCTAGCTTATTATGGAATGTGTTTTTACTCGTACTGGAAGAAAGTGTTAGCCGAGTCAGTCGTGAGAAGCAATGGCGGCGATGAGCTCCCACTTGTCACTTCTATTTTCCATGATGGTGCAACCCACTGAAATGAGGCCGATTGAGGATCTGCCTACCCTTTCGGGGAAAAAGGCGTGTGTCTATGTATGCATTATGTATGTGTATTAACTCACTAAATAATATATTTTGTTCGCTAAAAAGTATTCGTCAGAATATTCTATCCATGCTAATAATAAACGCGGACCATCTTTGGAATAGTTACACCGTGTTTTGTCTCTTTCTATCGAATTTGAAACTGCCCGTCAACGCAAAAGACAAAACACTGTAAATATTACAAGGATAATTCTAATTTTATAGTAGCACGGTGTTTCTTAAAAGCTTTTATTTAACTTGACCTGTATGTTAGTTAGTGGGGGTCAAATCTTGAAACTGAATTTTCCTCGACCAATTGAGCTGAAATTGTGTATACCTGTCAAGTTCCGATGACAATACAATATGATGGTGACAGCGAGCTGATCTGATGGTGGAGACGGAAGGTGGACAACGGAACTCCTCGATAGACAAAAGTAGACTATATCCATAGTGTATAGGCTAGGTGTACATAGGTGTATATGTAGTGTTTAGGCTCATTTTGATCAGCACACCGTTCCAATCACTAATTTCATAAAAGCTTGTTTTGAAAAAAGTGTTTTTTTTAACAAAAAACTCATTATAATTAACACACACACACACCCAGTTCAGTAGTAGTAGAGCTTTTTTCTGAAAGAGTTCGTCCGGGATAGTACTACCACCATACCTATTTCTGCCGCAAAGCAGTAGTGCTCGCATTGCTGTGTTCTGGTTTGAAGAGTATGGTTGCCGGTGAAATTTTATTTTATTTTTATTTTATTTATTGGATTTACAAAACAGATTACAATCACCTTAGCTAAATTACAGGCACATGAGACTTTTCATGTTTATGTCTCAGGGTGGCGGGCGCAGTGCAATGCCACATAGGGCGCGTCCTAGTTGGACGTGACCTATGAGGTAATGTACTGTTCATAGGCAGAGGGTACCGCTTAACATCAGGTGGGCCATCTGCTTGATCTGTCATACCAAGTTGCATAAAAATAAGCGGCCAAGTGCGAGTCGGACTCGCCCATGAAGGGTTCCGTAGCAGCAAGTAACATAATATAAACGTTCTTGGATGGTTTACGATTTATGACGTATTCAAAAAAACTTACTAGATCTCATTCAAACCAATTTTCGGTGGAAGTTTACGTGTTAATGTACATCATAATATATTTTGTTGTTATATCATTCTCTTATTTTATAAGTTACAGGGGTGGGGGGTGACACACATTTTACCATTTTGGAAGTGTCCCTCGCGCAAACTATTCAGTTGAGATAAAAATTATATTAGAAACCTCAATATCATTTTTTAAGACCTATCCATAGATACCCCACACGTTGATGTTTTTTTTATGTTGAGTTTCAGTTCTAAGTATGGGGAACCCCAAAAATTCATTGTTTTTTTCTATTTTTGTGTAAAAATCTTAATGCGGTTCACAGAATACATCTACTTACCAAGTTTCAACAGCATAGCTCTTATAGTTTCGGAAAAAAGTGGCTGTGTCATACGGACGGACAGACAGACGGACATGACAAATCCATAAGGGTTCCGTTTTTGCGATTTGGCTACGGAACCCTAAAAACAACAGTCACATACATGGTTCTGATCCCACACTAGGACCCCTGTGGAGTTTGGCCTGTGTCTCTGTGTAGAGCACTCTCTGAGACACTCCTTATTTTGATTTTTTTGAATGGATTTTATTGCAGTTGACCGCCTGGGGCCATGACTGCGTTACCGGGCTTTTGGTGACCGCAGATGGCGCTCAACCTGTAAAGTTAGGTTGGGGCAACTAGCACAAGGCATCGAGCAACACGGAACGGAGGCCTGCGTTGCTCGATGGCACAAGGGCACCACTTACGGAGGCCTGTGTTGCTCGATGGCACAAGGGCACCACTTAGGTACGAACCTCGGCTTGGGCTGTTGCCAGGTTGGGAGGATCGGACAGAACTGAGACAGTCTCTGCTGTTACACACACACTTTAAAACACAAAACACTGGAAGTCGCCTCCAAAATTGGTGCCTCTACACACGCGCGCTGTGAAAATGCCGAGGAGTATCTTTTGTGGTCACATGTGTGTACAATGCGAGTCTCTAATAGTTTTATCAATTTGTGGTTTTACTGTAGATATGAACAAGTTTCTTTTTGTGTGAACATTTCGAATGTATGTCTGTTATTTTTGTCTTTATTTGATCATTCATATTCGCTAGTGTCGCCACTTGTCTCGCCACTAGTCTCGCCACTAGTCTCGCCACTAGTTTCGCTAGTCTCGCTACTAGTCTCGCCGGTCTCGCCACTAGTCTCGCTAGTCTCGCTACTAGTCACACCGCTCTCGTGAGCTCGTTTCAGTGTGGAATCTCCGCACGAGCTTCTTCTGACTCCATGCTGATTTATAAAAATTGAAATCATATAATAAAATCGGAAACCCCTTTAATTGCAAAATCGCCAATGAAACTCCATTTTTAACCCCCGACGCAAAATCGACGGGGTGTTATAAGTTTGACGTGTCTGTGTTGTGTGTCTGTATGTGGCATCGTAGCTCCCGAACGGATGAACCGATATAGTTTTTTTTTTTTTGTTTAAAAGATGAATTTGTCGGGAGTGTTCTTAGCTATGTTTGATCAGAATCGGTTCAGCCATTTCATTGCGTTGAGGGTTTTTTATTTTTTTTCAAAATTAATATTTATTATTATTTTAATAGATATTATTTTATATATTAGTTTACTATTTTAAACAAATCTTTCAAACGATACATCTTATACTATTAAACTAGCAATATTTATATGTATAACCATCGTACTACTACTACCACAGAATAAATAATAGTACCTACTATGACTAGTCTGGTGGTACTAGTGTGATTGTAGGTGGCAGCACTCGCACCGCGCATGGCAAGGCCGCGACCACGAGATGTATCGACGATAGTGCGGTATGTGCGTGTAGGTAGGCCCGGCTATCGGCTTGCGGTTCATTTTATCGATAGTATAGCAATGTCACACGGTCGGAGCTCGCCTAGCGGGAACCGAGGACTTCCGTCGTACTGGGCCTGGGTTCGATTCCAATATAAAATGCTATTTAGGGATCGAACCGGATTGTGGCACAGACACTGGCAGGCTAGTAATAGTAGAGCTTTTTTTAGTGCTGCCATCAATCCTGCTCCGTTACTTGAAGGAGCTGGGCTGACTGGGGTAGTAGTGTAATTTAGAGCTTTTTTGTGAAAGAGTTTGTCCGGGGAAGTACTACCACCATACCTATTTGTGCCGCAAAGCAGTAGTGCTCGCATTGTTGTGTTCCGGTTTGAAGGGTATGGGTGCCGGTGAAATTACAGGCACATGAGACTTTTCATCTTTATGTCTCAGGGTGGCGGGCGCAGTGCAATGCTACATAGGGTGCGTCCTAGGTGGACGTGACCTATGTGATAGTTCACTGTTCATAGGCAGAGGGTGCCGCTTAACATCAGGTGGGCCACATGATTGATCCTTCAATCCAATTAGTATTAAAAAAAAAAGGTCTAGTCTACATAGAAATTAAATGAAAATGAATTTGCTTGAATACAGGTAGTTTGGTTCACATACTCGACTAGACTGTCGTGCAAATATTTAAACGAGCGAAGCGAGTTCTTTGAGTCAACTTGGAAGAATCGGCGGTTATGTATTTATGTTTGTCCGAGCATAACTTCCGAACCGTTAAGATCTTCTTGAAATTTGATTGAGGGGAAGATAGTATTGGTACAATTTGTTGATAAGGTTATGAGCTATATCGGTCGGAAAGTTGTTCAGATATTGAGGTACAAGAGGGGGTCTAAAAAAAAAAGGTGAGAATATCCGATCAAATGGGGTGTCATATAAAAGCCCCTCGCTTCGACATTTCAAAACAATTTTTATAATTTTTTAACTTATGTAGTTTTTGAAATATTAGGGTACCTAAATCGAAAATGTAAAAAACCGAAACCTCTAGGGTACTTCCACTAATCCTACGTCGCTGAAATTTGGTATGTTTATAGATTTTATGCCACAAATACTGGGAAAAGTCTAAACTTGAAGAATTAGGAAACTTGTACTCTATAAAATAATTACCAGTATAATTAACATCCATTGTTGACCTCCCGTTTCTAGGAATTTGAATGACGTTGTAGGTCTAACTATTTGCATTAGAAGTGCGTCCGGCTAGAAAGGTAAAAAAAGTAGATAGCCTACCTAAATCGCGTGTATTCACGAGGTCTCAGTTCGGGGCGAACCACTAGTTAATCATAATTTTAGCATTAAACATACCTGATAATTCTTATATTAATTATGTAAATCAATTCATGCATTTTAATTAAATTTAAATTAAATTTAGAATATAGCTAGATTATATCTAGACTAAAATGATATGATTTTCGACGAGATGTCTCTATTGGGTGGTCTCATCGTGGTACATCACTATGGATACCCGGTAGGTCATGCAAGCGTACAGGGATGAAAAAATAAAATAAAAACTTGAAATTAAGAACCCTCTGTGTCCTCCCGTGGATGTAGTAAAAGCCTACTAAGGGATTACACCAGGGGATGGGCAGCAGCATCCACCTGAGTACATAAAACCACTGCGATCATCAATCTGCCTTCGTGCTGATAAACTCTCTCCATTAAAGAAAGAAAGAAAGAAAAAAAATTTATTTGGAACGGCACACATGGACAAATTAAAGACAATCGAGAAAAAAAAAACATAATAGGTAATACAAAAGGCTAAACTAAGTATATGTAACTTAACTACAGTTAATTGAGTGCCATCCAAGCAGTGACGTCACAAATTGGAGTCATTAGTAGGGACTCATACTCTTAGTTGGGAGTCATTAGTAATCGCAATAATACGTTCGTCGCGGCAGGCTATAGCGAGAGCTATGACGATGAAGCATTCCAATAGTCACATGTCTATACCCGTGAAGTGATCAGTATTAATGGCGGCAGTCATTACGTAGGGAGGTACTTACATTGTTATTGCATCGAATTAACTAAACGTCTATAATCGTTTAACAAGAATGCGCTATATCTTGGTGATTACGTACTTACCTACTTAAGATTCACTTGCTATCATAACTATTAATATCTGGTACGAGAGAGCTTCGCTCGGTTTTAAAATCGTAAAAAAGGTTACTCGCAAAAAGTGTTGAAGACACGCAGATCATTGCTAAACATGAACTCAGAAAAACACGTTTTCCCTGAGATAAGAACTAGCGAGATTGATTTTTCGAAAATTTAGAGGCTTAAAATATCTGTCTTAGCTTGTAAAATGTATTTTCCATGCATAATAAAAAATATCTATCTATGTAATGTATTACATTAAGTATATCAGTTATATAGTACCCATAACACAAGCTCTGCTTAGCTTGGGGCTAGATAATGATGTGTGAACTGTCCAGCATTTTTTTTTTCTTTTATTAAAGTTATCCAGTCGTGTAATGCAACTACAAACAGTAAATAATTTTGTAAAAATTTAAATTACCCTTAACGCAATGAAACGGCTGAACCGATTTTGATCAAACATAGCTAAGAACACTCCCTACAAATTCACATTTCAAACAAAAAAAACTAAATCGGTTCATCCGTTCGGGAGCTACGATGGGACAGACAGACACACACACACACACACACACACACACACACACACACACAGAAACGTCAAACTTATAACACCCCGTCGTTTTTGCGTCGGGGGTTAAATAATAAGTCTGTGATATGAAGAATCAGGTCACCAAATATCAATTTCATGTATTTATTAATTGCTGAGAAAAATCTAGATCCCTGTCAACACAATTTCCAATGCGTCATCTTAAGAGCAGTCAATTCCAGTACTTTCGATAAAAACGCTGGTGCTCAGTACGTGATTATGAAGTTGTAACAATTTTTTCGTCTGATGTTTTGTACAAATATGTATCTTGAAGAATATATCTACGTACGTGATCTTTTTTTGTTTTTTTTTTTGTTTACCTTTAAATTCTGTATAAGCCTTCAAAAATCAGCTTATTTGAACTTTGTATGTTCATAATGTTCTTACAAACTGTAAAAGTAAAAAAAAAAGATCAGGTATCTAGCCCATGTTGTGTAGAATCTAAATTACAAACATTTTTTTCACAAACTTGAAAGACTTTTTCAATAAAACGTACGTGCTGGAACAAGTTTTAGAATATTTTGCGCGTTTATTGCCGTTTCGCAAGTAAGTAGCGGAATTTTCCGAATTCCAACCAAAGGATCTGGCACTAGCTCTCATTTTACACAGTGCCTCCCTTTCAAAAATTGAATTGTACGAACCTACAAGATTTTCGTTCAAATCGAATTGGGACCCTTAAAAGAACCATCTTGAAAGGGCTAGCTGGGTATATCACTAGGTACTTACTTATTACTCTGCGGCCGAAAACAACTGCACTCACTAACACTCACTAACAAATCAACTAAAACAAAACAAAAAAAAACTGAATCACTTTCATAATAATCTTAGCGTTTTATTACTAATATATTTGATAAATCAGCATTTATCATTTCCGTATTTACGTATGTAGATGTGCTGTTTGCTAGTTTGTCTGTTTGTTGTCGAGTCCGCGCTGTGCAGGTAGTTTGTTTGTGAACATACTTATGACAGGGCTCATTTTTTATTACCACCACGTTAGAAAACAAGCATACGGCCCACCTGTTGGTAAGCGGTTACCGTAGCCTATGGACGCCTGCAATACCAGAGGCATCACACGCGCGTTGCCGACCCTTTAAACATTTCCAAGCACCCCTTTTGAACAACCCCATACTGTAGTCACCTGGGAATACTTCAGCAGGGTGATCATTCCACAACCTGAGTGTTCGCGGGAGGAAGTTCCTCTGAAACCGCACAGTCCGGGACCACCCTGGCTCTAAGGTTCTAAGGCTCTAAGATGAATCCTCTGCCGATGGCGAGCAGTGCGATGAAAAAAGGTTGCTGTAGGCATCATCTCAAACAATTTTTCGGAACAAAACCCATTATACAAACGATAGAGCACGCAGAGAGAGGCAAAGTCTCTCTTCAGACTTATGATATATCATTCCACAGCCTGAGTGTTCAGTGGGGTCAGGAATGTGTAAGTGACTGTTTTTAACCCCCGACGCAAAAACGACGGGGTGTTATAAGTTTGACGTGTCTGTGTGTGTGGCATCTGACATAAAAGTGAACCAAATCATGAGTAATCCGGTTGCTACTGCCCATCTGGTCGCGTTTAGTCGGCTATTACTACATCCACGGGAGGAGACGGAGTGGTCCATTCTCAGGCTGGACTCACCACTACAAAAGGTAAATACTGAAAGTAAATGCAAGCAAACCCGCGGCATAGTCACTGTATCAGACGCACGCTGACGACGCAAGGCCGCGACTCCGCAGAGCGCACAATACGCAGTAGGTCAATGTTGAGATGTCCTCGGTCACACCAACAAAAATGCTGTGTCTTGTCTGTTTGTCCGCTAACTTGCCATACTCTATACATATATTGCTATCACGTAATTACAATCAGTGAAAAGCAATCCCAGGATGAAATCTTCATACAAAAAAAACGCCTCGCGCCGCACTAAAACGCAGTATTATTGAATATCTTGAAGTGAATGGGACAGTGGGAAGTGGAAGACCTCGACGAACGTATTCTGACCAGTTCGGAGACGTTCTGGAGAAAGGCCAGGTCAAGAGTACCCTTAACCGACGAGCATGTATGAAGAATGTGGTGAGGGTGAATGAGGCAAAAGAGGTGTGTCAGGATCGTAGCAAGTGGAAATCCGTGGTCTCTGCCTACCCCTCCGGGAAACAGGCGTGAGTTTATGTATGTATGTATTGAATATTTTGTGAAATATAGACAATTTTACAAAACCCCTACAGTAAACCCTCGGCTGTGTTGTATTCATTTTATATATAGATTTTTTTACCCAATAATATACCCACTAAGATTTTTATACCCATTTTAATAAACAGTCTAATCTAGCTGAACAGGTAAATTTAGGCTTTTTTGTCTGTCTAGAAAATATTGTCCTATCGTGTTTCTGGTACAGTGATCCCTCGGAATTATAATGTAGTATCCTGCATATTTATAATTTGAATATTGTACTTGATTTAGTAAGTTAAAAAATAAATCTAAGATTGGTAATTTTTGCGTTATACCCCACCTTTGGTCCGATAAAATTGTAAAATGGTATACTTAGGCCGCACATCGGTGTCCAGCACGCATAATGTAGGGCCCGGAGCTAGTTAATCTATTCACGACTAGAGGTCGCCACTGGAACGAATAGAACGCGCTATCAGCTGTCATTCCTTGCAATTATTGTCTTCTGAAAGCTGCGATCACAGAACTACTATCGAAGTCTAAAAGCATTTTTAGTTGGCATTTTGTTTCGTAGTAGATCTTTTTTATGAAAGAGTTCGTCCGGGGAAGTACTACCACCACACCTTTTTCTGCCGCAAAACAGTAGTGCTCGCATTGCTGTGTTCCGGTTTGAAGGGTATGGGTGCCGGTGAAATAACAGGCACATGAGACTTTTCATCTTTATGTCTCAGGGTGGCGGGCGCAGCGCAATGCCACATAGGGTGCGTCCCAGGTGGACGTGACCTTTTTTATACTACTTGGAATGACGGGTCAAGCAGATGGCCCACCCGATGTTAAGCGGTGCCCTCTGCCTATGAACAGCGCATTACATCACAGGTCACGCCCACATAGAACGCACCCTATGTGGCATTGCACTGCGCCCGCCACCCTGAGACATAAAGATGAAAAGTCTCATGTGCCTATAATTTCACCGTCACCCTTACCCTTCAAACCGGAACATAGGAATGCGAGCACTACTGCTTTGCGGCTGAAATTGGTATGGCGGTAGTACTTCCCCGGACGAACTCTTTCACAAATAAGCTCTACTACTACTAAAACCTATGAGGCTATGATACTATGACCTATGAGGTAATTGCACTGTTCATAGGCAGAGGGTACCACTTAACATCAGGTGGGCCATCTGCTTGATCCGTCATTCCAAGTAGTAAGTACGTGTCCACATGGATAGGTAGATAGATAGAAAACTCTTTATTGTACACACCTCAAAATAATAAAATAACAACATACTTAACTTACAAACTAGTTCACGGTGATACAATGGGCGGTCTTATCGCTAAGAGCGATCTCTTCCAGGCAACCTTTGGATGGACAGGATTGTAAAGAACGTGAGAGGAGGCGAAGTTACAATAAAAATACAATAAAATAATAAAAGAAACGTGTAAATATATAAAAACAAAATACAATATAGGTAACTAGTAGAAAGGAAAGTAAAACGCATTCACTCTAGAGATGCTGCGAGATACCACATGATTTCAAGTGAAGCAGCGCGCACGAGCTAGGTCTGGGTGGTGTTGCGCGTGCGCGTGCGTTGGAACGTGCTCGTGAGGGCATGCGGAAGAGTTCGCGGACGTGTTCTATGTCGAGTGAGCGCGCACCGGCGCCCGAGGGATGTCGGAGTCAGCGATCATCCGCGCCTCACGTACTCAGCGACATCATCGTCATCGGACACGAGACGTCAACTGCCGGACCATTTTCCATAATCCATAAGACAGACAGGACAAAAAAAAACAAAACCAAACATTATTTATTCAATAGGAATTTAAACACCTCCAATGTCTGTATTTGTAAAATATGCCTGGCTGCTAGCTTATTATGGAATGTGTTATTACTGGAAGAAAGCGTTAGTGGAATCAGTTGTGGGAAGCAATGGCGGCGATGAGTTCACCACTTGTCACGTCTATACTCCACGATGGTGCAACCCACTGTGAAAAGAGACATTGAGGCTCTGCCTACCCCTTCGGGAAAAAAGGCGTGTGTCTATGTATGTATTATTTAATAGTAGTTTATGCAACTGTCATATGAGAAGGGGTATTAAAACACGAGAGTCTGTTTATCGCATGAGGCGAAGCCGAATGCGATAATAGGTTGACTCGAGTGTTTTAATAACTAAGTTATATGCAGTTTCTTACACTACTTTATCTTCACTCATAGGAAAAATTGAAATTAAACAAAGTAGAATACAAAAACACGATCGGCAAAAAAATTTATGGGAAGCGCGGGAAATTAAGTTCAAACTACGCATGCGTGCGCCATTTTTTCACAGTTCGAACTGCGCATGCGTGCGCCTTTTTTTCATATTCAGGCTATAAACCATAGACTAGTTTAATGAATTAATAAAAAAAAGATAGCGGTACTATAATGAGTTTTATGATACAGTTGGCGGTACTATAATGAGTTTTATTCTTAATTTTATGTATATGTGTCTATAAAGTGCGTCAGTATAGAACCGTCTTTAAATTCGTAATTCGAATTTTTCGATTTGAGTGTAGATAAAAACTTTTATTAAACTTCACTTGTGGGTTAGTCTTATTGGTTATTGGTGCAGGACAAATCTTGCAAGCTGAATTAGAACCCCTTCTTGAAATTCGTGAGTGAATGAAATTTGGCACACCTGTCAAGTTCCGATGACAATACAATATTATGGTGACAGCTGATCTGACGATGGAGACGGAAAGTGGACAACGGAACTCCTCGATTGATAGAATGTTGGTTGTACCATTCTTCAGTAACATTACAGTTGTTATGAGCTGTTTGGGTTGGAGCGAGTGTGACCACTACGCTATGCGTGGCGCGACTCGCACTTGGCCAGTATGTTTCTTTAATCTGGCTGTGTTCCGGCAGGTGGGGTTCAAGGGCTACGGCATCGCGCCGGCGCAGCTGAAGGCGGCCGGCTCCTTCACGTTCAGCGACGGCGCCGAGTACAGCATCACGCACGGCTCCGTCATCATCGCCGCCATCACCTCCTGCACCAACACCTCGAACCCGAGCGTCATGCTGGGCGCCGGTGAGCACGCCGTCCTCACACACTGCACATACCACCAACACCTCCAACCCGAGCGTCATGCTGGGCGCCGGTGAGCACGCCGTCCTCACACACTGCACATACCACCAACACCTCCAACCCGAGCGTCATGCTGGGCGCCGGTGAGCACGCCGTCCTCACACACTGCACATACCACCAACACCTCCAACCCGAGCGTCATGCTGGGCGCCGGTGAGCACGCCGTCCTCACACACTGCACATACCACCAACACCTCCTACCCGAGCGTCATGCTGGGCGCCGGTGAGCACGCCGTCCTCACACACTGCACATACCACCAACACCTCCAACCCGAGCGTCATGCTGGGCGCCGGTGAGCACGCCGTCCTCACACACTGCACATACCACCAACACCTCCAACCCGAGCGTCATGCTGGGCGCCGGTGAGCACGCCGTCCTCACACACTGCACATACCACCAACACCTCCTACCCGAGCGTCATGCTGGGCGCCGGTGAGCACGCCGTCCTCACACACTGCACATACCACCAACACCTCCAACCCGAGCGTCATGCTGGGCGCCGGTGAGCACGCCGTCCTCACACACTGCACATACCACCAACACCTCCAACCCGAGCGTCATGCTGGGCGCCGGTGAGCACGCCGTCCTCACACACTGCACATACCACCAACACCTCCTACCCGAGCGTCATGCTGGGCGCCGGTGAGCACGCCGTCCTCACACACTGCACATACCACCAACACCTCCAACCCGAGCGTCATGCTGGGCGCCGGTGAGCACGCCGTCCTCACACACTGCACATACCACCAACACCTCCTACCCGAGCGTCATGCTGGGCGCCGGTGAGCACGCTGTCTGCACACACACACACACTCCAAATAGCACCAACATCGCTCAACCGTTTCGAGTTGAGTGGAACTCTACATAACGCGAGCGTAGCCGCGGGAGGAGGCTAATACAACAAATCTCCACGTGCTAGCACTCAGCGATAATGTAGCTTGCTCATTCAAATAGGTTTTGAAATCGGATCTTTAGTTAATCTGATTTAAGGTGATTTAAAATTATTATTTTTAAGTGTTTTTTGCTCAACACAGCTCATCATCACTTCTTCAGATAGCGAAAGCTGTTTTCGAGAAAACTAGGAGACTTACACACATGTATTAATTGATAGTATCTCACAAATATCATCAGTCTAGCTAACCCTAAACAAATAAAACACTTTAAAAATTTGTTTAGTGTATTCGTAGGCAAACTGAGTACACCTACAGGGTCCTATCAAATACAATAACAATATGTTTTAGTCTTCTAGCTTTCGCGAAATCAACTTTCGCTAGAACAATTGTTGATGATTTCACTAGAAACGGGATATTTACCATGATTTTAGAGTTTGAAATCATGGTAAACATCCAGTTTCTAGTGAAAATTATGTACATAACCATGGTAGTTTCAAAAGTTATAATTGTTGATGAGTAAAAAACACCAAAAAAATTTAACCTCGCGCAACAAGCGTGAGCATCCACCTCAAAGCAATTCAAATATGAATACCAATGACAAAATCTTTTGAACTAATTACGAATGACCAGCCATAACCTCTGGTAATGCATGTTCCCAGGAATGCTGGCCAAGAAGGCGGTGGAGAGCGGGCTGAGCGTGCTGCCCTACATCAAGACGTCTCTGTCGCCGGGCTCCGGCGTCGTCACCTACTACCTGAGGGTAAGCACGAAGCGCACCCGTGCAGCGGGCAGAAGGGCCACTAGTGGCGACCACGAACCCGACGACGCAGTGAAGCGAGCGTCTCGATGCACTGTCGTCGGTCATAGCGCAACAAGTCGGTGCATGGAGGCGGCACCAGACCGTGCATATGTTCAGCTGTCCTTATCCTGCTGATTATCATAGTTTACCTATTTGCAGACCTCTAATAATTGTTAATTATATTATTTTCAGGAATCAGGCGTGATCCCGTACCTGGAGAAACTCGGTTTCGACATAGTGGGCTACGGGTGCATGACCTGCATCGGCAACTCGGGGCCCATCGACGACAACATCGCCAACACGATCGAGAAGGTAAGCAGTTCATACCCGGAGCAGCCCGGGTTCATAGTGGGCTACGGGTGCATGACCTGCATCGGTATTTTGTGACAGGTGTCAAAATGGACATGGAATTACTTCCATTCGATTCTGAATTTGGAGTTTTCCTTTAAATCCATACAGCACCGGGTTGACCGGAGCCCATATTGCTTCGAGTTTAAATAATTGAATGATTGTTAATGTGTCATGTTGTAGAACGAGCTGGTGTGCTGCGGCGTGCTGTCCGGTAACCGCAACTTCGAGGGCCGCATCCACCCCAACACGCGCGCCAACTACCTCGCCTCCCCACTCCTCGTCATCGCGTACGCGCTGGCCGGCACGGTGGACATAGACTTCGAGACGCAGCCCCTCGGTGAGCGCGCTACTAGTACAACTACCTCGCCTCCCCGCTCCTCGTGATCGCGTACGCGCTGGCCGGCACGGTGGACATAGACTCCGAGACGCAGCCCCTCGGTGAGCGCGCTACTAGCACAGCTACCTCGCCTCCCCCTCCTAGTGATCGCGTGCGCGCTGGCCGGCACGGTGGACATAGACTCCGAGACGCAGCCCCTCGGTGAGCGCGCTACTAGCACAGCTACCTCGCCTCCCCCTCCTAGTGATCGCGTGCGCGCTGGCCGGCACGGTGGACATAGACTCCGAGACGCAGCCCCTCGGTGAGCGCGCTACTAGCACAGCTACCTCGCCTCCCCCTCCTAGTGATCGCGTACGCGCTGGGCCGGCACGGTGGACATAGACTCCGAGACGCAGCCCCTCGGTGAGCGCGCTACTAGCACAGCTACCTCGCCTCCCCCTCCTCGTGATCGCGTGCGCGCTGTCCGGCATGGTGGACATAGACTTCGAGACGCAACCGCTCGGTGAGCCGCGCTACTAGCACAACTACCGCGCGTCACTTGCGCGGAGGCCAAAACCTGATTCAGTTTAACCCTACAACGACGCAAGTTTGCGCATTCTCTGCTAAAAAAAACCCATTTAATGTGGCACCACAATTCCAGGACATTTCCTCACCATCTACTTGCGCGGAGGGCCAAACCTGATTCAGTTTAAACCTACAAAGAAGCAAGTTTGCGCGTTCACTGCTAAAAAAAACATTTACTGTGGCTCCACAATTCCAGGACATTCCCCTCACCATCTCTACGAGCATTGGGATTCTAGGCATCGACATCTCTAGCGACGTTCAGTACCGTAGTCACTTAGAATATAAGGTGAAGCTGGCTGCCCAAAAGCTGGGTGCACTTAACAGAGCGAAGCTGTACTTCACTGCGAGGCAAAGGGTGCTTCTCTAAAAGTCGCAAGTCCGGCCCGACATGGAGTACTGCTGTCACCTCTGGGCAGGAGCGCCTGGCTACCAGCTTGGACCTTTTGACTCGGTTCAAAGGCGTGAATTAGAATTGTCGACAATCCCAAGCTCACGATCGGTGTTGAGCCCTTAAGTCTGAAGAGAGACTTTGCCTCTCTCTGCGTGTTCTACCGTTTTTATAATGGTTTTTGTTCCGAGTTGCCTACAGCAACCTTTTTTCATCGCACTGCTCGCCATCGGCAGAGGATTCATCCGCACACCTTAGAGCCAGGGTGGTCCCGGACTGTGCGGTTTCAGAGGAACTTCCTCCCGCGAACACTCAGGTTGTGGAATGATCTCCCTGCAGAAGTATTCCCAGGTGACTACTGAGTACGGTATGGGGTTGTTCAAAAGGGGTGTTTGGTAATGTTTAAAGGGTCGGCAACGCGCGTGTGATGCCTCTGGTATTGCAGGCGTCCATAGGCTACGGTAACCGCTTACCAACAGGTGGGCCGTATGCTTGTTTGCTGCATTAACTTGGGGACGCAGCCTCTCGTGAGCACAACTGCCTCCCCGCCCGGTGTAACACGTGTGCTGTGTGTGACAGGTAAACGCGCGGACGGCTCGGCGGTGTTCCTGCGCGACATCTGGCCGACCCGGCAGGAGATCCAGGAGGTGGAGAACAAGCACGTCATCCCCGGCATGTTCAAAGAGGTACAAACGCTAACTACAGGTCTAGCACTTAACTGAGTCAGTCCCTGAGGTATGGGAGCGGTACAGGAGGGTTGTTTTCGTCGTCGTTGTCGTCATTATGTCACATGTCATCGGATAATTTAAGAGACGAAAACACCCCTCCCGTACCTCTCCCATACCTCAGGGACTGACTCAGTTAAGCGCTAGAACTGTAATTACCATTTTCAACAACAAATTTGTATAAAAACTTTCTTGTTCATAGAATCGTGCCTGTAACTCCTAACATTACTTTTCGATAACTCTCATTGGTATCAGACCTCGTCTAAGTAGTCCTGAAAAAAAAAACTCATTCTGTATATCTAGACAACTTCTCATATTCTAAATTCTAGTTTAGAATTGAGTACTGAATGTTACTCCCAAATCATCACCATTTCCCTGCCCTTATCCCAATAAAGTGATGTCGGCACGACGTGTTCTTGTCTTCCATTCCACCCCTATATCCCGTCATATCAGCACTCACACCTTTCCTACACATGCCACACGTCGTCTTCCACACAGTCCACCCATCTCGTTTTAGGCCTGCCTCTACTCTTGTACTCATTTATATTACATTTTTATTGACATTTATATTCCTCACTCTTGTTGTAACATGGCTTTCTTCCCTCTGCATATCACGTCCATACCACGCTGACCTATTCCTCCTCATTGTTTCTGTACCGGCGCTACTTTCAAACTTCCTCTGATATGCTCTTTTCTCATCGTGTTCATTCTTGTCACTCCGCACATCCATCACAACAGTCGCATTTCCGTGGCATGCACTCTTCTTGTTTCAGTTGCCTTGGTAATCCAATTACCTTAGTCGGCTTTGATTACATCTACGGGACGGTGGGTGTTCTAATTTGTGATGTATCATGTATAATCCCGCTGTGTGTCCTGCGGCTCGTGTGCAGGTTGTACTTACATACATACAAAAAAAAACAAGAAGAGATAAATAAACATTATGTTGATGTTATCTTCCAGGTGTACGAGAAGATCCAGCTGGGCTCCTCCACGTGGCAGACGCTGGACGTGCCGCGCGGCAAGCTGTACGGCTGGGACCCAGACTCCACCTACATCAAGAGGCCGCCCTTCTTCGACAACATGACGCGGGTACGTCGATAGACACGTGACGGAGATCCAGCCGCGCTCCTCGTGCGGACGTCCTGCGCGGCAAGCTGTACCGCTGGGACCCAGACTCCACCTACATTAAGAGGCCGCCCTTCTTCGACAACATGACGCGGGTACGTCGATAGACACGTGACGGAGATCCAGCCGGACTCCTCCTCGTGCGGACGTGCCGCGCGACAAGCTGTACGGCTGGGACCCAGACTCCACCTACATCAAGAGGCCGCCCTTCTTCGACAACATGACGCGGGTACGTCGATAGACACGTGACGGAGATCCAGCCGGACTCCTCCTCGTGCGGACGTGCCGCGTGACAAGCTGTACGGCTGGGACCCAGACTCTACCTACATCAAGAGGCCGCCCTTCTTCGACAACATGACGCGGGTACGTCGATAGACACGTGACGGATTTCCAGCCGGGCTCCTCCTCGTGCGGACGTGCCGCGCCGCAAGCTGTACGGCTGGGACCCAGACTCTACCTACATCAAGTGGCCGCCCTTCTTCGACAACACGACGCGGGTACGTCGATAGACACGTGACGGAGATCCAGGACGTGCCGCGCGGCAAGCTGTACGGCTGGGACCCAGACTCTACCTACATCAAGAGGCCGCCCTTCTTCGACAACATGGCGCGGGTACGTCGATAGACACGTGACGGAGATCCAGCCGCGCTCCTCCTCGTGCGGACGTGCCGCGCGGCAAGATGTACGGCTGGGACCCAGACTCTGCCAAGACTACTTTCGCGCCAGACTTAAATGCGTCCTAGAGTGAAGTAATTCTTCAATCCTACTTACAAACTATTCGCTGGATATTGGTCTCAACATAATCAATTTATTGGGATATTACAACAGGGATATTACAAAATTATGTTTAAGTTGTAGTCTCATTAAAAGTACCAGGCAACTATGACTAACCAAGAGGTTGTTTGCTCTAAATGAATGGAGACGTTGGGTGCTAGTTTTGATTGACATTGAGTGTAAACGACCATGCCTTGTTTGCAGGAGCTCCCGAAGAGCGAGAGCATAGTAAACGCGCGCGTCCTGCTACTGCTGGGCGACTCGGTGACCACGGACCACATCTCGCCCGCTGGCTCCATCGCGCGCAACTCGCCCGCCGCCAGATACCTCGCCGCTAGAGGGTACTGTACTACTCAATCACTCACTCACTCACTCACTCACTCACTCACTCACTCACTCACTGATCAGAGACAATCTAAGAGCATAATGAATGCCCGCGGTCCCTTATATCTGAAGATCTGCCGTGGCTCAGTAGCCGCTATTTATATTTGCCTGCTAAAGAGTACAACTACACAACTCACTCACTTATTCGTGATGTCGTCATCGCGTTACGGACACATCCCGTGCAGTAAGTGCTTAAATCTTATGTAATAATAAGTTTTTTTTAGATAAATATATTTTTCAATACAAGCTTTTATAAAAATAGTGATCGTAACCTCAACACGGCAGTCTACTATTATCCCTCGAGGAGTTCCGTTGTCCACCTTCCATCTCGATCATCAGATCAGCTCGCTGTCAACATAATATTGCATTGTCATCGGAACTTGACAGGTATGCAAAATATCATCTCAATCGGTTGAGGATAACTGCTTTAAAATTCAGTTGCAAGATTCCACTCGGACATACACTGCAAGTTTAATAAAAGCTTGTAAAACAACGGCAACATATTGCCTTTCGTGTAACACCGTTGATATATTGTTCAGTTAGTAAAGGCATGATTAAACTGAGTCACTGGCTCAAAGCTACTGAGAGCACAGTGAGCGCCCTAAACCGCGGATGGTCACATCTGCGTGAGTGTGCCCGTGAGGCTAATTTCAGATGAACCCGCTGACGCGCGGTTCAAGATCTACAATCCTGTATCGACCTGTTCAGTTGACCCGCGCGGTTTGAGGCGGACGGTCGCAAGGAGCCACGAAAATGGAGGCCGAGATATCTATTGATTTGCTTACTTAACATTGCAATATCTTACTGCAACATCTTTAGGTTGCAAATCCTTTTCAACGCAATCATATAAAAAGTCAAAGGATGCAATCGACATCCTAAAGTAGTTGAATAATCGATACCTATTCGAGTAGTCTAAGTGTGGGATAAACAAGTCAAACAAACAGGCTTTTAAAGAATATTTAACTTAAAATAGGATGCACCCAGTATCGTCTTTGCTTTCGACGACGATGTCGCAGTTTGCGGTATAAAACCCACAAGCAAATTGCCTCCTCCACGTCCATCCTCACTGAATGTTCACGCTAGACTGCCGCGTGCAAGCCGCCGTCATCTGAACTTAGCCTCAGTCTAATGTATTCCGTTGGCAGGCTGACGCCGCGCGAATTCAACTCGTACGGGTCGCGGCGTGGCAACGACGCGGTGATGTCGCGCGGCACGTTCGCGAACATCCGGCTCGTGAACAAGCTCGCGCCCGCGCCTGGCCCTCGCACCACGCATGCCTCCTCTGACGTCATGGACATCTTCGACGCGGCTCAGAGGTACATTAGTGTTCCAACAGTCTTTCTCAGCTCCTTGTGTAGTGAAAGGATTGCCGCCCCGCAGAACGGCTGCCCAAATCTGACAAATAAATCAATCTGCATTCTTTCCAGCACTCCATGGTCACTTGTCATCTGATCTGCACTATGATGTCGTTTCCTGGGGATAAGAATGTGGCAGAATATAATGTTTTCGATCAATCAGCTTGCTATATCTACGCGCCGGCTGCAACGCGCGCAACGCATAGCTCGTACATAAAGTAAATGAGGCCTTATCATCATCACCTGCCGCTAGGACGTCCACTGCTGTACGAGGCCTCCCCATAGAATGTGGGATTGGCAGACGGATCGGTGATCACAGAACGTGTTGAGTACTCCGGTGGATGTAGTAGTTTTAGTAGTAGTGGAGCTTTTTTGTGAAAGAGTTCGTACGGGGAAGTACTACCACCATACCTATTTGTGCCGCAAAGCAGTGGTGCTCGCATTGCTGTGTTCCGGTTTGAAGGGAAAGGGTGCCGTTGAATTTACAGGCACATCAGACTTTTCATCTTTATGTCTCAGGATGGCGGACGCAGTGCAATTATGAGGTAATGCACTGTTCATAGACAGAGGTTACCACTTAACATTAGGTGGGCCATCAGATTGATCCGTCATCCAAAGTAGTATAAAAAAAAAAGTTGCTGCCGATCCATAATCCTTGAAGCCGGTGTATAACGCGCGCATGTCCGCAGGTACGCGGAGGAAGGCGTGCCGCTGATCGCCATAGTGGGCAAGGACTACGGCTCGGGCTCCAGCCGGGACTGGGCCGCCAAGGGACCCTATCTACTGGTAGGAACACGTTACCTTACTCATCATCATCATTGTCTTGCCCTTTTCCCAATTTATTTGTGGTCGGCACAGTACGTCTTTTCTTCCTTTCCATCCACTAACATTCATATTCATAACTCACTTAGTTACATGCGTTTCATCCCTCCTCATAACATGTCCAAACCAAGCTAAACGATTTCCTTTCAACTTTTCTGTCACTGGTGCAATTTTCAAACTTCCTCTTATATACTCATTCCTTATTTTATCCATTCTTGTTACTCCACACATCCATCGCAACACTTAGAGGTAGGAACACGTTACCATACTCATTTATTTATTACATTTATTCATGCTTAATGTACATAGTTTCAAGCTTATATGTAATTGCGTAGCTCACTATAAAGTACATGACCCTGAAAGGTCGCTGCATGCTTAGTTTTTGTTAATATACTATTTTATATTAGTTACAATTCAATTAGGTACAATTAAATATAATTCAAATAGGATAAAATTAATTAATTACATGTCAAATAGATTTTAAAGTTGTTAGAATTATTAGTTCATGAATGTATTATCATTGAAAAACTCGTCAAGGCTATAATAAAAAAAAAACACGAATACTTCTTTAATAATTTTTATGATTTTTTATCATTTATATCCTTTAAATCGTCCGGTATTTTATTATATACTTGCGCTGACAGTTTTTTTTGTTATATTTGACAATGTACTCGCCACGTACACGCGGTGGACCAAATCAATTCAAAGTCAAAAGTATTTTATTCATTCAAATCACAAGGATCATTTTGAATCGTCTTAAAAAATAAATGTATGTACACCTGCTACAAGCGACAAAACCTAGAAGAATCTGGCAACAAACACGGCTCGGCTTTATTTGATGATCCTCTTACTACTAGGCGGGGAGCGCCTGTGTGGTACCTCGAGAACAAGTGGAAGCTGATTCAAAGAAAAAAGGAAAACCAACTTAAAAGCTTAGTCAAAACTAAGATGCTAGAGAAAATCGGCAAAAGTTCATAAGGCAGCACACTCTACGCTTGATATACTCATAAATAACACATCATTATTCAATTATATGTAGGTACATACATTGCCAATTGACGAATTAGCTGTCGAGGGGCAGAGCGACATCAGGCCACGCAGCTTTATCATTAACATAGTCATGTAGAGTGTTATACGCTTTCTTAATTCGATTATTCTTTATTCAGAATTTAAATGTTCGAATGTATAGTTTATCGGTGTCCGTGTTTCCTCAGGGCATCCGAGCGGTGATAGCCGAGTCGTTCGAGCGCATCCACCGCTCCAACCTGGTGGGCATGGGGATCATCCCGCTGCAGTTCCTGCCGGGCCAGTCCGCCGGCGCCCTGGGGCTCACGGGGGCGGAGCGCTACTCCATCCACGTGCCCGCCGAGCTGGTGCCTGGACAGAGGATCACAGTAGAGGTGAGCCAGCCGAGCCCTCGCTTATAACCAGCTCATTCATGCATGATCATCAGGGGGGGGGTTGCCATAATCACCACGCTCGGGCAGGCGGATTGGTGATCGCAGTATTGACGTTGACTACTCATTTTTTTTTTAGTAGTAAATTTTTCAAGTCGGTTCGGTAGTTTCTGAGCCTATTCAATAAAACAAACAATAAAATCTTTCCTCTTTATAATATTATATTAGTATAGATAAAAATTGCATGCCTAGGTAGGAATATATTGATACTAATATAGATATATTGATTTTGATATATTGATAATAATATATATATAGAATAATAACCCCAGCACGCCGTTTCATACAACATTGCAGGAGCGTTGTAATGTTCCAAATTCAAAAAACAGTCCTGCAATGGATTTGGGTTTCTTTGTCCGTAAATTTGATACTTCGCGTGTTCTTTTTATGAAAATAATGACAATATTTCCATGCATGTTTGATAAAAAATACTTTGAGTTTGAGTTAACGAGGCGTGTCGCGTCCACAGGTGGACACGGGCGCGTCCTTCGAGGTGGTGATGCGCTTCGACACGGACGTAGACCTGACGTACCACCGGCACGGCGGCATCCTCAACTACATGATACGGAAGATGCTCTAACACGCCGCGCCATCAACCGGCGGGAGGCGCCAGCAACCGGCGGGAGGCGCCATCAACCGGCGGGAGGAGCCATCAACCGGCGGGAGGCGCCATTAACCGGCGAGAGACTACCGCACAGATATTATATTTCTCGAAGTGTATGTTTGTAATAGCGCATGCGCATTGTTTTAGTATGCGTAAGCTCAGGAGCGTTCAGTCTCGACCGTGACGGGTCCGGGTGCTTGCTGTGTTCATGTCATTTGTCAGCGAGTACCGTCAGCACGGCAACTTAGCGCAAAGAAAGCAAAAAAGAGCGCACTTCGTGAGATAGAACAACTGTACCACAAGTAGCCAGCTCGTTACGAGCTAGCGAAACACTTCTCAAATGTAAACTCCATATGTTACCGCCATTTGCACTATTTGATCCAAGATGGCGACGAACCGATGTATCTTCTGCACCAGGCACGATGACTTTATTCACAAAAACTATTCTATAATGTACTATCGTCAAAAATTACATTATTACAATTTAATGCCTTAGTACTAACTTTTAATGCCGTAGTACTAACGTTTAATGCCGTATAATAAAGTTTAACAGCAAAAAAAAAAAAACGCGTCAAAACGACTCTAACTTTAATCATGGCGTCTGCTTGTGACGTCTAGAGGCGTGACAATCACGTCACGGCATGGACTGGCCTCTGATTGGCGTTTCGTTTATAATGGTGTATTTTGTATGTTAATAAAAATCAGAATAATCTCGCTTTTAATATGAAACATTTGAAAATAGGAAACATTTTTCATATATTTTGATTTATAAATGTTTAATTTCACTGGGTTATTGTTACTGTCGTCATGCCTGCTGTTGATGTGAACTACGTGCGTAAGTGGTCCCCTAAATTTAAGTGACGTTTGGTAAAACCACATTTTAACTTTTGTAAGAATTCTCAAATCGTGACATGGAACAGCCAATAATGGTGACATTCGAATTTTGTACAGATTTATATATTTTGTACGTTTAGTTAATTTATTAAGGGGTTTAGGTGAATATATACCTGGTCGGTACCAATGTGCACATTCATATTATATGTTTATATCAATATGCACATTCATATTACATATATCAATGTGCACATTCATATTATATGTTTATATCAATATGCACATTCATATTACATATATCAATGTGCACTTTCATATTATATGTTTATATCAATATGCACATTCATATTACATATATCAATGTGCACATTCATATTATATGTTTATATCAATATGCACATTCATATTACATATATCAATGTGCACTTTCATATTATATGTTTATATCAATATGCACATTCATATTACATATATCAATGTGCACATTCATATTATATGTTTATATCAGTATGCACATTCATATTACATATATCAATGTGCACATTCATATTACATATATCAATGTGCACTTTCATATTATATACAGGCCGTCCCAAGATTATGACACATCAAGGGAAAGTACCTTAAATATTGTAGATAGGATGTTTTGCTGAAAGGAGACTTTATTTTATTTTTAAAACTTAGTAAAACTTAAGAAAATAAATTAATTTCATGTATGTTTTTATTTTGATTAAAATGGTTAATCCTTTGTTGTTCCTTTGTTTTAAGATACTATGTTACTTGAGAGGAATTATTATTATTTGTACATTCCTTCGACTGGCGTCACAGAAATAAGGTGTTTTTTTTTCACACTTAAATTGGTTCGATTCCCAGACGAAGCAAGTAGTTTTAAGAAAATCTTAGAATGCAGTATTACTACGTTTTAAAAATAAAATAAAGTCTCCTTTCAGCAAAATATCCTATCTACAATATTTAAGGTACTTTCCCTTCATGTCGCATAGTCTTGGGACGCCCTGTATATCAATGTGCACATTCATATTATATGTATATACATTTGTTAGGTTTCTGGAGCTTATTGAACAATACGCTGAATGTACAATCAGCAGTAGGTACGCATTATGACGTATGAGCTAAAAGGTATTGTATTTGTGGACTTTTTTAAATTTTTTAATTTCAGTAATACTACATTCAACAATATTCAAACAGTAATTTGCCTGAGCCGGGAGTCAAACCCGATAAATTAAACAAAATACATTTTACATTAAAAATAATACGGCTTAAAATTGTTTACAATATCTATCAGTCGCGAAACCTAACATTTTATATATTGTAATGATAGCTATCTACATTTTATGTAATGTAATGATAGCTATCTACATTATAGGTAATGTAATGATAGCTATCTACATTGTATGTAATGTAATGATAGCTATCTACATTATAGGTAATGTAATGATAGCTATCTACATTGTATGTAATGTAATGATAGCTATCTACATTATAGGTAATGTAATGATAGCTATCTACATTGTATGTAATGTAATGATAGCAATCTACATTATAGGTAATGTAATGATAGCTATCTACATTTTATGTAATGTAATGATAGCTATCTACATTGTATGTAATGTAATGATTGCTATCTACATTTTATGTAATATAATGATAGCTATCTACATTATAGGTAATGTAATGATAGCTATCTACATTGTATGTAATGTAATGATAGCTATCTACATTATAGGTAATGTAATGATAGCTATCTACATTGTATGTAATGTAATGATAGCTATCTACATTATAGGTAATGTAATGATAGCTATCTACATTATAGGTAATGTAATGATAGCTATCTACATTGTATGTAATGTAATGATAGCTATCTACATTATAGGTAATGTAATGATAGCTATCTACATTGTATGTAATGTAATGATAGCTATCTACATTATAGGTAATGTAATGATATCTATCTACATTTTATGTAACGTAATGATAGCTATCTACATTTTATGTAATGTAATGATAGCTATCTACATTTTATGTAATGTAATGATAGCTATCTACATTATAGGTAATGTAATGATAGCTATCTACATTGTATGTAATGTAATGATAGCTATCTACATTATAGGTAATGTAATGATAGCTATCTACATTGTATGTAATGTAATGATAGCTATCTACATTATAGGTAATGTAATGATAGCTTTCTACATTTTATGTAATGTAATGATAGCTATCTACATTTTATGTAATGTAATGATAGTTATCTACATTTTATGTAATGTAATGATAGCTATCTACATTTTATGTAATGTAATGATAGCTTTCTACATTTTATGTAATGTAATGTTTGCTATCTACATTTTATGTAATGTAATGATTGCTATCTACATTTTATGTAATGTAATGATTGCTATCTACATTGTATGTAATGTAATGATTGCTATCTACATTTTATGTAATGTAATGATAGCTATCTACATTATAGGTAATGTAATGATAGCTATCTACATTGTATGTAATGTAATGATTGCTATCTAACATTGTTCACTAGTGAATGTTTATGAATGGTGGTTGTAATTGTCTATAAGTATATTTATATAATTAAGAATAAATGTTATATTTTGTTATAGAATTATAATTATCTTTGTTTTATTTTAGTACAATAACCTCAAAAAGGAAACGTCAATGATGGATGTCATACATATTTTATTTATTTATTTTATTTTCAGTTCATATTGTCCCACTTCAGGACAAAGGCCTCCCTCCCTTTTCCCCAGTTCTCTCTGTCCGTTGCTGCAGGCCAGCACAGTAAAATAATTCCAATCCTTCCGGTTTATTCGTAAACGAATTTTTAACTCTGAAGACAAAAAAAGGCCAGCACGGTAGGTCCAACTCGTCTCGCCATCATTATGTCACGAAGTCTTATAGTTTATTTATTTTTGTTGTGAATGATTTGTGTCGTCCATCGCCTCGAGCGTGAACATTCCCACCGATGGAATCATCGTCTCCTCATCAGTTTTAAGTCTACTGCTGCTTTACAAATCCTCACCAAAGAATGGCACGACAACAGCGGGTGGGGTGGGTTGTGCCGCAAAATTACCAATCTTAGATTAGATTTTGAACAGACTAAATCAAGTGAAATATTCAAATTATAAATATGTTTGGATACTACATTATAATTCCGAGGGATCACTGTACCAGAAACACGATAGGACAATATTTTCTCGATAGAAACAAAACCCAAAGTTCCCTCGAACTTTTGGCTAGATTCGATTGTTTATTAAAATGGAGCATAGTATTGGGTAAAAAATTTGATAACTAAAATCAATACAACAAAGACGAGAGTTTACTACAGGGGTTTTGTAAAATTATCTATCTAGTACAGATGGACACTTGATTTAACAACAAACGCTTGATGAGTTCTTAAAAGTCAATCGCACCACGCATTAGTAACTTTGGATTCTGCTGGCTGACAAACTTTGACGCCTCATTGGTACTTCATTTAGGGGTAAAACCTTCAAAGATATATTTCTTAATTGGTTTTTATTCACCCCACACATCACGATTCAAGAATCGCATGATTCTCAATACAAACGTTGCATTAGATACAAATATTCTAATACAACCGTTTGTATTGGAGAATTATATCATGCTTAGAGCATTATCTCTAAGATAACATGACGACTAATATTGTAATGATTAAAAACTAGTATGAATAAATTGTAGATATGAATTGGTAGAATTTTAAGATCACATAATGACCTGTAATATGAAAGTAGAATAAATGCAGTGGAGATGAGAGCTTTGAGAAGTAGGTATGAGGAATGCTTTGTGAAAAAAGAAGACGTAGTGACTAGGTTTGAGAAAGTTATGCTTAGATGGTTTGGGCATTTAGAAAGGATGGACGATAGTAGATTGGCGAAACGGGTACATAAGACGAGCGTGAATGGGACAGTGGGAAGGGGAAAACCTCTGCGAACATATTCAGACCTGTTGTTATATTGTCTAATCAATGTCGATGAACAGTTTGATGTTCATTGCGCTGCGAGTTTTAGTTTTTTTTAAGAGCAGTAATATTTAAAACTCTCAGCGCAATGAATAGGAAACTGGACATCGAAATCGAACTTCAGTCTATTACGCAGTAAGAGACCAGATCGGAGACGTGCTGTAAAAAGGCCAGGCCAAGAGCACTCTGTATGAAGAATATGATGAGAGTGAATTAAGCAAAAGAGGTACCTATGTCAGGATCGTAGCAAGTGGCAATCCGTGGCTCTGCCTACCCCTCCGTGAAACAGGCGTGAGTTTATGTATGTATGTACTTATTGACCAAAGCTGAGGCACAATTTCTGGTCTAGCACTCGAATGAGGATTCGAACATTGAGTAGAAAGGTTTCAGGATTAAAAATGAGCAGACTTTGCTTGACAGTTTCCAAGTGTTGCCTTCCGGGCACTCACACAACTGGTCCGAGGGAGCGCGCGAAACGCTGCCATCTTGGTACACAGGCAGGGCTTGACACGGTTTTGCCTGTTTTACATGTAGTAGGCGCCAGCAACATAATTGACTGAGTAAGAAAGCTAGACGGGATAGTGTGATCAGTAGCTAGCCTCCTACTGCCTTCCTTACCAGGATCCTTTATGAGGACCATCCTAGAAAGTCTCCTGATAGCGGCTAACAAGCACTCTCATACTTGTAGGTTTCAGGCGACGCACACAACCTTCAATATGCTAAAGCTGGACAACTTTGTTAATTTCCCAATCGAAAAAAAAGTTGTCGCCGTTTTAGCCAAACTAAGTTAAATCAAAGATGCATTGTGGGTTTCTTCAGCCAGCTTCAAATAATTTAAAACAAGCATTCACAATTTCACTCAAGGAATTCAATTAATTAAACTAAATAGTAGGTATAATAAAGTTATATTTATTTGGTTTCCACAATGTTCAAATTACAAAGTATGGCTGATTTACGAATATCATTCTTACAATCACAATTATTTATTTGATCAATTCATAATTAACGATAAAGGTTCTAATTCCCTTCGCTCCAATCTTTACTTTATATCCATCGTCACGCTCCTCTCCTACGTCTACTGCTTTCCTAACTTCATTAAAACTACCGTATTCATGATTAAAACTTTCAGAAAAGTCTTTCTCAGTCTTCCATTTCCATTGCTGACGAGACTTGTCTTCGTAAGCCGATAGCATGGTCTCCTTCACAGATTTTATATTAATATTCGTTAGTATATTCGCGAGATCAACTTCAATTGTAGAGTTGTTCGACTTGCTCAAATAGTTTTCGAGGCGTAGCAGTAGTTTGTCCCCCCAGGGCTCCAGTGTGAGTAGGTTCAGACCTTCAGGCAACGCTTGCTTGAGCCAACTGAAGCTATTTTTTAGTTTGAGCCAGTCTTCTAGAGTCATATCCCCAGCATCAGATATGAAAATCAATGGCCTCAGATGCATCTGAATTATGTTCTTTTTCACGTCGCTGTGGTATCCGTCGCTGGTGGAGAGCAGCACTCTGTGCGTTCCTCTCGCCACTAAGCCTTTTCCTTTAGCCGTCTCATTCAGCGCTTCTCCGACTCCGAACGCATCGTCATGTAACAATCTTCTGTGAAGCATTAGTTCTATTTCGCCTTCGATAAGGGAACTTCCTCCTTGCGACCTATCAGTCATTACCGTGAACCTATAATTATTATCTTCGATATATATCTCGTTCGTGACGGGGTAGTAATTTCCCCCGACTGTCTCGGCGATAGTTACATTCCACTGCGGTCTCTTGTTCAACTTTCTCTTCAGACTCTGGCGCCCATTGGAGTCCGTAAAGAACTCGCCGTTATTCAGAAGGTCCGTTTGATATTTTACGACAAACTCTTTACCGATATTGTCGCCTATGTTGATGGGTCCTACCAGCCACTCCACTTCCACATACTTGAAGCCGCTGTACAGCCTGGCCACGCTGAGGACGTTATCCGACCAGGACATGCGCAGTTCGCTGACGACCTTACCGCGGACGGAGTGGAACTGGCCGGGCTGCAGGGGCACGGGCCGGGTGGCGTTGGGTCTGAGGATGTAGGCCCCGGAGGAGCGGTTGGCCGCGACCTCGTTGTTGCCGACGCAGCCCGGGTAGTAGTGGAAGCTGATGCTGAGGTTGGCGCCGGCGCCGGGGAAGGCGACGTGCTTGATCTCACCCGATGTGTTGTCGATGTGTAGCTTAATGTCCTGCAACAAATAAATCCTATTACTTCCCTGCAGTTGACGTTCACGTTGTGAATTTCTTCTTTAACCCTTGACCAATAAGAGGATGAAGTTTTTGTATGAACCGATTTTGATTAGGTTTTTTTGTTAGATGTGTGACTTGATCTATAGTGTTCTTAGCTATGTTTGGTAGCAATTAGTGAAGCTGTTTCCAGGATCTGATGGATATTGTCAGCTAAAGCTCGGAATAGCGTTTTGAAGGGAACTCTGGCATTTTCATAGATATTCATAGCGCGTTATATTTATTTCAACATCTAGTCGTGAATAGAGTAATTCGTTCCGGGCCCTACATTATAACATGCTCGACGCTGATGTGTGTCCATAAAGTGTTCCGTTTTGTAAATTTTAGTGGAACACTGAATATAGTCAAGGATTTTAAATTTTAACAAAATTAACGTCTGAAGTTCTGTGAATCTTGACAGCCATTTAAAAGTGAGGTAATTCATTATTTCAGATTACAACAATGAAGTATAGCATTTTTTCATGTTTGTCAACAATATAAATAAGTACGTCAAAAAAGAATTCTCGACGGATCCTGTATCAGAAATAACCGGTAAACGTAAGAATTCTATACGGATCCTAAAGCGGTTTCGCACTAGGTACGTCCGATCAGAATCCGTTAAAACACGGTCCGGAGTTAGTCGTAGTACTATTTGTATGGTAGGTTATGCACTAGATAGATCCGACTTCCGTCATCAGAAATCGTAGTGCGAAACCGGTCTCACTGCAGTATCAGAAATAACCGGTGAACGTAAGCTTCTCATGTTTGACGCACCAAAGCAAACCTCTACAAACCCAAACGTGTGGAGGGTGTTTGCGTGCGTTTGAAGCCGATACGTCAGGGTCGGTTTTTATGTATACAAATCAAAGAAAGTTTGCTGCAAACGTTTGCATCTTTCGTCGTTAGTTGAAGACGAAGGATGTGTTGTTGAAATATGGTCAAACGATGTCATTTTTAGAATACTACCGAGGAGAAACC
This sequence comes from Operophtera brumata, assembly GCA_932527175.1. Lineage (NCBI taxonomy): Eukaryota > Metazoa > Arthropoda > Insecta > Lepidoptera > Geometridae > Operophtera > Operophtera brumata. Next base: position 14,710,243 of record OW052234.1, on the reverse strand, counting down.
TGCATTTGGAACCCGAAGGACTTATTCCACAAGAGATTTGCGTTTTGCGATACACGTGTGATGACGACGTTTGTCTCACTTCATTTATGCAAACGGTTGTAGAGGTTTGCGACAGTCGGCAAACATATTGAGCCACCATCATTAAGAAAGATCTAATGAAGAGTGCACCGAGATAGATCTTACCTGAAGAGTCAAATTCTCGCTACTTTTAGAAATTACCTGTTCGTTGGTGTTCAATGTAACTGACTAGCTGAAAGAGTTCGCTATCAATATGTCCGCCTCGTAAATAGCCGTCACACTAGCCATAGAGGACTAGAGCGGCTGGGAAAAACCCGGAGTGTTGTGGAATAACGGTCCTTTTGTGAATTAGAATGAAGAAAGTAAAACCTGGTGGGATCAAGGCTCGGGGTAGGTCCCTGAGAGCCTGGGAGCCTCCCTCCAGGTTTATTTATTTTCTTCAATCTAATGTACAAAAGGACCGTAAAACAGAGTTTCAACACTCCGGGTTTTTTTGCACCAGATTTGTTGTACTTTTATGTTGTACAGTAATATTATATGCTTCTTACCTCATTTTCCATCACAAAGAAGTCATCCAATCTCTCGACGACCATCGGATCATCGGACAGCATCCTCATCTCCTCTTCGTTCAGGCTCGGGTACGCATTCGCCGGCTGTCTCTTTCTCACCACATCTACCTTCTCCCTTCCTTCTCTTATGATTTTCTCTAAGTCTTGAACGTTATCATTTATCGATACATTATCATCTTTCAGAACGTCCAGGTCTATAGTATCTATATCAGCACCTTGGTCCTTTCCTTGGCCATCATCCATGTTCCTGATGTCCACGTATGTTCTATCTCTCACTTCTTTCCAATAATCGTTGATGTTCTCGTATAGTTCTTGCGTTCTCTTGTGGGGTTGTATCAGGTTGACGTCTCGTTTGGTTCTGGTTATTTGCCGCACGTAGAATGACTTGTACATGAGAGGTTTGAGGTGTGCGATGAAGACGAGCTCGTGCGTGGCGGCTGATTGCCTGGTCGGTATGTCGACGACTTCTGTCGGTATGTCTACCAGTTGGGAATCTATCTTGTCTCCTATCAAACAGAACGTTAGTTTTATTAGTGCTAACTGGTCAGTGACGTCGTCTGGTGTTTAGTCACGTGGTAGCCGCGGAGTAGACACGGTCTCACTAAATCACCAAGATAGTCGCCAGAGACACGAAATAGTAAATAAATAAATAATGCTGGACAGTTCACATAACGTTATCTTGCCCCAAGCTAAGCAGAGCTTGTGTTATGGGTACTATGGGTACATTTAACGCATTCAAAACTAAACTTTCTCATCATATTATGTCAAATGTTTATTAACTACCTATTTAATGCGTCATGTGTTTGAGTTCCTATCTACCTTAACTTGAACGACCTAAACTATATTTAATTGATTCTCATGTAAGTGATAGTAATTATCTTTTTGAGAATAAATGATTATTAAACTGATGTACTTAATACAATACTTACAAAGCTTTTTTTATTATGCATAGAAAATACCCAGAACACCCTGAACAGATGTGTTCCAGGCCAGGTGAGCAACATATGGCGGAGACTAAGATCCAGAGTCTCGAGCACCGCCGTAAAGTCGCATGCCTTTCGATCTTCCATAGGTTACATTTGGGGGAATGCTGCTCCCAGGAGCTACATGATCATTTGGTGACAGGTCATACATGGTTTTCATAGAAATCTGCCCAAAATGAATGGTCGAGTCTCAATAAAATGATAGTATGTTAGTGTGAACCCACCGTTGGGCGCGTACACCTCGTAGGCGCCACGCGCTACCGGCACGCGCACCGCCTCCTCCACGCGCCACGCCACGGGATTGTACAAAGTCACCTGAAATGTTCATACATTCATATACATATGTATACCATCAAGCCTTTTACTAAGACTCCGCTGTCTGTCCGTCCGTCAGCGCGCTATATCTCATAGACCGTAATAGTTACAGTTGAACTGTAATTTTATTTTAGTTTATTTAATGTTGACAATTGCTATTGCCGCTATGACAACAAATAATTGCATAACAACGTAGCCTGTCTCAATCCAGGTCATAATCTATCTCCACCGAAATCGGTTCAGGCGTTTCGGCGTCATTGAGTAAAAAACATACTAACAAATCATCAAAATTTAAGCATTTATGATATTAGTAGGATGCGGTAGGCACTTACATTCTAAACCAAGTAGACGTTTAGTAAAGTAGACGTTTGAAAATAATAAGTCAGTTTATTTAAATTTTCACAAAAGGTTTCATAGTCATCTAAGATTTAGATTCTAAGTGACATAGCCAGTGCACAAGATTTTATTGTAGGTAAGTGTGACGAACCAAGAAAATCTGTTTTGTGAGAGGCTGGGTGAGCCTGGGATAGGGTTTATATAAAGTAGTCGATCGGTAATTAGTCATGGGAAAGAGTAGTATTTGTGGAGCTAAGCGATACGCGGTACGTACCACGAGGCGGGGGCTGCGCTCCGACGAGCGGCAGCTGGACTCGTTGAGAGCGCAGCGCTCCAACGTGAAGAGGGGGGTAGCGGTTGTGTCGCGGTACGTACCACGAGGCGGGGGCTGCACTCCGACGAGCGGCAGCTGGACTCGTTGAGAGCGCAGCGCTCCAACGTGAAGAGGGGGGTAGCGGTTGTGTCGCGGTACGTACCACGAGGCGGGGGCTGCACTCCGACGAGCGGCATCTGGACTCGTTGAGAGCGCAGCGCTCCAACGTGAAGAGGGGGGTAGCGGTTGTGTCGCGGTACGTACCACGAGGCTGGGGCTGCGCTCCGATGAGCGGCAGCTGGACTCGTTGAGAGCGCAGCACTCCAACGTGAAGAGGGGGGGAGCGGTTGTGTCGCGGTACGTACCACGAGGCGGGGGCTGCGCTCCGACGCGCGGCAGCTGGACTCGTTGAGAGCGCAGCGCTCGAACGTCAAGAGGGGGGGAGCGGTTGTGTCGCGGTACGTACCACGAGGCGGAGGCTGCGCACCGATGCGCGGCAGCTGGACTCGTTGAGAGCGCAGCGCTCGAACGTGAAAAGGGGGGTAGCGGTTGCGTCGCGGTACGTACCACGAGGCGGGGGCTGCGCTCCGACGCGCGGCAGCTGGACTCGTTGAGAGCGCAGCGCTCGAATGTGAAGAGGGGGGTAGCGGTTGCGTCGCCCTGAATCATTTTACTGAAACATACATACATAGATATTTACGCTCGCGTTATGTAGTTCCACTAAACTCCGTAACGGGTTAACTAATTTTGATGATATTTTTAGTGTGGATAGATGCTTGGCAGGTTGGTTGGGTTGGGGCGGGGGGAGGGCAGGAGTTAGGGCAGTCCCAGAGGAGTGGGACTGCTTTTATCCAGAACGCGTGCGAAGCCGCGGGCGACAGGAGGTCGAGGAGGCGCTCGTAGTCGTGCGTCACGTGCTGCTCCGTGCCCGCGGTGATTATGAATAGAGGGGCTCACGTGAAGGCTTGCCGCGGCACGACGAGCGAGTCGTCGATCGCCGCGTCGAGGAGGCGCTCGTAGTCGTGCGTCACGTGCTGCTTCTCCGTGCCCGTGATGGCGTCGTGGTGCTGCATCACCCCTGCAACATCATCATCGTCATCCTCTCTCCAGAGCCCTGCGGCATGCACGACGCATCGCGAGTGACCTTCTAGAGCCCGTGGGACAGCCCCAGAGCCCTAAGGCATGCACGACGCGTCGCGAGTGACCTTCTAGAGCCCGTGGGACAGCCCCAGAGCCCTAAGGCATGCACGACGCGTCGCGAGTGACCTTCTAGAGCCCGTGCGACAGCCCCAGAGCCCTAAGGCATGCACGACGCGTCGCGAGTGACCTTCTAGAGCCCGTGGGACAGCCCCAGAGCCCTAAGGCATGCACGACTCATCGCGAGTGACCTTCTAGAGCCCGTGGGACAGCCCCAGAGCCCTAAGGCATGCACGACTCATCGCGAGTGACCTTCTAGAGCCCGTGGGACAGCCCCAGAGCCCTAAGGCATGCACGACTCATCGCGAGTGACCTTCTAGAGCCCGTGGGACAGCTCCAGAGCCCTAAGGCATGCACGACGCATCGCGAGTAACCGTCCTTAAAAAAACAGCTTAACATAACCTTTGCATTTAACAATGCATTACCTCACAGGTCATGTCCACCTAGGACGCGCCCTATGTGGCATTGCACTGCGCCCGCCACCCTGAGACATGGATGCAGAGTCTCATGTGCCTGTAATTTACTCATCATGTTTGAAACGGTGATGGAATACATTGTATGGAAACTCGTCCTTAATCAATTGGTGATATTCATTGATGCACATTGGGTTGCGTGCACTCTCGCAAGTCGAGAGTAGACGCTCAGCTGTGGAGCATTAGATAGAAGCTGTCTCACCCATAGCGCTCTTGAGTGAGTTCACCATAAACTGGTTGTGCTTCTCTAAGCCGGCGAGAACTTGGAGTTGTTTCGCCATCTGTAATTATAAAAAGTATTTTATTGTCAAATAATATTTGCTTTTCTTAAATTATTAATCGGAACCGTGTGCTGATCAGGATGAGCCCAAACACGGCCTGTCACAAGCATCGAGCAGTGCCGTTGACCACCTTGCGTATCCATCATCAGATCAGCTCGCTGTCACCATAATATTGTATTGTTATCGGAATCAGACAGGTATGCAACATTTCAGTTCAATCGTATATCGGGAAATGGTCGAAAATTCGATTCTAAGATTTGACTGTTAATAAAAAATAACCTAATCAAAAATAAGCTAATAAAAGCGTGTTAACAAAACCACGAGACATGAGGACCCAGGCGACATGAGATGTCCCCTGGGTCAATGCCTCATATCTTCTGTCTCACGCGCCTCGAACGTCTGCCGCACGGTTGACAACGGGTTCTCGACCCTCGTTTTGACCGTCTAGGTACTTATAGGGCGGCAGTTTGTAAATTAATTCCTACATACATACATAAACTCACGCCTGTTTCCCGGAAGGGTAGGCAGAGACCACGGATTTCCACTTGCTACGATCCTGACACACCTCTTTTGCTTCATTCACTCTCATCACATTCTTCGTACATGCTCGTCGGTTAAGGGTACTCTTGACCTGGCCTTTCTCCAGAACGTCTCCGATCTGGTCTGAATACGCTCGCTGAGGTCTTCCCCTTCCCACTGTCCCATTCACGCTCTTATGTACCCGTTTCGTCAATCTACTATCGTCCATCCTTTCTAAATGCGCAAACCATCTAAGCATACCTTTCTCAATCCTAGTCACTACGTCTTCTTTAAATTCACAACGCTCTCTTATCACACTATTCCTTATTCTATCTATTCTTTCCAAAAACCGTGGCTCAAGAAGCTGCTCATTGATGGCGTTTGCGTTGGCACCAGCCGTGTAGACGGTGCTGAGGGAGGCGGTTTATATGCGGTTTTATGCGGTTTTATGTCCTGTTGGACCCCAATTTACAACCTCCTGACTGATTTAGCTCATAGCCTTACCTACAGGTTATACAACACTATCTACCCAGTACCTACTGGGTAGGGTTCCACTGTCACCGTTGTAACATTACAAAATTATTATAAAACTTCTAGAAGCTTCCATACTCACACAAGTAGCTTGTTGACAAAAAAACTAACGGACAATCGTTACCCACACAGCCATCAGCCATCAGTTACATCTCACGCACACATAGAAACTATTTACGCTAGATGCACCTATAAATTGGCATGCGCCCTACGCACAGACATTCCACACTTAGACGGAGCCATCAATAATACATCTATATACTTCCACTACGCCCAATTTTGGGTCCAACTCTACGGGTCGAACCTTACGGTTGGTGGCTTCACAGCCACCAACCGGACTCACCAGCTACCTGCTGTCTACCAGCTGTCTCCAGCCCTACCTGCTGCTACCAGCCTGCCACGAGCCACCTCGCAGACAAGGGGCGCGCTCTTCACCATGACGTCTAGACCACGTGCTTCCAATCTACAGCTCACAGGACAGTACCGTGGAGAGTCCACACCTGTTCTTGGGTTCCGTACTACGCGTGTGTCCAAGTGTTCTTTTCTACAAGCGTGACCTTTTGAGACCTATTCTACTGCTGAGATTGAGACCCTTGATCAAACCCCGGCCCATAGCCGTCTGGCCTTCTGCCTGCTACTCTGGCCCTCTGCCTGCACTTCTGCCTGCTACTCTGGCCTTCTGCCTGCTACTTCTGCCTTCAGCATAATACTAAAGACTCTAAGTTAAAAAATCTATTCAGTGATCTTATTGTTAGCATTTTAAGTTTAATATATGTATAAAAATGTCCTAATCGTTTTTCTACCTACCCTAGCTCTTCTATCAGGTAGGATAGGAACCTAAAACCTAGACTACCTACCTGTCCACGGCTGCACCGTGACACCGTTCATCCCTATTATGAAGATCGTTTTCTTGTTTTTTATTATATAATAAGGTGACAAACAAGTCGCCTGGAGTAAAGCAGTCACTGCCGCCTATGAACATCAACCACGGTATTGCAAACGCGCTGCTTACCAAAGAGCCCTATTGATATTTCTCTTGAATTTACCCACATTATAGCACATGATAGTGAGATTGACCGGGATGTAACGCATCGTATCAACTCAGGGTGGATGAAATGGCGACAGGTCACAGCAACAACATGTGACCCACGGATGCCACTCAAGTTGAAGGGAAAATTTTACAAATCCGTAATAAGACATGTCGCTATGTATGGATCGGAATGCTGGGCCATGAAGAAGAAGGATTAAAGAAGATTGCATGCAGCAGAGATGAGAATGTTGAGATGGATGTGTGGAGTAACAAGAATGGATAAAATAAGGAATGAGTATATAAGAGGAAGATTGAAAATTACACCAGTGACAGAAAAGTTGAAAAGAAATCGTTTAGCTTGGTTTGGACATGTTATGAGGAGGGATGAAACGCATGTAACTAAGAAAGTTATGAATGGATGGAAGGGAAGAGGAAGACCTCAGAATTGATGGATGGATTGTGTGAGAGACAAGGGAGTGAATGATGAGGTGACGGCTGTCAGAGGAGAGTGTAAGGAAAAAACATACTGCGCCGACCACAAATAAATTGGGAAAAGAGCAAGAAAATTATGATGATCATCATCATTGTCATCACGCATCATCAGATGATGTAGCCCTGTGAGAAGACATCCAACGCTCCACTCTGCAGGTGCGCGGGAGAGACAAGCGCGTGAAACGTACTGTGCGAGACCTCCACGCATCTACAATGTGCGGGTGAGCTCGCTGACGAGTCCAGAGGTTGCAGTGGTTCGTAAATTATCCTCGGAGAATACACCAGAAAATTAACTTCGTTCTTCTCAGGGATCTAAGTACTTGGTGGTAGTGCAGGGGGTGAAGTGACCCGTCCAGTACGAGTTGTGTGTACCTATAGGTAGTCGTTGCCTTGCCGCTCGAAGTACTTGGTGGTCGGGCGGGAGGTGTAGTAGCCCGTCCAGTACGAGTTGTGTGTACCTGTAGGTAGTCGTTGCCTTGCCGCTCGAAGTACTTGGTGGTGGGGTGGGAGGTGAAGTAGCCCGTCCAGTACGAGTTGTGTGTACCTGTAGGTAGTCGTTGCCTTGCCGCTCGAAGTACTTGGTGGTGGGGCGGGAGGTGAAGTAGCCCGTCCAGTACGAGTTGTGTGTACCTGCAGGTAGTCGTTGCCTTGCCGCTCGAAGTACTTGGTGGTGGGGCGGGAGGTGAAGTAGCCCGTCCAGTACGAGTTATGTGTACCTGTAGGTAGTCGTTGCCTTGCCGCTCGAAGTACTTGGTGGTGGGGCAGGAGGTGAAGTAGCCCGTCCAGTACGAGTTGTGTGTACCTGTAGGTAGTCGTTGCCTTGCCGCACGAAGTACTTGGTGGTGGGGCGGGAGGTGAAGTAGCCCGTCCAGTACGAGTTGTGTGTACCTGTAGGTAGTCGTTGCCTTGCCGCTCGAAGTACTTGGTGGTGGGGCGGGATGTGAAGTAGCCCGTCCAGTACGAGTTGGGGTCGCTCGCGTACGGGAAGAAATCATCTTGTTTTATCGGCAGCGTCGGTCTGCAATTATTTTAAACACTGAATCTCTGAATAGACAATACAATGTTGATTTGTACACTCGCCATTTTTACGGAGAACCAACTTAGAAACCAAGAAATTACCTAGTTCAAAAGTAAGTTGTAAAGAGAATCAGCAATAGTTCATAAGATAGCACATAACAACCTGGTAATATTTATGTAGGGACAGATATTGCAAATTGCCATGTTAGCTGTCCAAGGGCAGAGCGACATCAGCTTCATCATTTATATAGTCACCTAGAGTGTAAAGGAGTAGTGTACAGGCACTTACTTGGCGTCTCTGACAGCCTTCAAGTAACAGTTGGGAGTAGAATAGAACAGTTTTATGTTCAAGCGATCCTTAGCGGCCTTCAGGTTCGTGTATCTGAAAGAGTTAGGTATTAGTAATTTAGCAAATGTACACTAGGACATCTTTTAGCAATCTTGCAAAAATGTTAGCAAGCAGCAGCTGTGTAGCAAACATGTTAGCAAGCAGTGTGAGTTAAGCGCAGCTGTGTAGCAAGCATGTTAGCAATCACAAAACGAATCTAGACCCCAAACTGCAATATAGGTACACCTCTCTTTAAAAGCCTACTTCTCACAAACGACTAATCCAAATACTATAAAAAATATACAATTGGCCGTCTAATAAAGTAAAAATATTTAAGTACTACTTAATTGTTACTTTTTCAGCAAAAAACTAAAAAGTTTCCTATGTTTTACTTCCTTTAGTTTAAGATACCTACTATGTTATTGAGAAGAAATTGATCCTTGTACCTAATTGACCCTTTCGAACGGTATCATAAAATACCTACAGTTTGTTTTGTAATTTAGCGGGTTCGAGTCCCGGCTCAGGTAAGTCACTTTTTTAATATCCTTGAATGCAGTATTACTGACTTTAAAAAATAAAGGAAAGTCTCCATTATGTAACACTTCCTAACTTCAATATTTAAAGTACTTGTCCATGTAGCATGGCCGCGGGAGTTGGGACACACTTTATAAGAACGAGGTAAAGCTTGCATGTAGGGGTAAATAATACGATTTTGAAGATTATTCTACTATAACAAAGCTCAAATGATTATACTGGTGCGAACATCGCGCGGACGAAGACCCAGCTAGTTACTGATGAAATACGTGGACCGCGCTGCACTTTGTAAAATAAGTTGTAGGTTACACTATCAAAGACCACATTTAAATTCTTTTCTTTGAGTCGATGAGGTGCGCGGCGTCCTTTAGTTTTTTTGTTTTTTTTTGTTTTATTTATTAAGGAACCAAACAACTACATTATTATAATAGGCACAATCAGTGTTAATACATAAATGTAACTATATAAGACTTATTAATAATGTAGTCCACAACGTTATCCACATGTTAGTTTTATACATAACTAGCGACTCGCCCCGGCTTCGCACGGGTAGCCCCCGGTGAACCCCCCCCCTACCCCCCCCTACCCCCTATGTCAATCTCCTGGTTCTAAGCTACCTCCCCACCAATTTTCAGCCAAATCGGTTCAGCCGTTCTTGAGTTATAAGTGGAGTAACTAGCACGACTTTGTTTTATATATATACCTAGATTCCAAAAACATGCAGGTAGAGGGTCTGTCAGATAGTTTGTATAAATTTCAGTACCTGATAAATAAACCAAAAAGAAATGACAAAACCCCACTCAAAGTAAAATAAAATTAATAGTAAATAGTAAATTAGAGAAGGTAAGTTAATGATAGGACGAAAAGAGATTAAAACAAAGAAACTAAGAAGGATAATTTATGAAAATGTACTCAGGAAAGCGCAGTAATTAACTGATTTATAAATGTACAAGCAGCGCCCCGCGGTTTCACCCGGGTAAGTCTCGTTCCCGTGGGAATATCGGGATAAAAATGTGCCTATCTGTTATTCCGGGAGTCCAGTTATCTCCATTCCAAATTTCATCCAAATCCATCCAGTAGTTTTTACGTGAAAGAGTAACAAACATCCATCCATACTTACAAACTTTCGCGTTTATAATATTAGTAGGATAAGGAGAACAAGAGAATAAATCAATTTCAGTCAAGTAAATATTATGGGACTCGACCATTCGGCGAAGTGAATATTTATTAAAACAGTATAGACTTACTCTATGAGCTTATCTAGATTGTTGTACCACATGCCCGCGTCCTGGTACGTGAAGTCGCCGCCCATCGTTATAATGACGTTGTTGGAGCGGTAGTAGCGCGACTGAGCCTTCACGTAGTCTATGAATACGGCAATCTGCAACCATGACACCGCACTGAACACAACCCCGACTAGGACGGTAGGGAGTCCCTAGGACTGGACAAGTGAATATTTGCAGAAGACATAAAACTCTGTGTAAGACAGATTGAGATTATACGAGAGAAAATAAGGAAAATACTAACAAAACCCTATGTAAGATAAGTTGGGATTATACAAATGAAAATAACGAAAATACTAATAAAGCCCTTGATAAGATAGATTGGGATTATACAAGTGAAAATTAACAAAACACTAATAAAGCCGTGTGTAAGACAGATTGGAATAATACGAGAGAAAATTAGGATAATACTAATAAAACCCTGTTTAAGATAGATTGGGATTATACAAATGAAAATAAGGAAAATAGGTACTGATAAAACCCTGTGTAAGATAGACTGGGATTATAAAAGTGGAAATTAGGAAAATACCTACTAATAAAACCCTGTGTAAGATAGATTGGGATTATACAAGTGAAAATAAGAAAAAATATGCTACCTGATAAAATCCTGTTTAGGGTAGGTCGAGTTTGGACAAGTTTATATTAGCAATAACCTAAAAAAACCCTGTGCAGGATAGATTGAGATTGGCCAAGAGAAAATTAGGAAAAGACTGATAAAATCCTTTCTAGAATAAGATGGATATTATGAAATTAAATTTAGCAGAAAATGTAAGGCTTTACACTAGCCTTGTCACTATTTCACCCTCGTCGCCCGAGTGCCAGCAGTGGGGTGATAATAATGTGCTTCACTATTCACTAAAACCTGTGCTAAAAGTATGTTCCGTAGCGCGGCCCTGTGGTACAATAATCTAAGTTTATATTAACTAACAATTCCACGCAGTTTTGAATCTAGGTATTCTTTACTGTACACACTCTCGGGACAAGAAAACTCAAGGTAAGGCCAAGAGAGGTTCGAGAATACGGCAGATAGTCAATTTGTTACGAGTAGAGCATTTTGTCCGGGGAAGTATGAATGAATGAATGAAAATACTTTATTGCACACCTTTCAAACTAGTTAAATTAGTTAGTATTTCTGGTGCAAAGCTGCATTGCATTGCTGTGTTCCTATTTGAAGGATGCCGGGGAAACTACAGGCACATGAGGCACTTACATCTTTATGTCTCAGGGTGGCGGGCGCAGTGTAATGATTTCAAACTTTGCTAACGCGTTGGTAATTGCTAAAAGATTTCCAACTTTGCTAATGCATTGCATTGCTGTGTTCTGGATTGTAGGGTGCTGGGGAAATTACAGGCACATGAGGCACTTACATCTTTATGTCTCAGGGTGGCGGGCGCAGTGTAATGCCGCATAGGGGCGTCCTAGGTGGATTTTGCCTGTGAGGTACGCATCGTTATAGACAGAGTTTGTGCCATCTGCCTGGCTCGGTCATTCAGCGTGCACAGTGTAGGTATACATACAAACATGTACATGCACAAAAGCCACCACATACAGACTTACTCAATGAGTTTGTCTAAGTTGTTGAACCACATCGCCGCGTCCATGTATTGGAAGTCGTCTCCCATCGTCACCAGTATATTATTAGTGACGTACGATTCAGCCATTTTCTCGCAAATATCCACAAAGTGATTCACCTAAATTCAATATTGTTTTAGACAAATAATTAATTTTGTAAAAATTCCAAAAAAAACTTCAACGCAATGAAACGGCTGAATCGATTTTGATCAAACATAGCAAAGAACACTCTCGAAAAATTCACCTTTCAAACAAAACAAAAAACTGTTCATCCGTTCGGGAGCTACGATGCCACAGACAGACTCACACACACACACACACACACAGAGAGAGACACGTCAAACTTATAACACCTCGTCGTTTTTGCGTCGGGGGTTAAAAAGGCCAATCAACAAAACTTCCTAAGTAACGTTTTTAAACAGTTTTTAAACGTTAAGTTTGGGTTTAGTAAGATAGATGACACTGTTTTCAATTTATTTAATGTACCTACAATAAGTTTTATTTTTAAATATATTTTTAACATTGGTGTTATATTAGTGATCCCGCGTGCTGATCAAAATTACCCTAAACACGGCCAGTCTACTATTATCCATCGAGGAATTCCGTTGTCCACCTTCCGTCTCCATGATCAGATCAGCTCGTTGTCACCATAGTATTGTATTGTCATCGAAACTTGACAGGTATAAGGTAGGTAGTTTCAGCTCAATCTGTCGAGGTTAACTGGTTCAAAATTCAGTTTCAAGATTTGTCGTACCTAGGTACATAACTAACTGAACAAGGTCAAGTTCAATAAAAGCTTGATCCAGAATTTAAAAAACTAGTAAGTACGTCTTAAATAAGTAGGTAGGTAGGTACCTTTGTTTTTGTTAAGTTTTCGATGGGGATAAGTATTAGTAGACTAGATAAACTAGTTTTCAAATTAAACTAGTTTCAAGAATGTGTTTTCTAAAAAAAATTTGCTTGTTTCATGTTGTCATGCATTTTTATATCCCAATGCTTTCATCATACTAAGTAAGATGCTAAACCCCATCTTATCTTGCGAACTCTCGTACCTACATGCTTCGACTAACATAAACCAAAAGCTGCAGGCGTAGCACAAGAATTCGATAAACTTTAACGCTGTCAATATAAGTTTTTCATCATCACAAAGACCGTGGGTATTTGTGGCGTTCATCCAATTCCCATAGATAAGCCCAAATAAATAAGGACCTATAAAGTTTAACAATCTCTAGCGCTAAGCCTACTGGCATAGCTAAAACTCAAGCAGAGATACACAAGCTTCCCAATTTTGAACTTTACGGTAGTTCAATTAGCGTGTAAACTCACACGATCAGTTTGTCTAGATTGGTGTACCACATGGCCGCGTCTTGGTACTGGAAGTCCTCTCCCATCGTCACCAGCACGTTGTTCGTGACGTAACTGAGCGACATGTTGCGTACGATCGATATGAAGGCATTTACCTACGTACAATTAACATTTCAAACTTTGCTAGCGCGTTGGCAATTGATAAAAGATTTCCAGCTTCGCTAACGCGTAGGCTTTGCTAAAAGATTTCAAACTTTGCTAACGCGTTGGCACTTGCTAAAAGATTTCCAGATTTGCTAACGCGTTGGCTTTGCTAAAAGATTTCAAACTTTGCTAACGCGTTGGCAATTGCTAAAATACGTGACGTGCCATTCTATGGGGGAGGCTTATTCCCAGCAGTGGACTCCTGTAGGCTGGTGATGATGATGACCTACGGGACACAGCGCATGTGAATGTCAGCTTGCATCCCGACCCGTGGTACAACTGTCCAACTGGTTGTACCACGGGGACGTACGTAAGCCTATCCATGGTCCAACTGGTTTTTTCAATAAATTAAGTAAGTTGTCTTTCCGGCGCGCCTGAGGATAACCGGCGCATATTGACATCTGCAACACTTATCTATCCTAAGAGACGTAAAAAAAACTATGTATGTTTTAATATTGCAAACCACGGAACTAATTCCACAACTCATACGTGTGGCAATGATTTGTTTTTGCAATATCCCATCGCAACATAAACATCACGTCAATATTGAAAACAGCGCCATCTATCGCCTCGCACGTTCAACTCTCACCTTGTCGTCCACGTTGAACATGGTCGAAAAATAAACATCACGTCAATATTGAAAACAGCTCCATCTATCGCCTCGCACGTTCAACTCTCACCTTGTCGTCCACGTTGAACATGGTCGCAAAATAAACATCACGTCAATATTGAAAACAGCGCCGTCTATCGCCTAGTACGTTCAACTCTCACCTTGTCGTCCGCGTTGAACATGGTTGCAAAATAAACATCACGTCAATATTGAAAACAGCGCCATCTATCGCCTGACACGTTTAACTCTCACCTTGTCGTCCACGTTGAACATGGGCGAGTCCACGTCGTCGACGATGGGCTCGTCATTGCACAGCACGTCGAAACAGAAGCCCGGCGGCGGCGAGTACGTGTTGTACAGGATACCGGTGAAGATGTCGGAGGGATTACCTGGAAATTATGTGTAAACATGCTTTACCGTAATAGTATACATCATTCGGATATTATTATTGTCTGGTTTACTTTACAAATGGATAAAAATTATCAACGAGACTAACAACATTATTGATAATATTTACATTTTAAAATAATGTACATAAACATTTCTGATTTTCGTTAATTGTTTTTAGAGGCAGACAACAGCCAACTGCCGTCACTATCTAACTCAGTAACGTTCAGGTAAGTTAAAAAGATATGCTACGTCATCTTATTTTTTTGTGAACAGTATATATTTCTCAATACCTACAGCTATATCGGTCTACTATTATCCATCGAGGAGTTCCGTTGTCCACCATCATCAGATCAGCTTGCTGTCAGCATAATATCGTATTGTCATCGTAACTTGACAAGTCTGCCAAATTTCAGCTCAATCGGATATCGCAAAGTGGTCGAAAATTCTGTTTGTTGCCCGTGGTACTAACGATCGCCAGATTTTTCCCACACGTACTAAACTACTAACTAACACACAAGTGTGTTATAAGATTTGTGTCTTGCTCCGATGAAATAATGTGCACAGGTCTATTTGAATGAATATTTATTAAAATATTACTCTCCAAATAATACGTCAAAATATTAGATTATATGAATTAAATTAGATTAGATTATTTACAACGATGCTATTCGATCAAGCGGACACGGAAGAAGAGAGAGAGTATATCTACACACAGAGCATTCAAAACATGCACAATTGACTTTTGACATTGACAGTAGTATAAAGATCAAAGAGCCTATATTTCTAACACTTCCCCTTAGGGTTTTTGATACGACTCTACCAACAAAAAAAAAAAACTTTAGACTCTATCATGTCAATACTAACTCTACGTTAAGAGAATGTAGAGTATCACAAAGACTCTATATAAATTTAAACAAGACTCTATGTCTGTCTAACACAGTATTTAAGTAAGTCTACATACATGAATACAAGCAATTAAATAATGATATAATGCCTACGTCTACTTAGGTATTACATTCATTTCATGTGTAAATAATTTATGTTTACATCCACTCAAAGCTTTAGTTAGTACATCAGCTGTCATTTGTTCAGTTGACAAATACTTTACTGTTAAGAATTTTTTTCTTAACTAAATCTTTAACATAGTGATAACGAAGATCAATGTGTTTTGTTCTTTTATGACAATACTCTTTGCATTCCAGTAGCTTGTGTGCACTTTGATTGTCATTGTACAATGTTATTTGAACATCAATGTTTACAATTTCTGACAGAAAGTTCTTAATAAAACAGAGATCTTTACAAGCATCAGAAATAGAAATATACTCAGCCTCTGTACTTGATAATGCAACGCAACGCTGCTTGCGTGATTCCCAGCTGATAATATTGCTACCCAGCTTAACTACAAAACCAGTATAAGACTTACGATCTACAATGTCGTTAGCCCAATCAGCATCAGAGAAGGCAGTTATATCTAAATTATTAGATCTATAGAAACATAGACAATAATTTATAGTACCTCCTAAATATCTCAGGATGCGTTTCAAAGCTAGCCAATGAGTCTTATTAAAATTGTTGCTAAACTGGCTTAGTTGACTACATGCAAAAGCAATATCGGGCCTAGTGCACACAGATAGATACATTAGACTACCTAACAGTTCTCTGTAGCTATACACATAGTTATCAGGGTGTTCACTCTCATCCATTTCAAGTTTACAATTGAGTACCATAGGAGTGGACACTGGTTTGCAATTTTGCATGCCAAATTTAACTAACAATTTATTTATATATTCTGACTGGTCAAGTTTTATTATATGTTTAACTTTGTCTCTGAATACATTCATACCTAAACAGTTAGTAACAGAACCTAAGTTCTTAACATTAAAATTATCTTCTAGAAGAGGCAATAGTTCATTTTTGTCACAGCTATAAAATATGTAGAAATCGTCGACATATAATGCTACAATAATGATTTGTTTATCTATTGTCTTACTATAAACACAAGGCTCACATTTACTCTGTTTATAATCATTTTCAGATAATAATGTATGAACTTTTGCATTCCATATTTTACTTGCCTGTTTTAGGCCATAAATTCCTTTTAATAGAAGACAAACTTTACTATTTTCACTATTTGAAAAACCCGGAGGCTGTTCCATATAAATGGTTTCTTTCAGTTCTCCATTTAGAAATGCAGTAGTTACATCCACATGATCAATATTTAAATTTAGCTCATTAGCCAAACTAAACAAAATTCTCATAGTGCTATGTCTAACTACGGGTGAAAAAGTTTCATTGTAATCAATGCCTCTAACTTGTGTGAAACCTCTGGCGACCAGACGAGCTTTGAACCTGTCGAACTTACCAGAGGCGTCGTGTTTACGTTTATAGATCCACTTACATTTAACAATGTTTGTATTTGGTGGTCTGTCGACTATTTCCCACACGTTATTTGCAATGAGCGAATCATATTCGCATTGCATGGCAGATTGCCAATCTTGACTGTCAGCACAAGACATGGCTTCCTCATACGTGAGAGGATCGCCTGGAAGTGCATGTTGCGCCACGAGAGAGAAGTCCGTTATATAATCCTCATACCTCAAAGGCGGCTTGGAACGAGTAGTACGCACAGGACGGTCAGTAGAGCATGATGGCAATGGCTCGGGGGTACTATCAGCTTCCCCTTGAGGTGCCGCAAGATGCGATGACGTTAGACGCTCAGAGAGCGCGTCACTGATCGGCGAACACTGTGAGCCGGCCTCATTCTCGCTGCCTGTGACGTAATGCTCGTTATCAGCATCTGAAATCATTGTATTATCTATTTCAGAATCAGCTGACACAACATTTGGATTCAGTTCAACAGTATGACTAGAATTCGCATTACTATTAATGCTAGAATTCAGCTCAATATTGTCACCAAAATCAAAATTGTTTAAAGTAGAACTTGGTTCTTTTTCTTGACTAGATTTAATATTACAATTTAATTCATTATCATTCAGTTCATAAAATATAAAATGATTACTAGAATCTTTAGAATTATTATTAATATTATTGTCAGTCTCATAAAATTTATTTTCTATAAATGCTACGTTCCTAGATATGATAACCTTTTTAGGGTTCATGGGGTCAGCAAGTCTATAGCCCTTAGAGGTCTCACTATAGCCTACAAATAAAAACTTCTTGCTTTTAGCACCTAACTTATTCCTTCTTTTTTAAGGTAATCAGAAAACATGGTGTTGCAATATTCTCCCCCATTATCGGAACGCAGTATTTTAACTGGCAAACCCAATTGTTTTTCAATTTGAGTTTTTAAATTAATGAAAGTAGAAAATACCTCATTTTTCCTCTGTAGCAGAAAGCCAAAACTTTTCCTGGTGAAGTCGTCCGTGTAAGTCACTAGATACTTAGCGCCACCCCAGCTAGTGGCAGGCATGGGGCCGCAAACATCAGTGTGAATGAGTTCCAAAGGCTGGCTTGCCCGGTGGGCATCTTTGGTTGGAAATGGCTGTGCTGCCATCTTTCCTTCCATGCATGGTATGCAGT